>JBBDGP010001316.1:1200000-1800000 GCA_037952835.1 Lithobates septentrionalis | reverse complement strand
AACAGGTGCACAGAGGGATAAGTACTCAATATCTTCAAGACATATATTAAATACCTTCCCACTGAGGCCTCAACACATTGACCTAAATGCAATATGTATTCCTTACGTTCAGAAACACAATCTAACACATACACAAATGGCTCCCCCTAGGCTATAATTCAGAGATCAATTTGTGAGTAGAGCAGCAATGCTTAGTAAAAGAAAAAGATGGTGAAAGTTCTTTTAACACTCCAGATATCTTCAGCTAGCCTGATGGTTAAACTGCAGTATAATGTTGTAATTTGTAATCCACAAAGGGAAAGAAATGACTGTAGAACAAAAGATATCCTAATGATGGCTTAACTGAAGAAATATCACCACTTGTAGGTTCCTCTTTACATGTGAGTGCAATACAGTACTGACCTTACAGCGCAGGGGGGAAAGACAAGGCCCCAAAATCCAGCTGTATGATGCCTGTGAAGAAATAGATTCACCTCCGTGGAACTACAAGTCTCACCAGCAGTCTGTAGAAAGAACTCACTCAGCAATACGGTAATCTCTACTGGAATGGGGAGGTGCCCTCTCACCACAATAGACTCAAATGGCTGTGAGGCTCGTCCCCTCTTGGTGTCTCTGTCTGGTGAAGATGGCGCCACCACGCCGTGCTGCAACTCCCGATGGGCTGAAATGCAGGTGGCTTCCAGTTGCTCTAAAGCGCTGGCCGATCCACTTGCTGGAATAGCAGGGCTGTCCTCCAAGATCCCTCAGAGGCGGGCGATCCGGCTCTCCACTATATGGGCCGCAGTCTCTCACTCCTGGTCACACACACAGACCTCTTGCTGGCAGGTGTTGAATGGTGTCCAGAGAGGCTGAAAACAGGCCGCACCGGTCCTTTTATCACTGCTCCCAGCAGGCAGTGCTGCGCGCTTTGCATTGTCTGTCCTGTAGTTCAGGGCGGATCCAGCTAACAGAGTCACTTCCTCCTCCAAACTACATCTCCCACAATACTTTGCTGAATTCCTTCACAAGGGATAATGAAAAATCCTAACAGAGTCCAGCGCCATTAGGGGGAGCCAAACTCATTTGTAAACAACAACAGATTATTCAATTACAATAACTATAGTAGAAAACCATTGGCTACATACATAAGTTGTACCTGTTTGTCTACAGTATTCTCTTCTAAAAGCCCTTCAAAGTCCAGAATTGATAAAGCTTGTCTGAGCTGTCAGGAAAATAGAGGTAGAGAGATGAAGTCACACTCCGAGAGCTGATTGGAGGAAAGGGACACACCCACCTCCATGCAGCACATAGGAACAGAGCTGAGGTTGTCAATGGCTTCTTCCCCTGTCACCTTTTTTCTCTTGGTGTCAGGAATACTTGTCAGAATTCATGCTGATAGCAGAGGAATGAAGCAGCAGATAGAAATTACACATAGTGCTCTTAATTGAGACAAGTACACACTATAGAAGGATATACTTTGTTCATATTTCATGACTGAGGTTTACGACCACTTTAAAGTACTAAAAACTTCTGTATAAAGTACTTTATACAGTTATTGTGTGATACACAGCTACACAACCCTAATAAAGCAAGCAAAAAACTACCTTTACCTTGAGCCTCCTTCATTGGTGTCTCACACACTCTTCCTCTCAGACACCGCAGCTCATAGTAGGAGGGTTTCAGCAAGACATGTGCAATTTGTTTCGTTCCAGAAATATCCGAATTAACGGAAAGTCGTTTAACAAATTTTTCTGAATATTCGTAAATTTGAATATTCTAAAATTCTAAAATTCTAAAATTCCAAAATTCCAAAATTCCAAAATCCGAAAACCCGAAAATTCAAAAAATCTGAAATAATAAATAACTAATAATAACTTAACTATTACTAACTATTAAATTATAGGTATTGGAATTTCCTTTCAAATTTGGCTATTAGTGAACGTAACAAATACGAAGTTATTCAACATTACGAATTATCCGAAATAACGAATGCCATATCTAAATGAATGGAACGTAGGTAATTAATAATAATAACTAACAATAATAATAATAAAAACTTTTTATTAACAAATATAAAAACAAAAATATAATAACAAATATAACAAATGGCACGAGAAACAAAAAATAAACAAAAAACGAATGAAACGAAAACGGACACATTTTTTGGCAGTACACATGTCTAGTTTCAGCAACAGAGACAGCGCTGTCATCCAGAAAGCAGTGGGTATGACTATCTGTGGCCAGGTGCTGTTTGACAAGTTTTGGGCTTGTGAATTAGCAGTGACAATGCTGATAGTCACTCCAAAGGCAACATTTTAAACCCACTGTAGTGCAAGCAGTCACAGCCTACATGAGTATGGCAACTTTGCTCTGAATTCAGGAGCAGTGGAGCATCATTGTCACACCATCACAATGAGCTGTCCTAGATGGATTTCATTGGTAGGGTCAACAGCAGCCGCCCCAGCACCCCCTAATACTTACCTGAGCCCCATCTCTCTCCAGCAATGTCCACAAGTTCCTCAGCTGTTTGGGACTCTCCTCCTGATTGGCTGAGACACAGCAGCAGCTACTGCTCCTGCTACTGCTGTCAATCAAATTCAGTTAGTCGATCAGGAGAGAGGGGGGATGGGGCCAAACCATGGCTCCGTGTCTGAATGGACGCAGGGAGCTGTAACTTGGCTTGGGTGCCCCCAAAGCAAGCTACTTACTGTATCCCGTGACCACGTCCTGTTGTGACAAAACGACGTAGGGAGGAGGAGCTACGTCCCGACGACACCGCGATTCGAGTACCCGGAAGTTACGGGTCATTCTGGAGCCGGCCGGCTTTCTTTATATGCCTATACACAACCGATGTCTGTAAGTGCAATTTCTGGCTTTTTACTCAATAAACGTTAGATTTTATGCTATGTGGAGCCTTTTATCTCTTTTATGGTGACACATCTTATCCATTGTGGTATGACTGGCGGAGAGAGTTCCTGGAAACCGGATGACATCTAGTGCCTGTTGTACAGATCCCTGGCTGGGGTTGCAGCCATCCGCCCATTAAGGTCTCCTATAACTAAGAGACCAACGTTTTTTGGTAAGAGGCAGCAGTTTGGAAGGTGGAGGTCTATCTACGCACCCTATTCACTGCAGCAAGTTTTTTCAATATTCACTCAGCACTTGGGGATATTCATCACTTAATTTTTATTTGTACTATACAGAATGTATGGACTATAATCCCTATTGTTTTTGTACGTATAGCCAAGGACAATTTCTGGGTCTCATAAGATTTGTTCATAATACATATTGAATATTATTTTACTAGTTTTCCCTGTGTTCTGTTAAAGCCTTCTGAGGCACCTACTTGTCACATTGTTATATTTTGTCCTGGCGTTTTGAGGCATTCACTTGTTGCCTGCACTATGTCACATTATTGTTTTTTTCTTTTTTCACGGACATAGAAAGTATTATCTGTGTTTCATAAATTTTATTGTGGTACATTGATACATTATTATTGAAGTATTTGCACAGTGATTACTACATATCTTCATATTTTTTTATGAGGCTTTTAAGGCACTTGTTTGTTGCCACTCTCACAATTTTTCCAGCGCGACTTTCTGAATTTTTATTAGATTGAATGGTTTACCACTTTTTAGTCGCAGCTTACATATGTTTTAATTCTTGTTAGCGCAGTATTTATTTTATACTTACTGTGGGGGCACTTGACTGAATGGAGGGACCAGGAGAGCCGAAGAGGGACACGAGAAGAGGAGGAACTGGGCTACACTGCGCAAAACCATTACACAGAGCAGGTAAGTATAACATATTTGTTATTTTTATGGGAAAAAAATGAGACTTTACAATCACTTTAAGTGCAGATATACAGAATCAATTTGTGAAAAAAATATTAGCCTTGATGATTCAATCGATTTCAGTTCTTATATACAGTATACTGGATGCTTAGGCAGATGTTAAATGAAGAAAATGAAAATAATATGTATTGCTGGAAAATGTGGTCTTGCCGACAAGCCGGCATTGGATCAGAGCTTGCAGGGAGTGGCTGCAAGTGCTGATCAGTGTATTCTGGTGGGGGGAAGTCCCCCTGTCAGAATACAGTAATGCCACGTACACAAGATCGGACATTCCGACAACAAAATCCTGGATTTATTTCCGACGGATGTTGTCTCAAACTTGTCTTGCATACACATGGTCACACAAATGTTGTCAGAAATTCCAAACATCAAGAACACGGTGACGTACAACACGTACGACGAGCCAGGAAAAATGAAGTTCAATAGCCAGTGCGGCTCTTCTGCTTGATTCCGAGCATGCGTGGAATTTTGTGCGTCCGAATTGTCTACACACGCTCGGAATTTATGACAACGGATTTTGTTGTCGGAAAATTTGAGATCCAGCTCCGACAGCAAATGTTCTATGGAGCCTACACACGGTCGGAATTTCCGACAACAAGCTCACATCGATCATTTGTTGTCGGAAATTTCGATCGTGTGTACGTGGCATAACAGTGGGAGTGTTATGTTCATGCGGGGTTCTCTCAGGTTTTTTCTTTTTTGTTCATCATCAAAAAAAATCGAACATGTATACCCAGCTTTAGAAAGGCCAATAAGAGGACTTTCAGCCAGTACCTCACTTTAAACATATTAAAGAGGTTGTAAACCTTCCTGGTAAGGTAAGAATAAGACTTACCTATAGGTACTGTAAATATCTCCTAAACATGCGCTGTATACTGCGCAGATGACGCATCAGTGCATGCGCTCTGAAGGAATGGCTGCCAGTGCTGTTTCTTCAGAAGCATGTGCCATGACCGGAGGCTCCCACGTGCATGCGCGAGAGTGATGTCATGCGGCTCCGGCCAGTCACAGAGCTGGAGTCCCCGGCCCCAGAAGGAAGACAGACGAAGATGGATGCGGCCTCCAGAGGGGACGATGAGGGCTTTGTTTGCAGATAAGTGTCACATAATGTGCTAGTATGCGATGCATACTAGCACATTATGCCTTTACTTTGCAGGCAGTGGCGTCAATAGGGTTGGTGTCACCCGGTGCGGAAATAATAGTTGTCATCCTCCACCACCAACTATAGTCCCCCCTCAGTACAGACCCTCCTCAGTACAGATCCCCCTCCAATAACTATAGACCCCCCCCCACTAGGTACAGATCCCCCTCCCTCAGTACTGACCCCCCTCGCTAAGTACAGACCCACCTTCCTCAGTATAGACCCCCACCAAGTATAGACCCCCCTCCCTCAGTACAGACCCCCCTCCCTCAGTATAGACCTCCCCCTCAGTACAGACCCCCCTCACTAAGTACAGACCCCCTTTCCTCAGTATAGACCCCCAACTAAGTATAGAACTCTTTTCCTCAGTATAGACTCCCCCACTAAGTACTGACCCCCTTCCTCAGTATAGACCCCCTACTAAGTACAGAGCCCGCACCCTCAGTACAGACCCCCTCTCCCTCAGTATAGACCCCCCCACCAAGTATAGACTCCCCTCCTTCAGTACAGACCCCCCTCACTAAGTACAGACCCCCTTTCCTCAGTATAGACCCCCAACTAAGTATAGACCCCTTTTCCTCAGTATAGACCTCACCACTAAGTACTGACCCCCCTTCCTCAGTATAGACCCCCTAGTAAGTACAGAGCCTCCTCCCTCAGTACAGACCCCCTCCCTCAGTATAGACCTCCCCCTAACTAAGTACAGACTCCCCTTTCTCAGTATAGACCCTAGGGTTGCCACCTGTCCAGTTTTGACCCGGACAGTACAGATTTAGAATGCTGTGCCCGGGTTTCTCTCTGCCTGACTCTTGGACACCAGTGCCGCTGACAGAGGGTACCATGGGGCCTCCTGTAGGGGCCCCAGCGCACAGGGGGACCCGGACAGCAGGGGGATCGGAGCTGGGGGTGGGGGGGACAATTACAGAGGAGACAAAACATAAGGGAGAGAGAGAGAGAGGCGACGGGTAGCTGCTGGTGCAACAGTTTTTAATAAATTCAATTGTTTAAAAACAATCCACTCACTCTCCATGTCAGAGCTGTAGGCATGTCAGTCTGTGATGTCCGTTGCTCCATTCTCCCGATCCACGCTGCTGTTTCACTGAATCGCTGGAGGAAGCCAAGGATACAGAGCCACGTGGAAACTGCAGTGAGCTGTCAGATAGCCTGGGGCGCTGTGACCAATCACAGCGTTCCGGAGGCTTAACCACGCCTCCATCATCAGAGGCTGACAGTTCACATGAGTTTCCTGCGGCTCTCTGTTTCCTCCAGCGATTCAGTCATAACAGCAGCGTGGATAGGGAGAATAGGGCAGCGGACTTCACAGACTGACATGCCTACAGCTCTGACATGGATTGTTTTTAAACATTTAATTTATTAAAAACTATCGCACCAGCAACTACCTCTCGCTTCTCTCTCTCCCTTATGTTTTGACTCCTCTGTAATTGCCCCCCCTCTGTAATTCCCCCCTCCTCTGTAATTACCCCCTCCTCTGTAATTGCCCCCTCCTCTGTATTTTGCGCCCCCGCCCGCCGCTCTGATCCCCCTGCTGTCCGGACCCCCCTGTGTGCTGGGGCCCCATGGTACCCCCTGTCGGCTGCCATGGGGGTATTGGAGGGAGGAGGATTTGTGCCGGTAGGGGAAGAAGATTTATAATAGGAGGGGAGGGGGATAATGGCACCCCAATCGTGAAGCGAAACTTCTTTTGGGTGACAGGAATCCCACGATTCTATTTACGTGATTTTGTCGTGATTTGTCGGGTGATAATCACGGCAAAATCGTGCCACGGTTGGGGTGCCAAGCCATGTGCGCCGCTAAAGTGTTCAGGTTTGGCTTGAATAAAAGGTGGCAACCCTAATAGACCCCCCACTAAGTACAGACCCGCATTCTTCAGTATACACCCCCCCACTAAGCTGCGAGATCCGAGAGGCAGATCAGTGTAGGGCAGCGGGCGGTGTTAGTAGTGCCGCTACTCTTTGGGTGTCTCCCCCCTGGCGGGTGTCACCCAGGTGCAACCCACACCCCCCCCTGGCGCGACCACTGTTTGAAGGGGAAAAAAACAACAACCAGACTTTATTTCCTCTTTAACAATGCGCTTATCTGTGATAAGGAAAGGATAGGGACATTTGCCGTTAAACTGCATAGAGAGATAAGTGCAGGGTTTGTAGGCACTGGCAGGTCTTTAAAGTAGATGTAAACTCTTACTAAATGTCACGGTGAAACCAAAATGCTGTGTATCCTAGAGAAATAAAGGCTAAGCTCACCTTTCCGGTCAGAATTTCAGTTTTCATAATAAGCCTTTTTGAATTTCCTTTCTGCCCAAGCCATCCCAATACGTACATCTCTCACTTACCTAGTCCATGGCAGTTTTGAATTTTCACCTCTCAATTTAAAAATTAAAAAAAATGATTTCTGAGACCCAACTTTCTGTATCATGACCTTCCAAGAACTTCATATCCCATCATGCACTGCATTACTGCATCACAGAATAGGGTGTGTTTTACCACTCTGGATTCCACCTCCCTAATTTCCATACCACCTCTTTTTGATTTACACCCACTTTCCTAGTTCTTCCTTTAAGGTGACCATACACCATGCAATCTGATTGTACAATCGCCTATCGATCTATCATCAACTATGCAGTGCAAGGGCCTGGCTGATTCAATTTGAATAGATTATTCAAGTGGGTCTTCCTATTCCATAGCTTTAATAAATCTAAAGGAAATTGTACAGAGATTGTACAATCAGATTGCATAGTGTATGGCCAGCTTTATACAAGTACATGGGAGAGAGACATTCAGCTGGCAATGCTCTTGTAATCCAGCTTTAGCTCAGGGAGGGAGAGGGCATAAACACACAGATTTCCCCTTTTGGGCCCCATTCACATAATGTAGTTGGATTGCATGTTTTTGATGTGTTTTTCCCGCTACAGGCATAGGGCAGCCCATTGATTTTGATGCGCTGCCCTATGCATGAAAAACCCAGCAAAGTAGCTCATGGGGCATTTTGGCTCATTGAGATTTACACATTTTTTATTGCACATTTTTGCACTCGACTCATTACCAATAATGACATCAAAAGCGCAACTAGTTCACTTTATGTGTATAAAGGTGGCCACACACTATAAAATTCCATTGTACAATCGCTGTACTATCTCCTTTAGATTTACCAAAACTATAAAATAGGAGGACACACCTATCTATCCAATCACTCTGTAATCAATCAGGCAGGCCCTTGCACTACATAGTTGATGGTAGATCTAAAAGACTTCCAGGGACACACTTCTCCTGTTTTCTGCTTCACATAGGTCGTTATGTGATCGCTCACCTCCTGCACATCCTGCCAAATGAACGATCTATGCAAGATGAAGGTAACATACAAAATGATCAATCAGTAGAGAAACACACTGGCTGTGTATTCAGGAAAAACAGTGCTCGCTGACAATATCTGTATTGGAGAAGCAAGAAACTGCAGAGGTGGGTGGGAGCAATCTTCTGGAGAGGGAGGGCAGATGCAGGGTGTGTGTTAATGAGGTCAGCTGATGAACTTCTTCCTTAGTTCACGAGCAGTTTTCTTGTCACAAATACAGTATACCAAATATCAGGATGGGTAGCAGAAGGTAATGGAGGAGTTTTCTATAGGAGACTGGAGGCTGAGGTAACACCTGTCTTAAAACATTGAGAAAGCCTTTTCTTTTCTGCAACAGAGGTACATTATTGGTATATTAGTACATAGGGAAGCTGAAATTTAGAAGAACAAAAAGGAGAACTTAGCCTTTAAAGCGTTTGTTAACCCCCCCCCCCCCAAAAAAAATAGATTTCCTGGTACCTTAAAGCAGATTAAACAGCACAGTGCTTGTGCTGTGTAATCTGCCCCCCTCTAAACTATAAAAAAAAATTGAATCTGGCATTTCCTCTATCCCCTCTCTAAACAGACCACGAAAATCAGGGCAGCTCCGCCCTGATCACCGTGGTCTAATTGCAGCCCTCCGACATACGCTGTCCCCTCTGCTCTCCTCTCTCCCCCCTCACTCCCCTCCTTCCTGCATGTCAGCTCGTGTCTGTGTCTCCGTCTCTGCCCCTCCGCCGCTTCTAGTAAAATGTAAAATGTTTTCTGCTCACTGCCGGCTCCTCTATGATATCCTGGCAGAGCACACTGCATTATTCTTTTAGAAAGACAAGCGCTGTAAATATCATTTTAGCGCTGTCTTCAGGCCGGTCATGTGACTCTCGGCCGGTTTCCAAGGCTAATGCAGGAGAGGCTGAGCGGCCATGTGATCTCCCCATGTGACGTCAGAGGGAGATCACGGCCCCTGTACAGCGGCCATTAGTCATGTGACCGGCCTGAAGACAGCTCTAAATAGGTATTTACAGCACTCGCTTTTCTTTAGGACAGGTACAGTGTGCTCTGCCAGGCTCTAATAGAGAGGCTGGCAGAGTTTAAGTTATATGGGTTAACAAACCCTTTAAGGGATGGGAGGCGTGAGGATTTTTAACTGTTTTCATCTTTTATTAAATTTGAATGCTGCTGATGTCCTACAGCCTCTTTACAGCCTGTCCCTGTCCACATGCACTATATTGATAATAGGTTACTTGTATTTTTTTCAATGGGGCATACATAAGACAATACATAAACTACTCAAATAAGCCAAATAAATAAACACAAGATGTTTTTTTTTACAGCTATTTAATTTTTTGTCAAGGAAAGAAGCCAGTCGGAGGGATTTCACTCTTTGCAGGATGGGCCTGTGAATATCAGGCAACTCCTTAGACTTTGCACCCCAGGTCTTGGCCAGAACTAGCACAAATGTAGAGACTCAAGGCAGAGAGAAGGGGGCCAAATGTTGAGAAAGAAGACAGAAGAGAGGCTTTTTTTTCATTTTAAGGGGGTCAATTGATTTGTTGGCAAAAGGAAGGAGAAGCAGGAGAGGAGCCAGGTGGTAGAAATGTTGGCAGCAGCAACAGTGAGAATGGCAGGGAGACATTTCTGGCCTTTTCTTAAAACAAAAACATTATTACACCCAAAACCAAAAATATAATACATTGCATATTATACAGTATAAAATGTATATAATGTAATATATTGCAGTCTGCCAATCATTAGATGTGGTGGCTGCATTAGTTTTTTTCCCCCTGGTGATTTGGTCACTAATATAGATGAAGGAGCACACCTTATGAGGAGTTACAGCAACTATTTTTTTCTTTTTGGGATAAAGGTTTTATATAGGTACTGTAAATAAAAGTTGATCATTGTAAGCACCCCTGTCGGCATTAAATGGTTGGCCCCAGCCTGATAATTGCTAAATCAAAGAAAACAGAGAGAGCAGTAATACTGCTGCTGTGCAGCCTGGGGAAAGACCAAGCCTGCTGGGAGGAGCAAGGACTATTGGGAGAGGTAGTTGCCAGAGAGACTGTACCTAATGCTACAAAGTGTTTTGGAACTACAAATCCCAGCATCACCAGAGCTTTGCAGAGGAGGAAAAATAACTGTTCCTGAGCTTGGGGCAGTCGGAGCACATTGTAGAGCACATACTGTGCAGCAGGCTGCTGTTGGGATGACTTGCTGCAGTGTTGGGGATGCAGAGAGACAGAGTTGTTGACGTCTTCTGTTCTGTGGGAATGTCATTATCAAGTCTGGTATCACCGCTTGGTCAAGGGGAGCACATCATAGCAGCTGGCATCGCTTAGCCCTGGAAAGAGAGCGGGAGACGACAAGTCATCATCCTATGTATTAGTAAGAGGCCACTTTCTGTACCCTCTGCACACTATTTAAAGGAACAGCATTTCCAGTGGGACACTATTTAGGAACTTCCACCTGGGTTTGAGGCAGTGGTGGCTGGTGCTCAAAAATTTGGGGGGCGGGGGGCGCAAACAAACTGAAAAATACTGAAAAAAAACCCATCAATTGCAGCCACTGTGCCATCAAACAAAGCCACTGTGCCCATCAAAGGCCACCACTGTGCCCATCAATTGCAGCCAATGTGCCCATCAATTGCAGCCACTGTGCCCTTTAAATGCTGCCACTGTGCCATCAAATGCTGCCACTGTGCCCATCAAATGCTGCCACTATGCCATCAAATTCTGCAACTGTGCCCATCAAATGCTGTCACTGTGCCATCAAATGCTGTCACTGTGCCATCAAATGCTGCCACTGTGCCCATCAAATGCTGCCCCTACACCATCAAATGCTGCAACTGTGCCCATCAAATGCTGCCACTGCCATCAAATGCTGCCACTGTGTCCATCAAACGCTGCCACTGTGCCATCAAACACTGCCACTGTGCCACCAAATGCTGCCACTGTGCCCATCAAATGCTGCCACTGTGCCCATCAAATGCTGCCACTCTGCCCATCGAATGCTGCTGCTCTGCCCATCAAACTCTGCCACTCTGCCCATCAAATGCTGCCACTCTGCCCATCTAATGCTGCCACTGTGCCATCCAATGCCGCCACTGTGACCCCCCCTGCCTGCTCACCGTCTGCCTGGCACTTACCCTGTCTCGGTGGGGCAGTGGGTGATGGCAGTGTACTACGAGCAGTGTCTTCATTTGTCTCTTCCCGTCCTCTCCTCCCGTCAGGAGTCCAATCACAGCGCCTGTCGTTTCAACAAATCAGGTGACGGGTAATAGACCCAAACACCAGATTGGCGGAGAGGCGGTTCAGTGTTAAGACAGCGAATTTTCATTCACTGTTCTAACACATCTGTGTGAACACCTTTTTTGACGCCTATTAGAGCCTATGGCTCTAATCAGGTGCTTCAAAAACAACCCCCGTTACTGTAATTCAGGCGCCCGGCGGACGCCTGAATAGGGGGTGGCAGCAGCGTACATTAGTAGAGTCATGCAAAGCATTAGTCATAGAGGGGATGGCTGGAGAGAGGGGGCGGTGCCCATGCGCCCTTATGGACGCACCGCCACTGGTTTGAGGGACTCAGATTTGAGTGCTCCAATGCCGGATTTGGGCCCCAGCATACTTGCCAGTGGGAGAGAAATTGCCAGAGACCATTATTTTGGCAATGTCCCTTAGTCAGGACCCCTCTCAGGGTTGGGATTTGGGGTAAAATCACTGGTCTGCATGCTAGTTAGTGAGTCACACATTATTTTGAAAATGTTTCCATGTACTTGTTAAAGTCTTTATTACTGCTTTTCCATCCTTTGGTTACTGTTTTACTGTGTGTGTTACACACATAAATATTTTCCCTTCAGCTTTGGTGTGTCAAAGGGTGTGGCATTGCTGGGAAGGTCATTGAAATCCAAGGTCAGGGGACCCAAACATCAGTGGCTCCTTCAGGGGTAACATAGTTGCCAACATTCTCAAAAAATGTATGGGGACACTTTTTTGTCTGTAGGCAGAGTCTTATTATAATTAGGGGGTGGGGCATTCATTTGTAGCCGTGGTGTAGTGTGTGTGTGTGGGGGGGTGATGTAAACTAAATATTGGGTGTGGCTTAAATGAGGTGTGGTTAGAGCCTGAGATAAATTAGGGATGGGGGGGAGAAGGAAGAAAGGGATGGAGGGAGAAAGAAAGAAAGAAAGAAAGAAAGAAAGAAAGAAAGAAAGAAAGAAAGAAAGAAAGAAAGAAAGAAAGAAAGAAAGAAAGAAAGAAAGAAAGAGAAAGAGATAGGGAGGGAAAAAGGAGAGAGAAGGAAGGAAGGAAAGAAGGTAGATAAAGCAGAAAAAGATACTCCAAACACCTGGTGTTAGCGCTTCAACCATCTCAGCACCATGGTTGTCATGGTGTCAGGATTATTGAAGTGCATTATTTCTTATATTACATTGTAATATAAAATTAAATAGTTCAACTTCCCATAATGCAAAATCAGTGGGAGCCCTGAGTGTGTCACTTGCCACGTCGCCTGCTACCAGATGCAGCTTGGCTCACCTGTCACCACTGATGCAGCTTGTCACTTGTCACCACAGATACAGCTTGTCCCTTGTCACTACAGATACAGCTTATCACTTGTCACTACAAATATTGCTTGTCACTTGTCACCACAGATACAGCTTGTCACCACAGATGCAGCTTGTCACTTGTCACTACAGATACAGCTTGTCGCCACAGATACAGCTTGTCACTTGTCAACACAGATACAGCCTTACACGTGTTACTACAGATACAGCTTGTTACTTGTCACCACAGATACAGTGTGTCACTTGTCACAACAGATGCAGCTTATCACTTGTCACCAGGGGTCTGAAGTGCACTTGTCACCACAGATGCAGCTTGTCACCACAGATACAGCTTGTCACCACAGATGCAGCGCACTTCTCAAAACAGATACAGCTTGTCACCAAAATACAGCGCACTTTGTCACCACCAATGCAGCTAGTCCATGGTGCTCTGTATCAGTGATTCCATTCAGTCTCTGCGCCATTTACAGAAATCCAGCTCTCGTGGAGGCTGAAGGGAAGAAAAAGGCGGAGCCTGGGTGGCAATGAAAGCGCTGCCAATAGAAATTGACAGCCAACCGGGCTCCGCCTCTTGTTTCTTCCTCACGAGAACTGGTCTTCTGTAAAATGGCAGTGGAGACAATTCACTAGTGTCGGCCCTGGACCTCTAGCGACGGCTCTGGCGAAAAATCTGAGAAAACTATAATTTTCCCACAAAATTTTCCAGGACACGGTAAGAACGGGACAAGGGTCTAAATACCGGGAATGTCCCGGGAAATTTGGGACTGTTGGCAACTATGGGGTAGGCGCTACATAGAGAGAGTAAATTTCTCTAGCAGAAACAGCAATACACTCTTGATAGGGGTTCTAATGCTCATTTAGATCAAGGGGCTGCATAAAGCAGTCTTACTTACCCAGTTCTCTGTTTCCACAGACTCCCTCCAGGCTGCAAGCTGTTGCTGTGGGGCTGTATTGTACATCTTCTAACCTCATCAAGACCAATGCTGAGCCCTTAGCCCAGCATTGAATGTGAGGACACCAAGGAATAATCCACTGCATTATATGGGGAGTAGAGGAGACTGAGTAAGTTAAACTCCTTTTTGTAGCCCCCTAGACCTAAACAAGCATTTTTTACTTTGCAATGCAGGTGCAGTCCTACTGCAAGGGAGGACTTTTAATTTCCCTGGAGATGAGTTTTAAAGTTGAGGTCTGGTTACATTTTTTTTTTGGCAGTGCATTGAAGATTCTCTGAATGGGGGAGAGGCGGATGAATGAAAGGATCCTCTACTCCAGTAAGAGAACGTGTTACATTCTGTGACAACAGGTTTCCTTTTTTTTTTTTTTTTTTAATGTATTTTTAATGTTTACTTGTTTATGTTTATAAAACCTTTTCAAATAAAAGTAAAATCTGATTAAGGCTGTATTGACACCTGAGCATAGCAAGTTACTGGTGTTTTTATTTGAGAGTTTTTTGAGTGAATTTAGAAGTGTATTACAAGTGTTTTACAGCTTTAGGCATTTTTGTTTATCCAACAGAAAGTGCTAGGGGGAGGAGAGGGAAAGGAAATTAGGGGTGGAGAGCTGCTGTTTGGACATAAAAATGTGCGACAAAACGCTCGTAAAATGCTCAAATCAGGTGTTTCTATTGAAGTCTATGGGGCCAAAATCGCTTGTAATCTGCCAAAAAGAAGCTCATGTACTTTTTTGAGTGACAGGCGTTTTGCTTCAGGCGACAGAACGTTCATCTGTGAACAAGGGCTATTGAAATGAACGGAATTTGGCTTGTTGAGCATTTTAGAGCTACAAGTAGAACATCGCTCAGGTGTGAACAGGAGCCCAAGGGCTAGTTCACACCGCAAAAACGTCCTCCAGGTTGTGTTGCGTTTCTGCATGTGCATTTTTGATGCGTGTTTGATGTGTTTCCAGATGCATTCCAGATGCTTTTTTTTTTTTTTTCACTGTACTGGGCTCCGGTGTGTTTTTGTTGCATGTAGGTTCGTTCCGGTGCGTTTTTGATGCGTTTTACCTTGTTCCAGTACAGTTTTGTACAGGAAAAATTCAGCATGTTCTACTTTTTTCTGGAACTGGAAAGCACTGGAACTGCAAGCACTGGTGGGAACTATGCCATTGAAAACCATGTAACCTTCTTTTTATGCGTCTTGGATGCAGACAAAAGAAAGCACTGGAACGCATGTGGTGTGATCTAGCCCTAAAAAAAAAAAAAAAAAAAAAAAAGTGACAACAACGCAAGGAGTGTTGTGAATGGAGGAAAGGACTGAAAGAGCTGGGCAGCTGTTGGGACCTTCCTCAGTGCACGTCAATGTAAGAGCCAAAACTATTAACCCTTGCAAAACCAACATTTCAGCACTGTGAATAGGACCGGGCATCATTGCAAAGAAGATTTCTATATTAGCCTGCAGCATGTGGAACCTACTTTTTTTTTACAAGGAAATGATGTGAGTGCAGCTGTAGCAAAAGATAAAAAAAATAAACTTGAGCTTTAGTTGTGATTGTCAGCTCTGTGTCTCATCAAGTAAAGAAATGGTCTTTTGTCATTGATGTGACAACACCATAGAGCTTTCAATAACACTGCAAACCCAGTATTTCTCACAGCCCTGCTAAAACGCAGCATGTCGCGTATTTTTCAGAGAATAATCCATCAGTACTGTGGTCTGACTGCATGCCAGCAGATTACATTGTAAACAGAACCATATTTGTTATAATGAAACCATTTTGCTTACATTAAATGTCGCAAACGCATTCACGTCACCATAATTCCCACAAACGAAATGATCATATTTGACTTGTTTTTGCAATGACGGTGACATTCCTTCTAAATATAATCCTATCCTATTCATCCATTTGGATTTTTTTTTTTTGTGGGCTTGTGGCTGTCAAGCACAGAGCACACAGAAAGCTGATCTGATTTAACATTTATCATTAGTTCATGTAAACCAGAGCTGCATTTCTTAGAGGAATTCAGCAATCAGAGCAATGTATGTGTATACCTGTACCCAATTAGCAATCTGGGACCCCCTCTCCTTAGATTGGATAACCATATGGTGAGGTATATAAACCACAGCTCTATTAGACATAATTCTGCATTAGAAACATATATTATCAAGCCCTGGCCATCCCACATGGAACTTGTATCTGAGAGACGTCTGATATTCGGAAGAAAAGATTTCCTGTGGAACAGCTGTGCAGACTGTAATTGTTTATAACGCAGGAAAGAGAGAACAATACGATGTGTCTGGGTGTTATGTGTCTCTTATAATGCCTTGCAGATAGTATACCAGAGGAGAGCTCATGCGAGAAGTGCCAGCTTCTCCTGCCTGGGAGGATGCAATAGCTTGTCTTCATCATCATCACCAGGCAACTTTTCAGAAGGGCATCTCTCTTCTCCTCTCCAACTTCTAGAAGTAGCTTGTGGATCAGTTACATGCTTTGTCACTCCTGGAGGTGGGCGGGTGAAATAAACCCCTTTGTGGAATCCTATAAAAAGAAAGGAGCTGAGGTCATTAAAGACCAAAGAGAAAAAGGGGAAGTAGGAAGACTCAGAAACACACAGGGTGTTTGCATAAGTTTTAGTACACTGTGAGCTCTCAGCTGCCTGTAGAATACAGCAGGTCCTGCACATCCCTGGCAGCACTGCACTAAGCAAGACAGACTGTCATTACATGGGACAGCAGAGCTAGGTCTTGTAGCAGCATCTTCATTCATCTGCTCACCTGGCTCAAACTCCAATTGCTGGACTAGCTGCCTAAAACATCTGGATCTTCTGTTTCTGGACTCAAACAAGACATCTCATACACCTTGCTCTGCTAAGTGCTTTGGCAACTGTATAGAGAATACCCATATATTATGACAGCTGTCTGATTGGACTGTGGAGGATCTACTTTTATTTTACTGATGCTTCCAAACATCCGGATCTGTTGTTTCTACAGCAAGTTCTTAATGTTTTGGGCGTGATTGTAAACTAAGCAGTTGCCATAGTGACTTCTTTGGACATTGGGAGGACTGTTGTGTGTGACTTCTTTTTTTTATAGACTCAGACTGGTGAAGGATGAACATGGTTTTTCTTGGGTGGAATGGAGAGTGCTGCTGTCTGTTACCTCTTCTACTGGCAGTACTGTTGGTGGAGGGGACCCAGATAGACTATTCCAGATCCAAAGCTAACTCAATCAAGTCCATTCTGGTGGTGCAGACTCCAACCCTGGCAACCAACAGGTCTTCCAGCTTCCAGCATGGAGGGTCACACAAGAAAGGGAAAAGCCTTAGCCAGGTAAGAGATGGCTGTCATTACTTATATTTATTGAAGTGGTGATGCTTGTATAAGAAAAACAGGCCATTAGGTAGGAAAAGGCAAGTGGGCTTGTTGCCCAAAATAATTCAGTCATGTTCCAGAACTGTCTAGTAGATGTTGGTATATCAAACAAGAACCTAATGAAATAATATTGGCAATAGCCTAAATAATGTTAACTGGACAGTTACTAAAATTATCCTATTATTATTTTTTTAATACTCCTTTATTGCACAAGTTGTATACTTAAATATACAGTACATATCATTTACATTTTACTGTATATTTGAGGAAGATTCTATTATTTTTAAATACCCTACTACAAGTATGTTGTTTCTCTTTGCAAATAAAGGTGATAACTTTAGATGCTCACTATGGTCATGTACATTAGGCTGGGCTATTAGTTCTGTTTTTTCAACAGATTTAATAACAATGGGGTTTAGAGGCATACCCCACTTTTATGTACACAATGGGGTTTATTTACTAAAGCTGGAAAGTGCAAAATCAGGCTCACTTCTGCATAGAAACCAATAAGCTTCTAACCCCAGCTTGTTCAATTAAGCTTTGGTAATAAAACCTGGAAGCTCATTGGTTTCTATGCAGAAGTGAGCCTGATTTTGCACTTTCCAGCTTTAGTAAATAAACCTCATTGCGTACTTAAAAGTGGGGTATGCCTGTATTTACTAAAGCTTGAGAGTGTAAGATCAGTCTCACTTCTGCATAGAAACCAATCAGCTTCCAGGTTTTATTGCCAAAGCTTAATTTAACAAGCTGAGGTTAGAAGCTGATTGGTTTTTATGCAGAAGTAAGCCTGATTTTGCACTCTCCAGCTTTGGTAAACAAACCCCACTGATATCAAATCTATCAGCAGTGTAGAGCATGTTGCTTCTCTAAAGATCTGCATGTCTATCTGTTATGCATGATTCGTAGTCTGATCTACTGCTCTATTGTTGCTTAAGTTATGTGTGTTAAGAGTGTAATAATTGGAGGATTTTAGGATGAATCTGGTCCAGAAATGATCATCATGGTCTTCTGTGTGACTGCATTTGCTCTTCTTTTTTTTTCTCACATGCAAACAGTTAAAAAGGATATTGGCCAATAGGTTACAAATTACACTGAGAAAGTTCTTGACATCTTGTTGCCATTATCTTTGTAGAACTATAAGACATAGCATGCCATGCCAACAAATGACCGAAATGGTATTATCTGTTCTTTTTACTGGCAAAGACTCCTTGGATCAACAAAGTTGGAAAGTCAGTGATTGCCATCTCCTATGGTTGGCCATATAATATACAATTTTCTTATTCAATTCAGAGTGACCTTCAACTATGTAGTGCAAGTGCCTTCCTGATTGCATACAAATTGAACGTGTTTAGGTTTGGCTTCATATTATATGGTTTTGGTAAAGCTAAAGGAAAATTGTATAATGTATGGCCAGCCTATGGCATTTATTTACATGTATTTCATTTTTAATGAACCACTCCTTTTGGGCATTTAAAACCATTTAAGTTTTTTTTTTTCTGGCAGTGCAAATCTTCCCAAAGCTGCATTTCATTTTTGAGGTTTATTGGAGCATCCCAAAGCAGATTAAGTACAAGTAATAGCTACATCAATTACATCTGAAAGGATGGATTATATTACACTGTGCCCTGTGTTACATCAGTGCACGCTGGGGTTATCTGCGCACTGCCTGTTGAGCTAGACAGTTTAATCCTGGGTTCACAAACAGTTGCCACTCACACTGATTCGCTTGTGGTTTCCATGGGAATGCTGTGATCTTCACTTATTTGTCATATAAAACAATCTTCTTTTCTGTACAACCTTGTTAAGGTACAGGTAAATATGTTACAGTAGGTGTTAGATATATTTAGAGTCTACAGCTGCTAGCAAACATAATAAGGTAGATTTTACTTAATGGACAATGTATGATTTCTTACAAGTTTTTTTTCCAAAATGTTTCCAAAGAATGTAAGAATTTTACCAACACAGAGCTTTAGTTTAGAAATGAAAGCTGTCATAGTATAGCAGCGACTTCTTACTTTCATTAAAATCTTACAAAAAAAACCCATATAAACACCCTGATATCTTTTCACTTGTGATATGTATTTATTAGTGCAAAAAATGGCTATTATTTATATTAGTGGCATATACAGAATGACAATATATCCACTAAAAGAGTAATAACAAGTAAAATTACATCTATATGATGCACTATGAAGTCTTTAGCCAAATGAACTATACATGTGATTTTAATTAATAGTTTGTAAGAAATGTAACTCCTTATTGATAGTGGTAAAAATTGCAGTACATTGATTTCAACTGAAGCAGTTGTCAGCCAGGAGTTAAATGTCTCTCTAACAAGCGATTTAAATCTCACATGTAGCCCCACACTTCTGCTTGGTTCATTGCAGGGATATAATACCACACATTAAAGCAAGTCTTTTAAAAAGTCCCATCTGGTGAACAGGTACCCAATGGTCTGATACAGACCAGACTGCTTCTTAACCCATTCTGTGTGATTGGTTTTACTGTATTGTATATGGGTGTCTTTTATTATTCCTACCTAGGCAATCCAAAGTGAAATACTGTACATAATTTATGTTGCTTTTTGTTATAAATTCTGCCACTTTGTGTTGTTTTTTGTTGTTTACCATGAAGGGAATGCATTACAGCTGTGCTGTGGCGTAGGTCTTAATGACCCCAAGTTGTGTGGTTTTTAATGCTGCAAGTCTTGTTTTATGTCCTTATTCCCAATGTGTAGCCTCCTGTTCCTCAACAAGATGTGCAGACAGGGAATTCATCGGTTCAGCTCTGGACATCCTAGACAGATATTCCCAGCACCCCATCTTATCACACCAGCCATCTGGCTTCTATTAACATGGTTCTAGCAGATTTTTCCCCTTCAGAATGAGCTAACATAAAACTGCACATCATAAGATAAGTGACATATAATATGTCAAAAGAGAAAAGGACATTGCAAATTCTCCTGAAATAACACATTGGACAGGTTACCTGATATGGCAGCTCATGATAAACATTTGTTATTTATCCAAATAAATCAGCACTAATTACATACATGTGTCCCATGGGTAGGAAGAGGAAAAAAGATACAGATCACAGGATGGTGAATAGCCTATCCCCTTTTCCTATACGCACATAACTAACACATATGGATATGCGTAATTTGTTCTGTGCATCATTAAATACTAATTTGTAACTTTTACTGCTTTACCCAGCCCGCTGTAGTTCACAAAATGCTTTGTCTTCATCTCCCAGGCAAGATATCTACCAATTCCTGATTGCCTCAGAAAGCAGATCAGTCATTTTAAATATTCCTATCTTTCTGCTGACTTAAAGGCTTATATTTCAATTTCCCCAGTTAAAAGGATCCAGAAACTGTAGTCTACAGTTTGTCAACCAGTGGTAACTGTTTCATTAGGGGAACTTTTGACATACCCCAGGAGCACTTCCTCTTTCTGATCTTTTAGCTAGTAAAGCACTGTGTGCAAAACAGGCATCAAACCCTTAAAATTTATACTTATAATTAATTTTGGTCTGTGCCCAGTTGGCCACATGTAGGATAGAAACTAATTATGCTAACTGGATGTGTGGGACCAAGGAGCACTATTTTATTGGGGGTATGTCAGGGCCCATGTGGTGGTTAGGGGAAGCACAGTAGCCTAGTGGTTAGCATTGTAACCCTAAATCATGGAGACCCTGGGTTTCAACCCCGCACAACACTATATGAGATTTATAGGTTCTCACTATGTTTGTGTGGTTTTGTTCTGGCTTTTTCCCACACTCAAAATCATAGCGTTTGGTTAATTACCATCTAATCAAAACAGTCCTATTATGTGTTTGTATCTGTAAAACTGTGGTAGGAACATAGGAGTTAGGAGGTCATGCTAGTAGGCATTAATAGAAACATTTTCAATATTACAGAGCAAGTCAAGTTTAATGTGACTGACTAATAATAGCATTGCCAAGACCTGGATGAATGAAAATCTTTTATAAACATGGGAGCGCAAGTTCTTTCTAGGGCAAACACTGATGGAAACAACTGTTTGTATATGATAAAGTGCTGTGGAATAAGTTAGCGCCATATAAACAAATAAAATACTTGGTACAAATTTGCCGTTACAAAAGAGTATGTAATATAAAAAATCTGGGGCTTTCTTTAGTAAATTGAAGTATGCAAACGTTTCTTAGACAATTCCTTTTCTGTTTCCAATAAAGTAATTATGTTAAACTTTTCAGTACTTAAAAGCATGCTGTAATAAATATACTGAGAAAGTAAATTAGACGTAGGTTGAGGACAGGTATTGTACACGTTGTAGAATTATTATCAACAAGCTAAAATTTAAGCAACACTTTCAAACAGCTGGAATGCTGTTTATTTTGTATTGCAGTTTTATGCCATTGTGTATTTTTCCATTGCGAATATTTATTTGGAGTTCATTCTTCACTTTAATTGTATGAAACAAATTTAAGGAAGCTGAAGCTCAACTTAATCCAAAAATATCTCACAGATGGGGATAGTTATTTAAAAGTCCTATGTTAATCAGAATTTTAAAAATAATATTTTTTTTTAAGACTTAGAAATTTAAAGGATTTTGTTGTTACCGTCAGAATATTAGAGAATGTTTAATAAGCACAAAAGCAATAACTTTATACAAGCAGCCAGCAATCATTATCATTGTTCAAATAATTGATACAGCAACAATTATGATTGGTTGCTATGTGTTATTGCACTTTGCACGCCATCATTGCTCTCAGCCTGTGGCTGTCTAGCTTGTTCAGAAAACTATTTTGGATTGAATCCAAGTGTATGGTACTCCAACTCATTAGTGTAATACTTAAAAGGAATCTGTCTTCAGAATTGTATTTATTTATATATTTGTTTAACCAGAACTCCATTTTGCTCTCTGTGGATGTTCATTTACATAATCTAGTTATTCACTCTGAAAATTATGACATGCATTTAAAGTAAACAGTGGTATGTGAGCAGCAGTGTATTTGTACAATTTAGTTTGAGAACTTAAAGTGATTGTAAAGTCTTGTTTTTTTTTCCTATAAAAATAACAAACATGTTATACTTACCAGCTCTGCTGCAATGGATTTGCACAGAGCAGCCCGGATCCTCCTCTTCTCAGGTCCCTCTTCTGTGCTCCTGGTCCCTCCCTCCTGTTCATTGCCCCAACAGCAAGCAGCTTGCTATAGGGGCACCTGAGCCAATCACAGCTCCCTGTGTCCATTCAGACATAAAGCCCTGAACCAGCCCGCCCCCTCTCTCCCCTATTTGGCTATCTGACTTTTATTGACAGCAGCAGCAGCCAATGGCACGCTGCTGTGTCTCAGCCAATCAGGAGGGAGAATCTCAGATGGCTGAGACACTCATGGACATCGCTGGACAGAGAGGGACCTCAGGTAAGTGTTAGGGGGACCGAGGGGGGCTTCTGCACACAGATGGCTTTTTATCTTAATGCATAGAATGCATTAAGATAAAAAAACTTCTGCCTTTACAACCACTTTAAGGCAAAACTTTTTTTTTTGGATAGGGTAAGGGGGCTATAAACCTTGTTAGGTTTTTGTAAACCTTGTCACAGATGACACAATGAATTTTTTCTTGACTTCTTGTTCCATAGCCACAACAGGAAGTGAAACGAAATCCCTGATTTTCACCAGATTCACCCGAACTAGTGTCCCCATTGGAAGATTTCCATTCAATTCCTGTTCTAGTGACCACTCAAAATTTGGGATGCTCTTTCACTTTCTTTTGGGGGTAATGGACACAAACACAAATAGATAGGGTGGATCTCAATGATCAGGGACACAGACAACAATAAAAACCTGAGAGGCGTTCTAAACCCTCTCCAATCTATCTAAAATTAAAAAAATAAGTTGTGTCTTCAGTTATACTTTAAGTTTGTATATTGCCAGAAAACTTTGGAAAAATATCAGCATTTATAAGAGATTGTCAGTATGGAAAAAGGCAAATCGAGTAACACAACACAATATTTGCTTGCAGGTTTTCACATATTGACTTCTTACATTTTTCAGGGACCCCAACAATGCAATAGTCTCTGACTAAATGCCCTGCTATTGCAAAGTCAAAAGATGGTATCACACTCTTCAGATGGATTTTCAAACTGTCCTGTAAACGAATAATTGGGCAGTCTAGCTGCAAAAAAGTGACACTTCGTTATGGTCAATTTTCAGTCAATATATGGTCAATGTTTTCATAGTTATGTATATATACAGAATTTCAAGGGAAGTTAGTGTCAGAGCTTAGTGAATGTGGTGAAGTTTCACTTTGCAACAAAAACCCATTCACATGCAAGGAAGATAAATAAAACTGCATTTTTGCTTGCACATGATTGGATGATGGAAGTCAGCAGAGATACAACTTATTCACTCATCTCCGGTGCAGATTTTCTTGCAAAGTGTAACTTCCCTTCAAACTAAGCAGCTTATTTACCTATAGAAAATAAATCAACACCAGTGGCTCACAACATGATAGTTGCTAGAAAATTGCAGTCTCCAAAATGTGAATTGCTTGGTAGTCCTGCTGATCCTCTGACATTAAATGTGTATATATAGCCAAAACATTTTTTTTTTACATTTTGGGTAGCGTAGGAAAGTGCTAAAACTATTGACAGTTTATTTTTTGCTGTCTGAGTACCATTGGAGAAATTCCCAGTCCTGTCCTAGAAGCACAACTGGATGTTAGAGGAAATTCCCTCTTAAGGCCCATACACACGATCAGACTTTTTGACAACAAACATGCAAATTAGCTGTTTTAAGGCAACATTAGACCGTGTGTATGCTCCATCGGAAAAACTTTTTCGGTTTTCATCGGACAAAAGTTCGCTCTGCAAACAGACAAACTTTTCGGCAACAAAAGTCCGATGAAGCAAAGTCTGATCGTGTGTACAGAAAACCATAGGACTTTAGTCCAAAGTACAAACACGCATGCTCAGAACCAATGCAAAAGATCAGACAACAATACAGAAGTTTACCAAAGGGTGGCGGTAAAGAGCAGAAAAACTTGGTGAAATTTGGCTGAAAAAGTCCTGCCGTGTGTATGCTTAATAAGTTGACGGCCAACGCCCTTTGAACAAAAATCCACGGGAAAGTTTGTACAAAGTCCGATCGTGTGTATGAGGCTTTAGATAGTTCTTGATGGAATAGGTGGATTGGAATATGTCCCCATTCTTGCCTTTCACTCCTGTTCTGGGGAAAACCCTGTTCTGTATTGGATGTGAAGACACAAAGGGACAGTCTACAAGTTGAAGTGCAGGGGAATGCCGACTGCTGGAGCAGTGGGGATCAGATAAGTAAAACTGCTTTTTCTGTTGCCCTAGGCCAAGGGCCTCCAAACTTTCTAAGCAAAGAGCCAGTTCACTGTCCTTCAGACTTTAGGCAGACTGTGGCCATCAGGAGTGGAAAATGTCCTGGCATCAGTGGGAGTAAGCAAAGCCCCATCTTTGTTGTCAGTGAGTGGAATTGTGCCCCATCATTGGACCCCACTGTTGGCGTCATTGCTAGAAATTGTACCCTATCATTAGTGTTAGTGGGAGGAACCTCAGTTAGTGTCAGTAGATGAAATAGTGCCCTAATGGCTGAGTAAAAGCAAGCAAAGGGCCACATCTGGCCCCCGGGCCACAGTTTGGAGACCACTGCTCTAGGCACTGCAAGGGAGGATTTTTGCCATCCCTGGAGATTGGCTGTAAGAACAGACAGTGAAGTAAGAACTTCCTTTTTGCACATTTGTTCCGGGTCAGTGACTCAGTGAGTATAGAAGTCATTATTAGAACAGCAAAGGGACAGCCAGGCAACTAAACGAGAGGTCAGCAAAAACAGCCATTGCTGTCAGCATGTTTGCCTTGTGTTGGTCCATTCCTGTTGGTGATTTCTGTGTTGTGAACATAGTTTGGAATATGTTATTATTGTATTTAAGGCTATTCCCTTTGTAGTTTTATGCTGAGGAATTTTGCTGCGTTTTTTTTGACCAATGTATCTGTAATAGAGTTTGTGCACTAGTTTGCTTAACGTATATGCTTCATGGTTCTTTGAAAACACATACAATAAAATGGTAATTACACACCTATTTTATAAATGACATATACAGTATCAGCAATCAATTTAATATGACAAATATGATGCACCATTTTAACTGTGTTTGCAGTTATGATTTAGTAACTTTAAGATAAAGTAGAACTACAGGTAAAACTTTTTTGTACTTTTGAGATAAAATTAATAAAGATTTAAACTGCCATTAGATTTTTTTTGCCTATGGAGTTTTCTCTTCATTTTCTGTGTGGTCAAGACAAATATACATACAGGAAAAAAATAAGATTTGGATGAATAAAAAAAGGGTTAGAACCTATATAATAGGTTACAGGTCATATATGATCCCCCTGGGGAGGTTAATTTTCTGTGTGATCACTGATCATACAGAAAAGGAACCTCCCCAGGGGGATCATATATGACCTGTAACCTATTATATAGGTTCTAACCCTTTCCTATTCATCCAAATCTGATTTTATTCCTGTATGTATCTTTGTTAGAAAGATTTAATCAGTGGATATTAAAGGCTAACTCCACCATGTGTACCATGTTACACCCATATTTAGCATGTAACATGGTGCAAGTGGGACCCCCTCATCCCCAAACTGCTCCGCCCCAGAGGTGTTGCTCCTCTGCAGCATCTGTCACATTTGAAATCGCTGTGGTTGTGCAGGCTTCTGCAAAAGAATAATAAATGTACATTTTTTTTTATCCCGCAAATATATGTGCATTTATTATTTTTCTGTAAAAGGTGGACTTATGCCGCGTACACACGAGCGGACTTTACGGCAGACTTTGCCCGGCGGACGGGATTTGGTCAGACAATTCGATCGTGTGTGGGCTCCAGCGGACTTTGTTTTCTCAAAAGATGGACAGACTTAGATTTGAAACATGTTTTAAATTAATCCGTCGAAATCGAGTCCGGTCGAAAAGTCTGCTCGTCTGTATGCTAGTTCGACGGACAAAAAGCCACGCTAGGGCAGCTATTGGCTACTGGCTATGAACTTCCTTCTTTTAGTCTGGTCGTACGTCATCACGTACGAATTCGACGGACTTTGGTGGATTGTGTGTAGGCAAGTCCATTCATTCAAAAAGTCTGTCGTAAAGTCCGTCGTAAAGTTCGTCGAGCAAAGTCTGCCGTAAAGTCTGCTCGTGTGTACGCGGCATTAGCCTTTAAGTGAGGTAATATCACCTCAATGTTAAAATAGACAGAGATAAAAACACTTTATCTAAAACAAATGTTTTAAATTCCTTTTTCATGGCACTACTTTAAATATACAGTAGCCATATGAAGTCACTGTCAAGTGACATCCCTGTAAAAGAAATTAATTGATCACAATTTCTGTTTAAAATGTCCACAAAGCATAACCAAGTTAGAATTTTACAAACTGCAATCATTTTGGTTAAAAACCAAATCAAGGATATTAGTAACTCTTCCTCTCATCCAGCTCCAAATAACCTAAAAAAAAAAAAAATCGAAATACGCATTTTACGTACTCAAAGCCATGGTCACATGATGATACTTATGTTATGTTTACTCCCTGGGGTCCTTCTTTAGGTGTCCACATCATTCTCTGCTTGATATGTATACCTCCTATTGGTGGAGGCAACACTGCCAGTGGACTGGTCCTCTCACATAGGCTCCAGAGCAAGAAGAACTTACAGGAGCAGTGAGGGGACCGGTGCCCAAGAAGATAACAGGGAGGGGAAAATGTTTGGTCTCCAGGGCAGGAAATCATAGAGGAAACTGTGACATTGACCCATTACACTGCAGGATAGCTTAGGAAGGGGTGTTTGGAATAAAAACTGTACGGCAACTGATGCATAATGCATTATTTAAATTTCATTTTTGCCTGGAGTTGGGTTATAAAGTACAATGTTGTAGCTGCAAATGAACATTCCATTGTATGTTAACTGGTTTTATTTGGTGGCTGCTTCTAGCTCCTTTTGAAGTAGTAAGTTGATTTTAAACTGAACAGGAATTCCTTCTAAAGAAATTCAATTGACCACTTGAAGACCAGGCTTTTTCTGGCACTTTTTGTTCACATGCAACAGTCAGGTTTTTTTTTCTAGAAAGTTACCTAGAACCCCCAAACATTATATGTTTTTAAAAGCAGATGCCCTAGAGAATAATTTGGGAGGGCCAGGAAAGCTCACAGGGGCAGGGAGGGGACTGGTGCCCAAGAAGATAACAGGGAAAATTGTTTGATCCCCAGGGCAGGAAATTAGCTTGTATCATAGAGGAAACTGTGACTTTGACCCATTACACTGCAGGATGGCTTAGGCAGGAGTGTTTAGAATCAAAACTCTAAGGTAATTGATGCATAATGCATTATTTAAATTTCATTTTTGCCTGGAGCTGGGTTTTAAAGTACCATGTCATAGCTAAAAATGAACATTACATTGCACGGAAATTTCGTATGCTAACTGTTTTTATTTAGTGATTTTAAACTGAACAGGAATTCCTTCTTAAGAGATGTGATTTAAAAAAAATTGTAAAAAAGTATGCAAATGTTTATAGTGTAACTGTGTCATTTATGTCCTTTATAAAGAGTACTGGCAAGAATGTCAAAATGTACTAAGCCTCTTCCTGTTAATCACAGTTTTTAAGTGTGAATTTTGTTTTTGCTTCAGAATCTAAATCCTAGAGACAGTGCTGTCAAACAATTTCGGTGATGGTTTCATATTCCATTGACGAGGGGGAAACCTTCAGCATGAAAGAAAGTGTGAATGTCAGATTACAAGCCTTTTCTTCTGGCTGCTCTCATAGCAGCTGCTGGCCATTCTTATGCAAGGAAGAAATAGTAAATTAATTGTTTCACTTCTTGAAATGTCATTGCAGTTAAGGCATCTTCCCACGAGAGCCTATTCTCCAGTAAATACAGCGCACTGTCTTTCTCCTTGGTATAAATACATTGGTGAAAACCAAGTGGAGATGTGACATTTAAGACTATCAGGATCAGGTATTTTCCTTCAGGGCTAACAGGAATAAAGTCATTGGAAAAAAAGAGGAAATCTAAGAGGTGTTCTGGTCTAAAACATGATTTTGCCAATGATGAAAGGGCAAAGGGATAGATTACTTTTAGGCAGACATTATTAGCACCTTCAATGCATTCTTCTCCTGAGAACTATAAACACTAGGACACATTGCAAATGTTTCAATAGGAAACCTTGACTGGTATCTGCTAATGCTACTGGGTGGTACCCTGTTGTGGTAGCTCAAAGAGTTCATTTTGGTTCTTAGAATACAATACATTGTCATTTGTTATAAAAGGAAGGAATGGCCATTGTGAAGACGGATTTCCTTATGTGAAACTAATAATCTGATATACTTGTGGAATACGCAACTAAACAATATGAGCAGGCTGTTGAGGTGGATCTTTTCAAGAGAACAGTGCAAAGAACAATATGTGAAAAGTACAATAACCTATAGCAGCCAATAGGATATCAGATGACTGAATTTAGGTCACTGAAAGCTACGTTCTGATGGGTTAAAACTTACATTGCTCATATGTATTTGCTTTACAAAATAAACCAGTTTTAGCATGTGAATATCAAGGTCCTGACTATGTCACCATTACATAAAGTCCACTAGTGAAGTTCGAATACTTGGAACATCCTTCATATGAACTACTGTTTGAAACATACTTGAACCCTCCTATTATTTACAGCCAAGGAAGCTGCCATATAAAGCCTTGTACACACAGGCCAAATGTTGGGTGACATCGACCAGTTCCATAGAAACCTGCCGACATTCGGCCAGTGTGTACTGCAGCTGGTCAGACAGAACCCAAAAAAGTTTTCTGATCGGCTCCTAATCAGTGATCTCAGCCAATAGCACAGCAGGGGGGTTCACTGTACTAACATCCTCCAGAGCTGTACGTTTTTTTTTGTTCAGCCCTGCTGGGTTGAACGAAAAAAAAAAACTAATAGTGTGTACTGGGAGTTAGCCTCTGTTTGATTTGCAGTTGCCGTGGTGCTGCAGATGTGATCAGGTTTTACACCAGCTATTTGATGGCTTGACAGTTCAGTTGAGAGTACAAGCATCTGTGACAGTTACCATTCACGGCATGATTTGAATGTAAACTGTTTTAGGAAACCATTAAATTGATTGGTTCAGTTCCGTTCTAATACAGAAAAGGCCATGCTTGATGAAATAGATTATAATGTTTTGTGTTGTGTACTGTCCAGCGCCACTTTGCTTTTGTTTTTGAATTTACCATACATCTGAGAACAAGAACCTGGAAAAATCTGCAAACTGCTAGGTTACTCAGGTGTTACTCTACGTTAGATAGCAGTATTATTGCTTTGTTCTGTTTGAGACATCATTATGATAATTAATTCATGCAAATTCTTCTGAAACTATTTTGATGTACTACTAGATTATCTTGAGGTTCTCTCTGCAATGGCACCTTGTTTTGATCGCACTAAGTAACATTTGTTACTGTTTTATGTGTACAGAACAGCAATCTGTGAGCCCTTTCACACTGCCAGCAGGGGGGGGGGCGTGCGCGGGGGGCATCCGCAGTAAAATGCCGCTAGTTTTAGCGGCGCTTTACTGACGTTTTTGTGGCGCATTTCGGGCACTTTTACCCCCGCTGGCGGCCGAAGAAGGGTTTAAAGTGCCCGCAAAGCGGCACTGCGGCGGCGCTGCCCATTGATTTCAATGGGCAGGGGCGCTTTAGGAGTGGTGTATACACCGCTCCTAAAGTGCCTCAAAGAAGGACTTTGCAGGACTTTTTTTGATGTCCTGCCAGCGCAGCACCCCAGTGTGAAAGCACTTGGGCTTTCACACTTGGGTTGCAGATGAGACTTTTTACCAGGCGCTTTACAGGCGCTATTTTTATCGCTATAGCGCCTGAAAAACGCCTCCAGTGTGAAAGGGGTCTTAATCTCCTGTGCAGTGTTGCCAACCTACCAGATTGAAATTTGCTGACACAACACCTAAAAGTTACTGGCACAGCAAAGTTTTTATTGCCCTTTCCAAAAGTTACAAAATTTAAATTTTAAGTGAAGATTTAAGTATTTAGGCTACAAACAAGTACAATATGCAATTAAAAATGTGATTTAAAGTATATAATAAGACAAAAAAACATATTTCTTCTTTTATTTTTGATATAGTAAGTAAGTAGCTCAGGGACAGGATTCAGGAGGGCAGGAAATTAGCATGGGCAGGCGCACACACACAGGAAACTGACTCTCATATGCCGTGTACACACGAGCGGACTTTCGGCAGACTTCCGACGGACTTTCCTAACGAACGGACTTGCCTACACACGATCACACCAAAGTCAGATGGATTCGTATGTGATGATGTACGACCGGACTAAAATAAGGAAATTGATAGCCAGTAGCCAATAGCTGCCCTAGCATCGGTTTTAGTCCATCGGACTAGCATACAGACGAGCAGATTTTTCGACCGAACTCGAGTCCGTCGGAAAGATTTGAAACATGGTTTATTTCTAGGTCCGTCTGACTTTTGGGAAAAAAAAGTCAGCTGGAGCCCACACACGATCGAATTGTCCGACGGAGTCTGGTCTGCCGGACCAAGTCTGCCGGAAAGTCCACTCGTGTGTACCCGGCATTAGTGTACAGCAGCGCTGATGATGATGATGACTCCTCATCGACACAACATGTCCCTTCCTGAATCCCAGTGACAGTCTCTCTCTATGCCAGGTGGTCCCTTCAGTCCATTTCAATCCAAACAGTACCTACTCCCGGCTTGCCTTGCTCCTGTCCTGCAGACCCGCACACCTAACTCCAGCCGCTCTGCTTGGCTACCTTGCACCATGACATCACATGACACGCTCAGGAACTGCCTCCACCAGACTGCCCCCTCCCCTTGTCGGCACTGCCTGAACACACTGTAGCAGGCACTTGGATGGTCTAGGCCGGCTCATTCGCATGCACAGTTCTGTGCTGCTTGTCAAAGGCATATTTTTTACTGTCAACCTTTTCCTGTCACTGGCATTTACTGGCATGAGAAAAGTGACCATTTTTTACTGGCTGCTAATAAAAATACTGATGGTTGACTACACTGCTTCGGTGTATAGTTGTCACCTGCATATCTACCAGAAGGTTATGGTACAGTCTATAGTGTTATATAAAAAGTATAAAGACTGAGATTAATCAAAGTGTGCAAGTAAGAACTGTCTGAGCTGCCAAATAGCAACAATGTCAGATCAAAATACAATATATTATGAAACTAAGAACACTTTGCCATGGAAAACCCTCTATATTTGGTAAAGGTCAATGGGGCAAGTGGAATATTACAGCCAGCCATATACAAAGTATTTTTGTAAGGATCTGTTAAATGGAAATAAAGCTCAAGTTTAAAATAAATCTAGCCAAGCATTTGTTCTTAACACAAAAAATACCTTTCATTCCTCCCAGCCTACTTCAAATCCCCTAACGTTTTGTTAGAGCTTGGTTTTGTTCATTCCCCATAGTCCCACTGTATGTAGAAATGTAGCCAGTCTCTCTTGCTTTCTCCCAAGATGTATTAAAGTGGTTGTAAAGTCACTGTGCCTAATTACTAGAATCCCCTTCGTTATATGAAGCTATGTTGCACAGTGTCTTTGTTTTATAAAAATTATGCAGCACAATACCTTATTTTTAAAGTGCCGCTGTGTGGTCACGTGACATCCTGCCGCTCTCTTTCCCCGATCTGAGGACTACAGCGGGAGGGGGTGAGATTCCCCTCTGACTTCAGCTGGGAGAGGAGGAAGAGAACGGCGGGCAGTCACGTGACTGCTCAGCGGCCCTCTGAAATAAGGTATTGAGCTGCATAATTTTTATAAAACAAAGACACTGTGCAACATGGCTTTATATAACAGAGGGGATTCTAGTCATTAGGCATGGTTGCTTTACACAGAATAACAGTAGGAGGGGAGGGCGAAGAGCAGATGGGCACTGACTCAATAGCTGACAGGCAGGGAGGGAAGGGGAGATGGGGAGAACAAGAGACTGCGGACTGACGGAGGCACATAAACTGACCACGGTATCATGGATCAGCAGCCATCATTACCGTGGTCAGCACACACAGGACAGGGGGACTCAGGAACAGGCAGGATCAGCCAGGTATTTTACAGAATAGAGAGGGACAAATTACTTTGCACAAGCACTATGCTGTATTCCATGTTTTAAAGGAACAGGATCATTTTTTATTTTCTTTTTAGGGTTACAACCGCATTATATACTATAGTACTATAGGATTTGAAGTGTGTATAGAGCAGTGCACATGATCAAACTAACATGCACTGCTTGTTAAAAACTAACAGAAGTGAGGGGGGAAAGGAGAGATTCAGGAGTTAATGGAGGATGTTGCAAGGAAGCATAAAAACACACACAAAAAAAACAATCTCATGAAATATAGATTACAGGGTCATTATGTAGTGGATGTGTCTGGAGTAGTTTTGGAGAATAAAGATATAATTTAGTTTCACTTTAACATCAGTACGTACTGTAGGTATACGTAGAGCAAGTTCTGCGTATACTGCAGAACTGTACAGCTGCATTGACTGCTATATATAGCTCACTTTCACATGGTGGCACTTAAAAAATAATGGAAATGAATAGGTTTGGATGGTTTTAACTTGTATCAAAGCATGGAGCGTGTACAAGAGATGCATATCACAAAGGGTTAAATGTAGCTGGAAACATTGTTTAGATATATACATGCAGTAACAATGTCAAAGAACCAGTGATTTCTCATACAGATAGACTTTGTCTGGTAGTCTGGCAGTTCTGTAATTTGCCTGAAGGGCTGCTTTCGTCTAAAATATTTGTCAGCTAATCCTTTATACTTTGTACAGCTGGAACCTATGCATATTCTGCATTTGGGTTTTTAATTAAACTGCATTGGCAGTTCTGATATTATATTATGATTTTATCCCACAATGCATAACGAAGCTTAATCGCATACACTAGTAGAACTGGCATGCATGGATTTTAATTGCTGTTTTGCTGCACAGATTTAGTGCTTGCTCTAAATGCTAGTGCAAATATAATATCAATACATTTTGCAGAAGGCCATATCATGAATTCCTTCTTCTGTTGCTTAAAGGGCAATTATAAGCAATCAGCAAGATATTTACTGTTGTTAAGCCAATACTGCAGTTGTGCTAAAATCTAACATTTTCCTCAATTTACTTTAATCTGATAAACCTGTAATCATCTGCATGCAACCCATAATGCCTCCAATTTGTTTTGTTTTTTGACCCCTTACCTTTATTTGAGAAACAAGTGACAATTTGGGTATTTTCCTGTTGTTCATTGTTAGATACTCCCTTAGCTGTGCCTGAGTTACCTAGAGCTGATAGCACTCCGGACATTGTGATTGTAAACCTTTGTCTTTCCTTAAATAAAGAATAAAAAAAAAGAAACATACTCGTACTAACATTTTTTATGGCTTTCTATATAAGAAAGACATCCAAGTACCTGTAGGGAGCCTGTTTACGTATACCTCTCCTCCATCATAAACAAGGATTTCCTACACCATAAGAAGAGGCTCTCTAGATTACTGAGAAAGAAGAGTTAGGTGGTCTAGTGCAATGGCTGGGTGCAAAACTTTATTACAGAGTAGACAAGTTATGCTTCCTGTATGCACCTTGAGGTTTACAATTCCGTTTTTACTGGAACATACACTATTGTGCAAAAGTTTGAGGCAGGTGTGAAAAATGCTGTAAATTAGGAATACTTTCAGAAATTGGAGTGTTAATAGTTTACTTTTATCAATTAACAAAGTGAAAAATAAATGAACAGAAGAGGAATCCAAATTAAATATATATTTGGTGTAACCACCTTTTGCCTTCAAGACAGCATCAATTCTTCTAAGTACACTTGCACACATATTTTGAGGGAACTCAACAGGTAGGTTGTTCCAAACATCTTGGGGAACTAACCCCAGATGTTCTGTGTATGTAGCCTGTCTCAAATTCTTCTGTCTCTTCACATGATCTCATACAGACTTGATGATGTTGAGATCAGGGCTTGGGGGGGGGGGGGGGGGCAAACTATCACTTCCAGGACTCCTTGTTCTTCTTTACTCTGAAGCTTAATTACATTGGCTCTATGTTTGGGGTTGTTGTCCTGCTGCAGAATAAGTTTGGGGCCTCCCTAATGATATGGAATGATGGATAAGTGATAAGTATCTACCTGTATTTCTCAGCATTGAGGACACTATTAATCCTGACCAACCCACACTGCTCTTAGTATAAAAAAGTTTTTATACCTGTAGGATAATGTCTCTTTAAAATATATTTCAACCAGTGACATGAAAGTCAGGTTTGGTTCAAATGGGCCCCAGTCTATAAAAAAAAAAAGTTTAGGCGCTGACAAAGTTTTCTTTGCTCAAGAAAATGTTCTTAATGTGACCCGTGTCCTAATTAAAAACAATTTCTGAGAACTTTTAAAAGAAAGAATTGAAAACACTACACACTGATTTCTGGAGGCCTGGGTGGTCAAAATAATACATACTGTCGACAAGATTGCAATGTCCTGCAAAAATTGAAGCAAGAACTAAGCTTATGCAGTGCAAAGCAAAGCACTTACAGAACTTGCCAAATTCTCTGTTCATGTGTGACTGAAAGAATGTAGCGTTCTTGAAGGGACATTAAGGATGTAACCATTGTTCTATAAAGTAAAAAAACAAACAAAAAGAACCTCTAACTTCTGTGATGTTTAGTGCTCCAAAACATTAACCCAAAGCACAGGAAAAAATTGATGATATGATGGCTTAAACAGGAAACATAAAAAATGCCCAAGTCAAAGTCCAGACCTTAGGAAAAAGGAACAAATAGCGCAGGTTACATGGTTCGTAATATATCCTAATGTTGTCAGAGAAAATGTCCTTTTGAGCAATGCGCTCTCTGTGAGATGCGAACAGTCTATGAGTAGGGCAGCCTTTAGATGGGAGGTGAAGCCGCTCCAAGTATGCAAAGGAAAAGACAAGAAAGGCGCCTCTTAGTAAACTGTATAGGTTGGACTTGATGGACTTGTGTCTTTTTTCAACCTCACCTACTATGTAACTATGTATGTAACTATGTATATTTAATGATATATATGCATTAAAAACACTCACATTGAAAACTTAGATAGTCCGGCATGGGGAGCTCAGTATAGGCATACGGGATTGCGTCCTCCTCTGTCACACAGTCTTATTCCTCTCTTGCTGCCGGCTGGTCCGTGTGGCGTAAGCTTCCGGGATCAGTAATTATCCAGAACGAGGCTTGGACATCGCCGAGCAGTCAATTGGGAGGCTGGGACGCTGGAACGCACATCCAATGTATGTGCTGTACTGTCGTAAAGCGACTGTATTTTCCATATAACCAGTAGTAAGTAGGTACACAATACGAACATCTCATCTTCTTTATTTAATACCAACATACAAATTATTCTGTTTGGCCTTCATAACATCACATTACCTGTATTTTCCATGCAATTATAATTATATCCATTAGGTGGCGGTGCCATTAGAGCACTTAAATAGGCTGCAGTCTATTGTATTCTCCTTAGCTTGAGAAAGGAGCGCGCTCTAGTGCGCATGCTCTGAAACGCGTCGCTTTACGACAGTACAGCACATACATTGGATGTGCGTTCCAGCGTCTCAGCCTCCCAATTGACTGCTCGGCGATGTCCAAGCCTCGTTCTGGATAATTACTGATCCCGGAAGCTTACGCCACACGGACCAGCCGGCAGCAAGAGAGGAATAAGACTGTGTGACAGAGGAGGATGCAATCCCGTATGCCTATACTGAGTTCCCCATGCCGGACTATCTAAGTTTTCAATGTGAGTGTTTTTAATGCATATATATCATTAAATATACAGTTTACTAAGAGGCGCCTTTCTTGTCTTTTCCTAAAGTCCAGACCTTAACTCATCCAAAATACTGTGGCATGACCCAAAGGGAATAGTTTATACAAAGATTTGCAGAACAATAAATGTCAGGAATTATTTTTTCTAGAGGTACAGTCTAACCTTCTTTATAGCCAATGTACACACTTGGTCAGTTGCTGCAGAAAAAAAGTAGTGGAGGATAGTGCTTTTAAAGGAGGACGTACCACTTACTAAATACAATGGTTCGCAGGCATTTTCCAGTCTGAATGGTGAATGATTAAAATGAAACTCCAACTTTATTAAGCCTCCCCTACCAGAATTTCAGTCTTCAAGCCAGTCTGATGATGTCACAGGTCCTTCCTTGGCAAGCGGAGGTCTTTCCTCCTGGATTGAGAGGTGCCTAAATAATGATGTCCAAGTGTCACTCAGTTCGGGGGCACATGTCAATGCTGCCCAGGTCACAGTTCCCACATTAAGTGGATTGAATGGCACTGGCTGGCATTCAACCCAGAGGACTTGGCAAATCTATTGGCAGAGAAGTAAATTGAGAGACAACTTCAGATTAAAAGCAAGCATATTTCAGCAAAATATGCTCCTCTTTTTAAATAAGGTGTTTAATAAATACATAAATTATACAGCTGTGTATTACAGGTTTAAGTAGATAGCATTTGTCTATTATTTTTGGAACCGTTCATGCAGAAATACAGATACTGTATAACACTGTGCTGGTAGTTTGTCTACTTTTATTTCACTATATTTAAAATAAGGGGAGCAAAACCTTGCAATTTGTGTTTTTTCTACTCTTTTTCATTTTAAAGTGAGAGTAAACCTATTTTTTTTAATAATAAACATATACTTACCTGCTTTGTGCAATGGTTTTGCACAGAGCAGCCTTGACCCTCCTCTTCTCGGGTCCCCCGCTGGCGCTACTGGCTTCTCCTCTTCTCAGTGTGCCACCATAGGAAACCACTTCCCATGGTGGCACACCTGTGGGCTCAATCAAAAGCCCCACTGCCTGTGTCCATTGACACAGCCAGTGCGGCTCAGCCCGCCCCCCCACTCCCTTATCACAGAATTTGATTGACCACACCAGTAGCCAAAGGATCCAACTGTTGCCTCTCTGGCCTGTGAGGATCAAGAGAGCAGAGAGCTTCTGCTCTTGGGTACATTGTTGGATCGAGATCAGGCTTAGGTACAGTGCCTTGAGAAAGTATTCATACCCCTTGAAATTTTCCACATTTTGTCATGTTACAACAAAAAATGTTAATGTCTTTTATTGGGATTTTATGTGATAGACCAACACAAAGTGGCACATAATTGTGAGGTGGAAGGAAAATGATAAATGGTTTTCAAAATATTTTACAAATCAATATGTAAAAGTGTTGCGTGCATTTGTATTCAGCCCCCCTGAGTCAATACTTTGTAGAACCACCTTTCACTGCAATTACAGCTGCAAGTCTTTTTAGGTATGTCTCTACCAGCTTTGCACATTTAGAGTGACATTTTTGCCCTTTCTTCTTTGCAAAATAGCTCACGCTCTGTCAGATTGGATGGAGAGCGTATATAAACAGCAATTTTCAAGTCTTGCCAAAGATTCTCAATTGGATTTAGGTCTGGACTTTGACTGGGCCAAGCTAACACATGAATATGCTTCGATCTAAACCATTCCATTGTAGCTCTGGCTGTAGGTTTAGAGTCGTTGTCCTGTTGGAAGGTGAACCTCCGCCCCGGTCTCAGGCTTTCTTATAAAATTGCCCTGTATTTGGCTCCATCCATTTTCCCATCCACTCTGACCAGCTTTCCTGTCCCTGCTGAAGAAAAGCATCCCCACAACATGATGCTACCACCACCATGCTTCACGGTGGGGATGGTGTGTTCAGGATGATGTGCAGTGGTAGTTTTCTGCCACACATAGCGTTTTGCTTTTAGGCAAAAATTTTCAATTTTGGTCTCATCTGACCAGAGCACCTTCTTCCACATGTTTGCTGTCCCACACATGCCTTCTCCCAAACTGCAAATGGGACTTATGGCTTCCTTTCAACAATGGCTTTCTTTTTGCCACTCTTCCATAAAGGCCAGATTTTTGGAGTGCACAACTAAAAGTTGTCCTGGGGACAGGTTCTCCCACCTGATCTCTGCAGAGTTACCATGGGTCTCTTGGCTGCTTCTCTGATAAATGCTCTCCTTGCCTGGCCTGTCAGTTTATCAGGGCGGCCATGTACAGGTAGGTTTGCAGTTGTGCCATACTCTTTGAAATTTCTGATGATGGATTGAACAGTGCTCCGTGAGATGTTCAAAGCTTGGGATATTTTTTTATAACCTAACCCTGCTTTAAACTTCTTCACAACTTTATCCCTGACCTGTCTGGTATGTTCCTTGGCCTTCGTGATGCTGTTTGTTCACTACAACAAGCTTCTGAGGGCTTCACAGAACAGCTGTATTTATCCTGAGTTTAAATCACACACAGGTGTACTCTATTTACTAATTAGGTGACTTCTGAAGGCAATTGGTTCCACTAGATTTTAGTTAGGGGTATCTGAGTAAAGGGGGCTGAATACAAATGCACGCCACACTTTTCACATTTTTATTATTGAAAAAAAAATGAAAACCATATAGCATTTTCCTTCCACTTCACAATTATGTGCCACTTTGTGTTGGTCTATCACATAAAATCCCAATAAAATACATTTACGTTTTTGGTTGTAACATGACAAAATGTGGAAAATTTCAAGGGGTATGAATACTTTTTTTTTTTTTTACAATGTATTAAGGTAAATAACCTTCTACCTTTACAACCACTTTAATAAAGACTTTTTTAAAAATTTCTCCTTGTTTCACTGTTTGTTTTACCATTTATTTTACTGTTCACTATTTTTGCATCACAGTAACACAATTAACGATTTTGAACTACTAACAACTGATGAAAAATTACTGAAAAAACAGAAAAGTAGGTCATGACGCAGACATGATTATAAATTATTTTGCTGGTCTTTATAAATGGACCTCCTAATATTATTCTAATTTGACTTTAACAAACAGAAACAACTCCTGAAACGACCATTAGGACCCCTAAGGGTACATTGATTAAAGGACCACTATACCTTTTACCATGAGTTTTAGCCTACACAAATTACAGTGTTCAATTTACTCATACTGGTACCATTATGGGCCCTTAAGTGATGATAGCCAGGAGAAAACTTGACAGGTGTAAAAGGGCCCCCTGTACAAATGCTGGTATATTAATTTCGATGATTTCAGGATGTAATGAATGTGAGACTACCATTTCAGGAATCTTTGTTAGCCCAGAGAAACTAAGGTAACTAAAACAAATACTGTTTTCTCTCTATATCTATCTATCTATCTATCTATCTATCTATCTATCTATCTATCTATCTATCTATCTATCTATCTATCTATCTATCTATCTATCTATATACAGTATCTCACAAAAGTGAGTACACCCCTCTCATTTTTGTAAATATTTTATTATATCTTTTCATGTGACAACATTGAAGAAATTGCACTTTGCACAAATAACTATACACACAGACATTAATGTCTAAACCACTGACAACAAAAGTAAGTACATCCCTAAGTGAAAATGATCAAATTGGGTCCAAAGTGTCAACAATTTGTGTGGCCACCATTATTTTTCAGCACTGCCTTAACCCTCTTGGGCATGGAGTTTACCAGAGCTTCACAGGTTGCCACTGGAGTCCTCTCTAATCCCTCCATGATGACATCACGAAGCTGGTGGATGTTAGAGACCTTGCGCTCCTCCACCTTCCATTTGAGGATGCCCCACAGATGCTCAATAGGGTTTAGGTCTGCAGACATGCTTGGCCAGTCCATCACCTTTAAACTCAGCTTTTTTAGCAGGGCAGTGGTCATCTTGGAGGTGTGTTTGGGGTCGTTATCATGTTGGAATACTGCCTTGCGGCCAAGTCTCGGAAGGGAGGGGATCATGCTCTGCTTCAGTATGTCACAGTACATGTTGGCATTCATGGTTCCTTCAATGAACTGTAGCTCCACAGTGCCTGCAGCACTCATGCAGCCCTAGACCATGACACTCCCACCATCATGCTTGACTGTAGGCAAGACACCCTCGTCTTTGTACTCCTCACCTGGTTGCCGCCACACACGCTTGCCGCTCGACACCATCTGAACAAATACGTTTATCTTGGCCTCATCAGACCACAGGACATGGTTCCAGTAATCAGTGATGCAGTGTGCGACGTATGGTCTGAGCCCTGACAGGCTGACCCCCCCCCCATCCCTTCAACCTCTGCAGCAATGCTGGCAGCACTCATATGTCTATTTCCCAAAGACAACCTCTGGATATGATATATGACACTGAGCATGTGCACTCAACTTCTTTGGTTGATCATGGCGACCTGTTCAACCTGTTCTGAGTGAAACCTGTCCTGTTAAACCGCTTTATGGTCTTGGCCACAGTGATGCAGCTCAGTTTCAGGGTCTTGGCAATCTTTTTATAGCCTAGGCCATCTTTATGTAGAGCAACAATTCTTTTTTTCAGATCCTCGAAGAGTTCTTTGCCATGAGGTGCCATGTTGAACTTCCAGTGACCAGTATGAGTGAGAGCTATAACACCAAATTTAACACACCTGCCCCCTATTCACACGAGAGACCTTGTAATACTAACGAGTCACATGACAACGGGGAGGGAAAAGGGCCAATTGGGCCCAATTTGGGCATTTTCACTTAGGGGTGTACTCACTTTTGTTGTCAGCGGTTTAGACATTAACGGCTGTGTGTTGAGTTATTTTGAGGGGACAGCAAATGTATACTGTTATACAAGCTGTACACTCACTACTTTACATTGTAGCAAAGTGTAATTTCTTCAGTGTTGTCACATGAAAAGATATAATAAAATATTTACAAAAATGTGAGGAATGTACTCACTTTTGTGAGATTCTCTATCTATCTATCTATCTATCTATCTATCTATCTATCTATCTATCTATCTATCTATCTATCTATCTATCTATCTATCTATCTATCTATCTATGTACAAGTTGTATCCTATCTATCACATTTACATTCAGCATCACTCTACAGATTCATTAATGAAATAAAAGAACTCGGGGAAATTCTGTACATGGGCACACATACATCAGAGCAAGTGGTTACATTATTGGAAACAATCAATTCACTTGGTTTCAAGCTTTTGTAGACATACAGTATATTGATGTACATTTGAACAAGAATGGATCACATGATCTTGGCCTGCTGAGAGATTTGTAGTTATTTCATATCATTACCAATTGCATACAATGTATTGTTTTTATTTAACAGACTCTATGAGAAGAGTGCCATCATGACACAGATATAAGGCAGAGCTATATGTAAACATTTAATATTTCTATCAGTGTATACATAAATAATTGCAAACTGTAGTTTTACAGATTCAATTTTTTGAGAGTCCAACTTGTCCAACTTTCACCCATGATTCACACATCTTTTACCCTAGATTCACATACTTATCAAAATGGATTCTATTGGCAACATAGGTGGAAGTTGATGTAAATTTTGGGTGAAAACAAATAGATTTCTTAATCAGTAACAGTTGGAAACAAAAAACTGCAAAATATGTGTCATACATATGGCTATAGATGATAAAATTAATTATATTACAGTAAATTAAATTGGGTGCTAATATTTATTTGTCATTGTAATGACACACATCTAGTTTACAATAATTCAGAAAAAAAAATATCCAATGATAAAATTATGTCAAATAATAATGTCAAATCTTTGTTTTTTAACAAAAATATTTTTGCTTGGTCGCTGATTTTGAAAATAGACAGTTATGCCCATGGAGTTGTGTATTCACATTTGTTGAATTTCCGCATGGCATAGTTCTGAGCTGGGTATGCATGTGCACATCACATTGATTTGCAATAAATCAGAGTAAGATATCCTAAAGAGAATAAATATCAAACATGATTATGAGATGTTTTATTTTGTTCTAAAACCATGCTCAAGCAAATTCAGTCCTCTATTGAGATCTACTGTACGAGTCTGCTGTTGTTGACATTACATTTTTTGGGGAAACTATGAACACCTGTTTGACGTGTGCAGCTGAACTTATGTAAGATTTATTATCCCCTCAATTGCTCATAAGATCATAAAAATAAAATTGTGTAACAATCACACATCTGTTAGGAAGCAAAGGAGGGGACAGAGCATAAGGGATTTTAGCCGTCCACCATAGACAAAGTTGATTCATTGCTTCAGAGAGTAGCTGAAGAAAGTATTTCAGGGCTGTGGATAAAGGCAATCGGTAAATTCCACAGTGTAGACTGAATATTCACTGCTGCCAGATGACCCATAATTAAATAACAGAATAGCGATGCATGTAACACCAATAAAAAGTGAGACACATTCCTGCTAATAAACAAAGGAGAACATAGCACATTTTTTAAAAATTCATTTTTTATGATTCAAGAGCCGTCCTTCAATGACATTGTGTGGCTAAAATATATAATTTACCGTAATAGATGTGTGTCCATTCCAGAATGAGTTATTCTTGCAAATGTTTGGACCAGCATGGGAAACATCTACTTCCTCTCGTTCAGAGGACCTCTATTGTTGCTATACAAATTTTGTATTGGGAGGTGTATTCACCTTCTCATACTGCTAATGTAAGAAGGGATGGAGGGAGTGCAGAGGCCAATAGATGCAGAGAAATGGATGCAGTGGAGCTTTAATGAGCCAGGAGATAAGGGTATGACCCTAATCTTAGTCCTCCAAAAGATGCCTTGTATAAATGGTGACCAGTTCTGTTTTTTTTTCTTATTGTAGGGAATGGGATTCCTTTGGCATTAACCACTTGCCGACCACTGCATGTACATATAAGTCGGCAGAATGGCAGGCTGCGCAAATGGGCGTACCTGTACGTGGTCGCGCACGCGCCGCCGGCAGGGCGCGCACACGACCCTGCCGCGCGCTTTGTGAGTAGGATCGCGGGTCCCGCGGACTCGATGTCCGCAAGGATACTCGGGATCGTCTCATGGAGCTGAAGAACAGGGAGATGCTAATGTAAACAAGCATCTCACCATTCTGCCTAGTGACACTGTCACTGATCACAGCTCCCTGTAATCGGGAGTGGTGATCAGTGATGTGTCACTCGTAGCCACGCCCCCTAACAGTTAGAATCACTCCCTAGGACACACTTAACCCCTTCCTAGCCAGCTAGTGGTTAACCCCTTCACTGCCAGTGTCATTTTTACAGTAATCAGTGCAATTTTATAGCTTTTAACCCCCGCTTTTAACCCCCGCTATTGGCCGAAAAAAGGGTTAAAAGCGCCCACAAAGTGCCGCAGCAGCCGCGCTTTGCCGGCGCTGCCCATTGATTTCAATGGGCAGGGGCACTTTAGGAATGGTGCATACACTGTTCCTGAAGCTCCTCAAAGATGCTGCTTGCAGGACTTTTTTTTTAGCATCCTGCCAGTGCACCGCTCCAGTGTGAAAGCACTCGGGCTTTCACACTGGAGTGACAGGAGAGACGCTTTACAGGCATTATTTTTAACCCTATAGCACCTGTAAACCGCCTCAGTGTGAAAGCCTTATTTGCATTTTAGTGTTTCCTCCAACCTGCAGACTAAAGCTGGTCTTATATATCAGCCAGCAGTCCGAAGATAAGATACGATCAGGGTGATGAATGATCTCTCTGCTGGCATATAGCTAGCCATAGAGATCTTGTGAATGTTTTGTGGACAAGCCATAAACTAGAAAACATTTGCAATCTGTATACTCAGTTCTAGCACATGCTGTAGTTGCATAAAAATCTGCTAACAAATCCAGAATAAAGTACAGGCAATGGTTAGTGTCTCAACTGCCCAATAGCTAGCCACACAGGCATGCATGCTCGTGGTCATGCTCGTGTCACACAAACATTCATTTGTGCATTCTAAAGACACCAGGCTTAGCTCAATCATCAACCTGGAAATCAATGATTTACCTCTCTCTCAATGGTGATCGGCCCAAATGATTGCTGTCATCTGAAGATGCCCATTGGTATTCCAGTTATAGCTTTATCATAACTAAATTGGCAAACTCTGTTGATGTTTATCTGATTTCTATGTGTACCCTAATAAATGATTATTAAATAATGATTGATGATTTTATTAAAGAATGATTATGAATAAATAATTTTATTGGTTACAATATCAAACAAATGATTAGAATGTATAGCATCATAAGGCAGCACTGCTTTGCAGGTTCCCACTATAGTGTTTGTTTTATTCCAAACTTTGTAACAATTCACATAGTTCAGGAAATCTACACAATACTTAAAGGATCACTAAAGATATATATATATATTTTTTTTTAAATAGCAAACATGTTATACTTACCTCCATTGTGCAGCTTGTTTTGCACAGAGTGGCCCCGAACCTGGTCTTCTGGGGTCCCTCGGCAGCTCTCTCGGCCCCCCCCCCCCAGGACTCAACACCTTCATGCGAGCTCCCTCACATGGTGTTGAGTGCTTGCGGGCACGCTCCCGTGATATAGCCGGTGGCCATAGCCGTTCACTGTATCACTTGGCCCGCACCCCGGCGCGCGGCATCATTGAATGTGATTGACAGCAGTGCGAGCCAATGGCTGCTCTGCTTTTAATCCATCCACTCTAGCCAATCAACGCCCAGGCTGAGCGGCGAAGAGGATGTCAGGGGAGAGTGCGGGACTTTTGAGGGGTCAGGTAAGTAAAACGGGGGGGCTGGGGGGGGGCAGTATTGTCAGATGTTTTTTCACCTTAATGCATAGAATGCATTAAGGTGAAAAAACTTTTACCTTTACAACCCCTTTAAAATGGTTGTAAACCCTTACATATACCCAGGGAAGTGACTGGCCTCAGGTTATACACAGATGAATCAAATCCCTCTATGTAAGTTGTACCTGTCTATCTGCAGTCCTCTTTTCTCTTCATCCATTCAAAGTGCTGAGTTATAAAGCTCGTCTGAGAATTCAGAAAAAAAGGGGCAGAAATTAAACTCTGCAGAGTTAAGTAAGGAGAGGTCTGAGAGCTGATTGGAGAGAAGGGAGAGAAGGGACACACCCCTTTCCACACAGCACACAGGAACAGAGCTGAGGCTGTCAATCAGCTGGAGCTCCCTTCCCATCACCTTTTTTTTCTTGGTGTCAGGAAAACCTGTCAGAAGTAATTCATGCTGATAGCAGAGGAACAAAGCAGCAAATAAAATTGACACTTAGCCCCTGTTCACACTGAATCCGACTTTGAAATCCTGCAACTTCACTTGAAATCACACTTTTCAAAGTGTCAGGTCAGTGCAACTTCAGGTGTGACTTGGCTGACATCTGTGCGACTTTATGCACAGATGTCTATGCAAGTCGTGCCTGAAATCAGCAAAAAAAGTGCAGGAACTTCTTTTTCACATCAATGCGGCACTGCAAAGTTGGCATCACACCAATTTGAACAGTTCCATTGCTGACAATAGGGTGCGACTTGCAATGCGATTTCGACCTGTCAAATCGCATGACAAGTCACACCGGTGTGAACGGGGACTTAGGGTCAATTATGTTCAGTAACAGACATTCTACTGCAGGGTAAAACATCTGTTACCGCAGGGTCACACAAGAAACAATTGTTTCCAGTGTGTCCCATTCACACTGCAATAAAATGCAGACATGCTGCATTTTATCACAGCACACCACAATCACGCTGAGATGTCAAGCAGCGCAGCACATCTCACTGCCAGACATTGCAGTGAATCAAGTGTACATTTTGTACAGTTATTAATAAAGCTGGTACAAAACAAAAACAAACAAAAAAAGGGATGGTGCGGTGTGCTGAATTGTGCACCACACTGCCCCCTAGCCAGCCTTCAACACACAGGGGCTGGATCGTTGAATCGCTCTGGCTTCTCTGTGATCATGTGTGAATGCACCCTTAGCACTGTTAATTGAGGCAAGTACACACTATAGAGGGATATGCTTTGTTCATATTTCATGTCTGATGTTTACGACCACTTTAAATATTTGACTATTTGTTAAAGGTGGTTTTAACAGTATGCCATATCATTCATTTAGATGAAAATTTTGAATTTAAGGTTTGTAGCACAATAAGCGCATCATGTTTTGGCAATTGTGATCTTTAACAGTGAACAGCTAAAACATTTCCTGCTCTGTAGGAAACGTTATGAATTTTTTTAATGTCCACAAGAGGGCGCACACTAATTGTTAGATGTAATGAACATTTCATGTCTAAAAAGTTTAGAATATCAGGTTTCTTAAGTAGCAAGTTATTGTAGTTTGACTTTAAATAGCTGACATGCAATCGTGTGATTATTTCACCGTAACAGATTATTCAACCAGTGCAAATGGCTATTTTTATACAGTACATGTGAATAAGGTATGTTTTACTTAAAGCAGAATGGGGAAAAATTATTTGTAATCTGCGGTGTAAAAATGCATTGTGTAATATGTATATAATAAGAGGCATATGTCACTTTACATATGTTTGTTGCCATTGTAATATTTACACGTTTCATTCATGGCAGGAAGTATAGACATCACAATACTTCTGGAGCTGCAACAGGATTCCTGTGATTCTCAAATGCTCTGTTGTTTGTCCGCCCATCCTCTCCCCTTGCCTAGTCACAAAACATTTTGTTTACTGTGAACCCATTCACAAAGTGTTCTGTGAATGGGCAAGGGCAGAGAGAGGGGAGAAACAACACTGCATTTTCTGTGTATGAGAGCCCACTGCTGTCATAGCTGCTCCCGCCGTACTTCTGCCAAATTCAAGTGTAAATTTTACAGCAATCACACTTAATTAAAGTGACATACACCTCTTAACAATTTTTTTAATCTGTCGTGTAAATATATTATTTCCTAGAGTTCTGCTTTAATCTAAAGTTAAAGCAGAGCTCCAGCCTCCCCCTCACTAAAAAATTTAAAGTCAGCAGCTACAAATACTGTAGCTGCTGACTTTTACTACTAGGGCACTTTCACACTGGGGCGGCGGCGGTAAAGCGGTACTATTTTTAGCGCCGCTTTACCGTCATTTTAGCGGCGCTTTGCAGCCGCTAGCGAAAAAGGGTTAAGAGTGCCTGCAAAGCGCCCGCAACTGCCCATTGATTGGGCAGGGGCGCTTTAGGAGCAGTGTATACACTGCTCCTAAAGCGCCTCAAAGATGCTGCTTGCAGGATTTTTTTTTAACGTCCCGCAAGTGCACCACTCCAGTGTGAAACCACTCCGTCTTTCACACTGGAGTGACAGGAGAGGCGCTTTGCAGGCACTATTTTTAGCACTATAGCGCCTGTAAAGCGCCTCAGTGTGAAAGAGGTCTTAGGGCACTTACCTGTCCAGGGATCCCGCGGTGTCCTCACCCAAGCAGATTTTTGAATTGGCTCTCGGGTGCTGGCTCCACCATCTTGGGTAAAGGAAATCGGCAGTGAAGCCTTGCACACTGCTTTGTGCACTGGTGCGCAGTCATGTTGGAACAGGAACAGGCCATCCCCAAACTTTTCTCTCAAAGTTGGGAGAATGAAATTTTCTTGGTATGGTGATGCATTAAGAGCTCCCTTAACTGGAATTAAGGGGCCAAGCCCAACCCCTGAAAAACAACCCCACACAATAATCCCCTCCACCAAATGATTTGGACAGTGCACAAAGCAAAGTCCATAAAGACATATATGAGCAAGTTTGGGGTGGAGGAACTTGACTAGCCTGCACAAAGTCCTGACCTCAACCTGATAGAACACCTTTGGGATGAATTAGCGGAGACTGCGAGCCAGGCATTCTTATCCACATCAAGTGCCTGACCTCACAAATGCGCTCCTGGAAGAATGGTCAAACATTCCCATAAACACATTCCCATAAGGTTGAACTGGATGGACTTGTGTCTTTTTTCAACCTGACTAACTATGTAACTATGTAACACACTCCTAAACCTTATGGACAGCCTTCTCAGAAGAATTGAAGCTGTTATAGCTGCAAAGATTGGGCCAACTCAATAGTGAACCCTACGGACGAAGACTGGGATGCTATTAAAGTTCATGTGCGTGTAAAAGCAGGTGTCCCAATACTTTTGAATATATATATATATATATATATATATATATATATATATATATATATATATATATATATATATATATATATATATATATATATATATAGTATTGGTTTAGTCATGAAAGTATTAAAAAGAAGATATTTTCTTTCCGGATGCACAGGAAGTGCTTCCATTATGGCCAACCACACTAGTAGTCCTCCTTCAAGTCATGTGTCATTTTGGTTCTAAGCCAGAAGTAAAAGGTTGACAAAAAAAAGTTGATGAATCCAACACCTGTTTTGTTTCTGAATTCTACTCTGAAAATAACTTCTCCCACAACATTGGAAACTAATCAAATTCAGCTGGACGCTAATGTGTTATTGGGATACCATCTCATACAGTCCACCTGCTCTGAGCTGTGACAGCACACTCATTGAAGGAAGCTATTTAGTAACCTGACAAGGGAATTTGATGGAAGTTCACACACATGGGGAGCAGGAGGGCAGTCATGTGACTATGTTTTATTTTAGTCACAATTTAAAGCATGTAAACATGTTACAGAAGACATTATAATATATATCCCCATTTACAGTATATAAATACAGTATATACTGCAGCTAACACATTTTGTTTGTTTTGTAAAAAGACATTCATATGTAACATTTTTTTTTCATGGTTCTTAGCTCCATAACAACCAGGGCTGGTGCAATGATTTTTGACACCCTAGGCAAAACCTAATTTTGCCACCCCACCCCTGACTCCACCCCTTTGCCCTGCCCATGTATACCCCACCTTTTTAATGAAGCACCCATCAAATGCAGCCCACCAGCGCCCATCAAATGCAGCATCCCCAGCACCCATCAATGCAGCCTCACCAGCGCCCATCAATGCAGCCTCACCAGCGCCCATCAGCGCAGCCTCACCAGCACCCATCAATGCAGCCTCACCAGTGCCCATCAGTGCAGCCTCACCAGCGCCCATCAATGCAGCCTCACCAGTGACCATGAGCACAGCCTTACCAGTGCCCATCAGCGCAGCCTCACCAGAGCAGCCTTACCAAAGCCCATCATTGCAGCCTCACCAGCATCCATCAGCACAGCCTCACCAGCGCCCATCAATACAGCCACACCAGTGCCCATCAATGCAGCTTTACCAGTGCCCATCAGCGCAGCCTCACCAGTGCCCATCAGCGCAGCCTCACCAGCATCCATCAATGAAGCCTCTCCAGTGTCCATCAATGCAGCCTCACCAGTGTCCATCAATGCAGCTTTACCAGTGTCCATTAGCGCAGCCTCATCAGTGTCCATTAGCGCAGCCTCACCAGTGCAGCCTGGGGAGGCTTACATTCAGGCCATGTGCTCAGTACACCGATCACTCTATATACACTATATACAGTTAGTAATACAATGCTAGTGACAGTGTTTCACTCACAGGGCCCGGGGCTCTTCTTTGCATCCGACCAGGAACAATTTCAAACCCTGCCTCGGTGCCTCCTCCAGCCCAGGATCCAGCTGTCACTAAGCCCGAAGCGCCCACTACTCCGATCTGATAGGCGCCGCTACTGTAGTGTATGTGAGTGGCGCTGCCGCTGTTCATGGCCGTGAGGGAGAACAGCCTCTGCGACGGGGATGCGGGGCCACATGACCCGGTATAGGAATCGTATGGGCAGAAAAGTGGCATAGATGGCTGTGGGAGGGAGAGACAACAATCACTCAGGGTTGGTGAGAGTGACAGATAGGTCACACTGATCATAGAGGGATGCGGCGCAGGGGATGTTGTTTGCTCTTCCATTCCGGTGTCGGGAGTCTCGGACCACAGACTGTCCTCCGCCGGTGCTGCGCCTCTGTGACACTACGTATGGATGGAGCGGCTGCCTGCTGAGAGTTCATTACATGCTGGCTGCTGCAGAGCCAGAGGAGAGTAGGAACACCAGCGGCCGAGCACCCTAGGTGGCAGTACGCCCTAGCGGCTGCCTATTTTGCCTAGCGACAGCACCGGCCCTGCACCCATCACTTCATCACCCATCACTATTTGGGCAGTCACTGACTAGGCTACAGGGATTCAATCAATTTTATTAATTTACCCTTGTTGATGAGGATCTTGAAATCAATATATTTGAAATTATGTAACTGCAAGCAAGAGGGCAGTAAAAATATCTGTGTAGTTTAGGTCTGTGGGAGTTTTGGATTTTTCTTCTTTCCAACAAGTGTAAAATTAGATATAGAAGTTGGTTGGCAGTTAGTGTGTTAGCAAGCAGAACAGTTTCTCATTATCCTTAATGGCTACTTTCACTAAATAGGTCCCTGCATTGCCTAGGAGCAGGCCTGGATTAACGTAGGGGCTATTGGAGCTGCAGCTCCAGGCCCCTACCTTAATATAGGCCCAGCCACCCAAAAAGGACAGACTGCTCATGGAAAGCAATGGGCCAACGGGAAGACATCTCCCCTGACGGGCCCTGCATTCCACATGCACTGCCTGGGCAGGGTGGTGGGATTGACAATGGGCACTGCATGAGCAGTTCTAACAGAAGCCTGGGGCAAGCCAATGCAGGGTTCTTACAGAAGTCTGGGGCTTCTATAGTGTTAGGCCTGCGCAGCTGCATTCCTTCAGCTCAGAGTGCATGCCGATGCACGGCCCTTACAGAAACTTGGCAAATCAAATGCCAGGCTTCCCTAGTGCTATGCCTGTGCGGCTGCGCCCTTTTGAGTTTGGGCGCATGCCAGCACAGGCTCTTGGAAAGCAAAAGGGTGCAGTAAAAAATTGATCCACCACAAACTTGCTCCCAGTGAACTCAAAATAGCAGCGCTAAAGGCAATCCCTAATCAAATAATAAAATGTAGTGAAGAGTGATAAACCGATGAATCAACCTGTGCAATGATTACATCACATCCTCACCCCTCATCATTAATGTGCATAAAATGATATGCTCAAAAAATCATAAACGAATGGTGCATATAAACCAATTAAGTGAATAACATATCTGTGCATATACAAATATATAAATGTGAAAATTACAATTAAGTGAGAGCCAATGTGAATTAACTCGCAAAAAATTATATCTATAAAATGTGTCCACAAACAATCCAAAAATAAAATAGTCCAAAAAAAAAAAAAAAATCCGTGACGTGTTGTGGTGCAAATCTTCTACTTAAATGAATCTTCCACCGCACCTCTGTGACTGTGAATCCACTCCCCTTAGGCGAATACACTCACCAGCTCCTTTTGCCCACACTCTCGTGTCAGGGCCAACAAGCTTTTATCCCACACTCACAGGGGATAAGAACGGTCTTCAGTAGAAAGCCTGTACACCTTTACCTCTCCAGAGTGTAATGCCCAAGAGCTCTCTCCACATGAAAAAGAAAAATCATCCAATGGTGCAATAACGTAATGAAATTTATTAAAAATCAAAAGCCCCTTCACCATTGCACTCACATCCTTAAAATTCACTGCAGGCTCAACAGTAACACAGCACAGCAAGTTGTCACAGCATCAAACATGAAGTCAGTAAACCAGTGTGTGGTGGTCACGGCGGACCCAGGTACTGCGTTTCTCCAAATACCCGTCTCACCCGATCCCTGGTGTAGATGTGACCGGCTTCCACCTTTCCTCGTATGGCGCTCCCTGTCACAGCGTCCTACGTCACTCAGAAACGATTGCCGTGTAGCCACGCCCCGACATGTTTCGTCAAAAGGGTGCCCAGTAAAAGGTCCACCAAAAACCTTAGCACCAAGCACATGATGCTCTTAATCCGGCCCTGCCTAGGAGGCGCAATACCTATTACCTGTAAACTCTAATTTGTAGTGTCTGATACATTTTGAAGGCATCACTTGATATCATAACTGTCTTATTCTATTAAGATTGGCAGGATAAGGTGAAAATTATTTTATGACAATGGCACCTTACTAATGCTAAAGAACAGCAAGTCAGAGAAATTCCAAGATTTTCATATCATGATAGAGTGTTCTAAAGGTCAAGGGCATGGAGTAGCCGATTTTCATGCTGTTGTGTTTTGTGAAGGACTATAAGGAAAGTCTGGAATGATAAAATTGAAAGGATCCTGAGGAGAATGTATTATATTGTCTATAGATGCTAGTTAAGGCCTAACCAGCAGCTGGAGCAATCATGCTAATAACCCTTCAGGATCCTTCCTTATCAGTACAGTACTTGCTTCATTTAACAGTACCAAGCCCTGATGAAGGTGGATCCTTTCGACCTCTGAAAAACTTTTGATACAAGAGTTCAAACAAAAATAAATCGGAACTTTATATATTGTGCTTCTGGCACTTTCCTCCAGGAAAACTCAGTCCCTACTTGAGCAAAGAGCCATCTTTTGGCCACCACTCATGGGAGAGCTGACTAATGATGATCATTTCCTCTACACTACTTAGGAATTGACTGGTAATACCACCTGCTTTAAGAGATGCAGCACCCAACAACTTGCACTTCCCCAGCACAAGTTAAAAGTAAATATGATCTCTGGCTGCAATACTCACTCTGTCTCCAATGCCGATCCAGTGCAACTACCCTTCTGGCTTGATCGACACTGGGTCACACTTCCTGTGACCGAGGGTATCAATGACCGGTCACAATTATGAACTCACAGGGAAATGTTGATGCTTGCACCATTCCCAGAGGAAGAATATATATATTTCTTTTAAAGGGAAGGGTGCAGGAGTGCTCCTAAGAAGGGTAAAAGGCAATAAGGGGAGTCCCAAGCCCAGAGAGGGTTACATTTAAAAGCTAACTTTTTGGGTTGTGTTAGGAATTACAATTATGGTGCAGTTAAAGGATTAAGGAAAACATCTAAACTTTTAATTTAGTGTTATTAAAAATCACCTTTCAGCGTGGGTTCACACTATAGCGGTTCCCGCATCGCATCTCTCCTGCAGGCAGTTCACACTGCTCTCTGTGAACCGCTGCAGGTGTCAATACAATGTTAATGACACCCCCCGATTGGTTCACAGATCGCAGTGCCAACTGTGGATTCATACAGGAATCAGATCGCATGGGTGTGAACACCCATGCGATCTGATTCCAGCATGGAAAAAAAAAAGTCCATGCACATTTTTTATACAAATCCAATGCGAGTTCAGATTTACAACTGTATGGCTGAACTCACATTGCACAGACATCGCATTTGATCCGAACATGCGATGTCTGTGTTCGCAATAGTGTGAACCCAGGCTCAATATCAATCTGCAGCATTTGTAATTTTCTAAAACTGTAAAAAAAATCTAATGCATTATGGCAACCTGGAGGCATTTTGTATATCGGTGGTGTGTGAAATGCCCCAAGAAACATCTCTTCTATGATTGGATGATTGATTTTCTCAAGTATGAGATACAGATAGAACTTTAAGCCTCTACTGCAAGATTAACTCTATTTTTGGTGAGATACTTCCTAAGGAATGCAGACACTACAGGTTTCCTCATTAGAACACTGAGAATATACCAGGTGATTATAATGAAGCATCACATTAAATCTAGCAAATAAAAATCTGGCTTCAATTCTTATCCACAATATCTCCTCAAAGAAAAAAAAAGTAATATGTGTATCTGGGGACAATCCAGTAACACCATACAGAAATTGGAACAATAGCATACATAAAATTAAAAACTAAATTGGCCCATTTAGGGGTATATACTCAGGATACATCCCAAAGCCATAGCACAATTTCTATGAATCCACCAAATGATCCATGCATTATAAGACCAAGACTGTATTACAGTGTCAGTTGCATAATGCTTGTAAAAAATGGTGCCCCAGCCACATATTAAACACACAAGCACTTGACCAGTCCACACATCCGGCCTATAAGCTGGTAACCCCAACAAAGGAAATAATAATGTAATCAAAGTCCATGTGTGATATAGACTTTGTGAAAGTTGAGTATGCTCAAGAGAATGCTCAAATGACAAAGCAGGAAGAAAGGCTAATACCCCATTCTGCTGTGTCAGGTGTTAGCCACCGAAATCCCCATGTTGAAGGAATGTCTATTTATTCCTCATCCAGTGATCCAGGCATGATTCTTTGTATTGGAATAAAGTATAATCTTTTTTTATTTTTCCAATATTTGCACAATGTTACTGCATTGTCCTCAGATACATATATTAACCAATTTTTGTCTTTAAAAGAGATATTGGAGTTTAACCACTTCAGCCCTTGAAGGTTTTACACCCTTAATGACCAGGCCATTGCTTGCGATACTGCACTACGTTACTTTAACTGACAATTGCACGCTCGTGCGATGTTGCACCCAAATAAAATTGATGTCCTTTTTCTCCACAAATAGAGCTTTCTTTTGGTGGTATTTGATCACCTCTGGGTTTTTTATTTTTTGAGTTATAAACAAAAAAAGACCGACAATTTTGAAAAAGAACAATATTTTTTACTTTCTGCTATAATACAAATCCAATAAAAAAAGTTGAGAACATCTAATTACAAACATCTAATACATCTAAATATGTATTTAGCTACATGTTTTTGGTAAACAAAATCCCAATAAGTGTATATTGATTGATTTGTTATAACGTTATATTGTTATAAGTTATGACGTCTAGAAACAATGGGTTTTTGTTTTACTAGTAATTGCAGCAATTGGCGATTTTTAGCGGGACTACGAAATTCACAAATCAAACACCTAACTGACACTTTTGAAACTTTTTTGGGGACCAGTGACACTAATACAGTGATCAGTGCTAAAAATATGCACTGTTACTGTACTATTGACACTGGCAGGAAAGGAGTTAACATCAGGGGCCATCAAAGGGTTAAGTGTGTCCCTAGGGGGTGCTTGCTAACTGTGTGGGGGTTGCTCTGAGTGGGTGAAGACAGAGATCGGTGTTCCTGTTTAGCAGGAACACAAGATCTCCATCTTCTCCCTTGTCAGGGGACCCGTTGATTGGCATCCCCGGACCCTCTGATTTGCATCCCCCGGACCCACTTATTGGCATCCCCTGTGTCCAATCAGTGCATTATCGCGAATGCCCCCCAGTGGCTATTGCACAAAATGACGTACAGTTATGCAAGTTTCACGCAATAGAGCCGACCTGCCTCAGTAAATATGTGGTAGGCGGTCGGCAAGTGATTAGGCTATGTTTTTATTTTCTAGATTTAATGTGATAGTTTCATTCATACTGGCAACTCCTCCAATTTTTTGTATAATTTTGTTCAATTTCATGGGAGTTAGAGGACTGTGGTTTTAATATTGTTGATTATAATGAATGCTGACCCTATCATTCAGTAACTCTGGAAAGAAGGTAGTAAAAAAAAACTGAAATTTCTTCAGAACAGAAAAAGGTAAGAATCTGCACCAAAGTTTGTTCAAATCCGGTGTACGTAGATTACTCAGAGGGTACATAGATCATTTGGAGGGGATTGGTCTTTTCTCAAAGTAGAGCTACACTTTAAGTGTTAAGGTCAGTGTGAGAACTAGCATCAAATGTAGAGCTTTTAAGGACACCGCCACTCACTTTTGTTCTTTCTAAGGGCTTTTCTTGCCCATTCCTATTAAAAGAAAGTTCAGCAAACACAATGACAAACACAGGAGTTTCCCTCGCAGAGGTATTCTGCATTCTTTCTCCTTCAACATAAATAACATTGAGCCCTTCTGGCTTGTACTTGCCCCTCTGGCCTTACACTCCAGGCCCTTGTCTGTCTCCTACAGACTGTTCACTGACCAACTTGGTGCACACAGCTAGTAGCCTCTTGCTTCACTGGCTCCCACCTCTCCTAGGTGGAGCTCTCCTGACTCCTGGGCCAGACCTCCTGTCTGCCAGGGTGGAGCCCAGAACCATGGTTGGGTCATTACTAAAAGCCCAGCACACACCTGATCAATTAGTGTGCTGGCCGTTATGAATACCTGGACCCGGGATTGGAGATTTCCTCCCACCCGGGTCACTTTGAAATCTTCAGGCTCCAGGCTCCAAAACGAACGACAAAACAGAAAACAATGAGGAAACTGAAAAGCCAGTTTCCTCTGAATTAAGCAAACCCCCTGGAGCCCCTTAACCTGCCTGGTTGAGAATTCTGGGTCAAAATCACTTTCTAGACCCCAACAGGGCAACGCTCTGCCACAGTCAAGTTAAGGGTTTACTTTTAAGGCTAGGTGAAGTGTTAAGGGGAGGTTTATGCTTAATTTTTGTTGTTTGGGTGAAGGGTGTTGAGTGTTAGGGTGAAAATAAAAGCTGAGGGAGAAAACCGCCAACAAAACTTATGGTGTAGTAAGTTAGTTTATTGAATCAATAAAAAAACAAATCAGATGCCCTCACAAGTATAAGGATAATTAGAGCCTGTCACAGAGGATACCAATCCAGGGCATGAATGGATGGATAGGCCGGCTGGCTGAATCTCTGGGATGAAAACTGCTAAAGCCGCTGCAGTCAACAGTAGAGGTCGACCGATATATCGGCCGGCCGATATATCGGCCGATATTTGGTGTTTTTTTCTTAATCGGCATCGGCCGATTGTGCTGATAAAAAAGGCCGATATAACTCAGCGCGACTTGTAAATGACTTCTGAAGTCAATACAAGTTGCCTGTAGTCTTCTCTGAAGCGACTTCTCCCCCTCTCTGGGCAGCCTGCCAAATCTGATAAAAAGAACCTGCATTGATACAATGTTTACACTTCTGAATGAACAGTTTAACCATTTAAAGACTAAATCTTTTCTGACACTTGTTGCTTACAAGTAAATATCCAGTATTTTCTGCTAGAAAATCACTTAGAACCCCCAAACATTATATATATTTTTTTTAGCAGAGACCCTAGGGAATAAAATAGCGGTTGTTGCAATATTTTATGTCACACGGTATTTGCGCAGCGGTCTTTCAAACGCAATTTAAAAAAAAAAAAATACACTAATAAATTTAAAAAAAACTAAGCAGTAAAGTTAGCCCATTTTTTTTTCGTCCAAAAGTTTTGATTACCTGTTTTTGTGTATTTATTTTTAAGATATAGTTTTTTTATATATATATATATTTTTTTATCTAAATTCTACATACAAGTGAACTGATTGGAGGTTTGTTTTGTTTAATAAATGTTTAAGGCCCCTTTCACACGGGACGGATCCGTGTTGATCCGTCCCGTGAATATCCGCTGCTCAGCGGGGATCGCTCTGTTTTCCCCAGCTGAGCCGGCGGATGACAGGGCGGGACCTGCACACTGTGCAGGGACCGCCCTGTCAGACCTCCGCTCTCCCCTATGGGGGATCGGAGGAACATGGACCGTCTGTCCGTGTTCATCCGATCCGCTCTGCAGACGGATAGAAAAATTGGATTTTCTTCCGTCTACAGAATCGGACGAGAGCGGAGCCGGATGACATCGGGTGTTAGCGGATGTACATCCGCTGACACCCGCTATCCCATAGGGATGCATGTATGTCCGTATTTCATCCGAAAACGGATGGATGAAATACGGACATACGGTCCGCATGTGTGAAAGGGGCCTAAATGTAAAAAAATTTCTGTATCACTTTAGGTTGCTTTCACACTGCAGCGGGCATGCGTTGACGGTAAAACGCTGCTAGTTTTAGCTGCGCTTTACCGTCATTTTAGCGGCGCTATTCGGCTGCTAGCGGGGAGCTTATAACCCAGCTAGCAGCCGAGGAAGGGGTTGAATGCGCCCCTGAAGCGCTGCTGCCGAAACGCTTTGCAGGCGCTTTGGCAGCGGTGCGCATTCATTTCAATGGGCAGGAGTGGTGGAGCAGCAGTATACACCGCTCCAAAGATGCTGCTTGCAGGACTTTTTTTTAACATCCTGCCAGCGCATTGCCTCAGTGTGAAAGCACTTGGGATATCGCACTGAGACTGCAGGGGAGCCGTTTTACAGGCACTTTACAGGCGCTATTTTTAGCCCAAAAGTGCCTGAAAAACGCCCCAGTGTGAAAGGGGTCTAACTGTTAAATTTTATGAGATGAAGGAAAAAAAAATTTAAAAAAATAAAAAATCGGCCTAATATATCGGCCAGAAAAAATCGGCATTACATATCGGCCATCGGCCACCGAGATTTCTAAATATCGGCATCGGCATCGGCCAGAGAAAAACCTATATCGGTCGACCTCTAGTCAACAGGGGACCGAAAGCCACTGAGACCTGGAATGCTGCACTGCCATGGGTCATCGCTTCTGCAAGGAATCCTATGAAAAAGCTGTGAGCTGCAAAAGCTGCTGCCAGGTGTTTGGGAAGACACTGTGCTTCCTTCATCAGCCTAAACTACAGTGCCTTGAAAAAGTATTCATACCCCTTGAAATTTTCCACAACCAAAAACGTAAATGTATTTTATTAGGATTTTTTGTGATAGACCAACAAAGTGGCACATAATTGTGAAGTGGAAAGGAAATTATAAATGGTTTTAAATATTTGTTACAAATAAATATGTGAAAAGTGTGGGGTGCATTTGTATTCAGCCCCCCTGAGTCAATATTTTGTAGAACCACCTTTCTCTGCAATTACAGCTGCAAATCTTTTTGGGGATGTCTCTACCAGCTTTGTACATCTAGAGAGTGACATTTTCGCATTACCATAGTTACTTGCATGTCATTTACATATGAAAATTTGTTGTTCATTTTTCTTTTATCTATGTTGTATTATCCATGCTTAGATTACCCTCCTGGAGTGAGGTCCATATATAAATAATAACAAATGTGCAGACTAAATGCTACAGATAGAATTGGACCATTGTGCCACAATGCCTCTTCCTCAACTGTGTTTGAAAGGTTGACACTTTTAGACCTGGCATCAGCAGGGTGCTTTAGAGCAATCACAAGCAACTACTCAGCTAAATAGCAAAATAGCTCAATCTCTGTCAGATTGGATGGAGAGTTTCTGTGAACAGCAATTTTCAAGTCTTGCCAAAGATTCTCAATTGTATTTAGGTCTGAACTTTGACTGGGCAATTCTAACACATGAATATGCTTTGATCTAAACCATTCTATTGTAGCTCCGGCTGTATGTTTAGGGCCATTGTCCTGCTGGAAGGTGAACTTCTGCCCCAGTCTCAAGTCTTTTGCAGACTCTAACAGGTTTTCTTCTAAGATTGCCCTGTATTTGGCTCCATCCATCTTTCCATCAACGCTGACCAGCTTCCCTGTCCCTGCAGAAGAAAAGCATCCCCACAACATGATGCTGCCACCACCATGTTTCATGGTGGGGATGGTGTGTTCAGGATGATGTGCAGTGTTAATTTGCTGCCACACATCGTTTTGCTTTAAGGCCAAAAAGTTGCATTCTGGTCTCATTTGACCAGAGCACCTTCTTCCACATGTTTGCTGTGTCCCCCACATGACTTCACGCAAACTGCAAAGGGGACTTTTTATGGCTTTCTTTCACCAATGGCTTTCTTATTGCCACTCTTCCATGAAGGCCAGATTTGTGGCGTGCACGACTAATAGTTGTCCTGTGGACAGATTCTCCCACCTGAGCTGTGGATCTCTGCAGCTCCTCCAGAGTTACCATGGGCCTCTTGGCTGCTTCTCTGATGATTGCTTGCCCTTGCCCGGCGTGTCAGTTTAGGTGGAAAGCCATGGCTTGGTAGGTTTACACTTGTGCCATACTCTTTCCATTTTCGGATGATGGATTGAACAGTGCTCCGTGAGATGTTCAAAGCTTGGGATTTTTTTTATAGCCTAACCCTGCTTTGGGCTGGGTTCACACCATTGCGAATTGGATGTGGTTTCGTTGCATCCAATTCGCAATAGCAGGAGATTTTGACCGGCTCTCTAGCAAATTTGCACAGGAGCCCTGTGCGTCTTTTGGTCTGTTTCTGGTCCGAATTCAGCCAAAAATTCAGGCTGAAATCAGACCTGAAACTGTGAACCAGGATGCACCGGACCCCTGTTGGGAGCCGCATGAGGCGATGGTGTGAACCCAGCCTTAAACTTCTCTACAACTTTATCCCTGACATGTGTGGTGTGTTCCTTGGCCTTCATAATGCTTTTTGTTCACTAAGGTGCTCTAACAAAGCTCCGAGGGCTTCACAGAACAGCCATATTTATACTGAGATTAAATTGCATACAGGTGAACTCTATTTACTAGTTAGGTGACTTCTGGAGGCGATTGGTTCTACTAGATTTTAGTTAGGGGTATCAGAGTAAAGGGGGCTGAATACAAATGCACCCCACACTTTTCAGATATTTATTTGTAAAAAAATGTTGAAAACCATTTATAATTTTCCCCAATTTGTGTTGGTCTATCACATAAAATCCCAAAAAAATGACAACAACATGACAAAATGTGGAAAATTTCAGGGGGTATGAATACTTTTTCAAGGCACTGTAGATTCTAACATCCAGGGTTTATAACAGAACCAAGGGTTAACCCTTAATGTGCCGGGGAGCAGGTCCGAGTGCTACAAAGGTTATACAGGTTACACTGTGCTGTTTGTAAAATGTAATAAAACCAGGTTGGACATAATGCATCACAGAGCAAAGCACTAATTAAAAGGTGTATACTTTGATGTGATAAAAAGGGGGGGGGGGGGGTTAATGTGAAATTAAATTTAAAAAAAAGTGTAAAGATAACAGAACTTGTATCATGAAATTGGAAGACTGTAGCTAAAGGTAATGATGAAAATAATAATAATAATGAATATTAATATAAAAATGAAAATCATAGAAATATAAATAAAAAAAAGTATAGGGATTTGATAAAAAAACCACAAATAGAATAAATAATGGAATTACTGAAACTTAAGAATTAATCTAAATTAGGAATAGTAAATAAATGGTTAAATAAAGAAAGAAAATCATAATAAGGAAAAAAATAGATTAGAAGCTGATGAAAGATTAAAAAGTTACACCTAAAGACTCACACCTAGTCAAGTCAAGCATATTGCTCATTGGGTGGGCATATCAAACTACTAAAACTGATTGGAAGATTCTGCATGTGAATAAGCCTCAACTTGATACAAAACAACAAAGAAAAATATAATCAGGATGTTAGACATGTATTATGTAAAAATGTATACAATATATAATACATGGTATATATAAAATATTTGAAATAAAATAAAACAAATAAGAAATATATCATGCACATATATGAACAATCAGCCATTTAAGAAATTATTTGTTTAATTGTTTTTATAACCAACAGTCAGTAATCTGCAGACTCCCTCTATACAAACTAAACTAGTAATAAATAAAATTAGAACCTGAGAATTATGGTAAATTAGGGTAAAAAAAATATGTTTATTACATGCTGTAACTAAGTTGAGATCACATCAGTTTCATCTATCAAACACATAATCCCTCCTTTCTTATAAAGGCACATTGAAAAAAAAAAAACAAGTGGCAATTTCCTTGAGAAGCCACAAGCTGGACAATTCGTCTGGGAGGGGCAGGAACACACACCTTTAATAAGTATACATCATAGAAAAGCATTCATCAGCTTCAAGCTATGCAGACGTTCTTACTATATATGTCTTATTCGAATATTCACCTAATATGTTTTCTTAAAAAATTGACTACCGCACCCTTCCAGACTTAGGAAAGTGTCTCTGGAGTGGGAAAGGAGAATCGTTCTTATAATTTTCAATTAGTGTTACTGCAAGGATGAAGATGACAAATGCATCCACTTAACTCATAATAAATTATCATACTGAGTATTGTTTAAATTCCAAAGTTTTCATCTTTCTCCGTGGTAAGTTTTAGTGTAGGAAACTTGATGCACCTCAGATGTTGAATTTATTATTGGTTTGGACATAGACTAACACAGGATCCTAGCTGTTGTCTTCCAATTTTTATAATAATTTTTAACTGCATTTTTTCAATTCTCCCCTTTTTTTTCTAGAAGAAGACTGAGAAAATTAGTGGAAGACAATCATTACCATATTTACTTGCACGTCATTTACGTGCGAAAATTTGTTGTTAATTTTTTTTTATCTGTGTCGTATTATCCATACTTAGATTACCGTCCTGGAGTGAGAGCCATCTATAAATAAAAACAAATGTGCAGACTAAATGCACACTATACAGATAGCATTGGACCATTGTGCCACAATGCCTCTTCCTCAACTGTGTTTGAAAGGTTCACACTTTTGGCATCAGCAGGATGCTTTAGAGCAATGGTTCCCAACCCTGCCCTCTAGTACACCCAACAGGCCATGTTTGCAGGTTTTCCTTTATCTTGCACAGGTGCTTTAAATCAGAGTCAATGGCTTGGCATTTTGGAGAGCATTTTTATTTAAGAGAAATTCCCAAAACATGGCCTGTTGGGGGTACTTGAAGACAGAGTTGGGAACTACTGCTTTAGAACAATCAGAAGCAACTACTCAGTGCCCAAAAAATGACCTATTCCCTATTAGAAGGCGGAACCAGCTGTGACATCACCACGTGGATAGGAAGCCATTTTTATGTATCCCATGGATATGATTTTAAGAAGCACTTTCTTGTTCTACTAAATGTGAATGCAATGCTTTTATAAATAAAGTCAAGTTTGATAACGGAGTTCACTATGAGAAAACTTTTGTTTATCCCTGGTGTATCGGTATACGAAGCATCCCATTAGAGGCGTGCTACAGAGGCCAGGGAGGATTCGCTATACTACATGGGACCTGGGACCATATCATCTTATGCTGTTGTTGACCTATCTGTAACGGATGGTCAATTTCATCTGGTAAACCTTGCATGCTGCAACACGGTGGTGTTTTCCCACAGCACACGGAGTTGGGCTTTGGCTCTTCACTTTCTAGATACACAAAGTGACCACCAGTGGAAGTGGATCTGTGAGAGTTTTGTGGGACTTTTTCCTTTGAACTTTCTCCCTTTTTGGACTTTCCATTTATGTTGTATATTGGTCAAATTTGGACGTCAATGCTTATATGTTTTTAATTTGGATATAATACCGTGGCACTGTTTTTTATCTGTTTGTTCACTGTGGAAATATCACATGATGTGCTGCTGCTGTGATATCCTGTACCATGTTTTCTACCTAAGCGCAATATATATCTGCATAATAACCCTATTAGAAGGTGCCCGTGGGAATTTAAAAAAAGGCTTAACCAGTTGCATGTCCTATACACACATGAGATATGTTACATTTAATATGGGACAAAAAAAATATGTCAAGTACCTAATAGGAAGTATAGTTTCTGTTCTTCAAAGGGAAAATTCCCTGACTGTTATATATTTCTTACTGGATACATTTTAAATTATTTTATTACAACTGGACATACTTGAAACAGATGGTATATTGTAGCTGTCCTCCCGATTAAGCTCCTGTGTTTTATCTCATGGAGTGTGTGGTGTGAAGACTGGTCTGTAATTTGTAAGAGCAATACAGTATATAACCTGCTCCTGTTTAAGAGTACATAGAAGGGGGAAGGAAAAGATTAGCGGAAGGGAGTTTAACAAGACTCGTGGCCACTCATTAAAATTAGAAGAAAAGAGGTTTAACCTTAAACAACGTAGAGGGTTCTTTACTGTAAGAGCGACAAGGATGTGGAATTCCCTTCCACAGGCGGTGGTCTCAGCGGGGCACATCGATAGTTTCAAGAAACTATTAGATAAGCACCTGAATGACCGCAACATACAGGGATATACAATGTAATACTGACATATAATCACACATAGGTTGGACTTGATGGACTTGTGTCTTTTTTCGACCTCACCTACTATGTAACTATGAAACTATGTAACTATGCTGCAGACAAGTTTGGATTTTACTAATCTGTTTCGTTTTTCATTGATTAGTTATTTTTTACATGTGTCTGAAGACAAGAAGCATGTTTCACTTAACATGCTGTTTCATTCAAGTCATTTTTTGCCCTTCCCAAAAATGGATGGGGTCACCTAACTCCTTATGTGGGCAGATGAAAAATAGGAAGCCTTAAGAACATGTTTCTCTCACCTGCAGATATATCTAGTATTGGAACTGCTTTTGTTCTTTTAAAGTAAGCATTTATAGCACGGCTGGCAGCCAGCTCATCCGGGATGTCTGACATTCTATTTTAATGTCTCATTAATAGATTGCTCAGCTCTGACTAACAAAACAGTGGGGATTCCCGTTTCTAATAAAGCTATGGAAAACAAATGTTGGACCAAAATAAATAATCAAAACATGAGACGATAACCTATTCCTTATATGGAAAATCAAGTTAATATATTGCTGAAACATCCGCATCAACATATGGCAGTGAAAATTAGGAAATATTGCCTGTAAGTCCTGGAAAGTACCATTTTAGGCAAAAAAGCTTTTTGCTTTAAACAAAGGATAGACCCCCTGAACCAAACCCATAAATATAGCAAAGGTAATTTACACTTCTCTCTTTTGCTCTCACTTCTTGCTGGGATCCGCGGTGATTAGATTTTACCTACAGTAATGCTTTTGGTGAAACAATCAATATAATGGTGTTCATATGAGCTCTATGTGAGGTCTGTTACTTTTAGGGTACTGACAAAAACATACAATTGAAACTGTGTTTACTATGCTTCAGTTTGTGAATGAACAGGAAGCTGCTCATTCATTCACTGTCTCATGCAGCTGAGGAAGGCATGTGTGTTTGAGCTCTGGGGTGCACACCCTAATGTGATAGGCTGCGCAAACCTATGGTTACCACACAAATAAAGATATGCAAATACAGTTAACTGGCTCAGTGTGACATTTTTTTACATATATGTAGGTGAGCGACACCAAGATTTTTTTTTGAGACATACTACAACCAGATATATAGACACATCAGTATACCCTGGATGCCCTTAAGAGATGTATGGAAAGCATTAGGCTACTATTGCTCTGAACTGAGCTAAAGCTCAGTTCACACTAGCGTGTGGCATGCAGCCTGTTTTTGCTCAGGCGTGGCAGCCCATTTATACATCATTCTTCCAGATGAAGCCACGTGTGAGGTGGTGAAACTAGTAGAGATGGAGCCTGGCGGTGGAATCTTGTCGCAACTGAGTGAGACCTTTCTGATGTATTATCTATGCTTTTAAAACTTTTTAATAAATTTGAGTTGTATATTAGCTGGGGTGGAGAGGTTCATTTTTAATCCCTCGGATACTGCACTATTGGAGGCACTGTTTTTTCATGTATTTTTGAAACTACCGGCAGCTAATGTGGATTACACTGGATTCAAGTCTGAAGTAGCACAGTGGAAGGAACCCTTACCCTTATCTTGTTTTTATTTTTGTGTGTTTGTATACCTATGCAGCACTGGTGTGGCGGTGATCATGGACACAGTAACTGGTGGGGCGGTGATCAGGGACACAGTAACTGGTGTGGCGGTCATCAGGGACACAGTAACTGGTGGGGCGGTGATCAGGGACACAGTAACTAGTGGGGCGGTGATCATGGACACAGTAACTGGTGTGGCGGTGATTATGGACACAGTAACTGGTGTGGTGGTGATCATGGACACAGTAACTGGTGTGGGGGTGATCAGGGACACAGTAACTGGTGTGGGGGTGATCAGGGACACAGTAACTGGTGGAGCGGTGATCAGGGACACAGTAACTGGTGGGGCGGTGATCATGGACACAGTAACTGGTGGGGCGGTGATCAGGGACACAGTAACTGGTGTGGTGGTGATCAGGGACACAGTAACTGGTGGGGCGGTGATCAGGGACACAGTAACTGGTGGGGCGGTGATCATGGACACAGTAACTGGTGTGGCGGTGATCATGGACACAGTAACTGGTGTGGCGGCGATCATGGACACAGTAACTGGTGTGGCGGTGATCAGGGACACAGTAACTGGTGGGGCGGTGATCAGGGACACAGTAACTGGTGGGGCGGTGATCATGGACACAGTAACTGGTGTGGCGGTGATCATGGACACAGTAACTGGTGTGGCGGTGATCATGGAGACAGTAACTGGTGGGGCGGTGATCATGGACACAGTAACTGGTGGGGCGGTGATCATGGACACAGTAACTGGTGTGGTGTTAATCAGGAACATTATGACTGGTGTGGCTGTGATTAGGGACACTGTGAGTGGGTGGCGGTAATTAGGGACACTGACTGGTGCGGTGGTAATTAGGGATACTGACAGACAGCACTGGTCTGGTGACATTGTACTGCAATGGCAGTCATTGTACATGATCACCGCCACAGCAATACAATGTCACCATAGTGACACTGCACTTGCTCTGGTGACATGTAAAAAAAGGCTGATTAAACTCACTGTTTTGGCCCTTACCACTGTAGCTCAGTTTAATCAGCCTTGCTTACTCTTGTAACTGTAACCACTGTGATTATTTACAGCGATCACATGGCACCATGGCCACTGACAGTAGCCCAGAGGAGCACGCTTTTTGGAGGACATACTGGGTACATCCTCCCAAAACATCTGCCTGGTCGTTTATATACATTGGTCGAGTGGAAAGTGGTTAAAGCAGTATTAAACCCAAAATGTAATATATTGCAGCTTACCAATCCTTGGATGTGGTAGCTGCATTCTTTTTCTTTTATTAGGCTTTTTCCCTCTGTTTTCGCCTGGTGATCCTGTATTAGAGTGCCTTCACTTAGGGTGGCGGAGCATAGGGGCACCTTTGGACAGCAGCATTGTTAGTCTGGGGGGAAAGAAGTGTTAGATGAACTAGCAGATTTAGGCTTCATGTACATGGGACGTTTTTACAACCTCTGCTGAACGATTTAACTTGACAGATAGTAACCCACGTTTAAAACGTTCGCTTTGCCATGTTTACATGCCGCATTTAGCGGCGTTTTGCTGCGTTTGCATTTAGAAGCATTTCTAAAGAAAAAAATCTTTTTTTTAAACGCCCAAAAACAAAATGCGGCTAAACGCGGGTTACCGCGTTTAGCCGCATTTAGACGCATTTGGTGTTTGAAAACTTCGGCATCTGAACTCATTTTTTTGCCTTAAAAAAAAGGCCTATAAACGCAACTGCCTTAAAACTACAGAAAAATTATCCTGTGTACATGTACACATAAGATAACATTGAATGAGTTCAGGGGAAGTTGAAAAAAGTGTCCAACTGCCTCTGAATGTGCGTTTAGCAGCAGCAGTGTACATGGGGCCTTAGATACAATAACAAACTCAAGCCAAACTCAAGCTTACACTGCAGTTACAGCAAAAAGTTTTTTTTTTTCTTTTGAGATAACTGTTTTACATGAATAATTAAAGGATGATTATGATAAGCACCCTTTTCAGTGGTAAGGGTTTGTCTCAACACTCTTAACTGATACATTTGCAGGAGAGGTTGTTCTGTTAAAAAAACACAGGCTGGCCAGGTAAAAATAAAGGAAAGAAAGCCAAAAAAAGAAAATTGATGCTGTGAATTTCATCTACAGATTGGTAAGCTTCAATATAAAAATATTTGCTTCTGGGTTTAATACCGCTTTATTATATGATATAGCCTAGTGTATTTATGTATTTAGTGAGAGTACAAGTACTGCACTAGTTCATTTTATTTTTTAACTTCATTTTGTGCTGACAGCTCTAAATTTTGTAACATAGGGTGAGTAAGCATTAATCTCTTAAGGACATATTAAATATCACTTACTGGTTGTTAATTGATTATTAATGAAATCCATTAGCTGAACACTCCAAAAAATAGTGTCATTTTTGTTGATGCTACTCCCGCACTGTAGCCCCAGAGACAAAATAGAAATATTAATAATTCAAAAGGTAGTTAAATGTCAAACATCCCAGCAGAGCAACCAAATAAAAAAACTGACAAAAAACCTTGGTAATGTCTTTAGCAAAACAATATTTTTCACAAATAAAAACTCCCGGTGAAACATATTCTAACTCTTATGCCCCGTACACACAGTCGGATTTTCCGATGGAAAATGTCCGATCGGAGCATGTTGTTGGAAATTCCGACCGTGTGTGGGCTCCATCGGACATTTTCCATCAGATTTTCCGACACACAAAATTGGAGAGCAGGAGATAAAATTTTCCGACAACAAAATCCGTTGTCGGAAATTCCGATCGTGTGTACACAAATCCGACGGACAAAGTGCCACGCATGATCAGAATAAATAAAGAGATGAAAGCTATTGGCCACTGCCACGTTTAGAGTCCCGACGTACGTGTTGTACGTCACCGCGTTCAGAACGATCGGATTTTCCCACAACTTTGTGTGACCGTGTGTATGCAAGACAAGTTTGAGCCAACATCCGTCGGAAAAAATCCTAGGATTTTGTTGTCGGAATGTCCGAACAAAATCCGACCGTGTGTACGCCCTATAATGCCGCGTACACACGATCGGACATTCCGACAACAAAATCCATGGATTTTTTCCAACGGATGTTGGCTCAAGCTTGTCTTGCATACACACGGTCGCACAAATGTTGTCGGAAATTTCGAACGTTAAGAACGCGTTGAACACGTATGTCGAGACGAGAAAAATGAAGTTCAATAGCCAATGTGCCTCTACTGTTTGATTCCGAGCATGCGTGGAATTTTGTGCGTTGGAATTGTGTACACACAATCGGAATTTCCGAGAACAGATTTTGTTGTCGGAAAATTTGAGAACCAGCTCTCAAATTCTTGTTGTCGGAAATTCCGACAACAAATGTCCAATGGAGCCTACACACGGTCGAACATTTGTCGGAAATTCTGACCGTGTGTACGCGGCAAAACTCACATCTAGTGTAATCCAAAGTACAGGTATTATGGCACAGGAAAATGCATGGGCATGCTAAACTTTTAGGATTGACATGGATAATAGAACACATGGAAATTATTCTGTAAAAAGAAGGAAACCCATTTCTATGCATTTGGGTGATCCTTGTGTCTATTTAATTATAAAGACATTTATCTGTTCATTTGTGAACTGTCAGCTATGTCTTTATTCAAGGCACTTTACAAATACATTACTCTCCTTGGGTGTTAGTTAATATGTTCTCATCATATAAATTTTCATTGCTGACAATACGCTATTAAGATGTGCTCCTGTAACATGTGCATACCAGGTGTAATGTGATGAGCAGTCCTCCTCTGACACTAATTCCTTGTTAAAGAGTACATGGAAATAAAATTGTACTGATTCCATGTTAAGTCTGGTCATTATTCATTATTTTTTTTAATGTTATAAAAGCTACATAAAGTATACAGTACATCATATTGTAGCCTGGAGTTTAATTAACCACTTCCCATCCCAATTCCTGAGTGGTTAATACCAGGATCATGGCTACAGTACTGTTTTTTTCGACTGTGCAATTGGCTTCCTTGTAAAAGTAAACTTTTACAGCGCTACACAGACCCCCCCCCCCCCCCCCCCCGCTCATTTGCCCGTAGTAATTATTCAGGGTGGCTGCCCACAGAAGAAATTTTGTAGCCTCCCTGATGGTATTCCCTAGTGTGGCTCGGGGTTAAATTTCAGCACCATTAGCGGTAACCCCGAGCCACACTCGGGATTGCATTGCATTGCAGGATCCTGGTGCGGTATACTTACCTTGTCCCCAGGATCCTGTGATGACCCCCCACGGTGTACGTGGGCTCTGTCCTCTGCCCGAAGCCTCTCTGTGCCAGGCTCCGTTCACTGCGAGCGTCGCGATGCACAGGGGCGGAGCCTGGCGGCAAATTCAAAAAAATTTAAAAATCATAACACATACAGTACTGTATGAAATCATTTTACATCCCTTTTGTCCCCAGTGTTTTGTCCAATGCCCTGCATGCAGTTTTATATTATATATACTGTTCTTTCTGCCTGGAAACTTGAGATTGTCCATAGCAACCAAAAAGTGTCCCTTTACGTCAAAAGTGGCTTTAGACCAGCTAGAAAACAGCGATAGTAAATTAGAACACTTGCAGAATTGAGCGATAGTGATTTGTGGGGAAATGTATTTTATTATTATTATATTATTTTTTTTTTTAATTATGTACATTTATTTATTATATTATAATTTATGATTTTGTGTTTCAAACTTCATCATACCCGGGATATCTACTAGACTCTTGTTTGGACAGATTTAAGTGTGTTATTCCTAAGAATTACAGGCCTACAATATAAAACGCCAAATTTCCATGCAAAATAATTGTAACGCTTTCAGCACCTAAAATCCAACATAATCATACTGCCAGGGAGGTTAAATGTGTATTTTTTTTTTTAAAGAATAATAAAATAAATAAAAATTGTAAAAATAAAAGCGTCCCTATCCCCCCCACACATACAGGCAAATATGCCTGTTCTGCACCACACGTGAGGTATTACCACAAACGTTGGAATGAAAGCAATAATTGTAGGGCCATAATTTAGGATTAGCTCTAAAATGATAAACTGTAAAGGCTTTTTTAAGTGTCACCTATGAACAAAAAATCATCTTTTATATTTTTATCAAAAATTGGGTATTATATTGTGTTGTATGTGCACTAACATTTATTTAGGTGTCTTATTTTCTAAAAATGTGCATTTGATAAACAGCTACACAGATATCATGTGACATAAAAAAACTGCAACAGTCACTGTTTCTCCAGGGGCCTCTGCGATAAAAAAATATATGTTTGGGGGTTCTAAGTCATGTTCTAGCAAAATTTTCAGATTTTAACATGCATGCAAAAAAATAAAATTTTGCCCTGGTAGGCAAGCGGTTAATATTTTAAGCACCAGGAAGATTTAGAAGACCATATCACCGCTACCGTAGCTAGTCCTGTGTTTTATAAAAACCCAACTCCAGCCAAAAATTCTTTTGTGAAAATTTGGCACATTTTTCAAGTAGTATTGAATGCAAACATTGCCCTGCACATTGTACACACATATGTACACATATCCAGCGTTTTCAGCACCGCTTCCCCAAACTTCCTTATTGGTAAGAGCATGCAGTAAGTACCAGGTTTCACTGGACAACACAGTTTCCAGCAGCTGTCCATTAATAAGCTTATCAAATAGTCATCCTATATCTGAATATCAACTAATTCAGCAGGAAACAAAACTTTACAGCAACAATGTATATCATCCATTGTAAGTGACAGTATAAGCATGCCAAATGTCCTACAAAAAATTTACTTTAATATATCTTTCAGGGTTTTATCCATCTGTGTCCTTGTTCAGAATATTTCCATGCATTTCCTGCCAGAACTCTCCAATGAAGGACACATTTTAGCCAAGTGGAGAGGGTTAAAACTTTTGACAATGTTTTTATTCCTGTCTGTTCTTTCGTGTTCTGGTGACAGCTGTTCTACCCATTACGTATAGGAGCATCAAAGGGGCATACAGACATTGAGGAAGGGAAAACCCATTATGTCCTGTAGTGACTTACAAGCTCACAGGAGGAACCATGATCTGCAGGGAGCAGAGTTAGACACTTGAAAACAGCAACACGCCAACGTTTTATCACACTGACCACTGAAATGGTGTGTATGTGTTTAATAGGCTAGCATTATTTTAGTTGTGACCCTGTAGTGACAGGGTGCAGGGAGTAATGCCAGGAGAGGATGGAATTTAATCTTGACTTGGGAAGAAGTCAAAGTCCAGTGCACAGCCTAAACCTGTTCATAAACAAAGGGATTGATTTTAAAGACTAAAACTAGTACTTGTAGGCACCACACAGTGGTGTGGTTTACTAAAACTGGAGAGTGCTAAATCTGGTGCAGTCGTTCGTGGGAGCCAATCAGCTTCTAACATCAGCTTGTTCAATTAAGCTTTGACAAAAAAACCTGGAAACTGATTGGTTTCCATGCAGAGCTGCACCAGATTTTTGCCTTCTCCAGTTTTAGTAAATCAGCCTCAGTCTTTGCACTTCTTTGCTGTTGTTGCTTTAGAATTGTGTTTAGGCAACGTTTCATGGATATGGTCTAGTTAGCAGCCTTGGTGAAGGTTGTTGATCCAGCTGTATTGCTTAGCTTTAGTGAAGCAAGGTGATGCCACCTACCTGGTGACTGATAGGGGTTTCCAGATAACAGGATTGACTAAAGATAATTACAAATTTTTTGACAGACAACACACTTTAGTTTTAAGGAAAGCTACACTGTTGAATTTATAGCTGTATTGCTTGGAGTTCAGCTTAACAATGTAACATGTGTTTTCACTATTTCTTTCTGCAGGCGATTACAATTTTAACTGACATAAAATGCACATAACTGTAAATTAGCCAAAAAGAGAAGTGCATTACTGTTATAATTTTTGCTATTTATTTTGTCTTAGGAATAATGGTGAAATGATCATAGTTGTGCTCAACCTGAAAGGAAACAGGAGCTCTGGCTGTGGATGTCTGTTCTTCTGCCCTACTGTTAAGCCTCATACACACGATCATATTTTTCCCATGGGAATTGTGTGATGACAGACTGTTGGTGGAAAATTTGACCTTTTGTACACTCCATCGGACAATTGTTGTCGCATTTGCCGCGGACAAATGTTGGATGACAGGCTTACAAATTTTCTAAATGTGTGTTGTCGAATTTTCCGATCTTGTGTACACAAGTCCGTCAGACAAAAGTCCAAAGTACAAACACGCATGCTCGGAAGCAAGGATAAGCCAATAGCGGTCGGTCTTGTAAACTAGTGTTCGTAGTCGAGGATTAACATTCGTGACGTGGCAAATGATGAAATCTCGAAATGCAGCGCGCATTCTCTTCTTCTTTAATGGGATAATAATGAAGCTGCTTTGCTGGTGATACTGGTGGAGTTATTGCAAACTAATTTTCAAAGGCTTTTTTTTTCTAGTGATATCAAGAATAATATTATTATGCTTGTTATTTATTTATTTATTTTTTTGGGTGCACGTTACCACAACACTATTATCCCGTAGTTTTTAAGATCAAAGATACAACTATGTTGGTGTCCCTTGTTAATTTTACATTGTATTTTTTAAAATGTAACTGCCTACTCCCAAACAGCCATTTGAAGTAAAACACATAGCCAAGTATTATTCTCCACAAATTTTTTATTATGCATTAAAAAAGGAAACAAATAAAATTAGACATGCTATCTGCCAATAGAACTTAATCAAAAAGTGTATTCTATGCATCCAAAAATATAAAAAAATATACCAAATCAAATCATTATTCAACCAAAAAATAAAATAAAAGCCTCATGCATGTGTCCTGCTTCTTAAAATAGGGAGTCGACAATGCCAAGATTTGGTGAAAGCAGTGGTCCGTCATTCGGAGATAATCCTGAAAATCATCTGGATTATTCTCCTGGAACTCCCGCAGCAAAGACATATGACATAATTGGTCACGATTAATAAAGCAACCAATTTTTGGTCCAAGAAATCCTCCTCCTCCTGTTCCTGGACTGGACATGGGTCAAAGCAATAGCTCCAATGCCAATAATAAATAACACGTTATCTCCTCTGATTCCACAACATGGCTGGTTGACGAACGGCCGTTCAGAAGCGAACTGAAAAACGCAAAATGAAAAGCACGAATCAACACTCACCAAACTTCTACTAACATGAAATTAACAGAAGGAGCCCAAAGGGTGATGCTAAAGAGCTGAAAAACCACATAGTACGTCATTACGTTCGTGTTTGTTGGCCAACAATTGCTTGCTATTTGTATGCAAGACAAGTTTTGGGCCAACGCCCTTTGGACAAAAGTCCGAGGTTTTGTCTGCGGAAAATCCTATCCGATCGGCTTTAGACGCTCAGAAGATGGCATTAAACTTTGTAATTGATTTGCTTCAGTACAGTGGTTTTTCTACATTGAAGTCATTGTTCTTGGCATAGGGCGTTAAGATGTAAATAAAGTGTGTTCAGCCATGCCTTCCATGTGCTATCTATTGCTGATGCTTAATGCCTGGTACACATGAAGAGATTATCAGACAAATTATAATTTTTTTTGCATGCTAATCTCATATTGAAAATAAAGAGCTTACTAAAGCTACGAAAATTCTCATACGACAGTGATGTAATATATTTGTATTGTATTTGTCCTGATTAAACCAAAATCTTACAATTTGGTATTGTACGGAAAAAAGTTTTTTACTTGTCCAATCGGATAATTTCGCATTAATTGTGGTGATCAGCTCTCGAAAGCTGTGTACTAACGATCAGATTATTGAACGATTCAGAAGCATTTTTTTTTTTTGTACGATTTTCTGATCGTGTGTACGGGCCTTTAGACCCAATTGAATCTTCAGCTTAAATCATATAAATACAATTCAGGTGCATGAAAAGGGTAAGAAATAACACATAATCCCTCAAACCAACTGCTTAACCAACCCTAAAAATGAGTCCTTAACATTTAATATGTCCTTGACACTTTTTTTAATTTTATTCCATCTTTGTTTAAGGCCATATGTGTTACAGAAAATGTGACATATAATAGCCAAAAACATAACAGTTAGCAACCATTTCCATCTTGACAATAATACCATGGAACATCATTGACATACTCTTGAGGGAATAGGCCTACCTGCAACAAGACCAATCCTAGTTGAAAGGAAGACAGGACAAGGCACTTAATTGCAGTGACAATATTGGTTGATTTTCCCAGTGCCGCCAACCCAACTTGCCTGATGTTGACTGTTTCACATGGCCTTGGTAAAACAAGTAATCTAAACTTGTCACATATTAATCATACAGAAAACAAAAAAGAATAGCAGAAAGATTTGAGCCAACTGTGAAGGGCCAACTCAGGTCGAAGCGCAGCAACAACCCGTCTTTGTCACATTGGGTAAAAAAGGTTTATAGGGCACTTAAAGGAAAATGTAGTCAAGATAGAGGCCAGAAAGTAGTGTGGTAAGAGGGAACAGAGAAGAGGAGGGAGAGTGGGAGGAGATATTTGGAGAAAGGTAAGGGAGCCAGAGAGTAACCCTCCGGGGCCAGATAATATCTGCTAAACATGGGCAAAAGGGCAATTAGGTGGCTCAACTTGCAACCCGCTCAAGTTGAGACAATGCTTGTAGATAGCCATCGGTGCAAGCAAAGTGTTGCCAGGGCCTCCACTGCTTCCTAAAATTTTCCTCTGTATTGTTTAGAGTGGCAGTCAGTTCCTCCGTACGGAGGATGTCATTCATTTTGGCATACCACAGGACCCTAGTAGGAGGCTGTATCTGCCACCAGAGCGAGGGAATGCAAGCCCTGGCGGCATTTACTAGATGAATAGTAAGCTATTGTTTGTATTTCCGGATGGGCCTCTCCATAAGGTGGAGGAGACTGCTGGCGCTGCTGGTCAACCGAGGTCAGGTGTTTAATAGTAGCATGTCCTTGACACCCAACCCCCCACCCCTGACCTTAACTATTACTCTGACACTAAGGGGTTGATTTACTAAAACTGAAAAGTGTAAAATCTGGTGCAGCTATGCATGGTAGCCAATCAGCTTCTAGCTTCAGTTTGTTCAAATAAGCATTGACAAAAAAAAAAAATGGAAGCTGATTGGTTTCTATGCAAAGCTGCACCAGATTTTACACTCTCCAATTATAGTAAATGAACCCCTAAGGTTTTTTTCACACTAGGCATTGCACTAACATGCTTAGGTGTGCTATCCATTGTGAAGTGCACCCCAACACAGCTTTCCAACACACTTGTGTTTAGCAATGTATAGTAACACTGTACTAGCCAGTCTTGGTGCAGGATCGATTCCTGGGTTATGCTGTGGTGCACTGGCAGGCCATTCAAATAGCTGCCTTGTCATAGTATTTGTTAATGCTCATGTGGTAAATGCACAATCCTGGTCTGAATTGGCCCTAAATTTACCTCCTACCTTACCACTAAAATTGAACTTTACCCTTGACCATAACTCTTTACCCTTAATTAGAGCTTCAGGTTCAGGTCAAATGTGAATTTGACCCAAACCTAGCCTTTTCACAGTTTGGTGAACTGCCAAACAAACTGGCCTAATTTTGCCAGTTTACCCACAGCTGCTCTTTGTAAACAAACTGACCAGGGATCCTGGGTGAGGTTATTGACCAAATATAGTTTGGTTTGTTTACAAACCAGAAACTGTCTGGGATCGCTCATTTTGTAGTACTGCCGCAGGTCATTATGGTGGTGGTACCACATCCTCTGGTGGTGGGTTGTCGTGGCAGAAGATCATTGCTATTGATGATAGATTTACATTTGTTTGCAAAAAGAACTTTATCAGGATAAGGGTGTCTATTTATTTTTGATTTTTTGGGAAATGAGTAATAAGGGGTACTCATGTACCCCATATTCATTCCAGGGAGAGGCTGATATCTGGGGCCATTCTTTTTATAAAGGAGGCTTCCTGATTCTGATAAGTTTGCTCTTTTGCAAACCCCACAAGCCTGTTTTGGTACATGATGTGGGGATTGCAAGGACTTGGAGGGGGGAAATGTGCCTTGCAAGGGGGGGAAGGATATGCTGTTGCCAATGGTAATAATTATTTATTTTCTACATTCAAATGCCTTCTGGCTTCTACTTTGGATTGACTGGCTCCTGAATTCTATAATGGCTTGTCTACTGCTGCTTATAACTGTGCATTGTGAGAAGCCCCTAATGCCCCTGTGAGTTGCTTTTTGCAATAGATTTGAGTAGAAAAGATCATATTCTAAATATAGATATTACTTTTTCTTTTATCATCTTGGGAATATTCTTATGACGTTAAACAATAAAGTAGCAGCTATAGATGCTGCAATTTCCATATGAGTCAGATATGCATAATTTCCTAAAACTGATATGGGTGTAACCAGGAAGTGAACTTTTGTCATTGAAGACATGGACTTCTTAACTTAGAAACACACTGGGTGGGGAAGGTACAAATGTGTAAATAAAGGCAATTACAATGCTACAAAGCATTTGTTCATGTTCTCTTTCATATATTTTCTCTCTCTCTCTCTTGATCTCTTTTTTTTTTTATTCTCTCTATCTTTATTTAATATTGGGGTCTGGTAGTGATTTTGATAAATAAATAATTAGTTTCATCCAAAATAATCTAATTATCGCTACATTAGATTTTAAATACGTCTCTTTAAGGAATGCCCAAGTGCTAAACCGTTTTAAATTGGATGATTTTCAGATCTACAACAAAACCAGTGTAATACTGTCTTTTATGAAAATGGCTTTTAGAGACATTAAACTCGTACTCCTCGAAAAGACATGGTAAAACCATTAAGCTTGGTGAAGAAAAAAGCAAACCTGCATCTATTTAAAATCAGACATCGTTTACGTGATCTATAGAGCCCCTGCTGCAGCCTCACACTGAGTATCATTTCACCCAGTATGATTTATCATTTATTATGTATCCTTTATTTTTTGTAAGAATTCCCTGAATCATTTGTAGTTGGGATGCTTCCTATTGTATCAGTGTGGAAACGTATTCACAAGTAGGTAGAAGATCTTTTTATTGATTTGTTATTGTGGGATGTGCAGGATATATGTTTTTTTTACAAAAAAAGGTTAACGCATATTAGAAATATATTTAGAGTTTAAATCAACAACAATAGGTTTAGTTTTGGCTACAGCTTGGAAATATTAGTACCCCTGTTACATTTTAACCACTTAAGGACCGAGCCTCTTTCTGAGATTTGTAGTTTACAAATTAAAAACTGTTTTTTTTTTGCTAGAAAATTACTTAGAACCCCCAAACAGTATACATTTTTTTTTCTAACACCCTAGACAATAAAATGGCGGTCATTGCAATACTTTCTGTCACACCGTATTTGCGCAGCGGTCTTACAAGCGCACTTTTTTTGGAAAAAATACACTTTTTTTAATTAAAAAATAAGACAACAGTAAAGTTAGCCTATTTTTTTTTATATTGTGAAAGATAATGTTATGCCGAGTAAATTGATACCCAACATGTCACGCTTCAAAATTGCGCCTGCTCGTGGAATGGCGACAAACTTTTACCCTTAAAACTCTCCATAGGCGATGTTTAAAAAATTCTACAGGTTGCATGTTTTGGGTTACAGAGGAGGTCTAGGGCTAGAATTATTGCTCTCGCTCTCTCGATCATGGCGATACCTCACATGTGTGGTTTGAACACCGTTTTTACATGCGGGTGCTACTCACGCATGCGTTCGTTTCTGCATGCGAGCTCGTCAGCACAGGGCACGTTTAAAAAAAAATTTTTCCTTATTTATTTTTTCTTTTAATTTTTATTTTTACACAGTTTTTAAAAAAAAAGAAAAAATTTGTCACTTTTATTCCTATTACAAGGAATGTAAACATCCCTTGTAATAGAAAAAAAGCATGGCAGGACCTCTTAAATATGAGATCTGGGGTCAAAAAGACCTCAGATCTCATATTTACACTAAGATGCAATAAAAAAAATTGTCTTTTAAAAAAATGATTTAAAAAAAAAAAATGGCCCTTTAAGAGCTATGGGCGGAAGTGACGTTTTGACATCGCTTCCTCCCTGCAATGTCATGGAGATGGGTGGGGGCCATCTTTCCCTCACTTGTCTCCATACCAAGCCAGGAGCAACATCCGATTGCCTCCGCCGCTGTTGACGGCTCCGGTAAGCGGCGGAGGGCCTGGAGCGCGGCAGTAGGGGGGGCCCCTCTCCCGCCATCGATAAAAGTGATCTCGTGGCGAATCTGCTGCAGAGACCACTTTTATCTTGTAGCCGACCGCTGGCCGAATATGAGGATACCGGGGTTATGGCAGCTAGCTGCTGCCATAACAACGATCTCCATCCTCAAAGTTAGGACGTATATCGGTATGCGCTGGTCGGTAAGTGGTGTCCCTATTGTATTGCTTGGACCTTGAATAGGGGGGTACACCCTGAAAAATTATCAAAAACCAACATTTATTTAAAACCGTTAAAGGAACAGGAGTCAAGGGGTAATCTTTCAAAAGGTAAACTGGTTCTGTTGATAAGGGGGGATATTTTCTAACTTTGAAGTGATCTCCTTTTATTCCTTCTGTGTCTCTGAGACAGGAAATGAAGGGAAATCTCTCCGAAAGGACAGGACTAATTAATAAAAAAAAAAGCTAAAAAGTCACAGTCCTGTAAAAGTGATTGATCACATTTACTTGATAGCCCAGAGCCTGCTGAACAAAACAACCCTCAGCCATGAGCTTGTTTTAACCCCTTGTCTACCAGGACATTTAACAAGTGGTTGAATGTCATCTTCTAAAAATTCTATACTATCTGCATTGTGAGTGTGCAATTCTCTTATCCTGTCACACATTTTTTCAAGTGAAGAGCCTTTCTGATCACAGGTACAAACATGATGACAGAGGAAACTCTTGCATCCATTCAGCCAAACCTACAGTACTGCTATTTTTCATCTACAGATGATTTTGTGCAATGGTCTTTGTAATAGTCGAACAGGTGTTGCTTGCATCCCCATGCCCCCCCCCCCCCCCCAGTCCATAGAAATCTATTGGGATATGCAACTGCACATAGAGAGCCGCTGTGTCTCAATATGACATGCGGGTGCAGATCCCTGAACGCACACAGGGTCCATGTAACACCTGTGCATCCCCATGCCAGGAAAATGCAGGCCTGCACAGGGCACAAGTCAAGTAAAGTGCCCTGCGTGAATGGACCCTTAAAAAAACATAATACTACCATAAAATTATTTTATCTCTGATTTCTAAATTGCCTGTAAATAATAAAATCATAATGAAAATTATGAAAATATAGCTAAAAAATGTGTGCAGTATTAATTGGATGTTTTTATGCTAGGACTACGCAGCCAATTTTACTACTATTTTAACTACTATCAATCATTAGCTGCATTTTGATTCTGTGTGCTGCAAATAGGAAAGCTGGGAACCTGTGGTTAGGCCGGGTTCACACTGGTCCGACAAACGCTCCGACATTGGGAGCTCATGTCGCATGACGTGTGAAATTCAATGTTTCCCTATGGGAGCCGTCCTAACTGGTCCGACACAAGTCGTTCCGACTTTAGAAATGCTCCCTGTACTACTTTGGTCCGACTTTGATCCTACTTCAGCCTATTGACTATCATTGAAGTCGGATCAAAGTCGGATCGCCGTCTCGCATGATCCGACTTCGGCACGCGACTTGTGCTCTGATGATCTTGAGGGGGAACTCCGCGCCAAATTTTAAATAAAAAACCGGCATGGGTTCCCCCTCCAAGAGCATACCAGGCCCTTGGGTCTGGTATGGACCTTGAGGGGAACCCCCTACGCCGAAAAAACGGCGTGGGGGTCCCCCCCAATCCATACCAGACCCTTATCCGAGCACACAGCCCGGCCGGACAGGAATGGGGGTGGGGACGAGCGAGCGCCCCCCCCCCCTCCTGAACCGTACCAGGTCGCATGCCCTCAACATGGGGGGGTTGGTGCCTTGGGGGAGGGGGCGTACTGCGGCCCCCCCACCCCAAAGCACCTTGTCCCCATGTTGATGAGGACAAGGGCCTCTTCCCGACAACCCTGGCCATTGGTTGTCGGGGTCTGCGGGCGGGGGGCTTATCGGAATCCGGGAGCCCCCTTTAATAAGGGGCCCCCAGTTCCCGGCCCCCCACCCTATGTGAATGAGTATGGGGTACATCGTACCCCTACCCATTCACCTAGGGAAAGTGTCAATTAAAAAAAAAACACTACACAGATTTTTAAAGTTATTTATTAGACAGCTCCGGGGGTCTTCTTCCGACTTCGGGGGTCTCTCCGGTTCTTCTCCACGCTCTCCGGATCTTCTGCCGGGCTCCTCCGCTCTCTTCTGCTCTTTTGCCGCTCTTTTGCTATAGCGGAGGAGCCAGGTCTTCAGTCTTCAGTCTTCTGCCTTCTGCCCTCTTCTCTTCTTCTGATGTTGACACGACGCTCTCTCCGGCTGGAATGCTCTCTGTGCGCTCTGCTATGGCTTATATAGGCGGTAACCCCGCCCCCTTATGCCGTCACAGTCCCTGGGCATGCTGGGACTGTGACGTTTTAGGGGACGTGGTCATCACCCGAGGACCACGCCCCCTTATGCCGTCACAATCCCAGCATGCCCAGGGATTGTGACGGCATAAGGGGGCGGGGTCACCGCCTATATAAGCCATAGCAGAGCGCACAGAGAGCATTCCAGCCGGAGAGAGCGTCGTGTCAACATCAGAAGAAGAGAAGAGGGCAGAAGGCAGAAGACTGAAGACCTGGCTCCTCCGCTATAGCAAAAGAGCGGCAAAAGAGCAGAAGAGAGCGGAGGAGCCCGGCAGAAGATCCGGAGAGCGTGGAGAAGAACCGGAGAGACCCCCGAAGTCGGAAGAAGACCCCTGGAGCTGTCTAATAAACTACTTTAAAAATCTGTGTAGTGTTTTTTTTTTTAATTGACACGTTCCCTAGGTGAATGGGTAGGGGTACGATGTACCCCATACTCATTCACATAGGGTGGGGGGCTGGGATCTGGGGGCCCCCTTATTAAAGGGGGCTCCCGGATTCCGATAAGCCCCCCGCCCGCAGACCCCGACAACCAATGGCCAGGGTTGTCGGGAAGAGGCCCTTGTCCTCATCAACATGGGGACAAGGTGCTTTGGGGTGGGGGGGGCCGCAGTACGCCCCCTCCCCCAAGGCACCAACCCCCCCATGTTGAGGGCATGCGACCTGGTACGGCTCAGGAGGGGGGGGCGCTCGCTCGTCCCCACCCCCATTCCTGTCCGGCCGGGCTGCGTGCTCGGATAAGGGTCTGGTATGGATTGGGGGGGACCCCCACGCCGCCTTTTCGGCGTAGGGGGTTCCCCCCAAGGTCCATACCAGACCCAAGGGCCTGGTATGCTCTTGGAGGGGGAACCCATGCCGGTTTTTTATTTAAAATTTGGCGCGGAGTTCCCCCTAAAGATTCATACCAAACACAGTGCCGGGCATTGGCGGGGATCCAAGTCGGATCCCCGTTCATTGAAAGTCGGACATATGCCGGCTTCATGTCGCAGGGCAAAGTCGGATCCAAAGTAGGACGGCTGTCGTGTCGCACCAGTGTGAACCCAGCCTCAGAGGCGATTGTAAACGATCACCTTGTAAACAACCCATTCAGTTTTAACATAGAAATGAAAGGCAAAACATTTGCATATAGATATAAATATATATAAAGATAAATATATATATAAAGATAGAAAACATTATAAATACCTCTTATACTGAACTTCCCAGAGAAAGGCTGCATGGGATGGGGGGGGGGGGGGATTTGTCAGGACAAGTCTGATGATTGGAGGAGAGTACACGGGATTCCCAGCATAGCTAGAGAACTGACCACAGTGACCACAGTGTATTTTCCTGCTTAGTGTGGTCAGTTTTTAGTAGGAAAGCAGGGGGACTGACAGGAACATCAGGGATTTCACACAAAGGAAGCAACACAAAGAGAACAGGATACTTTTTCATACTAGTACATTGTGCAGCAGGCACATATCAGGAATATGAAATGTTGGGTTTACATATTCTTTAAAGCCAAACTACACTGCATCTGAGCACCACAAACTAAAAACACGATTTAATTCATTTTTAATATCCAAAGCAATATCACCCATTCATCCACAACACCATGCTTTATTTTGCTGAAAAATCACTTTGAAAAACACCCGCTAGCATTTCTGTCCATGGCCATCTTGAGTAAAGGCAGATGATTCATGTAGCATTTACTTCCTGGAATCCATCTGTCATTAGCTTAGGCATGCAGGCAGGAGGGTGTGCTTAGCTGAGAAAATTCCTCTTCCCCTCCAGAAGACTCCTGGGATGTATGATATCATTTTGCCTAGACCTGGAAACCAGGAAGTGACTGCAGAAATAAAAAAAAAGTAAAATGATATTCTTTCCTATCTATTTACTAGCAAAAGTATTCAAAATAGTCACTGTTGATTCAGCGAGTAAAGTTACACTTTCAGAAATATAAACATACCTTCTATCTTTACAGGAAACTCACTAAGTGGGCTGCAAGATTATGGCAAAAGCCTTGGATAGCAAAAACCTCTCATGATAATCATACCTCCTACTCCTGCACTGATTGCTAAATCACTACAAACAGAGACTCTGTCTCTTAAAATAGACCCCTTGGGTCATTAAGTTTTACTAAAACTTTCAATATCTGGGAAGCTTCTAACTCTAGCAAATATTTATGCACCAACCCCCTAAACCTTGATTTTCCAAACATAGGGGAAGATTTACTAAAACTGGTGCACACGTAATCTAGTGCAGCTGTGCCTATTAACCAATCAGTTCTAACTTCAGCTTGTCCAATAAAGGTTTGACAATAAAACCTGTAAGCTGATTGGTTACTGTGCACAGCTGAACCAGATTCTTTGTGCACAAGTTTTGGTAAATCTCCCCCATAGTGACCCTATTAAACTTAGAAGTAGCGAACTGACCCCTCCTACTTCTGGGAAATTGTAATGCTGCCCCAGACACAATAATGGATGGATTGGGAGGATCGAGCAAACTTCAAAATGGCTTTGTGTACTGGACACATTCATTTTTTTATTTTTGGTGGTGAAAACATTTTAATGATAACATGTTGTCATGCCACTCAGACTTATTTAACACTATGACCCGAAATATTCCGGCCTTCACTACTTTGTATCTATACACACTGATGTCCACAATTGCATACTGTACCTACAGTATAGTATATATAGTTATATATACTAAACAATACAGTATATATCGTTATAGTTATAGGTGCTGGTATTCAAAGTATTACTGATTACTGGAAAACTAAAAATGCCTTGTCCTTTTCATACAATGTGAAGTGTGTAAGATAATGTCTACTCTGCAACTCAGGCTGCTATTGTCACCTCATCTGAATCTTTACTATACATTTAGACACTCCTTTCTTTCCAACCAGGGCACTGCACTACTATGAACCCCCTTTACCATTTTTCTATACATGAAAAATGTGAAAAAACTCTTTAAGTAGGACTGGGCCACATCTCTAACTTCCGATTAGTCTATTTCCACTCTTCTCGATTTTTTCATTGTCCTTAGTGCACAGTTCTGGTTTTCCTCGTGTATTAAAAATATGCATCAGCTGTACTCCTCAAGTAAACTCAGGTCATTTCAACAAATCCAGTAAGAATTTGGGGGTCTCATCCAAATTTTGTATTTAGCTATCTACACCTAAGACATACCACACAGGCCCAGTTTAGTTCACAAAAGTATATACATCTCCCACCCAGAACTAGAACTACTTAGGCCACCAGATAGGGTTAAACCAGCCTCCACATACTGGGGTTGATTTACTAAAACTGGTGCAGCTCTTCATGGTAGCCAATCAGCTTCTACCTTCAACGTGTTCAATTAGGCTTTGCCAAAAAAACCTGGTTTCTGTGCAGAGCTGCATCCGATTTTGCAGGCTCCAGTTTTGGTAAATCAACCCCACTGTGTGGCAAGCAATAGTGTCTCCTGCTCTAAATATCAGAAAGCCAAAGACAAATAATATAACCAGTTTGGACAAGAAAGATATGAAGTTGGCAGAAGTTAGAGGATACCTATCTGAGCCCCATAATATCATCCAAAGACAACGTAATTCACTTGCAATTATTTAATCTATTATACCCCAGTCAAAATACATAAATTAGGTCTATGATCCTCTGCTCTAGGCTACAGAGAAGCAGCTTACTTTTTTCCTATGCTCCCGGCATGTCAACCTGTCCAGGACTTTTGGATAAACATAAAAACTTTATCTTAACTGTCATAGATCTTTCTAAAATATGTAACCCCAAAACTTGCCTCCTTAGCATATTGGAGGGTTTACAGTTCTCTAAACATGCTAATGTTCTACTGCACAATTGTACCTATGTGCTTGGAGATAAGCTGCAAAAATTTTAGAAATCTTGGAAACCCTGAATTCATTCCCCTTTCACACTTCCTTCACAGGAATCTGGCGTTGTATAATCTAGTAGAACCTATTGGTATATAGGTATTATGTGCTATGCATGATATCACTTTTGTACCTAAAATTGCATTACCATATTTATTTGAACTCACCACCCTAAGAACAGCACTGAGAGGACTTTATGTATGAAGGTAATTGAGCAAATAAATAAATACATAAATAAAAATTAATATCAGCTGAAACCTGGTTTATCTTGAGAGGTTGTAAAGAGCTGTGGGCAGATCATGTGGAACGATTACATAATTGCCTGTGGAATAATTAAAAAGGCAGCTCTTTAGAAACATCACTGTATGGCTCGGTTCACACTGGGGCGACTTGGGATCCGACTTGTACGCCCTCAAGTCGCCCCAAGTCGCCCCAGAAATAGTTTCAATGGGAGTGAACGCTAGCGTCTTAATAGACACTACTGAAGTCGCTCCGACGTCAGAGCGTACTCCCTGTACTACTTTGATCCGACTTGGTAGGCGACCTGTACCATAGAAATCAATGGAAGTCGCCTCCAAGTCAGATCTCTCTGTAAAGTCAAGCGACTTTGCAGGGAAAACCCCTCCCTCCCAGAGAGCTGATTGGCCACAGGCGAAGTCGCCTGTCATGGAGGCGACTTCAAGTCGCCTTGTAATTTGCTGAAGTCGCGCTGAAGTCGCGCTGAAGTCGCGCTGAAGCCGCGTTATAGTCGCGGTACAAAGTCGCGCTGAAGTCGTGTTGCCCCAGTGTGAACCGACCCTTAGTGTGGCCGGCAAGAAAAGAAAATCTAAATCTTTCTTTTTTCCAAATAGTGATAGTTATTCCAGACTGTCCATTATTTCTTTTACATGTTACACCAGATAAAGCGATGTAGAATTTATAGCTGCTATGGTCCCTCGCGCTAAAGTGAGATAAAAGTGAATGTGGTGACAAACAAAAATAAGGTCAAATGAACAAATCCTAAAGGTGGGTGATTTTTATGGTGATATCTAAAAAGACTGCAGCGAAATCGACAAGTGTACACATAGCACTCGACCCATGCAATAAAAAATAAAAGAGATTTCGCGCATAAAATCTATCATAAAAATAACACACAATAATTGGTGAATATAAACTGTGAAAAATCAGTAATAAGAGCAGGTAAAATGCATCAATCAAAACTGGATAAAAGTAAATAAATGTGATCAAATGAGTATATAAATATCACAAAAAATAAGTGCAAATATGCAAAACCTGTGCTGTAAAATCCAAATGTGTAAATCAACAAATTCAAATGGATGGCTTAAGCCAAATCGCAAAAAAGTGCAAAAGTGCAAAAAACTGTGCAGCAGCTGCAAACAGCGTGGTAAAAGGATGCTACCAAATATATGACTATAAACTAGAGTTCACATAGGAAACAATATAGGGTCCATAACTTGTGATGGCAATAATGGTAGTGCTGATCTTCATACAACAACTGACGGCCCAACCAGGCTCTCTAGACTCTCACCTCAAAGCAGGAAAAAAAAGGCATCAATGCAGATCCTTCCTTGTTGTGACAATAGAAGTCACAGGATGGTTGTGTTCCCCTCTGCTTGCTGTCAGGCACCTTCATAAAGAGACGACTTACAGCAGAAAAAGGTCCATAAGCGCATTTGTCATCATGGAAAGAAAAGGGGGTACCACTACTCCTCATAAACTGTAAAATTCAATCCTAAAAAGATTCTCATCCACCGTTCCTCATGTAGGAGTACAGCTGCAGGAGCTGCTTGGTAGATAGGGTTCTTTGTTTTCTGCCTCAACTCGGAGAACAACCTTAGTCCCACTGACACACCAGGTTAAGCAAATGGATACTGCTACTGGGAGCAAAAATACAGATACCCTCCATGGTTTTTTACCATTTCCATGGAGGGTATCTGTATTTTTGCTCCCAGTAGCAGTATCCATTTGCTTAACCTGGTGTGTCAGTGGGACTAAGGTTGTTCTCCGAGTTGAGGCAGAAAACAAAGAACCCTATCTACCAAGCAGCTCCTGCAGCTGTACTCCTACATGAGGAACGGTGGATGAGAATCTTTTTAGGATTGAATTTTACAGTTTATGAGGAGTAGTGGTACCCCCTTTTCTTTCCATGATGACAAATGCGCTTATGGACCTTTTTCTGCTGTAAGTCGTCTCTTTATGAAGGTGCCTGACAGCAAGAAGTGGGGAACACAACCATCCTGTGACTTCTATTGTCACAACAAGGAAGGATCTGCATTGATGCCTTTTTTTTCCTGCTTTGAGGTGAGAGTCTAGAGAGCCTGGTTGGGCCGTCAGTTGTTGTATGAAGATCAGCACTACCATTATTGCCATCACAAGTTATGGACCCTATATTGTTTCCTATGTGAACTCTAGTTTATAGTCATATATTTGGTAGCATCCTTTTACCACGCTGTTTGCAGCTGCTGCACAGTTTTTTGCACTTTTGCACTTTTTTGCGATTTGGCTTAAGCCATCCATTTGAATTTGTTGATGTAGAATTTATAACACATAACTGGCACAATAATTAAAAAATGTGAAAAGGAATAATATTATTTGTAGACTGTATTCCACTAAACTATGCATGGAACAAAATCATCACCGAAATTGAAAGACAAATGGAAGATTCGGTTACATGTGATAAGAAACAATGATTTAACCAAAGCATGTTGTTTGCTTTGGAAGAACAACGGTATATTGGTTCCTGGGGGCTGTCCAAGTAGGGTGCTTTGAAGTGGTCTGACTGTGGCAGTCTTTTGTGATGATGGGTTAACGGGCATGCAGTTCTGAAGTAGGCTATTTCCTGTAAGAAGCTGAAAGCATTAACCGATTCTACTTTGCTTCCATCGAAAAGCTTAACTTTGCAATGCTATTTATTAGAAAATATCATACCATTTGGTCACACTCACTGCCATGAATATCAACTACTCACATATTTGAAAGTGTTTTATGTGATTTGTCTTTTAAAGGATTTAGATTTTTTTTTTATCACACCTACTTTTTCACACTTCTAACACTAAAATAAAATCACATCTTTTACCTCTTCTGATTTCCAGATGAATACTAGAGACAGCATGTAAAAAAAAAAACAAAAAAACATGTTTTTACTGCACCTGGTCCCTGTTATCAATATAAGGAGTAACACTATATTATAAACCTATGGCAACAAACTCAGGAATTTACCAAATGTGCAATAAATGTTTTAGACTGTATCTTTAAGAAAAACACATATAATCCCTGAGTCCAGATGCAGAAAGGTTGCATTCAAGTGTCGATTGAAAGGGGAATTTTGTTTTAATTTAGTCTAATGATGTTCATTAAAGTATATAAGCTGATAAGACAAACAGGTCACCATTCAGGCCAACAAATCTAATGAAAGCTACTGAGAACCCTATAAGCTAAGGTAAGGGCAGTTCTGTTGATTAAAAAAAGTTCACGCCAATGTTGGCAGGAGGGAGGAGGTGGTCTTTGGTACAGGCAAACACTGCAAGTGTAGATAACCTCTAGGGCAGGGGTCTCAAACTGGCGGCCCTCCAACTGTTGCAAAACTTCAAGTCCCATGAGGCATTGCAAGGCTGACAGTTATGCCCCGTACAAACGGTCGGATTTTCCGATGGAAAATGTCCGATCGGAGCGTGTTGTCGGAAATTCCAACCGTGTGTGGGCTCCATCGGACATTTTCCATCGGATTTTCCGACACACAAAGTTGGAGAGCAGGAGATAAAATTTTCCGACAACAAAATCCGTTGTCGGAAATTCCGATCGTGTGTACACAAATCCGACGGACAAAGTGCCACGCATGCTCAGAATAAATAAAGAGATGAAAGCTATTGGCCACTGCCCCGTTTATAGTCCCGACGTACGTGTTTTACGTCACCGCGTTCAGAACGATCGGATTTTCCGACAACTTTGTGTGACCGTGTGTATGCAAGACAAGTTTGAGCCAACATCCGTCTGAAAAAATCCTAGGATTTTGTTGTCGGAATGTCCGAACAAAGTCCGACCGTGTGTACGCCCTATTACACGCATGACTCCCTCAGGCAGAGGCATGATGGGACTTGTAGTCTTGCAACAGCTGAGGGCCACCAGTTTGAGACCCCTGCTCTAGGGAGTACATTAGCAACAAAGACAGATATTCTAACCTGTCCCACCCATACACATATTAATGATTGCCTATGTAATCTCTTGTCTGTCACATGCCTTGAGGAAGAACAGTCCCTATTAATTTGTGCTGCCCTTTGGCTACCTGTCACATTCAAATAAAAACTCGATGGTAGGAGAAATAATCTGATTGCTATAAGTCGTATATTTGTTCCCTTTAGAGATCTTTTTGATAAACAGTAGCTGTTATGTTCCAATCCAGACCAGGTTTTTTTTATGTCTGTAGCCCTTAAATCATTATATCAGAAATGCTCATAAAGTGCCTGGAAGCATATTTAACTGGATTATAAGAGAGGTTATAGTGTTTTGTGGTATTATGAAAAATTTGCCTTGGATGTTAAGGCTCCATGCTAATACCTGCAAGTTATGAGCTAGTTGAGGAAGCTTCGTGTGTAAGCAATTCTAAAGACATTTTCTTCCATATAATATCATATGTAGAGGGTCCTGTGTCTGCAAAGACTGAAACAGAAAAGACATTAGTAATAGCAGGAATATTCACAAAAGTTTAAATGTGTACTAATATGCTCAACATTTTCATAAATACAGTGGTTGATTTACAAGGCACGTAGGCTGCTCCCTTTCCAACTGAATTTTTAGGAGATATTCCATTAGCTTAGAGAATGTGGTGAAAATTCACTTTGTAAAGAATACCCAGTACCCAATTATGCGAAAGGAATATAGTTTAAAAATGCAGTTTTTTGTTTGCACACAATAGAAAGATGGAAGTCAACAGAACAACATCAATCACTTAGCTAAGTGAAAATTCCCTTCTAGAAGTGAAAACTCCCTCGCAAAGTGAATAGGCTATTTGTCTTAAAATCAACCGCATGGTACCTGCATTATGTCATGTTATTGCTGTGTTTTGTTGTTACAGCTGCTTAGCTAAAATCTTTCTATATAAAAAAACAACAACTTTTTTCACGGATATCGTCCCATCCTCGTGTGTAGAAATCAGTGATGTCGCTTTGATGTTCATCTTTAAAAATAATTTTACTAAATTAAAACTCTAAGTATTAAACTCTATAATTCAACAACTTTGTAAAAAGTGCAGGCATACTATGAGTTAAGTCCAACAAGGTTTCTACAACCTCCTGGACTTATCTCTATTATTTACATCTGTCAGGTTTATTGTGCTCCAGGAAGATAGCTTCCAGAGCTCACAAACTACAAAGGCTTCTATGAATGGGCAGCAGAGTGGAGGGGTGGGCATACCTACTGTGTGTGCTTCTCTCCTTTCAGAACCCAGAGTGCCTCCTCCGGGAGTGCCATAAACCTGTCAGATATAAATAATGGAGATAAGTCCAAGGTGTGGGTATAACTCACAGTATGGCTGCACTTTTTACAAAGCTGTTGAATTCCTAAAATTCAGCCTTAAAATGTCAATATTTTCTTGTAGAAGGCTGACTTGAGTACTTAAAAGCCATTAAAAAAAAAATCACAATTTTCATGGAATGCCCTGGCTGACTTTTTGCAGTAGTTTTGCTACATTCACGATAGAAATCCCATTTTCTGAAAAAAAATTATTTATTTCCCATCTTCAGACTGTCAGTATATTTTCTCTGCATCTAGTAATTCTCTAATGCCGCATACACACGACCAGTTTTGCTGTCGGAATAAACTCCGAAGGTTTCTCTGACGGAACTCTGACGGAATTCCATTCAAGCGGTCTTGACTACACACGGTCAAACCAAAGTCCGACCAAAGTCCGACCATCCAGAACGCGGTGACGTACAACGCGTACGACGGGACTAGAAAAAGGAAGTTCAATAGCCAGTAGCCAATAGCTTCCGTCTCGTACTTGCTTCAGAGCATGCGTCGTTTTTGGTCCGTCGGAACAGCATACAGACGAGCGGTTTTTCTGATAGTAATTGGCTTCGTCGGAAATATTTAGAACATGCTCTATTTCTAGGTCCGTCAGAATTTTCAGAAAAAAAAAAATGTCCGATGAGGCACACACACGATCGGAATAGACGATGAAAAGCTTCCGTCTTCTGTCGGACATTCCGCTCGTGGGTACGCGGCTTAAGTCTCTAAGATATATTCTTTTTCATTGTTGGCCACCCACTTTTTATCCAAATTTCTTCAAAGCTCTCCAGGCTCATGACTGGTTGTATTTGCATGCCTTTTTTTTATAGATGATCCATAAGTGCTGCCGCATAAAAGCATTTCAGAGGTTGGCTAAACATATAAAAAATGTTGCTTTCAGCTTATATGAATCCAACCAGAGAGGAAGAGGTGTAGTGGGCCCAAATCATAATGTGAATTGTATATAAAGGAATGCACTGGTAGAAATATGGGTGCCACCATTGCAGACCTTAATTTGATAATGCTCACTGCTTGCAAACTAGAAAGTAAGGATGGCCATACATTATGCAATTTGCTTTACTTCAACCACAGGTTCCTGCTGAATTTCGATCCATCTTTGGCCAACTTTAGAGTGCAGTCAGAACACCTAATTTGCATACTTGTAACTGTTCAATTACTAAGGAAGCAGCAGAGCCTCTGGATCAACATAACAGATAGGAAACAAGTATTTGGAGAAGAATAGTTTTCTTTAATCATTATGGGACATTTTCTTTATATAATTATAACAACAAATATCAAAAATCATGTTGTGCAGCCAATTTAAAGCTTATCAAAACAAACAAAGGTGTAATACATGTGCCGCTTACACTTGGTAGCTGTATTCATTTGGTTTATCAGGCTTTATTTCCTTTATTTTTCATATGGGGATCTTGCCAGTAACACACCTCCTGTTCTAGGGAGTCAGAGCCATTATATGTGTGTATATATATATATATATATATATATATATATATATATATATATATATATGTATGTATATATAAGCTGTAAGGTAAGAATGCTTTCAGAAATTGAAGTGTTTTTATCAATGAACAAAATAAAAAGTAAACGAACAGAACAAAAACTCAAATCAATATTTGGAGCGACCACCCTTTGCCTTCAAAACAGCATCATTTTTTCTAGGTATACTTGCATGCAGTTTTTGAAGAAACTCAGCATGTAGGTTGCTCCAAACATCTTGGAGAACTAACGTCAGATCTTCTGTGGATGTAGGCTGCCTTAAATCCTTCTGTCTCTTCATGTAATCCCAGACAGACTCAAAGATGTTGAGATCAGGACTCTGTGGGGGGCCAAACCATCCCTTCCAGGACTCCTTGTTCTTCTTTACACTGAAGATTCTTCATGACATTGGCTGTACTGTATGCTTGGAGTTATTGTCCTGCTGCAGAATAATTTGGGGCCAATTACAGGCCTCCCTGATGGTATGGCATGATGGATATGTATCGGCCTGTATTTCTCAGCATTGAGGGCAAGAATGATCCCGACCAAAACTCCAGCTCTACTTGCAGAATTGCAGCCCCAAACTTACAAGAAACCTCCACCATATTTCACTGTTGCCTGCAGACACTCATTATTGTATCACTCTCCAGCACTTCTGGGAAAAAAACTGCCCCCTGCTACAGCCAATTATTTAAAATTTTGACTCATCAGTCCAGTGCACCTGGTGCCATTTTTCTGCACCCCAATTCCTGTGTTTTCGTGCATAGGATATGGAAACAAAGCTAAGCGACTCACCAATGCAAGAAAACATAGGAACTGGCGACAGAAGGATTTAAGGCAGCCTACATGCACAGAAGATGTGTGGTTAGTTCTCCAAGATGTTTGAAACAACCTACCTGCCGAGTTCCTTCAAAAACTGTGTGCAAATGTACCTAGAGGAGTAGATGCTGTTTTGAAGGCAAATGGTGGTCACGCCAAATATTGATTTGAATTTTTGTTCTGTTTATTTACTTTCCATTTTGTTAATTGATAAAAACACTTCTATTTCTGAAAACATTCTTAATTTACAGAATTTTTCCACATCTGCCTAAAACATTTGCACACTACTGTATATAAATCTTTGAAAGAAAATTCTATTTACCGTATTTAATTTAAATGTGTGAACTTGCGCTGTTAGCTATGAATACTTTGGAACTAGTCAGGATAAATATCCCATAATCTTGTAAAAATTAAGCAGTTTGTGTGTTTTTTTTTTCTGATTGCGAGTTTCAACACCTGAATCACATGGACTTGTCTTGATCATAAGAACAAGATTTTACCAGTAACCCAAAGAAGAAGAAACAGTTTTCAGGTTTCATTATCTGCCAAAACAAATCGATCACCTGCAAATAAAAGCAAATAGAAAGATAATTTTTCATTTTACTTTTATAAAAAATGAATAAGTGCCTCAAATGAATAGCAACACTTCACTCAAGGAAAAAAAAAATACGTTTATACATGGATTTTGTGTGGGCAAATAGATGGTCCCTCTTTATTAGACATTGTAATATTTCTGTCCCTGGCTTAAATATATTGCTAAAAAAATTATTTATTGAATGCCAGCTGGGCCACCCACTATCCAATGTGTGGTGACCATTAGGGGAATACTATAGCTTTCATGTGTTAAGTATTTACTCCAAAGGCTACATGGAAAGGGTACTCAGACTGATGTGATGCCAAACATGCAGGATTAGTCTTTTAGAGAAGGTTGCTAAACATATCAAGAATATTACTTTCAGCTGAACAGGATCAAGCCGTTGATCAAAAGAATACTTAATAAGCAAACCAAAAGTGGGTAAGTAGATCTGAAACAACGTACATTGTATTTAATCATTAGGAGGTATTTTATTTACATAATTTCTTAAATATCAAAGGCTTGGCAGACAAATCAATTTTAGTGTAGTCGCAAGTTACAACTCATTAAGCCATTTTGGTGGACAATTAGGGAAAATGAATGATCTGTTAAAGAGGGCAATTATATTAAACTACAAAAATGTTTAAATAGCTAATTGGTAATCACAAAATTGCCTTCTTTTTAGTTCTAGAAAAATATTGGACTGGGGAACTGTATACCTTTCAGAGTAATTCGGTGCAGTGCAGACTACAATAAAAACGTGTAAGTACAGTAATCCCAGGATGAAAACTGAGCTGTGTATATCGCTTACAGAAATCTTATTGAGTGCTAAAAATGAATGCACTGCACATATTTATTGCCAGCATATCAACTTTCCTGAAAGTATCAGTATACAATTTGTTTACATTTTCTTACTTTGCATTTGCAAATGTGCACACATTACAAGCATGCATGCCCATGTGCACAAATAAAGAAAATGAACATCAGCTGAATAGCTGTTGACCTATGACCACTGTCCCTGATTAAGCCTAGGTTCACACTGGTCTGATTTGGCATGCGATTTGACATGTCAAATCGGCGGCTATTGCTGGTGTTCTTTCAAAATAGCCAATTCATCAAGATCTCCAATACGTCACTTCCGGTTACTGTAAACTGTCAGTTATTGGATATTTTCATAAATTGCTGTTTTGACACAACACCAGCAACCGTATACACTCCGGTATGCGGTATTATGAGCGGATATTCTTACTTGGCTCCGATACTAAACAACAAAATGGCTGCCTCCGCGGCGGCAACAACTTTTTCCTCATTACCCGCTGTTGTGTCAAAACAGCAAAGTCTTCATGTACCGGAGTGTACACGATTGCTGGTGTTGTGTCAAAACATCAAGTCATCGAAATCTCCAATTAATGACGGTTTACAGTAACCGGAAGTGACGTAATTGGAGATCTTGATGAATTGGCTATTTTGACAGAACACCGTCAATGGCACCATCCGAATCAGTGTGTACTTTGCGGCGCCGCACCGATATCCAAAAGTAGTTCCTGTACTACTTTTGGCAACTTCGAGGGCAATTTGTATAGACATCTGTGCAGGAACCCGCACAGATGTCTGTCAAATCACCCCCAAAGTTGGACTGCATTGCTGGGTTGAAATCGTGTGAGTTCAGCTGAACTGGCAGTACATTTTATCTACTATGTAACTTTTGTAACCATTTTTAATTTAAAAGAACACCTCTATAGAACACAGCATTTTCAGAAAAACAAGAACTGCAAGGAACGATAATTTTATTTGTACTTGTGCGTGCTACACATTCTTTTGTCTGTTCACTTTGAGCAATTTTAAAACCATAATGAATATACTGTATATCTTGTTACAAACATATCATCTGTATTACAAATCATATACAATAAGAACATTTGTGACAATGACTGTGGGGTTGATTTACTAAAACTGGAGAGTGCAAAATCTGGTGCAGCTGTGCATGGTAGCTAACCAGCTTCTAACTGCAGGTTGAGTAAATAAGCATTGACAATAAAACCTAGAAGCTGATTGGTTTCTATGCAGAGCTGCACCAGATTTTGCACTCTCTAGCTTAAGCCCAGGTTCACACTGACAACGGGAATGAAATCAGCTGAACTCGCACGATTTCATTCCAGCATGTTAGTCCCGACTTCGGGGTCGATTTCAGAGATATCTGTGTGGGTTTCTGCACAGATGTCTATGGACATCGCATCCCGAAGTCGCCTAAAGTAGTACAAAATCTACTTTTGGGAATCGGTGCGACGCCGCATTCTGTCAGTGTCAATTATGGAAATTGCCGCCGACATGTCAAATTGCAAATCCCTCCAATGTGAACCTAGGCTAAGTAAACCATCCCCTGTATTCCTACCTCCTGCTTCTATATTTAACTAACTAATGCCCTTATGAACAAAATCAAAATATAAATATTTAACATGTGTAAGGTCTCTTATAAAAGTACAGTGAAATTAATATGTATTCTGAGGCAGAAGGACTATGTGAAATAATTTTACCATTCCCCCATACCACTACCATTTACCAGTTTATTTTGTTTGTTTGTATTTTGTTGTGTTTGCTGTATTTATGAAGGCAGTTACCCATATTTAAGGAGCTATTCCCTTTGTGAAGAGTATGTTCCCTTAGCTAAATGAGGCAAAGCTGTGTGCAATTTAAATATCATGAGCAAAGGGAAAAAAAACAAAAAAACATGGTCTTTGCTTGCACAAGACTGATGATTGCTCTACTTAAAGTGGTTGTAAACCCTCAAGGTTTCTCCTGTAATGCTGCAGCCCCCCTGAGCCCCCGTTTTATTTACCTGTACCCTCTCTCTCTTGCGTCGGGGAGGAGCACACCAGCAAAAGCCGGTGTCTCAGGTCCTGATTGGATAGATTGATAGCAGCACAGCCATTGGCTCCCGCTGCTGTCAATCAAATCCAATGACACGGGCACCGGGGGCGGGGTCAAGTCTTGCTTTCTGTGTCAATAGACGCAGTAGCAGGACTCTGGGAGAGCACAGGTGTCCCGAAGGAGAGTGTTTTTCCAACGGGGCACTCGAGAAGAGGAGGAGCTACTAGCGCCGCTGAGGGACCCCATAAGAAGAGGGTTGGGGCCACTCTGTGCAAAACCAACTGCACAGAGGAGGTAAGTATGACATGTTTGTTATTTTTATTTTTTTAAAACTGAAGCTTTACAACCCCTTGAATTCACTAAGCTAAGTGAATGTTCAAATCAGCCTGTAAAGAATAAGTCTCACAATATATGTTTAGATTTCTCTTGTTCAGGGACAAATAAGACTGTATGTCTGACCATTACTGTTAAAACAGGGCTATGTTTGGAATGTGTTCACCTCACAATGTAAAGTTTTTAAATATGACACATGTCATCCACTCCGAGATTAGTCTAAGGTGGATGATCAGGTGTTACTTCACCAGTTACCACTGATCACACACTTTACCATCACTTCTGCCTAGAACCCTTATAAGGTACTCAAGCGCTTCCTTCCACACTTTCACCTTGAGGGTTTGTAACAGGATGGTTTACATCTGAGTTACCACATACTCCTTCCAGACATGCTCCCTATTCCATGAGTACCCCACAGGGGAATACCCTCACTTTCTATGCTGAAGTCCAGGTGAATGGGAGGTAAATAAAATCAGAGGTGAACTTTCGCTCTGCCAAAGGCCTTCACAACCATTTTCCAAAGAAATAGAAATCAGAAATATATTACACTTCCTTAACAGACCCCAATCTCTCCCTATGCAGCTTGTCAGCTTTCCCTATGCTTTCCCTACAACAGTTTCCAATTCAATGGCATTATAGTGTCCATTAACCCCCCTCCCCCCTTTAATAGTAAGAGAGCTGGCTTAATAAGCCTCTTTGCCATAATTCAAAGTTCATACGGTATATTGTGGTTTTGAAAAATACTACAGGGCTAATTTGCAAATATTGTAAGTTCCCCGGGGTCCCGAATCTCAAAACCAATGGCTGCAGTGGACCTCAGCCCCATCTCTACTGACCAACAATGTAAGGAGCATTCTTCTCACTGACCACCAGTGTAATGGGGCCCTTCTCCACTGGCCACCAAGCTAGGGGGTCACTTTCCACTGACCACCAATGTAATATCACATTTTAATGACCACCGGTGTAAGTGACACTACACTGACCATCTGTGTAAGGGGGGATTGCATTTCTGGCCATTATATTGTTTAATTTCTTTAGTATTACTGAAAATAGTTTTGTTGTATGGAGCAACCCTGGGTATGAAATATGCTAAGTAGGCAACATTCCTTTTCGTTTTATCTATCCTTATTTCCAAAACTTACTGTTCATACTATTATCCCATACTTCTAGATTTATCAGTAGAGTTCCCAGATGCCTGAAAATTATTTCAAAGGTTTCTCCTGTTAAAAAGTTTGAGAAAGGCTAGTCTTAATCAACCTTCTGTATGCTCAGTGGGTGGCAAGATGGCAGAACCCAATGAGGGATTTTTTTGAGGGACAGACTAGGGCAGAGTTTTAGCTCATTGATTTTGTATCATTGAGTTTTTAATAATCTGAATAGCTCATATTTGACGGCAGTTTCTGTAAACATTGGCAAATGAAAGGCTTACTAGAAATGTGTTATATGCACATTTTTTCTGTGCATTTACATTTACGAGCGTTGTAATGCCTTTCTGTTTACTTGTTTAAACCAACCTTTCTGCAAAAAAAAAAATTAACCAGAAATACACAGAATTGCTCAGTACAGTGCAGGTAAATACACTTTATAACTATAAATCAAGTTAATTACCATATGCACTGTTCAACTTTTTAATTTTACAAATATTTACTACACTACACCATACCACAAGTACTGTATAAAATGTGACATTTGTCTGCATGAAAGCTAAAGCCAAATCACTGGAAGCTCTATGCACATAACTATGACTGCTCCAATATACATATTGTACATCTCTACAAGAATTTTAAAGTTGAACACATATCGGCTAGCTAAGTACATCACTATATGTTCTTTAAATAAGAGACAATTAAAAAATGATTGTGGTCTTGTAGGCTGTAATTGTGGTGCTGTAAGGTACTGAGTAGGTTGCCACGCCACACCACACCAAACCACATGTTTGATTTTACTGGAGTGAGAGTATAAACACACGAGGACACAGTTATTGTGACATTAACCAAACATTCCCTACAGGTGAATAAATTCCTGTAATTTAAAGCTCCTGTACCCTGAAGATTCACCTGCTCTGAAAGTTTGGTGAATATCACAGTCGTAGCTAAAATATTTTTAGTGTGTGATAGGATAGAATCACACACACATACATATCTAGAGTACCTTTGTTATTACCATGTGGTCATTAGTTCATATACTTCTTCATTACCTGTAAATGACTAATTCATTCAGTCTTGATTAGGGGTTATCATTATTTCTTATTTGTGTGAGATACTGACAAGCTGCAGTAGAAAGCATTTTTGGATTGAGTTTTAATATTCTTAAAATGTAGGGGCTTATTTTAAAGTGCTTTTACTGCTTTTTTGGATTATGTATTACTTATGTGTATTACAGTCAACCTTTCCAGACTTCACATACTAAAGTAAGAATTATTTCCATAGAATAAGACACTATGGGGTTGATTTATTAAAACTGGAGAGTGGAAAATCTGGTGCAGCTGTGTATGGCAGCCAATCAGCTTCTCACATCAGTTTGTTCAATGTCAAAAAGTTTTGACAGAAAACTGAAAGCTTATTTGGTTTCTATGCAGAGCTGCACCAGATTCTGCTCTCCCGAGTGTTAGTAAATCAACCCCTCACATTTAACCCTTGCAAATCCAAAAAAAAAATCTTTAACTTTTAGGCTCATGTGGAATAATCAAACAATTTTAGTTGACCAGAGCTGAATCATGAACAAAAAAGTGGAAAAAGGAGCTTCTTTTATTGAGTTTCATTCTCTAGTCATAATGGTGTAATGTTTAGGCTTCGACACATCATGCCTCCATTGATTTCTAGTGATCTTAGTGAGAACTGGGACAAAATTATGAATTGTTCATATTTAGAGATTCATACAGTCCTGTCTCTAGACCACAGGCCAGAGTATTTTTTTTAAAAAAGAACCTTCAAGGAAAAAATATAAAAGCTTTTTTTTACTGAATTGAAAGTGGGAAATAATGTATCAATGGCCTGGAAACAGAATGAACATATCAAGTCTCAATCATATTAAGGATGAGTGAATCCATTCTCACAAATAAACAGCTATTCCAGGCTTGGGATTCTCCAGAGAGTGGCAGCCTGCTTGACCGCTGAACAGTGCTTTACCATTGAATAAAGTTTCTCAGTTGTACTGGTTACATTGTCCAAAGGCCCATTTACCAGTTCACTCCCAGCTTGAAAAAGCTCATGCTCCAAGGGTATCCCCTTCTTCACAGTACATACAGTATTATCAATGTATGTTTCTTTCTTATTAGGTAACTAATGTCATAGGAGGAAGAGACGCTTACCCTCCTAAGCTTCAGCTGCCTCAAAAAATGGGATTGCTATTAGATTCTGAAAAGCGTTTCTCATTAAGTGAGTTGCTTCCACTCTGTTGAGAAAGAAAGAGTTTTGGGACTTTAAATGAGGCATGCAGCAGGTAAGCAAAAAGGACACTATACTGATAACAATGTGTTTATTCCATGTAACAATATATATACTCATGGCACACATGCAAGTATAAAATAAATAGTATTCCTTGTTTTATTCCTTTTGGTGGATTTGTTTGTTTATACAAATTTATATCTGTCCCTTATTAGTTGGGACCTATCTTTCACATTACACATGCTTTTTGCACTTTGTTGTATATCTAGGTTAAAATTCTCCACCAACATATGTCTTTCACTCTCTCACTCACTTTATTTCACCCTCTCTCACTTTCTTTTACTTTCATGGACCAACACTGGGTCTATAGCACAATTAATACAACAATAATCCATCACTTAGCACCACCCAGATTTTCCTATTTATTTTTATTCCCAGATTCCCATACTGGTATATGTTCAACATACCATCTGCTGCTCCATGGGGATTTTATTCCCAGGTACATCTGTTCTGTATATCCTTGCGGTTTATACTGCCTCAGCTCCGGGAGAGACGCTGTCTGTAGTTTTCCTTTGGTGCCCACCATTATATGTCACATCCATGGTCATTGTGTAAGTATGAGAAGAGGTTTCAGTGGTATTCTCCTCTCCCTACATAAAATATATCATTTTTATTTCTCTATTTTGATATATTGTTAATTTGTCTACATTTTTTAGACTCACTCCTTGCATCTGCTCCTGATGAATGGATATAATTCCATGAAATGCGTTGAGCTTTTAGATGCTACATTCAGATGTTTACAATTAATTTTCAGATGCTATATTCAGATGTGTAGAATATGGATTCCTAATCTACTCTTGCCAATGTTCTGATGGCTTCTGCCCACATTAATCATGTTGTGTTTTATTTTATATGAGAATATGGATTGATATATTTGGCATATTGCAAGTCCTGTACTATTACTATGTTTGTTTATCTGTAAATGTATGAAAAAGAAAAAAAAATACTATTTGTTTTATACTTGCATGTGTGTCATCAGTGTATACATTGTTACATGGAATAAATACATTGTTATCAGTACATAGTGTCCTTTTGTTTTTTCTGTTGCATGCTTCATTTAAAGTCCCATGCTTTTTCTTTTTGCTTGCTTCCACTCTGCAGGATTTTACAACTTTACCTCTTCTTAACATAATATATACATGGATGTCTGGGAGAGTGACTTAGTAGGTACTGAAGGAGAGGTTGGCATAGTGGCACTAAAACCTGCACCTTCAAAAGCTACTGGGCAAGGGCATCTCCCATGTTTACTTTCTGATAGGTATCCTTTAAATATTCTCTAAAACTACTTGAATGAAAAGTTGGCTTTAATATAAACAAGATTTATCAGATATTGCCTAGTTCAGATATAGACAAGCATAATGGTAGCACACATGTGCCTGTAAATGAGGCTTCGGTCATCATAAACACTCATGGCGGAACACACATTCAGGGGCTGACTCATCTAGGGCAAATGTGTTCTTTGATAAGATGAAATGGAATGACTGCCCAAGTAGTAGTATTTGTGTGATTTGTGGTCAATCTTGACCGGACAATAGAGTGCAGTGCCCAGGTGCACTGAAACAGTCATCTTCAGTTCATTCTTGAGGGTGATTTTCTTGCTAATTTCCTCTTCCTTTAAATTTCACAGCATGAGAAATATTGGTTTTCTTTTTTTCATTTCCTTTGAGGTTAAAACCTGTGCCTTGTTTTTACTTTGAAGATTGCCCTTTACCAATGTTATATTATATAGCATGAGCAATGAAGTTAGGTTTGTCTAGAACTGTCAAAAATAATTCTATTAGAGGGTGGCAGAAATAAAAACAGTAGTGATTTCAGCACCACATGTTCAGCTGTATATAATATAACTCCAGGCCTAGGTTTTCATCTTCCTGGAATATTTTTTTTAGGGCTATACTAATGATGAAACATTTTGTATTACAGAATTTCCTGCAAAAAGTATAGTAAATTGCAGAAAGTCGTCCAAAAAGACCTTCAAAAAATACAGAAAAAAATAAAACTAGAAAGAAAATCTCCAACTAAATCACTTTTTCTTGTTTAAGCTGAGGCAAATAGTACATTCGCTGTCATTGTCGGAGTTCATAAATCTGACAAGTTCTAAGTTCTGCAAAAAATATGGAGCGCAATGTTTGCACAAGACAAGTGTTTTATGAAGTTGCAGCATGTGCTGTGCAGCATGCTTACACCATCTCTGTTTTTTATTTTTTTTTATTACATTTTTTTAAATTAAGGGTATTTTATTTATTTTAATTTTAATAATAACCATCATTTTTACAGTTTCCTGGCACTATTATTTTTCATCAAGTCCTTTTTTACTACACAAATGCTTTGTTGGTTATTTAAGCCCGGTTCACACAGGGGCGGCACGACTTGCAGGTCGCCTCAGCGAGGCGACCTGCAAACGACTGCCGGGGCGACTTGCAAAACGACTTCTGTATAGAAGTCTATGCAAGTCGCCCCAAGTCGCCCCCAAAGTAATACAGGAACCTTTTTCTAAGTCGGAGCGACTTGCGTCGCTCCGATTAGAACGGTTCCATAGCACAGAACGGGAGGCGACTTGTCAGGCGACTAGGTCGCCTGACAAGTCGCCCCAGTGTGAACCGAGCCTTAGTGAATATACCTGCCAAAACATATTTAGAATTTAGCCTGCTAAACAATAATAACATTTAGTATCACAATCATTTTTTTACAAATGCTGAAAATCAAAGCAGGGATAAATCATTGTGGTATGCTTGCATTGCAGGCCCACACACATAGCAATCACAATCCCTTAACAAATCTAATATAAAATAAATGCTGTACTATTGTGAAAAACTGAAATTGGTCTGTATAATCCACACAATGAAAAACAAATCATAATGTTCACTGTGATAGCCGTAGCTACAAAATCTATAAAATAACCATATTATTAAAACGAAAACAACATCCATAAAAGTGCTTTGTGCTGATAGTATCAACAATAGAGTGCACATGTGCTAAAAGCCCAAACGTGATTTTTGACATTGATTTGATTATCACCAGTGTTGCTAAAATCTGATCAAAATAATTAATGAACAGTCTAAAATATCCATGAGCGCTCCTATAATCCTCCACCGGTAGTACACTATATATATCGCAGTGAAACCTTCACCATACCATTATGAACATTTCCTCATCTTATTGGTATGACCTTTAAATGGAAAAGGTCCAAAGTGCATATCCCTTTTAGAGTCATGATAGGGCTGTCTCTTCACTGGTGGATACAAGCTGATTAAACCTCCAGGATCATAACCAATAGTCAAAAGACACAAAGGAAGCAAAACATAGTGCTTTCTTTTATTTAGTTTTTATTGCTACAAAATAGACACATCTACATATAAACAGATCAGTTTAGCCTTCGGTAACAAAGTAGCCCCATACAGGGCAGCACTGCATATCATAAAAAGGTCCTTTGTGAGCAGTACACTACTATTTTCCAGTCTCCTTCATCTAGATCTGTTTTTTTCAGTGTAGGGGTTCCTCTTAAAAACCGTACCAGACCTAAGGACCTGGTATGCCCTTGGAGGGGAACCCATGCCGGTTTTTTATTTAAAATTTGGTGTGGAGTTCCCCCTCAAGATTAATACCAAACACAGTGCCTGGTATTGGTGGAGATCCAAGTCGGATCCCCGCACCAGTGTGAACCCGGCTCGCAAGGTGTCAATCTCGCCGATAAAAGCGGCGAGATTGACACAATATCAGACAACAATACAGAAGTTGACCAAAGGGTGGTGGTAAAGAGCTGAAAAACCATGTGATTTGGTGAAAGTTGGCTGGAAAAGTCCTGCCGTCTGTATGCAATACAAACTTATGGCCAACGCCCTTTGTACAAAAATCCACAGGAAAGTTGTACAAGATGAAAATAATTCCTTTTGATCGTACACATGATGGGTTACGTGTACATGTAACTCTGTAATTTTAGCATGTGTGGAATCCTAGAGAACCACACAAAACCGTTATATGGCGCTTGATTGAGGCAGGCAGGCAGTGATTGGTACTGTTGTGATCGGACTGATGCGCTGGTATCGGAAATTCTGTCCATAACCCAGCAATCAGCGCTGTTCTGGGCCAATTCCACTCTGGTAAATTCAGAACACAAAACATTCTGTGGGCTGAGACATGAACACCACCCAGTGTTGATTGGCCAGGGGCTAAAGTCCAGCCCACATCCATATTTCAATAAATTGGGTAGCCTGAGATATGGACATCATTCTTCCAGGAAGCCAGTTCGAAACTGGGGAGTTCCCACATGTTTCAGTATGCTTCTACAAAGAGGATAGACTTGGGTAAAGTTTATTTCTGTTTTAATCCCTATTTATTTTAATAGCAAATTGCCAATTGTGTGTCTTTCTGTACTTTTTTATCTTTTTTGGTAACCTTTTTTTCTTTGTATATCTTTTATGCACTGCCCACTTTCGGGATGTTAAATGATAAAATGAATAAGTGACTTCTGTGTACTAAGCTAGGACTCATATCTCTGGAGAGGTTGTTGTATTTTAGTGCCTAAGTACTCGGTCTAAGTTACATGCCAATCGGTATGCAACTGCACTGCGTGTTGGCAGATTGCATGCAGATTGTACGCTAACAGATCTGCCAGACGGAGATCTGTGTGTGTGGTGGCACAGCAGACCAGTCTGGGGACAAACTGTTGGGGGGTGGCAGGCTATCGTTTATTGTGTGTCTGGTGTGTGGGTGTGGGGACAGTGGGAAGAGTGATTAACACCGGGGTTCAAGCTTGAAGGATAGCTGGAGGAACCCTAGAAGTGTGTAGTAATTGCTAGACTGCTCCCCAACCCTTAGAGTGCACCAGATTGGATGAAATATTTGTATCTGCCTGTGTGTGTGGTCAGCTAGTTGGATTGGAGTGGAGTCTCTCTCTAATGGTGGCCAAAGGTAGTGCAGGCTGTGAAAGTACCACAGCCAGTCTTACATGCTCAGTATAAGTTCCCCCTTATTCCCTTAGTTCCCCATATACCCCGGTCACTGAACGCACGTCGTGGTTAGCTAGTCGCCGTGGGGTGTGTATTAGTGACAAACAGGACTCCTAAAAAAATTGTAAAAAAATAATAAAAAATAATATTGTAAAAAAAAATTCAAAACATTTAATTGTAAAAAATTATAAAAAGATTATAAGAATAAAAAAACTGCTGACACTGTCTGCTGCCCTACTGACACCAATCTCTGGTCTACTGACACTGTCCACTGCTCTGCTGATATACAAATGTGTGTTTGTGCTCTGGGATGCACATCCTAATGCAATAGGCTGCGCACAGCAATGCCCTGGATATTGACCACCTATCTCTAGTGGTCACTTGCACTTGTTGGAGAATCCTCCCCTGCGTTGTGTCTTTATTGCCAAGCTCCTTAATGTCGAAAACCTAGCGTGGTGTATATTTACACATAGGTTTTTCCATTGAGCTTATGTTAACACTGCAGCTGGTTGATCACTACACTAGCATTCACTTATTTATTTTTATATTTTTGTGGTCTGTGGCGCTAAGTCATAATTTTTTTCAAATGTAAATATTATGCTTATATTTATTTTTAAAAATGTTGACCTTCTCGCTTAAAGCCCCTTTCAGGGATAATAAGCAGCCCTCCCACTTCCCTAACGCTGTTTTTACTTACCAAAAGATGCAGTCATGTGATGAGTCTTCACATTTTCTTTGTTTACTTCTGGGGAGGTCCTTCTTCTCATCTCCACGTCGCTGCCACCATGACGTTGACACTTTTTTTAGGCTGTCCATTGGTGGGGTCCACTCGGGATGCCAAACTGGTGGCAGTAGGGGACCAGCAGGACCAACTACAGAAATCACATGACAGTTGTACACAATGAATGGCTTTCATTCATAGCCATTCATTGTGTACTATTGTGATGATCTCTGTGATTCTTCACAGTGATCACATGATAAAGATAGGGCCAATCACTGTGCATTTGTATCATTTGATTGTGACTAATCAAAGCTATCACAATAGTACACCCTGTGAATAAACTTTCATAAAAATGATTACTTAAAACTGTGATGCAAAAAAAAATTCTGATCACCTGCCCAGAGTAGTATAGTGTCACTATTGTAACACTGCACTGCTCTGGCCACAGTATGTAAAAAAAAAAAATTTGAAAAAAATTGTTAAAATAAGTTTGAAAAGTTTTAAAAAATATATATACGTTTTTTTTTTTTTCATACCGTCAGACTCACCAGTCAGTATCCCTGATCACCACCACACCAGTCATATGATGATGCTATACTGCTCTGGTGACAATATGTTAAAAAAAAATTGAAAAAAAATGTATTTCATTATTTCATTTACCAAAAAATTGTGACAAGAAATTACAACTTCAAAAAACTCGCCATGCCTCTTACTAATTACCTTGGGCTGTCAACTTTTCAAAAAGGGGTCATTTGAGGGGTATTTGTTGCTGTCCTGGCATTTTAGGGCCTCAAAAAATTAGATAAGCAGTCAGTACATCAAGACTTGGGTTCTTTTTACCAAAGAAATATAGCAGAATATATTTTGGTCTTAAATGTATGGAGAAAGATTATTTATCTGCTAAATTTTATAACAGAAAATGTGTGCTTTTTCTAAAGTTTTGGTATTTTTTTATATAGCAAAAAAAAAAAAAACAGAGGTGATTAAATACCATCAAACGAAAGCTCTATCTATCTAGAAAATATAAAAATACCATTTGGGTACAGTGTTGCAAAATTGAGTAATTGTCATTCAAAGTGTGACAGCACTGAAATCTGAAAATTAGCTTGGGCAGAAAGGGTGTAAAGGTGTCTGGTTTTGAGGTGAATATACACTGTGCCCTATTTGGATTTGAATAAAAATATCTAAGATCACTTCAGCCCAGGATGTGTAAATGCTATGCAACTGCTTAGTACAATTAAATCATTACACTGCATCTCATAAAATGTCTTTTTGATGTAGATCAGTAAACTGCAGATCCCTATGTGTTTGAAAGCTCAATTTAAAACACAGCATGAGAAGTCTCTGCAAGCAAATTTAGCTTTCAGAGGCTCCCAGATGGCATTTTCTCTTTAATTTTGACTGTCCAAAGCTTGGTATTGGTTCTAGGATAGAAACCAGAAAAGCCAATTGCAACACTATAGGCTGTGAGGCATGGTATAATCATAATTGTTCAATTTTTTACTGGGAATTTGTTCCATCACAGCACCGTTTTGAACTAAACTAGGGCGTTTTGGTTATGTATGCAAGGCATTTAGTTCTATTTTATGCAATAAAAAATATTTTAGGTTCACAGCACCCAAACTCGCCTGAAGACTAGAATCTTTGTCTCTTCCATGAACTGCCTTACCAAATGTGTATGAATAACCAATGCTCCTCCTTCTGAAATGCCATACGCTTTATAATTAATACTGGAAAAGGTGTAGGTGTCTGTAATAGTCCCTAATTAGGTAGACCATTTAATAACAGGCCTTTAAAGGCATTCTACAAAACTCACTGTATCACTGTCTCTTTCATATAATTCTATTTATTTGTTCACTTTGCACTGGCTAAATTTGGATATTTTCTCTCCTGAAAGTGTTTTCTCAGTGTACACCACCACAGCTGCTTTTGGACTAGGAGCTCTCGTTAGTTGGGACACTTCCCAGGATTGTGGTTTCTCATGAATCGAGTGGGGTAGATGGCAAAGAAAAAGTGCAGAAAAGGTCAAAACTTTTATATTTGGAAACAGACAAATATTTTTGTTTCTGCTGAAAACTTAAATGATTGAGCTTTCTAGAATGGATAGTTACCTTATAGTGATTGTAAGGGTTAGTTTTTTTTTTAAAATAACAAACATATCATACTTACCTCCACGGTGCAGCTGGTTTTGAACCTGCTCTTCTGGGGTCCCCGGCGGCTCTCGCGGCTCCTCCCCGAATCAGATAACCCCCTAGGGGAAGCACCTTTCCCCCGAGGGGGTTACCTTACGGGTGTGCTCCCGAGTCCAGCATTTGGCGTCCATAGCCACTGAATGCATGACTCGGCCCCACCCCCCGATGCCCATGTCATTGGATTTGATTGACAGCAGTGGGAGCCAATGGCTGCGCTGCTATCAATCTATCCAATCAAGAGCCGAGAACCCTGGGCAGAGAGACAGCGCATCCCCGGCGGGTCAAGTTCAAGGGCTCAGGTAAGTAATATGGGGGGGCTGGTGGGCCGGTTACTGCCAGGTGTTTTTTCACCTTAATGCATAGGATGCATTAAGGTGAAAAAACACGAAGGTTTACATCCCCTTTAAGGATCAATTTTTAGATCTGCCCTGAAACTTTTTCTTGGGGTTACACTCCTTCTTTGCAGAAATGAAAGAAAAACAATTAATTAAAGTGATTGTAAAGTCTCATTTTTTTCTATAAAAATAACAAACATGTTATACTTACCTGCTCTGTTGCAGTGGATTTGCACAGAGTAGCCCAGATCCTCCTCTTCTCAGGTCCCTCTTCTGTGATCCTGGCCCCTCCCTCCTGTTGAGTGCCCCCACAGCAAGCAGTTTGCTATGGGGGCACCCAAGCCGAGCTACAGCTCCATGTATCCATTCAGACACAGAGCTATGGTTTTTCCCGCCCCCTCTCTCTCCTGATTGGCTAACTGACTTTAATTGACAGCAGTGGGAGTCAATGGCGCCGCTGCTGTATCTCAGCCAATCAGGAGGGAGAGTCCCGGACAGCCGAGACACTCGTGGACATCGCTGGACAGAGATGGGGCTCTGATAAGTATTAGGGGGGTCGAGGAGGGCTGCTGCACACAGAAGAATGTTTAACTTAATGCATAGAATGCATTAAGATAAAAAACCTTCTGACTCTACAATCACTTTAACCACTTGTCAACCAGCTGTCGCAGATATACTGCAGCATGGCAGCTCTATTGCGCAAATTGCCGTATCGGCTATAGCAGGAGCCCATGGCGCGTCACCGGAGCCAATGCGCATGGCCCGCAGCCGCGATGTCCGCCAACCACCCACGATCGCTCCTCAGAGAGGCAGAAAGGGGATCTGCCAGTGTAAACAAAGCAGATCTCTGTTTTGACAAGGGAGTAGAGAGAGATCGTCTGTACCTAGTGATCAGGAACAGCGATCTCTCTCTACTCCCAGTCAGTCCACCCCCCCACAGTTAGAAACACCTCCCAAGGGAACAGTTAACCCCTTGATCGCCCCCTAGTGTTAACCCCTTCCCTGCCAGTGTCATTTATACAGTGATCAGTGGCTATTTTTAGCTCTGATCACTGTAATATTATCACTGGTCCCAAAAAAAAAGTGTCCGAAAAATAATAATAAAAATGCCATAAATCTATCCCCTATTTTGTAGACGCTATAACTTTTGTGCAAACCAATCAATATACGCTAATTGGGATTTTTAATATGTTTTTATATGTAGAAGAATACATATTGGCCTAAACTGATGAAGAAATGTGTTTTTTACCAAAACATTTGGGATATTTATTACAGCAAAAAGTTAAAAATATTGTTGGTTTTTTTTCAAAATTGTCAGTCTTTTTTTGTTTATAGCGCAAAAAATGAAAACCGCAGAGGTGATCAAATACCACCAAATGAAAGCTCTATTTGTGGGGAAAAAAAAGGACATCAATTTTGTTTGGGTACAGCGTCGCACGACCACGCAATTGTCAGTTAAAGCAACGCAGTGCCGTTTGTCAAAAAATGGCCTGGTCATTAAGGGGTAAATCCTTCTGGGGCTTAAACTAAGCCATTGCCAAGTTGGACAATTCAAACTGAGCAGCTGAAGTTATATGGAAATGTTGACATTTTTACAAAGTATCAAGATTTGCATGTAAATTCAGCTGTCTATATATATATATATATATATATATATATATATATATATATATATATATATATATATACTGCATAATTCAGCTTTACTGTTGTGCCTTTATACAGCTAGGTGGTATGTAGTTGTCATCATTGTGGTTGGACATCTGGAGCACTTTCAATAATCACGCAGTCGGAGACTGGTCCTCACTAACGCATCCTGCTTATGGCTTCCCCTCTGTTTCCTCTGTTGTGGCTTTCTCTGATTTTCCACCTGTTGGTGTTGAATGAGCTTCACTTGCTGTAGCAAATTCTGCACTCTTCTTTCAGTTTAACTTAACTGGATATTTCCACACCCCAGATCTTCCTCCTGGCACATGCAGCAATTCTCTGTTTATGCACACAGAAAAATCTGACACTGCTTCAAGCCCCAAAAGACTTCCACACACACAAAAAGACTCCAATGAGCCCATCTCCAATTTGTAATACTAAAGCCTCGTACACATGATCAGATTTTCGGACGACCGTTCGTCTGTTTTTTGTTGCATGCTAGTCTCATGTCGAAAGTGAAGAGGTTACTAACCATACAAATATTCTCGTACGACAGAATACAACTTCAGAAGTGATGTCATGTGTTGAATATTTTTGTATGTATGCTTTCGTTTCTAAGCATGCGAAGTCTTGCTCTTACAATTTTTTCGGACGAAAACCGTGCGAAAATCAGACGTTGAGTTGACGTATAACAAAAATTTTATAGTCTGCACATCCAGCTTTTGCCGACGGAAAAACGGAATCAGCTGTCGAAAGCACCATACTAACGATCCAAAAAATCAGCAGATCGTTCTTCGGACGAAATATTACGTCCAGTTTTCGTATCGTGTGTACGGGCCTTAATGTAGCAAATCACTGCATCCCAATATCAGCATATTTTCATTTTATTCATTTGTGGAATCAGCACTTACTCACACCCTAGATCCTCACCTCTTAAGAGATTTACCCTTGTTTGTGGTTTTCTGTACTCATTGAAATCGCAGTGATTAAAGGGACACTTATACATTTCGTATAAAATAAAATGAATGCAATATATTTAAATATAAGCAAAATTTACCTTCTACTGAATCTTTTACTTTGTTTCATCTCTCAAATGCAAATTTTTTCGTGCTGATCTCAGACTTCCTGTTCTAGGGTAGTTACATTAATTCTCCATGGAACTGTCAGTTTCAGCACCAGAGACTAGAGGTTAGATGCTTACAGTAGTGACTGGGATGAATAAAACAAATAGTTTTACCTAACGCAGCACCATCCACACATGGGACACCCATCAGTAGAGGTCATTTTTACATAGCAAATGTGCAAAGGGTTCAGTTTTAAAAGAATTTGAAAAAAAAATAATATTATTTTTTCTTACATTTTTGGCAGTTGATTTAATTTGTAACACATATCATTTGCATGCATAACATTGCAAAAATATATGAAATAAAATAATTTCTGAAAGAGCTTACTGCTGTGACAAGATATCTGGGCTTAGCTTATCTTTTCACGGCTTTGTTTTCCAAAAAACTCACAGAAGCCAATGGTTTAGAGGTTATGGCCTGTGATCAAGCATGTAAAACCACATTCTAGTGTATTGCTGGTTAAGAAGCCCAATACTTTTGCATTCATGTTCAACCGCAATGAAAACCTCTGTTCTTAATGACAACCTGCATATCTTCCTTAATCCTCTGATTTTGTGGCTCACAGCTAAAACAAGTACATATGATTTCAAATAACTCCTCTCTCTTCCTGTTTTTTAATCTAAATTAGCAGAAAATTGAGATAGTACTTTGTATCCCTCCAATTTTTGCTGTTGGAGCTGGAAACATCTCACATGCTCTAAGTGCGGTTTCACGAATCTCACCCACTCATGCAATAAATCATACTAGCAATATTTAGCAAATGCAGTACCACTTAAAGCACCTGAAAAAACAGAAAGAGCTTGCACTTCTTCCAAATACATGGTGTTAATGAACAAAATCCAGACCTCACAAACAGTGAAGCCTTTGAGCCAGCACGTTAAGAAACAGTCATATATTTTATCCACTTCTGTTTGGAGAAATGTGCCCTCCAAAAGACTGCAGATTCCTTGCTATTTTAAAGAGGCCCTGTCATCTCATAAAAAACTAGGTCCTTTAATATCTTGACAAATATACAAGAGATGACCGCACTCCTAATCTTCAGAAAATGAGATGCTTTATTTGTGAAAATCCACGTATGACGGGGACTATCTCAACCTTGTACCAGTACCTTAATGACCACAATACTACAACTGAATCTACAGCTATGTTAGACTAGGAGACAGAGACAGCACAGGAGTTTGCAGAGGAGGACTGGCAGGATACGCTCAATCTCCATCAAGGAGACGGTAGTTAAACTACATACCCACTGGTACTATACCACTGAAAGGTTGCACAGAATTTACCCATTGGTTCCTGCCACATGCTTCAGAGGATATCAGGACAGGGGTACTCTCCTGCACATATTCTGGAGCTGTACTGTTCTGAAACCCTTATGGCAAAAAACCTCCTCACTGATACTCTAATTAACTGAAGTTCTGGTGAACCTGACGTTTCAAATGTGCACTTTTTTTGCTGAACTCCCAGGGGTCTCTTCCCATCAACAGAAGCTAGCGCACACGCTCTTCAGTGCTATCCAATGGGCCATCGCCCTAAACTGGAGAAGCCCCTCAGCAATATGGTCACAGGTGCTCCTACATATGGAATCCATCAGATTGATGGTGAGAGTGCATCACACTCTCGTAGACACTATGCCCACCTTCGACCGCAAGTGGGGAAGTTGGTCAACTCACCAAATATGTACTGGGCTTGGAGACCTCCTAGTCCCTAATCCCAATGCCCAGATAGACTGAGACCTCCCACATTAACATAGTACTGATGAGGATTCTACCTGTAAACCTCTTGGCCTATACATAAGCAGCTATTACCTACTTATCACACCTTGCAGATGCAATCTGGTCTACTCACATTATTACTCTTGCATTTTTCTTTACATATATTATCTTTTCTGGTTTTCATTTTTTTCTTATTACATTGTTTATTCTGTTAAAATGTAACACGAGAGATGTATATGTGTACTATTCTATCTTGTTCCTTGAAAGCATAAAAAAAACCCCAAATAGGTGATGGGACTTTAAAGGCAACAGAGTATTAAAGAAAAATAATTTATTACTTACAAAAATACAAAAAGATTTAAGTACAGGATCACAATAAACATATAAACATGAGGATAATAATAATCATAGAACCACTAAAAACAAGAGCGTGAAGCGGTCATGGTGTATGTGCAGTCTTCCACATGGCTATTCTATCTTGTTCCTTGAAAGCAATGGTTACCTCTCAGTGCCTGTACAATTTGTATCAACCTGATATACCTCAATAAAACATTTGTAAACAAAAAACGTTTGTAAACAAAATCCACGTATGACATCAAACATCCATGATACACAAGGACAATAGGAGCATGGTTAACATGTTTCACGAACCGCATTGCTTAATCGTAACCTCCAAAGCACATGTGCAGTTAACCCTTAAATACTTCAAATGACAGCTAGATCAAATTAAAGTAATTAGTGTTTGGAGTGCGCTGCCCCAAACAGACAAAACAAGTGCAATTGAAATATAAAAAATAGAAATAAGACAAGCACAATGGTGTAGTGGTTAGCACTTTACGCCGCCCGCGGCCCAACGGACCCGGAAATTTGCAAAAATGGAAAATGCTCCGCCTCCATGGGAAGCCTACCGCTAACTGCTCTCTCTACGCTTTGACAGCTCTTATACTCTGAACTGCACTGCATTATATACTCTGCAGTGCACTATATACTCTACACTACACAGTATTATATACTCTGCACTGCACTATATACTCTGCACTGCACTATACGGTATTATATACTCTGCACTGCACTATATACTCTGCACTGCACTACATGATATTATATACTCTGCACTGCACTATATACTCTGCACTGCACTACACGGTATTATATACTCTGCACTGCACTATATACTCTGCACTACACTGCACTATATACACTGCACTATATACTCTGCACTATATACTCTGCACTGTGTTATATACTCTGCACTGCACTGTGTTATATACTCTGCACTACACTGCACTATATGCTCTGCACTGCGTTATATACTCTTCACTGACTGCTCTATATACTCTGCACTGCGTTATATACACTACACTGATTGCACTATATACTCTACACTGCGTTATATACTCTACACTGATTGCATGCTCAATCCACTAACTACCCTGCCTAATCTCTCTCCATTATTGTACACTATACACGGCCTCCGTGTAAGCAGCCTTATGCGTGGGTTTCCTCCGTGTACTCTGGTTTCCTCCCACACTCCAAAGTAATGTTGGTAGGTTAATTGGATCCTGTCTAAATTGGCCCTAGCATGTGTATGTATGAATGTGCGTTAGGGAACTATGTAAAGCGCTGTGTAAATTGACAGCGCTATATAAGTACCTAAAATAAATACATGAAAAACACTAAGTGAAAGTTAGCTACATGTGATATATATATAAAAAAAGAGAAGTTGCTCTACTTGTCCTAACCATTGGCCAGTGGGACAGTATAAAGAGTCTGATACAGATGGGGCCCTTATATTGGAGTGTTTAATTAAATTAAGCAGATGGCGGCCAGAGGCATCTCACCAAAGATGACTCAGATCCTGGTCCTGGTGGCCATCAAAAAGGCCAGCTCTCTGCAGTTGTAGCAGGCAGTGGTAGCTGGAACACTGGAGTAGGATAGCTGGAACACTCTGGGACAGTTGCACAGTCCTTCTTCCCTTGCTGCAGCCAGCAGCTCTCAGTACAGCAATAACCTGCAGCCTGAATCCTGCACATAGTTTGGCATGTGATTCAGATACAGCACATCTCCCCTGGTAGAACGGATCCTCTTGCAGCAATGTGGTCAGCAGTTTACAACAACAGTGCTGTATCTTCTTGCAGCCCTGAGCCCTGTAAACAGGCTCCCAGGCTAAGCACTCTCTAGGCACACACAGCACACAGTGCCACCTCCCAATCTCTATAGCAGCAGTCACAGAAAGCCCTCAGTCCTGTTTGCCACTTTCAACTCACTCTCTGGGCAAGTGCTATACTATCCTGGTCCTCCTTCTTTCCATGTGGTCCTTAAGCCTCATACACACAATCGGATTTTCGGCAGGGAATTGTGTGATGACAGACTGTTTGCCTAAAATACAGCCGTTAGTACGCTCCATCAGACAATTGTTGCCCAACTTTCCGCCAACAAATGTTGGACGGCAGGCTAGTAAATTTTCAGCAGACAACGGTGTGTTGTCAGATTTTCCTATCGTGTGTACACAAGTCCATCACAGAAAAGTCAAAAGTACAAACACGCATGCTCGGAATCAATGCTCACCAAACATGACATTAGCAGAAGGTGCCCAAAGGGTGGCGCTCGAGAGCTTAAATTCCATGTAGTACGTCACTACATTCATGTTTGTTGGCTGACAATTGTGTACCGTTTGTATGCAAGACAAGTTCATGGCACACACCCTTCGGACAAAAGTCTGGCGCTTTGTCTGCGGAAAATATGATCGTGTGTATGAGGCTTTAGACTCTCCACGTTGATGTCTCGCTTCTCCTGGTAGTGGATGGGGCTAAACGCAGCCAGCAGCAGATCCATTTGCTTCTAGTCTGTCTAGCCAATCAGAGTCCTCTTTTGCCCCTGTTGCCAAGATTGGGTACTGTTCAGCTGCAGCAGCAAACAATATGGGTACAGTCCAGCCTCCAACCTCCCTGTAGCTGTACACCAAAGGGAAGACAGAGAAAAAATAAACATCCTGCAGCATTTATTCTCTGTCAGCAGTGCTGGACTAGATTTCAAGAGTCTAGCCCTTCTCACCCAATTTGAGTTTTTTCCTCATTCAGAAGTCCTGTCTAAGGTTACTTCCCTCATGGTTGACATCCATACAGGAATGTTTTGCAGTCCCTGAAGTATGAGACTCTGAGACAATAATTTATGAAAGTTAACATTTGAATTGTTTAAGGGAAAACTGCAGTATACTTTTAGTAAATAGGCATTACAGGGTGATATTGTATACTGTACATAAAAGTAGTTTTCAATAAAACAGATTTGCTATTTGGTATACAGATCTGTAAATTCTCCCGCTAGTGATCATCTTACTATCAATTAATTTGATTAGCATCCATATTTGAAGGAAACCTGTAGCGAAAAAAACATGGAGGCTGACATTTCTGAAGTCTTTGTCAAAATGCTACTTGATTGCCTTATGTGCTGCAGAACCTTTGCTTTAAAGTTTCAGGCGCTTCAGCTGGAGCTTAAATATGGCACTGCACTTGGCCAATCACCAAGCACCAGCACTGTTACTGAGAGGATGGGGAAATTAGTTACATGTGCTACCACATCCAAATACATTTTCTTCCCTCTTAAAGTAGTATTAAACCCTCAGAATTTTGCAGCTTAACCACTTGCTTACTGGGCACTTAAACCCCCCTCCTGCCCAGACCAATTTTGAGCTTCCAGCGCTGTCGCACTTTGAATGACAATTGCGCGGTCATACAACACTGTACCCAAATGAAATTTTTATCATTTTTTTCCCACAAATAGAGCTTTCTTTTGGTGGTATTTAATCACAGCTGGGGTTTTTATTTTTTGCTAAACAAACAAAAAAAGATGGAAAATTTTGAAAAAAAAAAAAAATCATGTTTAATAGTTTGTTATAAAATTTTGCAAACAGGTAATTTTTCTCCTTCATTGATATGCGCTGATGAGGCGGCACTGGTGGGCACTGATAGGCTGCACTGATGGGCACAGATAGGCACAGATAAGGCGGCACTGATAGGCACAGTTAAGGCGGCACTGATAGGCACAGTTAAGGCGGCACTGATGGGGACAGATAAGGCGGTACTGATGGGCACAGATAAGGCGGCACTGATGGCCACGGATGGGCGGCACGGATGGGCGGCACGGATAGGTGGCACAGATAGGTGGCACAGATAGGTGGCACAGATAGGTGGCACTGATGGGGGGGCACTGATGGGGGGCACTGATGGGGGCACTGATGGGGGGCACTGATGGGTGGCACTGATGGGCAGTGATGGGCGGCACTGATGGGCATTTATGGGCACTGGTAGGTGACACTGATGGGCACTGATAGGTTGCACTGATGTGGGTGCTGATGGGTGGCACTGATGTGGGTGCTGATGGGTGGCACTGATGGGTGGCACTGTGGGCACTGATGGATGGCACTGTGGGCACTGATGGGTGGCACTGTGGGCACTGATGGGTGGCGCTGATTGATGGCACTGTGGGCACTGATGGGTTAATCTGGTGGGCACTGGTAGGCAGCACTGCTGCCTATTGCTTTGTGACAGATGATCGCCGTGATCGGGACTGATGTCCCGATCACGGCCGCCGGTGATCGGGTTTTTTTTTCCTCCTCACGCTGTCAGCGCGAGGAGGAAAAATAGCCGATTACCGGCTCTGTTTACATCACATGATCAGCTGTCATTGGCTGACAGCTGATCATGTGGTAAGGGGTTGGGACCAACCCCTTACTCTGATCTGTGATCAGGCGAGTCTCATAGACTCGCTGATCACCGAGCGCGCCGCGATTTAGATCCGCGCTGTTGCCGTCATTTGGCAATGGCCCGGATCTGAAGCAGTTAAAGGGTAACTCCACTTTCATGGGGAAAAAAAATAGCAAATAAAAAAAAATTATAGCATATATAATTGCGACACAAGTCATATTATAATTGCATGTTATTAAAAATTGCCTTTCCTTTTTCAATCTGCAGCGCTGTGATTTTCTGTAAAATGCAATGCAATATGGCTACCTGGAGGTGTTCTGTACACAGGATGTACACAGAACGCCCCCAGATATGGCATCTCCTGCTTGTGTGATTGGCTCACTGATTTTCCCAGAAGTCTGCACTAAGATACAAGTCAGATTTCCGGCATCCCCTGCAACAAAAATGTCATTTTTGGTGAGATACTCCCAATAGGAAATCACGTCTAAATGGAAGGCAGACCCTGCAATTTTCCTCATTCAAGCCCTGCAGGTGCAGCCACTGGTTGATAATTAGGAACCCACTCCCATTATACTCACTCTACACATGGACACAGAAAAACACACAGGGATTTCTTCAGAATAACAAAAGGTAGGAATCTGCAACAAAGTTTGTCATAATCCTTGTTATGTACATAGATCGTTATGAGTAAGCACGAGTGATTTGTGTGAAACAAGTCAACTATGTTCTTCTGTTTTTTTCTAGTGAAGTGACAATAAAGAACTTCTAAGATTTTGACTCCACTGTGGTTTGCCTCCATCTTCCTTTCCTTTCCAGATGGGGTGATCACCTGCAGCGGTCAACAACCTACTGATTGCCTGAGCGGTGTACACATTGTGGTTGGAATGTACATAGATCACCCAGACGGGATTGTTTTTTTTTCAACAACAGTGGAGTTACTCTTTAACACATTAAGCACAATAAAATAAACATTCCCCAGTAAACTATTTGCTAAAGTTATTACCCTAGCACTTGCAGTTTACAATTTGCAATGCTGCTGGCTTCTACTTCTTCAGTGCTGCTTCCTCAAACTTCCATTCTTTACAGGTAAAAGTGGACAGTGCAATCTCCAGTTACTCTGCAAGCTCAGAAAAGGAAGGGTGGCAGGGTAGTGCTTTTCTATGCTATGCTATGGGTTGTGGGTTTCTATTGATGCACACAAAGTAGGGAGACACAACACCAGTCTGCATGCAAGGGTGGCTCCATTGGATGCTGCAAAAGAAAGGAGCCACCCTGAAACAGGAAACCTGGGGCAGTGGCACAATCTTTAAAATCAATATAGACAATGATTGAAAGATGAATAACTTGCATACTCAGTAAGTGATTAAATCAGCTGCCTAAAGAGCTTAAAACTAAGAGTTTAAAATCACTCTAATAGTGGTAGAATAAAGAAAAGGTGAGTAGGAGCTACTGAGGAGCAGGGCATTACAATGAACCTGTTGCTTTGCCCTGGCTGGGTCTCAATTTGCATATCAATGTAAATAGGCTCTGTTAAGCCGCGTACACATGATCAGATTTTCCGATGGGAAATGTGTGGTGACAGCCTGTTGGTGGAAAATCCGACCGTTTGTACGCTCCATCTGACAAATGTTGTCAGATTTTCCTCGGACAAATGTTGGATGGCAGGCTTTAAAATTTTCCGCAGACAAATGTCTGTTGTCGAATTTTCCGAGTGTGTGTACACAAGTCCGTTGGACAAAAGTCCAAAGTACAAACACGCATGCTCAGAAGCAAGGACGAGCTGGAAGCGGTTCATAATGGAGAATTAACATTTGTGACGTGGAAAATTATGAAATCTCGAAATGCAGAGCACATTCTCTTCTTCTTTAATGGGATAATAATGAAGTTGCTTTGCTGGTGATACTGATGGAGTTATGGCAAACAAATTTTAAAAGGCTTTTATTTTCTAGTGATATCAAGAATAATATTAGTATGCTTCTTTTTTTTTTTTTTTTTTTTGGGAAAGTTACCACAACACCATTAACCCGAAGTTTTTAAGATCAAAGATACAACTATGTTGGTGTTCCTTGTTACACATTTTTTTTTATTGTGCATTAAAAAAGAAAACAAATAAAATTAGACATGCTATCTGCCAATAGAACTTAACCAAAAAGTGCATTCTATGCATCCAAAAATATAGAAAATATATCATATCAAATCATTATTCAACCAAAAAATAAAATAAAAGCCTCATGCATGTGTCCTGCTTCTTAACTACTTCCCACCCGGCCACTGCACATAAACGTCCCTCAGAACGAGTGCTTGCAGCCAGGGGCGGATCCAGAGCCTAGTCTCGGGAGGGGCACTGCCAGAAAATATATTTTTTTGGGGTACATCTATCAGGGAAATGGCTGGTGTTGGCGCTTCAATCATCACGGCACCATGGTTGTTATGGTGTCAGGATGATTGAAGCGCATTATTACTATAATTACATTGTTATAAAAAAATAAATAGTTTAACTCACCATAATGCAGAATCAGTGGGAGCCCCGAGTGTGTCACTTGCCATGTCACCTGTCACCAGATGCAGATTGTCACTTGCCACGTCGCCTGCCACATGTTGCGGATTGTCACTTGCCACGTCGCCTGTCACCAGATGCAGATTGTCACTTGCCACGTCGCCTGCCACGTTGCGGATTGTCACTTTCCATGTCACTTGCCACGTCGCCTGCCACGTTGCGGATTGTCACTTGCCATGTCACTTGCCACGTTGCCTGCCACGTTGCGGATTGTCACTTGCCATGTCACTTGCCACGTCGCCTGCCACATGTTGCGGATTGGCACTTGCCACGTCACCTGTCACCAGATGCAGATTGTCACTTGCCACGTCGCCTGCCACATATTGTGGATTGTCACTTGCCACGTCGCCTGTCACCAGATGCAGATTGTCACTTGCCACGTTGCCTGCCACCAGATGAAGATTGTCACTTGCCACGTCGCCTGCCACATGTTGCGGATTGTCACTTGCCACGTCGCCTGCCACATGTTGCGGATTGTCACTTGCCACGTCGCCTGTCACTTGCCACCTGCTAAGGTGGTCTCTTGTGTCCCGGAGACAGGCAGCAGAGAGATGATGTAATCTCTCTGCTGCCGCAGCTGCCTGCATGGAGGGGGGGAGTTGAACTGCAGGGATGCAGGGCGGGCGCCGGGCGGTGAGAGATGATGTCATCTCTCTGCTCCCCCGCCCACCGGCTCCCTGATTGGCCAGCAGGCAGCAGCCCGCCCACATTGAGCGGCACATGTCAGCGGGGGCTCTCTCACCTATAGAGCCGCCCAGTGGCTCACTCACTCATGGAGCCGCCCAGCGGCTCCCTCACTCACGGAGGCGCCCAGCGGCTCCCTCACTCACGGAGCCGCCCAGCGGCTCTCTCAGTGACGGAGCCGCCCGGCTCCTCTTTCATTCACGGAGCCGCCCGGCGGCTCTCTCACTCACGGAGCCGCCCGGTGGCTCTTTCACTCACGGAGCCGCCCAGCGGCTCTGTCACTTACTCACGGAGCCGCCTGGCGGCTCTCTCACTTACGGAGCCGCCCACCGGCGGACTCTCTCTCACACCCTGCTCTCTATCACCCGCATTTCTCGGAGGGGGCAAATGCCCCATTTCCCCCCCCTGGATCCGCCCCTGCTTGCAGCGCGGCCACGAGGCGTGCTGCGGCTCGATCCTGTGATCAGTCTGATCACAGGATCCAGCTGAGCAGAGATCGTGATATGGGCGCTGTGATTGGCCCTCCCGATCACCTGATGGCTGTGTCCAATCACAATGAAAACAGAGACATGTGTCTCTATGACAGGTCTCCCCGCCGAGCTCAGTGAGAGCTCAGTCCGGGGGGGGGGGGAGGGGGAATCTGCAGATCTGTGACAGCTCTCTGTGTGAGTATGATTTTACACAGAAAGCTGTTACAGATCACCATACAAAAGTATTTATATTATTTATTTATTTCAGGTACTTATATAGCGCCGTCAATTTACGCAGCGCTTTACATATACATTGTATATTCACATCAGTCCCTACCCTCAAGGACCTTACACTCTAAGGTCCCTAACTCACATTCATACATACTAGGGACAATTTAGACAGGATCCAATTAACCTACCAGCATGTCTTTGGAGTGTGGGAGGAAACCGGAGTACCCGGAGGAAACCCACGCAGGCACAGAGAGAACATGCAAACTCCAGGCAGGTAGCGTCGTGGTTGGGATGTGAACCTGCAACCCTTCTTCCTGCTAGGTGAAAGTGCTATCCACTACACCAGTGTGTACACCAAGCACCACTGATATACCCCTGTCCCTATACACATTTATTGTCCCAATAAAAAAATCTGTCTGTCCCCCATCATTGCTAACACCAAATAAACACTGATTTGGGTTATTTTTACCAAAGAAATGTAGCAGCATCATTTTTGGTCAAAATTTATCAAGAGAAATTACTTATTTGCAAAATTTTATAACAGAAACTAAGAAAAATGCATTTTTTTGGAAAATTTTCGTTCTTTTTTTTATTTGTAGCGTAAAAAATAAAAACCCCAGCGGTGATTAAATACCACCAAAAAAAAAAAAAAAAAGATAAATATTTCATTTGAGTGCAGTGTTACATGAACGCGCAAATTGTCATTCAAAGTGTGACAGCGCTGAAAGCTGAAAATTGGTCTGGGAAGGAAGGGGTGAAAGTGCCTAGTATTGAAGTGGTTAATATAGGGGGTCAACAATGCCAAGAGTTGGTGAAAGCAGGGGTCCATCATCCGGAGATAAATCCTGAAAATCATCCGGGTTATTCTCCTGGAGCTCCCGCAGCGAAGGCATATGACATAATTGGTCACGATTAATAAAGCAACCAATTTTTGGTCCTAGAAATCCTCCTCCTCCTGTTCCTGGACTGGACTTGGGTCAAAACCATAACTCCAAGGCCAATAATAAATAACTCTTCCGATTCAGCAACATTTCTGGTTGAGGAACAGCCGTTCACAAAAGAACTGAAAAGCATGAAATGAAAAGCGCAGACCGAAAAGCGCTAAATAAAAAGTGCGAAATGAAAAGCGCAAATTAACACTCACCAAACTTCTACTAACATGAAATTAGCAGAAGGAGCCCAAAGGGTGGCGCTAAAGAGCTGAAAAACCACGTAGTACGTCACTACATTCGTGTTTGTTGGCCAACAATTCCTTGCTGTTTGCATGCAAGACAAAATCCAAGCACACGCCTTCGGACAAAAGTCCGAGGTTTTGTCTGAAGAAAATCCGATCGTGTGTACGAGGCTTTAGGCTCAGAGTTTGTGCAACATTAAAAACGTCTTGCTAGCTTGTCAACTATCTGCACTGCTGTTGGCTTTGTTAGCCAAAGTTACTTTTCATTTTTGAAGGGATATGTTTCAGGTTTTCATAGGAAAATGTAATGAGGTTTCTTTTGTATATTAAAAAAATGCTTTATAAAAACTCTTATCACTAATGATATGTAAAATGTCCTTGGTGATGTTCCAGTTACATTTTGGTTTGAATAAAAATCCAGCACATAAAATCCACTATTCAGCGGTGAAGCACTGTTTTTAACTTTGTCTCGTACTATTACTTCCAGATATCCAGCTATCTCTTTATGCCAAGACCCCAGGCTACTCCTTTGCGATTAGATCAGAGCAATTGTGCAATATATTAAAACAGTAATAGAAAAGAGAAACAAGGAATAAAAAATATCACTCCATTTCCCATGCATTGCTTCACATTAGAGATGGAATATAAATTCAAAATGTGACGGAACACAGTTTTTCTGTCTCCTTTTTGTAAACAGATGGTAAAACTAAGTTTGGAAGATGTATGTCTGTTCATGAAGTTACTGCTGGTTTTCATTTGGAACTGGTTTTGTATAATTATTACAGTAAAGAAGCATGAGATTTACAAAGTATTTTCAGACTAGCACATATGATGTTATAACAGTCTATGTAGCCTGTACCTATTTTCAGGAAAAAAAATACTCTCCTGGGACCTGTAAGATTATTAAATAGAGGATGTTATGCTACACACTGATTGCAGGAGATAGGGCCAACTGCACTAGTAGAAGGAATGAATTTTAAGAGTTTACAGTAAAATAATATGTAAATCAAAGAAACATTTTTCACATAACTGTACCTTGATGCATTAGTGCAATTTTTGTATGGATCTTTTAAATTTAAAAAAGGACAAAAAAAATAAACTTTTGGGTGTGTAATCACAGTAAAATAGATATCACATCCCATATTACCACCAGCACACTAAAACAGTTCCAAAAGCCAGGTATACACGTTCAGTACAATTTATATATATATATATATATATATATATATATATATATATATATATATATATATATATATATATATATATATATATATATATATATATATATATATATAACCTGCAGGTTAAACGAAAAAAAAAAAATAAACCTCACAGATCAACACAACAAAGTTGTGCTATTGTTTTCTGACTGGGGGACTCCCCCCACCTCCAGAATACACTGATCAGTGTTTGTAGCCATTAGCCAAGTGCTGACCAAATGCACATTTTCCAGCAAGTCCGTTTGACAGAAGGCGGTCAGTAGCCGCTCAGCGGTGCATATATACCAAAAGTTGCCCAGTTCCTGCTGAACCAACTTTCAATATGTGTGTACCAAGCTTAAAGTATATCTAAAGCCAACACTGTTTTTTTTCTAATAGAACAGGGAAACAGTTGACACGTTTCACTCATTAGCTTCTTCAGAACCACTCTACTTAGTGACTTGTAACAGCCGTTCAACCTGCAGATCAAGCAATGTGCCCAAATTAATCCGCTTTTATTATTGTTCTCACCTAGGGCTTTATTGGTCTGGTATTCCTGTATCTTCCATATACCATCTTCTCTCCCGGATTAATTTGGGCACATTGCTTGATCTGCAGGTTAAAGTAATTTTATGTGAGTCTAACTGTTCGCTTCATTGGGAGATTGATAATATATGTATATGTATTTTAATCTGATTACTTTGATTTTTGTTTAATATTATTGTAATTTATATACTGTATATATATACAATCATTTTCAATACTGTTTATGTTCTCCCAGGTACCCAAGTTAATGTTCTCACTTTACAAGTCACTAAGTAGAGTGGTTCTGAAGAAGCTAATAAGTGAAACGCGTCAACCATCTTTCTGACTTTGTAACTATTATTGTTCAAAACCTCAGAATAACTTTAATGATTTTATGGTGTGCTTTCTATGTATGAATTTTTTGTGTAATACATGTTTTAAAACATTTAGTCTTAAAAAATCCTCTTTGGTACCGCGATAGTCCATCATATATATAGATATATATAGATATATATCTATATATATATATAGATTTATATCTATATATATCTATATATAGAGAGATATATATCTCTCTATATATAGATATATATATATATATATATTTACCTCATTTATGAAACTCAGTAAACATTCAGTTTTTTATTTTAAATATTTATAAAGCTGGTAGAAGTGCATAGAACTAATCAGTTAATTAGTTACTTATTTTTCCAAATGTTATATTTACTTTTTCTGTTTTCCTTTTTTTATCCTTTCTATTTTCTTTTCCTGCCATCTATTTTTTCCTAAGATAATGTAGTTGACATAGTAACATAGTTAGTCAGGCTGAAAAAAGACACAAGTCTCTAGCGATCAGCCAAAAATAGAGACCCTCCAGAAACAGAAAATGTAAGGGTCTCAACACTAAACCTTGGAGTACACCACTAACAACCATTCAGAGTATGAATCATTAATCACCACTCTGAATACAATCTTTATGCCTGTATGCTATCCATTATAGACCAAATTTTCTAAGCCTATAGGCTCTCATTTACATATTAGCTGTCTGTGGGGAATTATGTCAAATGCTTTTGAAATGTCAAAGTATGTTATGTCCACAGAGATTTCTTTTTCTTGGTCTTTGCTTATTTCTCAAGGAAAAAAACAACAAAACAAAAAAAATAGATTTCTTTGACAACTTCATTCTTTTGTGAATCCATGCCGACTATCACGTATTGTATTGTTTTGTAGCAAAAACTCATGTATGTGGCCCCTTATCAAACTCTCATGTGCCTTCCCAAATATACAAGTTAAGCTTACAGGTCTGTAGTTACTTGGTAAAGACGTTGATCCCTTTTTACATATGGGCATCACATTGACCTTGTGCATTAACAAGTCAGTCATTAAAGAGTCTATGAAATTAGAAACAATGGCTTCTAAATAACAATACTCAACTTTTTGAGGACATGTGGGTGCAAGCCAATTTTTATTCACCTTTATTTGCCTAACTGGATAAATATCTTGTTTTTAAATATCAATTTCTTACTTGAATTCCTATTTGAACCTTGTATACAGACATAATATTTTATAACTGAAAATGAATGAATCTTGAGCTGCAGACAATTGATGTATGTAGGTGGAGTGCAGTTGTGGGATAAATAACCCGGTGGGAAGGCCACCCAACCGGAAACACTGACAGTTTCAACAGCATGTAGAAGGCTGAATGTAGCTGAGTTGTCAGCATCTGTAAGGAGGGGGAAAATATGGCCTGGCCGTCTTGTACCCAACAGTCGGTTTCCAGAGAAGTTGCGAGCCCTATGTTTACTCTCCTCATCAGGAACTTTTCCCTGCTGCTAGTACTGTCTCTACCAGGTGGGGTACCTGTCCCTACTCTCTACCAACCCACAAATGTGCACCAAAACCTGGAAGCAGGACCTTAAATTGGCTCTGCCTGACACAAGATGGCTGCCAGAATCACATGGTGTAGCAGCATTCAAATGTATGCTTCCCCAGTGACCCAGGAAATCATAGAGGAACTGTGTTCCTCCTGACCTCTTCTCCAACTGCAGTGCCACTGCAGACAAGTGCCACCTGCAGTGGAGAAAGTAGACTGCACCTGTCTACATATATGTCAGTTTGTGTCTCTTAAACTTAACAAAAAAAATACTGGAACAATCTCTTCAACGCGAGACAATATCCCCATATAGACAGTCGTCATCAGAATAGGTTTGCCTTTTGAAGGATTTCCCCCTCACCTCCTGCATCTAGAGTAATTGCTTTCCCATTACTTTTTGTATGAGAAACAATGGTCACTAGGACAGTAGTGATGTTTGAATCTCCTCAGTGGAGACACAGGCTGCAACAAGGATCTGACAAAGAATCTAACCATTCCTCAATATTCATAACAAAAAAATGTTTTTTACATACATTTTAAAGCTAATGTTTCGTAGTTTGGGGATAATTTTTAACAGAAAGCAGCTGTATGCATGACGTAGGATACACACCATTGCACATATCTCATAGGTTACAGCTTTAAGGACAGGGGTCTTTTTGATCTCTGATGTCTCACCTGCCCTCCGTTGAAGCAAATGGAGTGCAGATTGTGCTTCTATAGCATCTTCCTGTCCCCAGTGGCCAAGGAAAGTGACACAGGAAACCAGAAGACACAAAATACATGTCACTTCTGGGTTCTTTGCAGCTAGGGGAGATTATTAAACAGATGTTCAGTGGTTTCCCTTTTCTCCACCCAGCAACACCTAAGCTGTTGGCCATAGTTAACAGGCCATGCAGTGCATTATGGTTTAAAATAAATTTTCCTGGGCAAACAGTATATACATTTGCCAGGATCGCAAAGCTCGAACCCACAGAATGTGCCTTGTACCTTTTGTAGTTGTGAACTCAAGCATCATCCCAACTGCTGTCTGTGTCCCGATTGCAGATTTACCCTCACTTACCATTTCAGTGAAATTGTCCTCACAGGGAAGTGGGAGAAAAATCTCCCCAATAGGGCAAGTGACTGCAATAAAATCCCAACCAAGTCTAGTCCTTTTATACCCAAAACTAAAAGGACACCTTGACTGGAATACTATTTTAATATATTTAGTTATCACACAGTAGAAGCACAATTAAAATATTTGTACATAACTTGTACTTGGTGTCCATTAAATATTTCAGCTTTTTCCATTTATATTGGTAGGAATTTCACTGCTTAGCTAATCCTCATTATCTACTAAAATTAATTTTAAAGAAGCGAGATGGGAAGTTGATTTCTTGGGTAGTTTCCTGTGTTATCAAACCATTGTATTATATGCTTGCATGAGATCATTGTGATGGCTTCAGTGCACCGCAGTCTTTATGAAACCGTACAATAAAAACAGGCGAACATGCTAAATAAGACGTTATGTATAAAAAGTTTATGCTCAGTTGTGTAGCTTGAGTTTTCTTAAATTAATGTTGACACATAATTATATTGCAGTTGATGGTTCCTTTAGCAAGAGATTTCTGCGCACATTTTGTTCAGGGTATGTGAAGCACTTTAATCCATGGAAAGAAAACAACTGAAAAGCGGTTTATGCTTGATAATGTTTTTGATTTGCCAAGGGACTTGGAATAATGTACGATTCAGTATTTTGCTTCGTAGAAAGATTTAGACATTGGGACGCATGATAGTTTTTTGAATTTCATCACATTCAAATTTAATTATAATAGTTTACAACTTAAGCAGGAACAATGCAAAACTATTGAAATAACATAATCTCAAAGAACACAGCTCTTGCAATCAAAAATACTTTTGACTGCTGTACTGATTGTAATGCCTGATGCAATGCATCCATATTTACTTTTATATTGCTCGTCATTTATATTGTTATTACATTTTACAAAGGTGTATAACAGTGGATGTGCAGTATAAAAAATATATTCTTAAAGGGAAACCTGGAAATAAAGATGCTTGCCATTATATATTGCTGTTTTTCAACCCCTTTCTAGGAATGATGCAAAGGAGTAGTACTTTACACATGGAATGCATTGGCCAGCATTTTTGTAGGCTCAGATGATAGCTATTTAGAAGATAAAGATACCAGCAACTATAGGGAAAGGGCCAGGTGAATAAGATACAAGCCAAGATGAAAACTAGATCCATTTGGAGGATAGGCTGTGTCCCTTGAGCCAGTTCATATTATGTGTGAGCAGAATGTAACACCAGCTAAATTGTACATCCAGACTTTGGTCAAGAGAGTTCCAATTGTACTGGAAGCTCAACAGCAAGAAACATCCAAGTACAGTATTACACTTTCTTATTATTTATTTATTCTTTGCTATGCTCTTGCACATTATTTTTATACAGGTATCTGTCTGGTCTGTACATTCCAAAACTTATAAATAGCTAATAAATTCTTTCACAGTACCATTATAAAATCGAGCATATTGTAAACACCAAAATGGAGAATACTTGCACTGGATAATTGAATGCAGACCAAGGTTTGTTTGTTTTTTTCAAACCAAGGCTACCATTGAGTTAAATTTAAGTATCAGTGCTTATTTAAGGTTTTAGATCATGTATTGTTATAGATTACCATCTTATAGTTTCCATGTGTTACAGGCATATGTTGCCTTTGTTAAATATCTATCCCCTAGCATTGTTTTGACAATCTGACATCATTTCATTGCCATCAAATGCATCTACTCACTTTATAAGCCAACAATACACAGTAAACGTAATGAATACAATAAGATATGGAAAAGTTTAAGATCTTCCTTGACACTTTTGTTTTTTTTTGTTACATAGTTACGCTCATTATGCAACCACTTGCAGCTGCAAAATACTGAATGCCTACCCAGCTGCAAGAAAAGTCATAAAAATAGATAAAGATTGAGCTAGTAAATATATTCAAATACTCATCTTACGAAAAGAAAAACATTTTAAAACCACATCTAAAAAGAGGTGGTCAGTTAAACAAAATGAACCAATGACGGTGTAATAGTTGAGCTACACTTAAAGAGTAACTCCACTTTTGATGAGAAAAACACAAACCCCTCGGGTGACCATTGTACATTGTAAGGATCCTAACAATTGTTTTTTGCAGACTCTTGCCTTTTGTTGCTTTGAAGCAAAAGCTGCTTGTATGGGCATGTCAATGTGCAAAGTGTATCTGAATGGGAGTAAATTTTTCCTTTTTTAATCAGCTGATGTACTGAACGTGTTATAATAAGGAAAATTGCAGTGTCTGAATCCCTTTAGAAGCGATTAATCTTTTGTAAGTGTCTCACCAAAAATGAGTTTTTGGTTGCAGAGGATGTTTTTTTCCCACGAAAGTCGAGTTACCCTTCAACTACTGATTTATTATGAAATGCAGAATTGCATATTACAGGATTGGTGGTAAAATAAGATGGATTAAGCAATTAAATGTTCACTGTGTGTCATAAATGAAAGTGTTAGTCCACCCAAAAGAGCCTGTGCATATACAGGAAGAGTAGGACCCTCTTGCAATAGCTGTTTGTGAAGGAGTTTGGGAACTAAAAACACAGAGATATCACATATACTGCCAAGGTCCCAGTAAGAGATATGGAACTTTTGGTGGTTTAAATTTACAGTGAAAAAGAAAAGCAAAAATATAGTTTTGGCCAAACTAACCATGCCCACGGTGGGTATAGTTAACCCTCTTATATCTAGGATGTTGCTTTGCCCTTGCAAGCATTTTTATCAAATGTAGTATGACCATTGAGTTATTATGGCTAACTTATGGTACTAATACATATGTACAGTATGTGTTAGATAGAAAGACATTATTTAATGGTGATGTGTTACCAACAGCAGAATTGCCTATCTGACATCACCATAATTCTGCTGAGAAATAGTAGTTCTATAAAAGTTATGGGCAAAAAGGAGCACATATTTATATTTTATGTTGAAATATACATGTAGAAAAATAGCAACATACTTAGTTGAAATAAATATTTATGAACAAAAAAATTGTAATTCCCTTAGCCATTTTTCTAATCTAGATTTACCAATAAGACACTGGTGTTAATTTACTAAAGCCAAATAGAACTGTTCACTTTGTAAGGGAAATTTAATTTTGCAAGAGAATTTTCCTCAAAGCGTAGTGAATGACGTGAAATTCTGCTGACTTCCATCATCAATTATGTGCAAGCAAAAATGCTGTTTTATTTTTTTGTTTGTTTATTTTTCTAGCACCAGATTGGGTATTCTTTGCAAATGGAAGTTTTAGCACATTCACTAAGCTCTGGGAACCCCACTATTTTTTCATTGCAGTTAAAGCAATACAACTTGGTTAAGGCAGTGATTACATAATTAAAGAACAGCAGCTTGCTGAAGAGTTCATCTTTATGCTTTCACCTCTATTGAATAAATTCAGTTTCTTAGTCTAGTGCAGTGAAGTTCGATTCAATAACAATGCTGCCCTCTTCTCTCCTAGTCTGAATGCTGATTTGTAGGTAATAACAAGAATTTAGTAAAAAAGGAAATTGATTTATTATTTAAAATATAACTTAAGCATTTTATTGACTGCATACTTGGAATAAACTGGGGTCCTTTATATCTGTCTACATTTGCTTTCGAATATAACAGATAAAAGTCTTCAAATACAAAAAGTTTCATTATTTGGGTCAAACAGTAAAAAAAATGAAAACTGCCACAATATTAAATATACAGGGAAGAAAAAAAAAGAGTTGGCACCCCTATTTATACCAATAAAGAGATGAAATCAAACTCACAGAACTAATGTAGACAAGCAAAGGAGTTAATGAGTGTCTTGTTCGACTATACCCAAGTGGCATCTTTCCAAGCCTTACATTGCAGCTTTGTGCATTACCAGTCCTGATATAATACTGCCAAACTGGATTAGAGTCTGACTGCATTGGCAGCCACAGATATTTTTACTAACATAGTGTGCAATCTGGAAGCCAACATAAACTATAGAAAATAATTCTAGTATGTAAGGAGTCAAAGAAACCTAAGTGGAAATCTGTATTGCAACTGATTTATATTGGTTATATTGCACTTGAGCAATAAATACCTGCTGTTACTGCTATTTTAGTCAAATTGCTTTGTGGATTCACAATACCATGGTGAGCTGTATGAAAATAAAACCAGGGATAATCATTGATCGTAATATAACTTTTAATAGCAATCTACAAATGTTTAACCCACCGTGCCATATTAGATATGAAAGAAGATGCCTAGAGTGTGCGTTTTAAAATTTAAATGAAACCTTTCCATTCCAAAGTATATGGACATAGTAGTGCTTTTTTACAGTCTGACATCATTTTCTCTGCTCTGTGAGAGGCAAGATGCCAGCACCCAATGGGGGAATAACTGAATCTCTGGGGAATGAGACGATGGCTTTCGTTCACTGATTATGTATATGTGGTTGTAGCTCATGCTGATTAGTTCCATTTTGGCTTTGGTTTCTATGGACATTGGCAATGGAAAGGGTTGCTTTGAAGTTAGCATCTTTCAAAGCTGTGCAGTTTAATGCTTCAAGCTTGTATATCAGCTATTAATTTATTTCTATTTTTTTTTTGTGCAAGTTATTTTATTATGATGTGCAATTATGTCTGGTAAGGAAACGCTTACATATTTTTTATATCAAACAATATTGCATAGAACTGGCAAAGTTTTAGCACTTAAGTTAATTAGCATAAACCTGTTTTCCATTATACAATTTTAAAAGGCTGCCCAAAAGCAGATAATCCAAGATTTCTGATGTTACCGTCACTACGCAACAAAGCTTATTTTATGCCCCTCTCTACGTTGGATAGACTTTGTTACTGGGGCCTGACTTTTCCTGACTTTATGGCTGAGCCCTAACAACTACCATTTAGGCTATCCAACGAGATGTCTCTGTAGCTAGTAAAGGTACTCTCACTTAACATGGGGGTGGCAGTTGGTGGAGCTCACCAATGAAGCCAGAGAAAGCCCACCCTAGTAACAAAGCAAAATGAAATCAGGAAGGACCACAGAAGACGAAGAGGCTTTCCTAACTAATTATAGTAACAGGCTATAGCAGGCTTCTTGTGGTGTGTGCTCTTAAGGGTTACCATGTTTTTAATTGTATAAATTAATTTACAGACCAGTTATATTTATTTCAAACAGGTAGCATAAAGTGATTTGGTATTATTGAAAGAGCAGTATTATTTCACTTTTATTGGTTAATGTGAACCACATATCTGCCTAAATATTGGGTACTTAGGTTTATATTTAGAACTCCCAGGCATCGCCTAAACTCAGATGCTCTATTGTGCTTCTGTGGTTATACTTCCATCTCCCCTTTACCATTCTATTGATCATTGAGGACAGCCGTTAAGGTTCAAAAGGAGATGAGCAAGAATCATAAACGAGAGCTGTGGTTTCTGCTTGCATAACTGAGTACTTGTGTTTTAGGAATACCTACTTTAGATGGTAAGATGGACAAAAAGGTTTAGTATAAGTTTATTGAGGAAACTTTACACTAGATGTTTGCTGACTGGTCACCATGAGCTTCTAACTTGCACACTGCCTACTAGGTATATTTGTGCATATTTGCACTATACAATAATGATCTGGAATAATTTACCAACTAATATTATTAATGCTATTTGTTCCAGGCATATCCCTGTATAAGTGATAAAGAGTGTGAAGTAGGAAAATATTGCTACAGTCCTCATCAGGCCCCTTCCTCCTGTATGGCTTGCAGAAGAAAGAAGAAACGCTGTCACAGAGATGGCATGTGCTGTGCTGGTAATCACTGCAACAATGGTAAGGTGATAAAAATGTAAAATGTGGCTATCTTTAGACACTCATACTATATATATTGAAAGATTCTATTTTATGTATTTTACTCTAATGCCATCAAAGATAAGGCGTTAGATACAGAAAATGGATGAAAACAGTAATTGCAGTGGTGAAAGATTGTAGTGGAGGTGATTCTGGCAGGCGTGTCAGGTATAACTAAACCACATAGAAAAAGTTTGGTCCCCCAAGAGTTCTGCCATAGTATGCAAGTATGCTCACCAAATTTGCATATTATGGCACATTTACATTGTAAAACATCCCCTTATGATGTTTGTGGTCCAGTATATCACTCTGTTGCGAGATATTCCATCTTCTCCCTGTCCTCTCTCAAGCTTGGAGTCTTTGATTGATCTGATTGGCTGTGCTAGGATTATGGAACTCACACATTCATACAGGAGTTTTTTTCCCCCGGCACTAAAGGCATGCCAAGAGTGTGCACCACGGTCAAGAAAAAAAAAATAGCATAAACTTTGGAAAATGCACTTACATAATTACAACCACTTTTTACTACAGGTAAGCCTATAATAAGGCTCACCTGTAGCTACCCCGGATATCTCCTGCACGGTTTAGGAAATATCCCCTGTATCAGCATGTGCGCACTGAAACAACGGCATGTTCATACCATTGCTTCAGCTAGTATGCCGTTACTGGCAGCTCCCGTGTGCATGCGTGGGAGTGACGTTATTGCGGCTCTGGACAATCACAGCTCCGGAGCCCGCGATACCCGGAAGTAACTACGGGCGCGATATCACCGGCCAGAGCATTGTACGTGAACCCCTACGGGGGCTTTGATCTAAGGTAAGTAATTCATAATGAGCTAGTATGTCAATAAATGCTGTATTAAATGCTGTTTATACTCACTCAGTCCCTATGGGATTTGTCTTCTGTATTTTGCAAAAAATCCTGTTTGATCCTGCTCTTTACTGTCCCTCCTTCCTTGTTTGTGTTCCTGCTTCAGCCAGAGATTGTGTAAACCAGCCATTGACACATCTACTGAGCATGCTCCAGTTTCAGTTCCCTTCTAAGCTGTTTAATTCCTTGTTTTGTCTTATCTGTGCAGCCCATGTGACTAAGGAGTCACACATGTGAGTGTATACACAGGGAAAAATAACAGCCTACTCCCTCCCTCCTCCTCCATGCCCACTAAACAGCGCTACACAATGGGGTTGGAATATTATATGTTGAATGATGGAGGCGTCACCTCCCTGTAATTATAAGCACATAAAAACAATAGGTACAGGCTGGAGGGCGGTGAAATAGGCTGTGATTGGCAAAAGAGAAAAAAACAGCAACAGGCACCTCTTAGTAAGATTGTAACATTTAATGACAAGATTCAGCATTAAAAACATTGACATGTAACAACATGTATGTCCGGCGTAGGGGATTCCAGTAGGAGCCATAGTTGATCTCTGCAGTCCTGGGATGAAGGAGAGCCTTGTTCCTCTATGCTGTCAGCTAGTTTGGTATATCTGCAGCGGCTTCCGGCATTCGATCCTAATCCAGAACGAGGCTTGCAACTCAGCCAGGCAGTCACATGAAGGGCTGGAGTGCAGAGTCGGGTATGGGCTGTACTGCTGTAAAGCAACGTGTTTCAGAGCATGCGCTGTAGGGCGCGCTCCTGTCTCCAAGTATCGACCAGCCCTAGCTCACAAACAAGCTTCCCAAATCTCGTGGGGGAGGGTGAACAGTCAGTCAGGGATGTCGGGGATACTCTGTCTAGATGTTAGTCTAGTACTGCATTGAGATCCCCCATCCACAAGGCCGGAACCGATGGGAATTGTGCCATGAACGCCATCCCCTCGCTAATGATACTAAATTGAAATGGAGGAGGTATATAAATTGCCAGCAGCAGTAATTCTAGTCCATTCAGCCTCGTGTGCATAAACAGGAACCTGCCCTGTGGATCGGATCGGATCTCAACGTCAGCATGGAAAATTGTGCTGATTTGGCCACTAAGATCGCAACGCCTCTAGAGTGCGCAGAGTGGGGGGCTTGGTACACCCAACCCAGCCATGGTCTTTTAAGAGATAACAGTAATTGATCAGTGAGATGGGTTTCAACTAACACCATAATATCCACACGTTGTGCTTTAAGATAAGCCATAACTGCATTTCGTTTGGGTTTGGCTCTAAGGCTGTGGACATTCCACGTTAAACACTTTAAAGTAGGCATGTTGGCGCAGACAATCCATAGGCGCATCCCCCAGCCTGTGCCTACGGGTCCCGCAACAGAACCACGAGTGCACAACACATCTGGGAGACACTAGCTGTGTAACCATGTCTTGCGTGGGCTAAATGTGCCCCTGGGGTCCGAGGGTATCCAAAGGCTGTCTGCAACCAACATCATCATCTGTACAAAGGCATATATAATTGTGCATCAAAATATGAAATTGAAGAACGAAAAACTTATATTTAAACTTTAAGTAAACTTGAACATGTACACTGGCCTGGCTGGGTACGTCACAATCCCGAATCACATTCACACAGGAAAAGTGCGCACAGATAGGCCAGGGAAACAAAACTTGAGTTACATTAGTACATTCCTGAATTGCAATAACAGGGTCTAGTAGGACTCCCGCAACTAGGGGGACGAACATCCGCTGAAGAACCAACAACAGTGTGGGGGGGATGACCCCCAGCATCAAGTGCACAGGATCATCTAGCAAGAGAAGATAGCGGGGAATGAAGATGTGTGCCCAAAAATTAGGCATCAAAACGGGGGACATCTCGTGGCAGTCTGAGAGTTTTGGTGGCTGCAGTGCTTCTCTGCCAAACATATCCAGAGTCAGGGGGCATGGGAGTGGAGTTCTGATCAGCAGTTCCAAATAAGGGAAACAAATACAATGCAATTGTATGCAGCTGAAAGAAATCATTTTCCCGCAGTGTAGTGATGAAACAAGGGACAGTGGCACAATACCTTAGTCCAGAGCCTTTTACGGGAATGCATTCAGAGAAAATGTGATGCATCTGCACGGCCGTGCAGATGGGGCCAGCATAGGTATCATTCTCCTGGTGGTGGTTGATGGGGAGCAGCTTGGTCTTCTAACCACGCGAAAACCGCCTCCGGAGTATCGAAGAAGTGAGCCCGGCCGTCTCCCACCACACGGAGCCTGGTGGGAAACAACATGGCATATGTGTAGTGTCGAATCCGGAGTTGGCGCTTTGCCTCCGTGAAATGCGCTCTCTTCTTCTGGACCTCCGCAGAGAATTCCTGAAGGGGATGTTACCCTTCAGTCTTGTGAGACGGAGGATGGCGTCCCGATCTCTAAAGTTCAAGAATTTGCAATAAATGTCCGGGGAGGTGCTCCTTGCGGGGAGGGGTCTAGCTGCGAGACGGTGCGCTCGCTCAACCACAAATGACGGAGAAAACTCAGCTCTCCCGAAGGTAGAGATCAGCAGATTTTCCAGAAAAGTTGTTGGATCGGAGCCCTCCGCTCCCTCAGGAAGTCCCACGAAACGGAGGTTACACCGCCTCAGCCGGTTCTCCATGTCGTCCTGCTTGGAGAGTATCGTGTGGAGCTGGTGCTGTATTCTCTCAGTGGCATTCTGTAATGGCGGAATTTAATCTTCCACTCGGCTAATACGAGTCTTCGTTTCTGTGACACGCTCCCGGAGTTTCTGTAAGTCCTGTCTAATCAAGGACATGCCAATCTTCACTTCCTCGATTCTACAGGTTAGGGAGCTTTTACAATCCGAGATTGCCTCCAGAACACAGGCTGTATCATCTGCCACTGATTCAGAGGAGGAAGGTGCATCGGCGCCATTTTCTTCTGGGGTCCCCTCCTCCTTTAGCCGATATTTATCGAGTTTAGCGATCGTGTCCGCTGTTTTTTTAGGAGGCGACATGATAACAATAGGTGCGGGAGAGAAACAGAGTTTGTCTCGAGCGGATCTCCCGTGTCGCACTCCTCACACCATGCCGGTCCAGGCCACGCCCCCCCCTACACCATGTTTTTGCACAAAAATAATAAAGAATTGACTTAAAATATTTTATAATGATTTCAACCATTTCTTTTATATTAATTATGTGTTTTCTTTGTATTCTGAAGGCTGTTTTTTTTTTTACATGTGACTGGCAGCAGAGCACTAGAAGCTCCTTGCGCCATTATTTCCCTGCAGACAGGCTGGGAACTAGCAGGGTCACATGACAGCTGTATATTGATTGTGAAAACAGGTACATAGATGTGTATTTTTTTTCTTAATAAATGCAATGCCATCAGCCATTAACATAAAAAGAAGGGATAATGTAAATTAAACAGAAATGAAAGGTCCCATCTAAAGGAGGCAAGCAAAACCAATGCTGCGCAATGTTTAAACAAAGTGAAGTTTAAACCACAGCAATAAAAACAAGCGAGCGCCTTCCCCCTCCTGAACCATACCAGGCCAGATGCCCTCAGCTCTACCCCCCACTCCAATGCACCTTGTCCCCATGCTGATTGGGACAAGGGCCTCATCCCCAAAACCCTGGGCTGTGGTTGTAAGGGTCTGCGGGCAGGGGGCTTATCAGAATTTGGAAACCCCCTTTTAACAAGGGGGCCCCCAGATCCCAGCCCCCCCCTACATGTGAATGAGTATGGGGTAAATAGTACCGCTACCCATTCACCGAAAAAGTGTCAAAAAGTAATAAAAACACAGATACAGTTTTTGACAATTCCTTTATAAAAAAAAAAAAACTGTGCCCCCCGATGTAGATCCATCATCAATCACGATGGCGCCACCACTGCCGGACCAAAAAAGTATAAAAAAAACTCACCGCTGTTAGCTAAGGCAAACCACCAAATACCTGGTTTGCATTTGACAGTCATAATATAGGTAAGGGGCAGAGCCACCTGGCAACATCACCGACCAGTGCAGAGCCCTCCTGCCCCAAGACACCAACCCCCCCATGTTGTAGGCATGTGGCCTGGTATGGTTCAGGAGGGGGAGGGCCGCTCCCTTTCCTGGTCTGCCAGGCTGCGTGCTCGCCCAATATATTCTCGGGAACACCTTGACTCCAGAAGTGGACAAAGCATGAATTTCATGCCCCTAACATTTATGGAACCTAATTTGAGTGTTGTTTCTGATAATATTGAAAAGTTACCATTATCTGAACGCGCCTGGCTAATCAGCCACATAGGCTTTGTTGTGTTTATTTATGTGTTTATCCACCTTGTCAAATCAGAGAATTCTTTGCATTCACTGAGAAAATTTAAAGCATTCTCTAAATGAGGCCTGTGCCAAGCGGCTGACCTTCTGCATTCAGAATGCAGCAAATAGCTGCTGGGTACGGGACCAACGCTGTTTCCTGGCCTAGGCCGACAAAGCCCAGGCCTAGGGCAGCACTTTGCAGGGGGGCAGCACAGACAGTTAATGTAGCGCCAGTCTTATGGGGCGGACTGGGCTGAGAGGCAGATTAGTCTAGCATCCCCATAAAGCGGCCGCACTGCTTCCGGTATGCAGGCATTGGGGGGGGGGGGGCGCTTCTAATTTTGACTGTCCTCTCATCCTGGACCACAAACCTTCCTCACTGTGCTGTATTTTTTCTACTGCACCATTGGCATGGTTATATCCTCTTAGTCCTCTCCATAAAATTATCAGAAATTTGTGCTTAAAGTAGAACTACAAACAACACTTTTTTTTTTCATTTTGGATAGAATAAGGGAGGGTTATTGCCCCTGTCCCATTGCAGAGATTTCCCTTCACTTCCTGCCCCATAACCAAACAAGCAGTGAGAGGAAATCTATGCAAATTAAGGGAATCCATTCCCCCCCTCCCCCCAGGCCCTCAGAACTAGTGTCCCCACACAAAAATTTCAGGGCGGGTCTTAAACAGCAAGGAGTGTGGCCTTGATAGGAAGGGGTGGTCATATTTAAATTAGGGGGTTTAGTCAGGCCTAGGGCAGCACAAAACCTAAATACACTACTGCACGGGACCCTAAAGTTAGTGGAAATTGCTGGAGTAGAAGTGTCTACCATAGTGTTTGCAACTCCTTAAGCAGGGTTTCTCAATCTTTTTACCCTGGAGGAACATTTGAGATCTTAGGGAACCCCTGAAATAAGGTTTAGCTCATGGAACCGTAAGCTATTGATACAATAACAGTTATTTTTTAGAAATAGCATTAACCTATAGAGTAAATATTAAACTTACCTATTTAATGTGAAACATGTGCTTGATTTTTCTTCTGCACAGATTCTCAATTCTCTGTCAAACTTGAAATAAGCAGTGGCCAGATACAGTGGGTCAGCAGGGCAGAGCACAGTAGGTCAGCAGGGCAGAGTAGAGGGGGCCAGCAGGGTACATTACATTGGGGCAGTATGGCACATTACATGGGGTTGGCTGCAGGGTATGTTTTACATTGACTTTTGGAGGATTCAGTGATCTATAAATATGTATCCCTATTACCTTTAATTACCTATAGACAGGCAAAATATATAGGTGATCTGTTGGTACATAGTAATTTCTAGGTGAAATGCACATGTTTCTGCCAGATGAAAGGCACTTGCAAATGTAGTTCCCGTTCTGTGTGGAAATACATCTACACTGAAAGACAAATAGCGCTTTCCACCATTGGAGTTCTATATTCCTCAAAATTTGCCAACTACATTCCCTATATAGGGAGTATTTATATCCTTCTCTGTGACTGTAGGGGGATTTATGCTGGAAACACAAAGTGCCCCTATAGTGTAAGGATATCTGACCATATATCAGATATGACAACCAGAAATCATCTTTGGCTCATCATGTTCTTTATAAGCATAATAATTGTATGTAAAATCCTTTATTTTGGGTGCTTCATAGAATACATAAAGATGAAAGCGAGGGTGATATTGAAAAACACTTGTAATGCCCCGTACACACGGTCGGACTTTGTTCGGACATTCCGACAACAAAATCCTAGGATTTTTTCCGACGGATGTTGGCTCAAACTTGTCTTGCATACACACAGTCACACAAAGTTGTCGGAAAATCTGATCGTTCTAAACGCGGTGACGTAAAACACGTACGTCGGGACTATAAACGGGGCAGTGGCCAATAGCTTTCATCTCTTTATTTATTCTGAGCATGCGTGGCACTTTGTCCGTCGGATTTGTGTACACACGATCGGAATTTCCAACAACGGATTTTGTTGTCGGAAAATTTTATATCCTGCTCTCAAACTTTGTGTGTCGGAAAATCCGATGGAAAATGTCCGATGGAGCCTACACACGGTCGAAATTTCCGACAACACGCTCCGGTCGGACATTTTCCATCGGAAAATCCAACCGTGTGTACGGGGCATTAGGGCTGAAAAATAGTTGGATTAATAGGCCAATATTTCTCCTGGCCTTAAGAATTTAATTAATTTTGTCTGTATTATATAAAAATGTGAAAGGAAAAGGGAAAGGCAAATAGAGGGGAGGAGAGAGAGAAAAAGGGGGAAAAAATTGCATCTTTTTTATTTTTGTGGATTATATACTCATTGAATGCTTTTTGCAGTTGGGCTGTTTTTTTTTTTTTTTTTTTACTTTTACTTTTACTTATACAATTATTGACCTCTGTATCACTGTACTCTAGTGGCTTTACCATACCATAAGACCTGTCTCTCTCAGAGCTATTTTTTAACCTACATGGTTGATACCCATCTTCTTTAAATTTATATTATCCAGCACTATAAGTCCTCAAATCATATATCTCTCATGAAGTTACTATATCATTTTTATGTCCCTGTATCACTGCACTATAAAATGATCAATGTTTCCACTTGGGAATACTTCTTGCAATAACTCTATAACAACTCCGTGCTAAGAACCCGATAAGAAATGGACTCTCACCAAATGATCAGATCTGTGTAAATCAATGGGTAATATCAAGCTTGATATCATTACAGTTATGGCCTCCGGGTGTCTCCTTCCTTCTTCCAGATCCAATTACCACATATTCCTCGGTCCCTCAAATCCTATGGAGGTTTCAATAAACAGAAAAAAGAGCACAGAAAAATGGCAGCTACATTTTAAATATAAAAATATGCTTATATCAGTCATTAAGTGCAATGCCCCAAATACCAGTGAGATAGAGGTGCGTGCAACCAAATCTCCCATCCATCAAATACACCATAATGCACGAATCACATGCAAATTGATTCTCATCCGAAAATCTAACCCTGGAATTGCATAGGGTCACATAAGGCATGATGCAATATACCATAACCACCCGGGATTATTCTCTGTCTTCCAGATACACTGTTCAAACCTCCATAGGCACCTTAAATTCCTCAGAAAGGCAATACAGAGAAGGCAAACCTCACAGTGTAGTAAAATCTTAAAACACTATTATCCTAATAAAATTGTGCTTACAAGAGTCAAGGATGTAAAACATGCAATTAGTACAAACAAAGATGGCAGATACCCAACGTCCGGTTCCAGCCCATTGTCCGACATCACTTCTGCGATGCATTTCATCACATTATCTTCCTCAAGAGGATCTCCTTTTTTGTTCTTACCATAAAACCTCTTCAGTTTCAATATATTTTCACAAGAAGTTTGCAAAATTACAGGGTATTACAAGCAAGTGTTGACCATAAAGATCCAAACAGGTCATCATCAAAATAGGAGAGATACATAGTCTCATGCCACTGTGCAGTCCTTTAAGTGCAGGTTTAAAAAAAATGGGTCAGGCTCACATCTGAACAGAGAGCCATGATTACTTTAGTGTGAAAAAAATGTAGTTTATTAGAGAAACATTTTTGAAAAGTTAATGAATTATGCATAATGTGATAACTGCTCACCTATTTTCTAGAAATCAGTTGTGCAGGGTGTCAATCAGTACTAGGACAAAGTCATCTAGAGTCCAGGGTGAACATGCCAAACTGCCCCCCCCCCTTGGGAGGGGATCCCAAGAGATATGAGCATTATATGTCAGCAAACCCCCCCCCCCCCAAAAGAAAGAGCTCTATTTTGCATCCTTGCCCTCTAAGCATAAATTCCCTCTTCTCCCAGGACAAATCCACCCCTGATGATATCTCCCCCCCAGCACAAATCTTTGCCCCCCCCCCCATCCCAGCTCAAACCCTTTCTCTCAGCAAACCCCCCCCCCGCACAAATAAATCCCCCCCCCAAAAAGATAACTCCCCCCTCCCCCCAGAACAATTCATACCCCCTGCCACCCCCTAAATCCCCCCCAACACAAATCCCCTCCCCACCAATCTCCTTGCAGTGCCCCCCCCCCCTCATGATCCCACAGTGCCCAGGGCAGCTGCATCTCCTGGCCACCCCTTGCCCAGGCCCTGGTGTCAATGATTGACTGTTTTTAGTGTAATTCTTTATGATGGAAACTTAATTTAAACTAAAATGAAATTCCAAAATTCACATATGCACAGCAAGGTTAATATAATAGTAGCACAAGGCTCACAATATGACTCCATGTTAGAACCCTCCATCTTTATGCTAAGATTTCAAGTAATTAATTGGCTGCATGTGGTCCACGAAGCCTAAACCCCATGATAAAACAGTGAAACTTGACTGCTTTGTGCCATATTTTATTTCTTATTATACACTTCCATAAAATCTACAAATAGTTTGGCAGTATAATAAAATAACATTTCCAAAGGATATCCCATTTGGTGGTACATGCTAGTGTTTCCACTTAAGAAACCATGCCAACAGATTATTGCTGCTGAATACTACAATGAAAGCAGACACAAGCGTATCAGTTTCAGTGGAAATTGCACTGGACTTTGTTATGAGTGTTCTGGCAACGTCAAATCCAATTTAGATGATGAAGTGTTTTCACAGCTTTTTAAATGCAGTAATTCCTTTATGAATGTAAAGGTATTGCAGGCTTATTTGGCCTGCACCAGCACCCATCAGGTCTGTTCTCTTATTTCCACTTTTTAAAGTTAGGGGAAGCTATACCATGTACAATAGTATAAAGTGCCTCATGCCATATTTTTGCACAGTTGTGACTATTTACTAAACTGTGCCATTAAAGGGTTAGTTCACATTAAAAAACACTCTATGCAGCCACTATACACAGTGGCATCATCCTAAGCTAATGAAATATCAAAATGATACCTCTCTTTTGCTAACATACCTGTAGCCTACCAAAAAAACTTCAAAGGCTTTTTATGGTTCTGTCCTGTCTTCTTACTAGGACAGAGCAGCAGTTAGGACGAACGACCCCTAGCACTACAGGAAAGAGCATAGTGCACATGTGCAGTGTGGTCTGTTTCCCGTCAGCTCAGATGAGTTCAGTGGCTACAACAAGAGAGAGAGAGCACACTGCGTGTGTGTGGTCATCAGGAAAAGGATGGTGCTTCCTCCAGTAGCACTAGAGGGTACTCATCCAAATAGCTGCTCCCTCCTCGTAAAAAGACAGGCTTGAGCTGTGAACAGCATAACGTTGCATAAATGGCCTACAGGGTATGTTGGCCAAAGAGAGTCATAGCTTCAAATCCAGTGGCAGTTGGTGGTATATTTTTTGGGGGGGCGGCAAACAATGCACCCGCAGCCACCCCCCCCCCCCAGTCCTTTGGCAGCTTCCCCTGTGTCTCCTCTACTTTGGCATCACGGCGGCCTCCGCCGTGCGTCTCCTCCCTCCTACTCCTAGGCGGTCAATAGGATCACTTCTGGTTTTGGCCAATTGGGTGATGGGCCTCAGGACCCACTTCCTGACTGGCTGGCAGGAGAATCAGGAAGACAATAGTGAATATTAATTCGCTATTGTCACACAACTGGGTTGGCTCAGGGAGCAGTGCTCTGCACCCTGAGCCCACCCTTTTTTGAAGCCAATTAGAGCCTCAGGCTCTAATCATGTACTTCTAAAAAAAAAACCTCAATGGAATCCATGCGTCCAGTGCCCTGCATATAGATCAGGGGACGGGAGCATGGATTAGGGGGGCATCGCTCCTGAGCCCCGTATGGACGGGCCGCCACTGTTAAAATCGGATTTGCTTAGGCTGGCCATAGATGGTTAAAATCTCATCTGGTTCAGCAGGAATGGGCAGGCTGAATGTATCAAGTAGATCAATCTATCAACTTGGGTACAACCAGCCTGCCGGATTCTCCTGCAATTATCGCTAGTGGCTGCAATAGCTGCTAGCAATAATCACTGTCTTTTCCCAGCGGGGACAACTTCCCCCGCCTGCCCTCAACTAGGGTTTCCACACCATCCCTTTAATCCAGGACACACATTAATTACACAGGTTCTGTGGCTGATTAAGGTGGTAGTTAAACTCACTTGGTGCCTTATCTGCTTTAAATCAGTCCAGGAACCTGTGTAATTAATATGTGTCCTGGATTAAAGGGATGATGTGGCAACCCTACCCTCAACCCCCCGCTGGGAGAAGACAATGTCTCAGCAGGAGGGATTCCCCTGTCAACACTGTCTTTGTTGATGGGGGAATCGTGCAAATTTCTTTCCTGCAACCCATTGCAGGAAAGAAAATCGCACCGTGTATTGCCAGCATTAGGGTGATGCCAGCCTTAGGGTGATGCTGTGTATAGTGACTACATACATTTCTTTTTAAAGCGGAGGTCCGCCCACCACTGCAAAAATTAAAAGCCAGCAGCTGCACATACTGCAGCTGCTGACTTTTAATAATCGGACACTTACCTGTCCTGGAGTCCAACGATGTTGGCACCGCAGCTGATGTTTCCATCAGTTGTCGGGTGCATGCCGCCTCCATTGCGAGTGAGGGAACCTGGCAGTGAAGTCTTATGGCTTCACACTGGGAACCCTACTGCCCATACGCGAGGCTCCGCTCCTCTCTCCTACTGGCCCGGCGACCGCGGAAGGAGGAGGGAGCCCGGGCGGTGACGTCAATACCCGCAGCTGAGGCCCCCGGAAGTGGGAACAGGGTACCTGTGAAAGACAGGTATCCTGTCCCCCCTCCCCCCTGAAAGGTGCCAAATGTGGCACCGGAGGGGGGTAGGAGTACAACGAGCGGAAGTTCCACTTTTGGGTGGAACTCCGCTTTAAAGGTGAAAAAATGCAGCTTCAATTAAAAAGGGTGTACAGTCTCTCTCTTTCACGGGCTCTTTTTTTACCTCTCTCTCACTTTCACTCTCCTTTTTACTCTCGCATTTTCTCTCTTTCTCCCCCTCTCTGTCTCCCTTTCTTTCTCATTCTCCCCCTTTTTTGTCTTTCTCTATTTTAGTCTCACTTTCTCTCTCTTTCCCACTTTCTCCCTCTTTCTTTCTCATTCTCCCCCTTTTCTCTTTCTCTCATTTAGTCTCACTTTCTCTCTCTTTCTCTCCCTCTTTCTCTCACTTTCTCTCTCTTTCTCTCTCTTTCTTTCTCATTCTCCCCCTTTTCTCTTTCTCTCATTTAGTCTCACTTTCTCTCTCTCTCTCTCTCTCTCTCTCTCTCTCTCTCTCTCTCACTTTCTCTCTCTTTCTTTTTCATTCTCCCCCTTTTTCTATTTTTAGCTATTTTATTCTTACTTTCTCTCGCTCTCCCTCTTTCCCGCATTTTCTCTCTTTTTTTTCCCTCAATTTTCTTTCTCTCTCGTTCACTTTCCCTCTCACTTTCTCTCTCTGTCTTTCAACCTTACAGACGATATTATTTTGGCTCCAGCCAGAAACTGGGACGAGCTGAAGCAGAATTGTAGCTGGAAAAAACAATCATGCAGTCCTCTTTCTATGCCCAATTTCCTTGTACATGTGTATTTTTATGACAACCAGATTATACATCAGGGATCAAAAGAGCTGTGGCAGAGCAAAGTTATAAGTGCTGCCTCTCCAATGCCCCCTTTGTTCATTATATTTATTGAACAATTGGGCCTCCATTTATTAGTTTTATTCTGGGTGTGCTATAGTGTTTGAATCAATGTCCTGTACCCAAGTAGTTTAAGAAGACATTGTTCTGCCTTCTTGGTTGGCTGCAGTTGATGAGTGATGGAATTATATGTTCCTTAGTCACATAATAAAGACCCTTGCAGTCTGTCATTTCCTCAAGAGACAAGTCCACATAGGCAGGCCATCAAGACTAGTATGTACTCATTGGGTTTACTGTTTTGGATCTTATTGTACTAGACACAAATATAAATTCTGTGCATACAGTATATGCCTCTAATATGCATAAAGAACAAAGAGGCTGAACTGTGTACTGTTCAGCTGTCTGATTTCTTCTATGAATGCTATAATCGTGTAATACTCTGCAATCTATGGTAGGGTAACTGTTCCACCACTGTTGCATACAAGGTGATATCAAAAAAGTTTTGAGACTGGCTCTGCTTACAAGAGGGTACTTTATTTATCTACGTTTACACACTATCACCTTCAAAATGGTCCCCTTGCATAGCAATACGGTGCTCCCAGCGTCCCTGCCACTTCTGGAATGTGTCCTGGAAGTCTTCTTTTCAAAGCGTGTCAAGCACCTTCTGCGAATCGTGGTGGATCTCCACAATGTTGTCAAAACGGCGTCCTTTGAGCTGCCTGTTCATCTTCGGGAGGAGGGCAAAGTCCACAGGAGCCAAATCTGGCCAGTAGGGTGGGTGCAGAAATGAGATCATGTTGTTTCCAGCAAGAAACTCTTGTTTGTTCTAACTTGCTGTTCATGATGAAATAACACACGTGGTCAGAATAGCACCAGTTGCACAGCTCCCGATGTACACAGGATGATGTCTTTTGGCACACTGACTTTTTAAGGTGCATGCGTGCAGCATTGTGCTGCCATCTGTTGGCGTGTTACAAAACTAGTCTCAAAACCTTGATAAAACAGTATCGTAATAAATGCAGATATGTTAGTGTAATAAGATTTTTAGTAGACATTTGTAGACATTTCGCCAAATACTTGCAGTTCATAAAAAAACTTGAGGTAAGAAAGCATAGCTGTCCAGGGCTTTGTTCACACCATATCTGCTAAACTGCATTTTTCCACACACTGCATATGTATGTTGTAAAAACAATTGTTTTCTATGTGCACCCCAAATTTGTGCAGTGGTGTGTAGAAGGATGCAGCTCAGTAGACATGGTGTGAACAAATTTGTTTTGTAGGGGCTCATTCAAATGAGCACAGAGGGCCATATAACAATAGCATTCAGTGCATTTCTGTGCCTGAGAGTCACAGATGTTTGCACTCATCCATCACTGTACAGATGAAACTGTTCAGATGTGCATACATCCACAGTGTCTGAAAGCCTGTCATTGATCTGTAAAGGCTGTTGGCTGCAGCTGTGCGCTAACACCTGTGATTCCCACATTCGCACAGAAATATGCTGAGTTCTATCCATGCATGGCTTTCTGCACTCATGTGAATGGGCCCTAAGGCACAGCTTATACAACAGTTTCCAAGAGAAATGTAAGAATACAGTGCCTTGAAAAAGTATTCATATGCCTTGAAATTTTCCACATTTTGCCAAGTTACAGCCAAAAACATAAATGTATTTAATTGAGATTCTATGTGGTAGACCAACACAAAATGTCACACAATTGTAAAGTGGAAGGAAAATGATAAAAGGTTTTCAAGAATTTTTACAAGTAAATATCTGAAGTGTTGTGTGCCTTTGTATTCAGCCCCCTGTACTCTGATACCTCTAATTAAAATCTAGTGGAACAAATTGCCTTCAGGAGCCACCTAATTAGTAAATAGAGTCCACCTGTGAGTAATTTAATCTCAGTATAAATGCAGTTGTTCTTTGAAGCCCTCATAGGTTTGTTAGAGAACCTTAGTGAACAAACAGCATCATGAAGGCCAAGGAACACACCAGACAGGTCGGGGATAAAGTTGTGGAGAAGTTTAAAGCAGGGTTAGGTTAAAAAAAAAACATCCCAAGCTTTGAACTTCTCACGGAGCACTGTTCAATCCATCATCCGAAAATGGAAAGAGTATGGCACAACAGCAAACCTACCAAGACATGGCCGTTCGCCTAAACTGACAGTCCGGGCAAGGAGAGCATTAATCAGAGAAGCAGCCAAGAGGCCCATGGTAACTCTGGAGGAGCTGCAAAGATCCACAGCTCAGGTGGGAGAATCTGTCCACAGGACAACTATTAGTCGTGCACTCCACAAATCTGGTCTTTATAGAAGAGTGGCAAGAAGAAAGCTATTGTTGAAAGTCTGGGTCAGATGAGACTAAAATTTTACTTTCTGACCTAAAATCAAAACACTATGTGTTGCGGAAAACTAACACTGCACATCACCCTAAACACACCTTCCTACCATGAAACATGTTGTGGGTATGCTTTTCTTCAGCAGGGACAGGGAAGCTGGTCAGAGCTGATGGGAAGATGGATGGAGCCAATTACAGGGCAATCTTGGAAGAAAACCTCATATTATATGGTTTTGATAAATCTGAAGACAAAAATCTGCAGAAAATCTAATAGTGTGTATGGGGCTTTAGAGCCTGCAGAAGACTTGAGACTGGGGCGAAGGTTCACCTTCCACCAGGACAACGACCCTAAACATACAGCCAAAGCTACAATGGAAAAGTTTAGATCAAAGCATATTCATCAGTTATAGGGCGTACACACGGTCGGACTTTGTTCGGACATTCCGACAACAAAATCCTAGGATTTTTTCCGAAGGATGTTGGCTCAAACTTGTTTTGTCTACACACGGTCGCACAAAGTTGTTGGAAAATCCGATCGTTCTAAACGCGGTGACGTAAAACACGTACGTCGGGACTATAAACGGGGCAGTGGCCAATAGCTTTCATCTCTTTATTTATTCTGAGCATGCGTGGCACTTTGTCCGTCGGATTTGTGTACACACGATCGGAATTTCCGACAACAGATTTTGTTGTCGGAAAATTTTATCTCCTGCTCTCCAACTTTGTGTGTCGGAAAATCCGATGGAAAATGTCCGATGGAGCCCACACACGGTCGGAATTTCCGACAACACGCTCTGATCGGACATTTTCCATCGGAAAATCCGACCGTGTGTACGGGGCATTAGAGTGGACCAGTCAAAGTCCAGACCTAAATCCAATTGATAATCTGTGGCAAGACTTGGAAATTGCTGTTCACAGATGCTCTCCATACAATCTGACAGAGCTTGTGCTATTTTTCAAAGAAGAATGGGCAAAAATGTCACTCTCTAGATGTGCAAAGCTAGTAGAGACATACCCAAAAAGACTTACAGCTGTAATTGCAGTGAAAGGTAGTTCTACAAAGTATTGACTCAGGGGGGCTGAATACAAATGCACGCCACACTCTTTAGATATTTATTTGTAAAAACAAAATGAAAACCATCTATCATTTTCCTTCCACTTCACAATTATGTCCTACTTTTTGTTGGACTATCACATAAAATCCCAATAGAATACATTTACGTTTTTGGTTGTACAAAATGTGAAAAATTTCAAGGGGTGTGAATATGTTTTCAAGGCGCTGTATCTCTAGCAAAAATGATCAGCAAACTAATTGAGTAGGATTAGGGCCCAGTTAGAATACAAAGGTGACATTAGGAGTCTAATAGACATCTGATGTCTACTTAAAGAGAACCTGTCAACTGCACTATGTATTTATATATTTACTTGACACAGCCTTATTTTTTGTATTGTATCAAAATTGTTTGTAGTATATTGTGTTTGTGTGAACTAAAATTAATTTGATTATAAATATGGATTTATTAACAGTTGTACTAATATTGTGTAATAAAAATTGCAACTGTCACCACTTTATTCTACTGGATCTCTCCTTACAGAAAATATAGAATGTCTTGGGGGTTTTATTTAATCTTCAGGCTTAAAATCGCAATTACAAAATGCCTTGTATCTTTTCACAGAATGCAAGGCGTTAAGTGAATAGACAAAAGGAGATCCTGTCGTTTGTCCACCCCCTCTTCGGTCCTCATCCATTCACAGAAAGTCTTGAATTCTTTAGAAAGAATACAAAGGGAAGGGGAAAGTAAAGGGAGGGCAAACAATGGTATCTCTTCACTGTCGTAGTCACTAAATGTGATCTCCAAAGCACTGAAAGATCTCTGTTCTTTGACGGGAGAATTTGTACAGTAAAAAGCATCCAGTCGGACACAGGACACATTTCACTGGAGGTACATTTTTTGACTAAGGGTATATCCTAAAAAAACTTTTACTAGAGATCAGCTTGAAAGCCTAACCCTGTGAATTACACAAATATCAGTACAGACACCGGCACTATTGAGGTTACATGCTTGTTAATTCTAGAAGGTAGAGAAATTAAGGTGTTAGGCTTAACAAAAACCCTCCGGTCTCGTCAAGGTTCCTGCCATCTGCATGCTTTGCCGTCTGACAGTTCTAAAAATAGTTAAGGGGTGGGGGCCACCTGGCGACATCTCCGGCTGGGCCCATCCCCTCCTGATGTCATTGACCAAGGCATGCTGGGTAGATGACATCACAAGGGGACGCGATCACCCGATTACATCATCAGGGGACTCTGCCCCTTAGTTATTTAAGAAATATCAGAAGGCAGAGCAGGCAGACGGCGGAAGCCTTCGAAGAGCCTGGATGTTTTTTATTTTTTTGGGTGTGGGGCTGCGACGGGCGTCGTGATTAACAATGGATCTACTGCGGGGACTTTTTTTTTAAATTTATTAATAAATGAATTGTCAAAAACTCGTGCTGTGTCTTTACTCAGTTTTTTTGTGAATGGGTAAGGGTACTATGTATACTCATTCATATAGGGGGGGCAGGATCTGGGGGCCCCTTTGTTAAAGGGGCTTCCAGATTCTGATAAGCCCCTCACCCTCAGACCCCACAATCACCGGCCAGGGTTGTGGGGAAGAGGCCTTTGTCCCCATTAACATGGGGACAAGGTGCTTTGGGGCTTGGCAGAGCCCACTCTGCTCCAAAGCACCCCCCCATGTTAAGGGCATGTGGCTTGGTATGGTTCAGGAGGGGGGATTCTCACTCGCCCCCCCTGGTCTGCCGGACTGCATGCTCAGATAAGAGTCTGGTATGGATATTGGGGGGACCCAATACGTTTTTTTTTATTTTGGTGTGGGGTTCCCCTTAAAATCCATACCAGACCCAAAGGGCCTGGTATGGATTGGGGACCTCATGCTCTTTTTTTTTCTGAATTTTTCATTGCTGGCATTCTTTTGGTTACATTTCAGCTGTCGGTGGGAAATCCCGCTAATGAGTCACTGATTGTTAAGGACCTAGCGGCCAGCTTCCCGGCCCACTCTTTAAAAACCAGCTATTTTTAGAATTAGAATCATTCAAAAAATTTGAAAAAAATGAATAAACAAAACTAAGTTTTGTTTATTCAGCTGAGTCAGCTGAGTTATTTGACCACAGCGTCAGCCACTTGCGCGTTGATGATGCCGAGCCATTACTGGATCTAGATGTTGGTTCTGAGGTTGAGGATGACAGGAATATGATCCTAGATAGAGAGGAGAACACTGGTAGACAAATTGGCATTCATGTTCCCACAGCCGCAGCGTATTGCCAACTTGTCTCCAGTGGTAATGATGATGATGATGAAGATGGAGGAGATGGAGGTGATAATGATGATGAGGTCACTGATGCAACTTGGGTGCAAGATAGAGCAGAGGAGGAAACTGAAGGTGAGGCGGCACAACACTAAGGAGGCTGACATCAAGAAAGAGTTGAGAGCAGCCACCCTATTCCATCACATTCTGCAGCTGTTATCTCCCGGCCCACTCCCCAAAGCTCAGCTGACTGGGCCTTTTTTCAGCACATCTGCAGTATATCGCACTGTTGCTATCTGAATACTATGTCTCAGGCACATCAAAAGTGGCAAAAACACCAGCCATTTGGGTACCACATGCTTAACAAGGCATTTAACGTCCAACCACTCAGCACGTTGGCAAGAGCACCTAAAAGCCACACAAAAGGGGACACAAATCTGTCCCTCCTCCTCAACCTCCTCCTTACCCACTTCAGTCTGCCCCTGCTCTACCGAGTTATTACCTCTCAGCAGCCTCCACTGACAGGGATGATGGTATAGCACAGGGTGTCCCAGGTCCTAGCAGCACATCTGCCAGCAGCACACCACCAGCTGTAGACTGTAGCCAGCAAATTTCTCTGCCCCATCTGCTGCAGCGAAAAAAAATACAGTCCCTGCCACCAACATGCCCAGCGTCTAAATGCAAGCTTGTCAAAGCTATTGGCTCTCCAACTTCTGCCTTTCAGCCTGGTGGATTCTGCTCCTTTCCATGAATTTGCACAATGTGCTGTACCCCAATGGCAGGTTCCCAGTCGCTACTACTTTTCACGTAAGGCCGTTCCATCTCTCTACCATCACATGGAAGGGAATGTTCTGGCATTGTTGGCCAAGGCAGTCAGCCGTAAAATCCACCTTACTGCTGACACGTGATCCAGCAAGCATGGGCAGGGATGATATATTTCGTTCACAGCACACTGGGTAACGCTGCTTGCAACTCGAAAGGATGCAGGACAGGGCTCGGTGCTGCAGCCTGTTGTGCCCCCACATCTCCATACAGCTGGTGGTGATGATGCCAGACCTGTGAGCTCTACCCCCTCCTCCGCCACCTCCATGCCCTCCTCTGCAGAATTGTCCTATGAACATCAGGTACCCCTAAACGTTCAAAGGGAACGCAGTGCTTCAGCTGGTGTGTTTAGGGGACAGGACTAAGGGGACCCCCCAGGCACTATATTGGAAGGAATTATTCATTTTTATGCGTTCACTTTAGAAATCAAAAAATCACTGCCCATTTAAAAATTAAGTTTTTCACAAACTTTTTTTTTATTGATACATGTCCCCTAGGGCAGGACCCGGACCCCTATAACCATAGTGTGCCCAATTACTTGCATATAAGCCTTAAAAATGGGCACTTTTGATTTTGGAAGTTGAGGTCCCATTGACTTTAATGGGGTTTGTTATTCAGGTCCGAACTTTGGTTGGGGTTCGAAAGTTCTGGTGTGAACCAAACAGGGGTCCGTTCGGCCCATCCCTAGTCAGCAACTACAAATACTGTAGCTGCTAACTTTTAATATAAAGACACTTACCTGTCCAGGGAGACAGCAATGTCGGCACCCCAACCTGATCCGTCCAGCGGCTCCGGGTGTAGGCGCTGGCATTCTTATTAAGGGAAACAGGAAGTGAAGTCTTGCGGCTTCACAGCCTGTTTCCTACTGCGCAAGCCCAAGTCGCGCTGTGCTTTCTGAATGGTCCCGCTGTCTTCTGGGACCTGTCTATCTCCCAAAAGGCAGCGGGGGGGGGGAGTAGGAGGGGCTGGAAGTGTTGTAGATCACTGCACAACGATGCAACAATCTTACACAAAAATGGGAGCTGATACCTGGATTTGACAGGTATCCGCTCCCCCCGAAAGGTGTCAAATGTGGCAGAGTGGGGAGGAAATTAACAAGTGGAGCTTCCCCTTTTGGGTGGAGTTTCACTTTAAAGTGATATTAATCTCTTGCAGACCAGCCACCGCAGTTATACTGCCGCAGGTTGGCTCGGCTGCGCAAATCGCCGTAGGTGTACGTTGGGCTTGCACACTGTGATTTGTGGGCATGCATGTGCCACCGGAGGTGCGCACTCACTCCCATTGGCCAGCAGGGGAGCTGCGATCGTACCCCGCAGTGACTTACACAGGGATCTCCCTGTGTAAACAAGACAAATCTCCGTTCTGACAGGGGAGATCACACAGATCCTGTCTTTCTGCTATGCAGGAAGATGGATATGTGTGTTGTTCCAGTGAGCCCTTCCCCCATACAGTTAGAACACACAGTGAGGGAAAACAGTTAACCATTTGATCGCCCCTGATGTTAACCCCTTCCCTGCAAGTGTCATTAGTACAATTATGCCATGTACACATGATCGGACATTGATCGGACATTCCGACAACAAAATCCATCGGATTTTTTCCGACGGATGTTGGCTCAAACTTGTCTTGCATACACACGGTCGCACAAAGTTGTCGGAAAATCCGATTGTTCTGAACGAGGTGATTTAAAACACGTACGTCGGGACTATAAACGGGGCAATAGCCAATAGCTTTCGTCTCTTAATTTATTCTGAGCATGCGTTGGATTTGTCTACACACGATCGAATTTAAAGGATCGGATTTTGTTTTCGGAAAATTTTATATCCTGCTCTCAAACTTTGTGTGTCGGAAATTCCGATAGAAAAAGTCAGATGGAGCCCACACACGATCGGAATTTCCGACAACACAATCCGATCGCACTTTCTCCATCGGAAAATCCGACCGTGTGTACATGGCATAACAGTGCATATTTTTAGCACTGATTACTGTAGTAATGTCACTGGTTCACAAAAAAGTGTAAAAAATGTCCGTTAGGTGTTTGATCTGTCTGCCGCAATGTCGCAGTCCCGCTAAGAATCACCGATCACCACCATTACTAGTAAAAAATAAATAAATAATAAAAATGCCATAAATGTATCCACTATTTTGTAGATGTGGTAACTTTTGCGCAAACCAATCAATTTATGCTTATTGGGATTTTATGCATAGAATGCATGAAGGTACAAAACCTTCAGCCTTCAGAACCATTTTAAAATTTCTATCATATAACAGCTGAGTATTTTTTGCTGTAACCTCATAAAACTTAAGGTCTACACTCAAGCTCCTGTAAGTCCACCCAGTGTTTCCTGCAATGGGTGCTAGCTGGGCAGGAGTCCGTCCAACTCCTCACATACTGTGGATATGCATAGAGAAAAGAAGGTCCCAAACACCACACACCTAGCAAACCATTAGTAAACTGAAAACAGCCTCAGCCAGCTTCAGCCAAAGCCACACCCCGGAGGTTCATGATTAAGCCACGGGGGGCGAGGTGAAGTTCGTATTATTTGCTGTTTCACAGTTAGAAGGCATTTTTAGCAAACTGACTGTAATACAAAGATTTACTGGCTGTTCAGTACTGTGTGAACCTTGAAAAAGGGAGAACACCTTAAAAGCTTGTCCTGAAAATTTGGATGTTAATGCACATAAAAAAAGCACTGACCGTACTTGACTGTTTTTGTTGCAAGTATATAGTGCAAAGAAAAATAGTGGCTATTGTGCAGAGATGTAGCTATAGAAGAAGTGTTGGATCCTACCGCACTAGATTATGGATTAGACTAAAGGCAAATAGGCTGTGCACTTTGAAAGTGCAAGTGCAGTTACTACAATGCTTAGTAAATGAGGTTAAGCATCACTTTGCAAAGAGTACACAATCACCTGCAAGGAAAAAAACGCCATTTTTGCTTGCACGTGATTGGATGATTGAAGTTAGCAGAGCTTCTGCTCATTTAAGAAGCTCTGGAGCAACTGCATTTGTAGAGTGCAACTGCACTTTGCAAAGTGCACAGTCTATTTGCCTTTAGTAAATCAACCCCGGAGTGTCTCTCCAGGCAAAAATAATACATTTTTTCACAACGTTTTCACAGTAAATATCTGGTGCAGCTGTGCATAGTAACCAATCAGCTTCTAACTTCAGTTTGTTCAATTAAGCTTTGACAACAACCTAGAAACTGATTGGTTACTATGAACAGTTGCACCAGATTCTGTGTGCTCCAGTTTTAGTAATTCCCTCCTGACATTATGCTAGTTTGTCACAGCCCTGGAATTTACATAGAATTAGCCTGGTGATCCTGCCACAATCCTCCATATGACATGAATTCCTGCTCCAGCCCAACAACACTGTTCAGTCCACATGCAAATGCAGATCCAGGCTTTCAAAACCCTCTGGAGCTATTTAAAGCTCTATGCACACTTGAAAATTACCATCATTTTTACCTTCTCCTTTAATTTTGCGTATTTGTGCAGCGGATTTCCATGCTTGAAAATTCCACCAGGCACTATATTGCCCATCCACCAGAAGCTGGCAGCATTGTGTGCATATGCAGAAATCTGCTGTGTATGTGTAATTGTTCCACCAGACTCTTCCAAAAGCCTAGAAGAGACCATTGGTGCATTTGCGCATGCATGTTTTTTTTTAAAAATGGCAATGTGGAAGAGGGGTGGAGGGAAGTAATTCAGGAGCAGTTTAGTGCCACTTTAATTTCACTCATCAATAATGGTAAAGTATACCTGCCCATGACGTCCAAGAGCAGGGTCATGTTTTGTAACTTTGCACTTGTAAAGATTACTGTTTTTTTTAATGGACCTGTGCCCTAAAATTCTATTTTACTTTTTGTTTGCCTTTTTATTAAATTACAGTCTGTAACATTTACCATATTTAAAATGTAAAAAGCAGTAATGTGACTTGCATCGCCAATAATAAGCAGAAAATGCCAGTTAGTGCTCTCAGATAGTGGCAGATTCAGCAGTAGGAGATTACGTCCCTTTTTTTTTTTAGCTAAAAGGTTTGGTTTACTGGTTACTTTTTATATCTACTCAAACTAGCTGTTTGAAAACAGAATTGGTAACAACTAGCTAACCTTCTTCTTTAAGGCTACATTCACATGTTTTGTGAGGATGCACAAAATCACACCAGTTCTAATCACATAGGGCAGCCCATTAATTTCAATGGGCTGCTCTACATGCAGCAAAGTAGCTCATGCACCATTCTGAGTGCCTTTCTTGCTGCATTTGGTGTGCCAGTAATAATGGATGGTTACGCAAACGTGAAGTTTCGCAAACACGCACTAAATTGTGTGATTTTATGCAAGTTCATGTAATCATAAAGTGTGAATTCAGCTTTGGAGATGTCTGTTTTCAACAACACAAAGTCATACCTCCCAACATTTTGAGATGGGACACCTACCAACAAACATATGTAGGCATAGCACACGCCACCTGCCACACCCCCTTAAAGGAGAATTTAACTCCCAAAAAATTATTGAATCTACAAGGGCTTTTTTTTACCATTACTATTCCTTTATTTTGACTTTTAAAATGCACAAATGCAGCAATTTAGAAATTGAATAAAAGGTTTAGCACTGGAAAACACTTTTCGAAAGATAAAAAGTGCATTTTATATACAACTATATGGATCACACCAAAATGAGGGACAAATGAGAGGGAAAAAACTACAGAGGGACCAGAGGCGTAACTAGAATCTTCAGGGCCCCGATGCAAGAAACCATTAAGGGCCCCCCTGACCCCCGGACAGGGCTCTTTTCTCCGAGCCCGATTGCGGAACACCAGGGTCCGGTCACAAGTGGGTGGCTGCATGTAAAGGAATAGATCCCCCCCCCCGCTTCTCCTCCTCTCCCTCCCACATGCATTCAGCGGCTGCAGGAGGAAAATGGAGAGATGGGTTCCTCTATGTCGGTTCTTCTCAATCTTTTTCCAGTCAGGGCACCCTTGAAGTGGCTGCACTGCAACCACCCTGCAACTGTGTGCATTGCATGCACTTGCAGCATAGTGATGATGCATTTAAGGGGTTAAAACAGGCGGTCAGGAGGCAACATATTGCCTCTTTACCGGCTGTCAAATGCCTCTGAAAAGCGATCTGAGCATGGATTACTTTTCAGAGGAACAGCATTTTTTTTTGCTGGTACTATGAACAAGCAAAAAAAAAAAAAACGGTTCTAATGAGACACATATAGGGGGTCAGGATTAAAAGCGCATACATAAAATGTGCATATATACATGTAAACACACATACATACACACACACACACGCATACATACATACATAAATACACACACATATAAACCAGTGGCAGATGGTGCTCAAAATTTTTTGGGGGGCGCAAGCAAACTGAAATTTTTTTTAAAAAACGCATCAATTGCAGCCTCACTGTGCTCATCAAACGCAGCCACTGTGCACATCAATTGCCACCCCTGTGCCCATCATATGCAGCCACTGTGCCCATCAAACGCAGCCACTGTGCCCATCAAACAGAGCCACTGTGCCCATCAAACGCAGCCACTGTGCCCATCAAACGCAGCCACTGTGCCCATCAAACGCAGCCACTGTGCCCATCAAATGCAGCCACTGTGCCCATCAAACGCAGCCACTGTGCCCATCAAATGCAGCCACTGTGCCTATCTAACGCAGCCACTGTGCACATCAATTGCCACCACTGTGCCCTCAAACGCAGCCACTGTGCCTATCAATTGCCACCACTGTGCCTATAAAAATGCAGCCACTGTGCCCATCAAAAGCAGCCACTGTGCCCTAAAACGCAGCCACTGTTCCATCAAATGCTGCCACTGTGACCCCCCTGCCTGCTCGCAGTCTGCCCGGCACTTACCCTGTCTCGGTGGGGCAGCAGGTGACGTCGACGAGCGGGGTCCTCCATGCGTCTCCTCCCACCCTCTCCTCCTGATAGGCATCCAATAGCGGCGCCTGTCGTTTCAGCCAATCAGGTGACGGGTAACAGACCCGAGCACCTGATTGGTGGAGAGGCGGTTCAGTGTTAGGAAAGCGAATATTTATTCGCTTTTCTAACACACCTGGGTGGACCGTGAGCACCAAGCATGGCACTCGCAGTTCACCTATTTTAAAGCCTATTAGTACTTTAAAAACACCCCCCCCCCCCCCGGTGTAATTCAGGCGCCAGGCGTCTGAATAGGGGGGGCAGTGGCAGCCATAGATAGATTCACGCTATGCATGAATCTATCTATTTGTGATAGAGGGGTGCCTGGAGAGAGGGGGCGGCGCCCATGCGCCCCTATGGACGCACCACCACTGACACACACACATGCACATATACATAGATGCACTCACACACATACATGCACACACACATGCACATACCCACACACATACATACATGCACATACACACACACATACATACATGCACATACATATAAACACACATACAGTAGATAAAAAACGGCAGACCTTTACCTTAGCTCTTCCTGCCGGGTACTGCACTGTAGGGGGAGACATAGAGCACAGCACACACTGCTTTCACTTTGTAATCAATGTGAGCAGCTCCCTGCACAGTGCCGAATACAGTTCGGCTTAGGATCGGGGAGCTTTGTTCCGCTCCCCCTATCAAAGAACTGTATACAAGGGGCCCTCAAGGGCCCCCTGCAGCAAGGGGCCCGGTCGCCAGGGCAACCTCAGCGACCCCTATAATTCCGCCTCTGAGAGGGACATTGCTCCAAATCAGGGGCAGTCCCTCGAAATCAGGGACAGTTGGGAACTATGACAAAGTCCCTGAATATGAAGAATCCTAAAATGTTACCAATTTATAGATTTCTGGAGTAAACATTCTCAGTAAAAAAAATAGCAATAACCAAAATTGCACTTCATAAAACAAGGATAATGTGGCATTTATGAAAATTGCATTGTTATATTTTACAGGTATTTGCATTCCAGTTGCTGAAACTATGTTGACACCTCATATACCAGAACTTGAAGGGCACCCAAAGAAGAACAGTCACACATCTAGTAAAGATATGAACTGGCAAGATATTAGAAGACATCACCCTAAAATGCCCCATATAAAAGGTAGGACTATATGCTGCTATATAAAGAAGTTTCATGATTTTACATAAGACTTGTACATGTGTGACAGCAGTGTTATCAAATAATAAAGACATTTTCATATCTTTATGGAGGATCTGAATCGTCCAGGGTTGGGTACAAGTTTAGGTCACGAAGAACACAGCTCCTGAATTAATTGGCAGTATCAGTGAGGAAGGCAGAGAGGTGATTTAAAAAAAATCTAATATTCTAAAACCAAACCTTTTTTTATAGTTTTGATAGCTGCTGCCTGTTTCCAATTAGAGAGACTTTCTGTTCTGAAGACACAACACGAAATGAAAGGTAATCCTCTCTTAAGCCCCATACACACTATTAGATTATCTACAGATTTTTGTCTTCAGATTTACCAAAACCATATAATATGAGGTCAAACCTTAAGAGTTTCAATTTGTGTGCAATCAGGCAGGCCCTTGCACTATATAGTTTTGGTAAATCTGAAGACAAAAATCTGCAGAAAATCGAATAGTGTGTGTGGGGTCTTAGTCAGTTGTCACCACAGCAAATGCTCACATTAAAAAGATGTTCCCTCTATTCCTGTTGCATTGACATGTCAAAATTAGTAGAAGATTCTGCCTGCCACGTACACCAAATTTTCAGATTTTTTTTTTCAGGCAATCTGTGTGGTCATAAGTCAGTTTCCTATATGGTAACTTTTTAATAATCTCTGCTTTCCATTGTTGTAAAGTAGGCACTCTCTCTTCTATTCACAATGGCTCATGCAGAAAGGTGTGCAGATAAATGGTTAATTCTTGAGACTCAGGTGGACCAAGCAGGCATAGCAAGGAACCCATGAAGTCATGCAAAAAAGGATATTATTTACAGGGGGTCCCCGGGTTACAAACAAGTTAGGGACTGTAGGTTTGTTCTTAAGTTGAATCTGTTTGTAAGTCGGAACAGGTACATTTTTTAAGTGTAGCTCCAGCCAAAAAAACTATTTTTAAGCTTTTTGGATAGCATAGGGAAGGGTTAACACCCCTGTAACATTTGTTTTGCTGTGTGTGCCCCTGTTCAGAAGTTTTCACCTCACTTTCTGTTCCAATGACAATTGGATTTTGAAAATTTTGGGTTGTTGTGGAAACAAGCCTTGGTGATAAAGCATCAGTGGAGGTACCTTTTTCCCATAATAGCTCTTACAGTAGTGAATTTCCCTTCCTAGGGGTAGATTTCCTCTCACTTCTTGTTGTCTCCCTCCGTTTGTAAGTAGGAGTCATTTGTAAGTCGGATGTTTGTAACTAGGGGACCCCCTGTACTTCAAGTAAGCCTGTATCTGTGGGCAGAACCAAGGCAGGTGGAAAAAGAACCCGGGGGGCCCCTGACACTTGACACAGCCTGCAATATTTTAGTTTGCTGGTTATTTTTGCCCATACTAAGACTGTAGTCCTAACAAAACTAAGATATACTCATAAGCTGAAGTCACATGCAAGCTCTTCATACCAGCAGTATCATTCCTGACACCATGTCATATAGAAGGATCTTCTTCTAAAAGGTACTTACAGGATCACATTTTCCTGTTGGCTTCACCACTTGGGTTATGCCTCAATCAATCATTTGTTTCATTGCAATTTTTTTTAAATGTACTAACAAACCTTGTTTGTTACTATTGCTGATTTCTGCTTATTAATTTATAGGACATGAAGGAGACCCTTGCCTTCGTTCAACTGACTGCATTGAAGGTTATTGCTGTGCTCGCCATTTTTGGACCAAAATCTGCAAACCAGTACTACGACAAGGAGAAGTTTGCACAAAGATACGGAAAAAAGGCTCTCATGGATTGGAGATCTTTCAGCGATGCGACTGTGCTAAGGGCTTGTCTTGCAAAGTATGGAAAGATGCCACATTTTCTTCAAAATCAAGACTGCACATTTGTCAGAAAATCTAAGCCATTAGAATCATTGATACAACAGATTGTTTTCATGAAGGAGGATACTATTGATCCACATATATGAAGGACATTGGGTACTGAGAATGACACTGAACTGAAAGGGGATGTATATTATGAACTGGAGCTAATGGACCTTTCCTGTGTAAATAAACAATTTGTGACATTGACATTTCATAAAATGGCATTTATTATGGTAACAACGCATGCCCACTGATTTTACAACAATATATGAGCATTAAGTATATAGACATTATCTTCATTTGTGTATTCTGTTGAAACACTTTAACAAAATCCAAACATAGTTTTTTTTTTCTTCTGTGCAACGGCATAGAGTTCTTTACATTAAAAGTAGAACAGATTTTGTCCAGAGAGTACAGCTACAGTGTTTTCACATGATGATCAATCATACTGGATTACAGTTACGGTATATCCTGTTCTTTGTCAAAAAAGTATTTTTCAGAACACAGAAATCTGGGTCAGCCAATTACTGGCAACTATCATACGTTTATAAAAGCTCAATTATGAATAACAGATCTATGCAAGTCAGATATTGCTGACACTGTGCCGACCAGATCTTTATTATTAAATTATACCAATTAAGAGAAAGCACGCCTGCTCAACACAAAGTTCACTGTGGCATTTAAAATGGTTAGCGCACATGTGTTAGCTGTCCAGTTTGATACACTACAGTGTTTTTCTTTTTTTTGTGGTTTACAGAATTAATATCATGAAAAAAATGGTATAATAAAAAGAGCAAGGCGACACTGTATAATTTGTTAACTAAGAAGAATATCATCATTGTATGATGTTTACTACAGTAAAATAGAAAATATACACAGAATATATGATAGCGGTGGCTGCTTTGTTTTTTTCATCAGCATTAATTGCCTTTCTTATGCTTTACAGTTATTTATATTGTTCATTATAGACGCCCATGTTCAGGCTCTGATCTGGCTTTCATTAAAAATTAAATAAAATATTTATATTTGTTTTTTTTTTTATTGCATGTAACTGTGTTTTGAATACTAATAAGTTACATGCAAAGGGTGAAAGTGGTGCAAACCACGTTAAGGCTACCATTTAGATAGTTCTGACTGTTAAACAAAAGTTTGGGACTGTGTCAGCAAGATAATAGCGCCAAAGTTTTTTGTGAACACTGTTATTGCAAATAATGCATAAACAAGAAATTTCCTCACCACCAAATACTCAAAGCTTTAAATGTGTTGACACCTGCAGGGATCAGATTTTTAACTCTCAGTATATGAACTTCAGCAGGTCACACCTCTCAATGGAGCTGGTTCACACTTGTCGGGGTGGCCACGGTGCGGTTTCAAAAAGGGTCCTGTGCGTTTTTGGGTCTGCTTCAAATGCGAATTCAGGGAAAAATTCACACCTAAATCACACCTGAACCAGACCCTGGACTGCAAACCACAGCCGCATATATGTGAACACTGCCGGAAGCCTTGATTTCCATACATTGCACTGATAATGGTCAACAAACCTGAAACAGCTGTGCAGTTTAAAATAAATGGCTCTATACTATTTGGTTATATATGTGCTGTAAACCACTTAAGGTGTAGTTGGCTCTGAGGCATAAAGGGATGATGTCCATGATTTCCTAAAATTAGGAATAAGCTCCTTGTCTTTTTGATCTGTGATGACAAGTACATACCTTCTGTATGAAGAAAGCTCTGCCATCGTTCACAAAGAATTAATGGCAGGCTTTTCGGTTCCTTTGATCCCACCTCCCCATAACCTGGTCTGGTTACATTATCACTATGATGTTTTAAAACTGGACATAGGGTGGCAAACATACCACATAGCACTTTAACTAAATTAAATTGAAAATATATCGTGTAGCACTTACTTGGGGAAAAATTTGTTGGGCTGTGATCTGTTTTTTAATGCTAATAGCCGACCTAGTGACAGAATTGCAAGTTCTAAAGCCATTTGCAAGTCACACAATACTGAAATTTTCAGTTCTGTAAGGGCTGGGACCCATATGATTGTTGTTTAATCAGTAGTAAAACCTTAGCCTAGCATAGTTGACAAAAATACATTTGTAAAGGGCACTTTTCTGTTGAAATGGCTTGCCATGCTAGATATAGTGCTGTGATTGATCACATCTAAAAACTAGGTCAAACATTAATTACACCCTTTTTCTGACCTCTGTAGCTGCAGGCACAGTTAAGCAATTCACCTTGAAAGTTCAAAACAGAAGTACTGTAGTCATTCTAATTGTCAGTTTAGCTTTCTGTGCCTCCCCCATCCCAGAACACTCACTCTATGTTTACTTTAGAGCACCAGGGACCGGTTTCATGGCAGCCAACTATCCCAGGGACCGGGGGGGGGGGGGGCTGGTCAGTGGTGGTGGGCGGGTCAGGGAATGGGATCTTCACAGAGTCTGTCCTCAGCCCCCCTTCACACCACCACCCTCCTTTAGAGCACAGTCCCTCCTTTATATTGGTGTCTACAAACCATGGCCCAGCTAATAGCCAATAATCTGTCAGACTTGTGGGGAGTGGACCCGGGCCGCAGCTGGAGGGGCCCGGACCAGTTATTGGAGCAGTTTCCAGGGTACACAAAGAGGAATATATTGGATTTCAGGCACAGCTGATACTTCCTTTTCATCCAAGATCTACATATCCAAGGCATTTTTTGACCCGCCAGGGTCTTTTCCTGAGGTGAGCAGGTGGCGGTGTTAGTTTTTTGAAACGCCTACTATACAATTGATCTGTAGCACGGATTTGGAGTGGAATATTATCACTGACGTAATTTCAACTCTATTTTCACATTTTGGACTTTTTAAGTGGACTATTATTATTTAGATATTTATTAGTGTTTTTGTTTTATGATTATTGATCATATTTGCATATTATGTTCACATCATTGTGCTTAGGAGTTATATATTCCTTAGTGGTTAATGCTTGATTATTAGCACCGTGCACAATAATATTCATTGGATTAGCGCACTATTATTCCTTAACTTAATTGACTATAAGTGTGAGATATAAACAAGGCCTGGGGAATGCCCAGGAAAAAATTCCAAGCCTACTTACCACCAGCTCGCAGACAACCAAATTAACCTGTCTAACAGTATGCGTTAAAAACAGGGGTTTAGTCCGCACGCATTTGCAAACGCATGCGTAAGCCACAGAGCCTCGTCACGGCACCCTGATATCTGTGGTCCTAACACTAAAATATGAGTGTCCCCACAGTGGAGGCACATGCATTCTGATGGATAAATGAGAGCAGGTGGACTGAAGGGCAGCCCATCCCTTCTTAAAGGTACAGGAGCACACCAGACACCCAGCAAATAGCACAATGGCTGCAAAGGTGCTGGTGTGTTACTGGACCAATACACACACCAAGGTGATCTCAAAAAACTTGCCACCACCCTCATTTATAGCTGGCTATCGCAGTAAGCGGCATTGGAGGGCTACAAACAGATATAAACAAGGCCTGGGGAATGCCCAGGAAAAAATTCCAAGCCTACTTACCACCAGCTCGCAGACAACCAAATTAACCTGTCTAACAGTATGCGTTAAAAACAGGGGTTTAGTCCGCACGCATTTGCAAACGCATGCGTAAGCCACAGAGCCTCGTCACGGCACCCTGATATCTGTGGTCCTAACACTAAAATATGAGTGTCCGCACAGTGGAGGCACATGCATTCTGATGGATAAATGAGAGCAGGTGGACTGAAGGGCAGCCCATCCCTTCTTAAAGGTACAGGAGCACACCAGACACCCAGCAAATAGCACAATGGCTGCAAAGGTGCTGGCGTGTTACTGGACCAATACACACACCAAGGTGATCTCAAAAAACTTGCCACCACCCTCATTTATAGCTGGCTATCGCAGTAAGCGGCATTGGAGGGCTACAAACAGATATAAACAAGGCCTGGGGAATGCCCAGGAAAAAATTCCAAGCCTACTTACCACCAGCTCGCAGACAACCAAATTAACCTGTCTAACAGTATGCGTTAAAGTGTGAGATCACTACTTAATAGTTGCAGCTGTCCTGCTTATACACAATTATTATTATTTTCATCTCCACACATACAGTGCCTTGCAAAAGTATTCACCCCCTTTGGCTTTTTACCTATTTTGTTACCTTACAGCCTTTAGTTCAATGTTTTTTTTTTAATCTGAATTATATGTGATGGTTCAGAACACAATAGTCTAAGTTGGTGAAGTAAAATTAGAAAAATATATACATAAAACTTTTTTTCAGAAATAAAAAACTGATAATTGGCATGTGCGTATGTATTCACCCCCTTTGTTATGAAGCCTATAAAAATCTCTGGTGCAACCAATTACATTCAGAAGTCACATAATTAGCAAAATGATGTCCGCCTGTGTGAAATTTAAGTGTCACATGATCTGTCATTACATATACACACCTTTTTGAAAGGCCCCAGAGGCTGCAACACCTAAGTAAAAGGCACCACTAACAAAACACTGCCATGAAGACCAAGGAACTCTCCAAACAAGTAAGGGACAATGTTGTTGAGAAGTATAAGTCAGGGTTAGGTTATAAAAAATATCCAAATCTTTGATGATTCCTAGGAGAAACAGCAAACCTGCCAAGAGACGGCCACACACCAAAACTCACAGACCAGGCAAGGAGAGCATTAATCAGAGAAGCAGCACAGAGACCTAAGGTAACCCTGAGGAGCTGCAGAGTTCCACAGAAGACACTGGAGTATCTGTACATAGGACGACAATAAGCCGTACACTCCATAGAGTTGGCCTTTATGGCAGAGTGGCCAGAAGAGAGCCATTACTTTCAGCAAAAAAAAAAAAAAAGGCACGTTTTTAGTTTGCAAAAGGGCATGTGGGAGACTCCCTAAATGTATGGAGGAAGGTGCTCTGGTCTGATGAGACTAAAATTGAACTTTTTGGCCATCAAAGAAAACGCTATGTCTGGCGCAAACCCAACACATCACATCACCCAAAGAACACCATCCCCACAGTGAAACATGGTGGTGGCAGCATCATGCTGTGGGTATGTTTTTCAGCAGTCGGGACTGGGAAACTGGTCAGAGTTGAGGGAAAGATGGATGGTGCTAAATACAGGGATTTTCTTGCACAAAACCTGTACCACTCTGTGTGTGATTTGAGCCTAGGACGGAGGTTCACCTTCCAGCAGGACAATGACCCCAAACATACTACTAAAGCAACACTTTAAGGGGAAACATGTAAATGTGTTGGAGTGGCCTAGACAAAGCCCAGACCTCAATCCAATAGAAAATCTGTGGTCAGACTTAAAGATTGCTGTTCACAAGCGCAAACCATCCAACTTGAAGGAGCTGGAGCAGTTTTGCAAGGAAGAATCGGCAAAAACCCCAGTGGTAAGATGTGGCAAGCTCATAGAGACTTATCCAAAGCGACTTGGAGCTGTGATAGCCGCAAAAGGCTCTACAAAGTATTGACTTTAGGGGGTGAATAGTTATGCACATTGACTTTTTCTGTTATTTTGTCCTGTTTGTTGTTTGCTTCACAATAAAAAAATCTTTAAAGTTGGGGGCATGTTCTGTAAATTAAATGATGCAAATGCTCAAACAATCCATGTTAATTCCAGGTTGTGAGGCAACAAAACACGAAAAATGCCAAGGGGGTGAATACTTTTGCAAGGCACTGTAGCAGCGCTTGGGTATGCCATATACACAATAAAAACCTTATTTACATGTATTCATTTGCAATATCAATATCAACAATAGCAAAGCAGGGGGTATCACAGTACTAACATCAGATTGTTAGTACAGCAGCTCTGACCTTAGCTGTCAGGTTTTTTTCTGTTCAACCCAACCTAGTAGTGTGTATGAGCCTTAATGGAACCCAAACAGGAGAGAGGGTGAATTGTAGTGTGTGGGGTTCATTAAAATGAGTGCAGCTTATTCAAATTGGGTGTATCTCAATATGGGTAATCAAAAAATAAGGACACCTAAAGCATTATATTTTGCAAAATGTGCTGGTTTGTCACTTCTTTATCTACACCTGCATTACAGCAAGATATTAGCTCCAGTGTGTGTACTAAGGTAAAAAGCACAAAACAGAGAGGAAGACAATCCACAACAAGATAAAGGGTGGTGGGTCAGAGTTGAAGAAGAGAATGACAGCTCAAAACTGTATTGAATAATTTGATATAACAACCAAGGATTCGACTGACACCTCTAAATGTCAGTCAGGAAGAAAAGGAAGGGGGTGACAGCTCTGGGAAAGAGACAGAGGGGGCTGACAACCATGGCAAAGAAAATGGTATGTGGGATGGGGATAACCACTCTAAGAAAGAGATATAGAGATAGAAGGTGACAAGTTGATGAAAAATCAAAAAGTGTAGGGGAAGTGACAATTTGGCAAAAGGAACAGAGGGGACGGGAGGTGACACCTTGGTAAAAAGATACAGTGTAAGGTAAAGTAGTGACAAATCTGATAAACAGACAGGTGGGCATAATGGCAATTTAGAGAAAGAAGAAAAGGGGACAAAGAGTGTGTGTGGTGGTGGCGGTGGTAGGGGTGGAATGCATAATTCATGGAAAGAGATGGTGGGAGGGGCAACAACATCATTTTTAGTGATCAGTAAGAGACAACTAGTTACAGTCCACTGTGAGAGAAAAAGCACAGTGTAGACTAGATGGACAGGCAATTAGAAAAGAAAGTACTCCTACACAAACAAAATTTCCTGGCCAGAGGATGGGGGTTAGTCACAGAATCAGCTCTGTAGCTTTATTCTTGTAAAATTTGTTTATTGAAATGTAAGAAATCAGGAAACAAGTTCAAAAGTGATACAGGAATATAATATGTTAGGATACAATAGAAGATTATAATTCCTTAATATAACTAAAAAAAAAATGTGTCTCATACTTTAGTCAAAAGATTAATAACTCAAAGTGACTATTCCCTATATTATTCAGGAGAGAATCATTCTAAACATGAACAATGGTAATATAATGAAGTCCCAGGTTAATAATATATTAAGATTATCTAGAGTATTCAATAAAGGAAGCGTTAATGCATTATCGCTGTTATAATTCAAGCAAGAGCAAATACTAGTAATTTTTTAGTATCATAAGAAACAAGGAATGCAATTAAAGGTAAAGCTACTTGAACCTGATGAAGAGAAAGAAGAGTACAAGAAAAGGCTAAAAGAAAGGTAAAATAGAGAAGGAGTTAGAAAGGGAAGAAAGGAAAAGAGAAGAAAGGAAATGCAAGAGAAGGGATCTCCAAGGCAATGTGTGGCTTCAATCATATTATTATTATTCAGGATTTATATAGCGCCAACAGTTTACACAGCGCTTTACAACATGGGGCAAGACAGTACAGTTAAAATACAAATCAATACAGGAGGTATCAGAGGGCCCTGCTGGTTAGAGCTTACAATCTAGAAGGGAGGGTCAAGTGGGAAAAAAGGTAATAGCTGTGGGGGATGAGGTGATGGAGAAAATGAAAATACAGTTGTTAGGTGTGGGTAGGGTAGGATTCTCTGAACAGAAGTGTTTTCAGGGATTGTCTAAAAGCTAATAGAGTAGGAGATATTGGATAGATTGGGGTAAGGTGTTCCATAGAATCGGAGAGGCTCTGGAGAAGTCCTGGAGGCGAGCATGGGAGGAGGTGACGAGGGAGCTAGAAAGCAGGAGGTCTTGAGAGGAAGGAAGAGAACGAATAGGTTGGTATTTAAAGACTAGGCTAGTGATATAGCTGGGGGCTAAGTTGTGGATGGCTTTGTAAGAAGTTGTTAGCATTTTGAATTGAATTTGTTGGGTGAGCGGAAGCCAGTGAAGGGATTGGCAGAGAGGAGTAGCAGACAAAGAGCGATTGGTAAGGTGGATGAGTCTGTCAGTAGCATTCATGATGGACTGAAGGGGGGATAACCTATGTAGAGGTAAGCCAATGAGAAGGGAGTTGCAGTAGTCGAGGCGAGAGATGACCAGGGAGTGAATTAAGAGCTTTGTTGTGTCACTTTCAAGGAGTTTGGATAAAAAGGGGAGCAAGGAGATGGGGCGTAGGTTGTTAAGAATGGATGGGTCCGGTGAGGGATTTTTAGTATGGGACTGACAAATGCATGTTTTAGGGAGTTGGGGAAGATGCCAGAAGAGAGGGAGAGATTGAAGATGTGGGTTAGAGAGTGTAGAATAAAGCCAGAGGGTGAATGTAGCATTTGCGAGGGAACAGGATCCAGAGGGCAGGTGGTAAGATGGATGTCAGCAAGTAGTTTAGCTACCTCGTCTATAGTGGTGGGGTTGAAAGAGGGAAGTAATGATTGTACCTGTGGGCATGAGGTGTAAAGCGTGGAGGGTATCTGAACAGTAGAGATCTCCTCGCAAATTGTATTAATCTTCTGTTTGAAATGATTGGCGATCTCCTGGGCAGTGAGTGAGTTAGTGGGTGCAGGCAGTGGAGGACAAAGTAGAGAGTTCAAGGTAGAGAAGAGTTGATGGGGACGGGATAATAAGTTGTTAATGAGAGTGATAAAGAAGGTCTGCTAGGCAGTGAGGAGGCTGGAATTGTATTTTTGGAAGGCAGATTTAAATTGGTTGAAGTCTTTCTGAGACATAGTCTTACGCCACAGGCTCTCATGAGCGCGACTATGTTTTTTCAGACTTCTAGTATTATTTGTTTGCCAAGGTTGAAGGGGTCAGGGCCTGATTCTGTGTGTAGTGTGGGGCTGCCAGTGAGTCCAGTGAGGCTAGTAGTGAAGCGTTGTAGACAGAAGTGGCTAGGTTGGTGCAGGATAAGTGTGAGATTTTGTCATATACGTCGTCGGTAGCAGAGTAGAGAAGAGAAGGGTTGAGATGACGTAGGTTTCTGCAGGTAACTTTTAAGCAATTGGAGGGAAAGGAGGTGGAGGAGAGGGAGAGAGTGAAACTAATAAGGTAGTTATCAGAGAGAGGGAATGTATAGTTGGAGAGGTTGCATGGAGTGCATAGGTGGGAGAAAACGAGGTCAAGGGTATTGCCTTCAGAGTGAGTAGGACTGTGTATCTATTGCTTCAGGTCAAAGGAGGAGGTTAAACTGAGAAGTTTGGAAGTGGCAGGAGTGTTAATATTAACTGGGAAGTTGAAGTCACCCAGAATGATTTTGGGGATTTCCGAAGAAAGAATGTAGGGTAGCCAGGCAGAGAAGTCATCAAGAAAGGTTGATATCGGTCCAGGGGGCCTGTAGATCACAGCTATCCTTAGAGAAACTGGAGAAAAAAGATGAATGCAGTGTGCTTCGAAAGAGGACAGTGACAGAAAGGGAGGTGGGTGAAGTACCTGAAAGGTGCTATGTGGGGCTAGAAGGATTCCGACACCCCCTCCCTTACATCCACTGGATCTGGGGGAGTGAGTCCAGAGTAGACCACCATGGAATAGGGCAGCAGAGGACGCAGTGTTGGATTAATGAAGCCAGGTTTTGGTAATGGCTAGTATATTAAATGAAAAAAGAGGTCATGGAGAGAGGTGAGTTTGTTACAGACAGAGCGGGAATTCCAAAGGGCACAAGAGAAAGGGAGTCTGGTCTTGGGGAGAAGAGAAATGGGAACTAAATTGTGTGGATTGCGGCTGCTGCCAGAGGGTGCAGGGTAATGAGTGCATTGAGTACAGTTAAATGATGGAGGCCCAGGGTTTGGGGATATATCTCAAAAGGTTAGGAGCAGCAGAAGGGAGTTAATATGGGAGTGTGATTTATATGAAGGGACATGCCCTAATGTCGTAGAGATTTTTTTTGTGTGTGGACTTAGAATTAGCAGGAGTTGGTGGGTGCAGTAATAAGGAGAGGACAGAAGTGAGGGCGATATGTGTATGGTGTGGGGTGGAGAAGAGGGGTGAAGGAGAGATAGTTTAAGGATAGAGAACAGAGCTGTCAAAAGGAGTGGTAGAGAGTGCATGTTACGAGGGGTTGAAGGGGTAAACAAGGTCACCCAATGTCTGTGTAGTGGTTTTCAAAGTATTTCCTTGTGTTCATTTGCTTTGTGCTTTCGCTGACGTGCAGAGTCAGAAGTGCTTCCACTTATAGAAATAGCCCCACTTTGAGAAAGAGCCCCAGCTGCAGATGTTCCCCCTGCAAATGCCTCCCCCAAGAGATGCTTAGATTTATATAGATAGAGATGGGGTAGGTGGACTCCACTTATAAAATCAGGAGGTCATAAAGGATGCCTGCCTAAGCACAGCAAAATTCTCACTTCAGAAACAGAACAGGAGGGCACTAGAGATAACAGGCCATAATTATGGGTAAGACAAGGGAGAAATAAAGTATTGCAATGTGGACAGGTCAACAGATGGTTAAGCAAACAATAACATACCAGTAATTAATAAACAGACATAAGTAAAAGCAGATAGCAGTGTTTCAGTTTTTGGGTGGAGTTGTTTCAGCAAGGCATACCTGTGGAAGGACAGAATAAATTTTCAGGTGAGACATCCAGATGATGTAATAAAAATAAAAATGTAGGGAAAATTTACCAAGGATTCATCAAAATTAGAAGGCAAATAGTGGGGTTGATTTACTAAAGGCAGATCCACTTTGCGCTACAAGTGCACTGCAGTGCACTTGGAAGTGCGTCGCTGTAGATCTGAGGGGAAGGTCTGAAATGAGGGGAAGCTCTGCTGATTTTACCATCTAATCATCTACAAGCAAAAATTCTGTTTTTTTATTTTCCTTGCATGTCCCCCTCAAATCTACAGTGACTGCACTTCCAAGTGCACTTGCAGTGCACTTGTAGTGCAAAGTGGATTTGGCTTTAGTAAATAACCCCCAGTGTGTCATCCTGTAGCTTTATTCTAACCTACATAAGTACATTAACCTTTCAGCTACCAATGAAGGGTTTTATGCTGATTTCAATGATTACTGCAACTCTGACATATTTAGTTGATAGAGCAAGGTTTGGAACCAGGTAGTTTTTTCTAAAACTGTACTTACAGGTTCAAAAATGATGGCACTTCTATAGGGAGGTCCTACAAGCTCAGCTAAGACAAGGAAATATACATTTCAATTGACATTGCACTGCTGAGCAGTGAGGGAAGCATAGAAGAGATATATTTCAAAGCAAAACTCGACTGGTGAGAAGGTGATGGGAGAGTGGCATTTCCAGATACAATTCACAGCTAAGCAAGGGATACTGCTCAGCATACTGCACTGCTGGGAAATGGCAAGAAGAGGGATATTTCTAGAAAACACTGGGCGGCTGAGCCAGAGTTAAGAGAGGTGAATTCCTGGTACACTGCATTTCTGAGCAAAGGTTGGGAACAGAATATTTCCAGGCACTACTGAGCCAGGGTTAAAGATGAAGTTAACTTCATCTGCTAACATTTACCTATAGGTAAGCCTATAATAAGGCTTACCTATAGGTAGTGTAAATGTCTCCTAATCGTGTACCGTTAAGGAGATATTTACATTACATGCAGCCAGTGATATCACTGGCGCATGCGCTCTGAAGAACGGCCACTGGTGCCGTTCCTTCCTAGCCCTGTGCCATGAACAGGGGCCCCTGCCGCATGCGCAGGAGTGATATCATCGTGGCTCTGGCCAATCACAGAGCCGGAGCCCGCAAACCCGGAAGCAAGATGGGTGAAAATGGAAGCGGCTGAAGCGCTGACATCACGGGGCTGGAACAGCTTAGTTTTAAGGTAGGGTTCACATAATGTGCTAGTATGTGATGCATGCTAGCACATTATGACTTTACCTTGCAGGAAGAAAAAAAAATTCCAGCAGTATACAACCTCTTTAAAAGAGGTATAATATCTGGTACACTGCATTGCTGAGCCAGGAATGGGAGAGTGATATAACCAGAAACATTCTGTTGTAGATATTGCGATTGGGGAGGGCAGTAGTATATCCTGGTACAATATTTTCAGGTACAATAGGGTGATGAATTTTGAATAGGGATACCTACATTTTAATGTACAGAGCTTTTTCATTGAGCTGATTTATATTTAAAAGGTACACTTTCCAAATAAAAGAGTTTCAGGACAGATTCAATAAATAAAGGGCCAGTGTACCCTACTGTTTGGAGACCATGCCAACCTCAGCTCCATAAACCCAACTATGACCAGAGGTTCCTCCTCCCTTCCACTTGTTGCTGTATGACTTTTATGGTGTTAGGCCAGTGAATCTTCAAAACATCAATTTATAATAGACCTTCCATTAGTTAGTTGATCTGGCTTGATAAGCTGATATTAATATAGTTGATCTGGCAGGAGCTTATGCTTAATCAAATTTTATTAGAATACAAACAATATATGCCTACAAAACAGACATATCTTACTTAAACAAATCTGCTCAAATGTTGACAGGTCTAAATTGAGACAAACAGAATATGATGCAGATTGGAAGATAGTGTTACACATTATTAGAAAAGCATGCATGTAAGGTACATTATCAAAATCTTTTAAGTGGTTTATAGCAAATAAACAATGTCAGCTACCCTGTCAACTGAGAAGTAAAGGGTACTTGAAAGTTTAGGGGCCCACCGGCCCAACCTACATAACATAAGATATGGTCTTGTAGATAATATGTAATACGGTCAATCTTTTAGCAATGACATTAGGAGAAAATTAGGAAGGAGGAAATAGGAAAGGGCAAAAGGGAGAGAAACTAGAAGGGGAATAAAAAAAAAAGAAGAGGGGAAGCCAATGAAAGGTTATCCAAAGCAACTAAGGTTTCACACTTTCGAAGAGATGAATGAGTCAAACTGAGAGGAGTATCTGAAATGGGACCACACTGTCCACTGGCAGGAGCTTATAAAGGGCTAAGGAATCTTCCCACCCCCATTTAACAGTCCTAGGGTCTGGGAATGAGTTGCTCAGGCACCCAATATTGCATTATGATGGCCCTACGTGAGAAAACTAGAGATTTACTTTAATACAAATGAAAGTAAATGTATCTGTAGATCTGTATATCTATATATCCGTCAGATGAGAGTCCTTCCTGTAAAGAAGAAAGATATTATTTTCTATAATACATTTAAAAGGTTATTCTAATTGAAACAAATGTATTTTATACATAGATATATATTTCTATTTTATATATTCATTTATATTTTAGCGTGAACCGGTTATTTTACAAGGTAAGTGTTTACATATTCTGGTTAATTTACTTATTCTGCTTCAGTTAACTGGACTATTCCAAATTTATAATTATGATTAATTAGGAAAACGTATTGTGTGTCAGTTCTGAACAAGATAACACTTGTTTTGTTTCTTATTTATATCATAAATGATTGTTTCTGATTAAAAACATGACATTACAGTAAACATTTACATTGTTGCACAGCAGTCATCCCTGTTAAATGTATCTCTTACATGCAAGGCAGTAATTTATTTTGTTGCTGAAAGATGATTACACAATGGCTTTAACCACTTCCCACTGTTTCCTATTGTAGACAGTCCACATAAACCACTACTGATTCATTTACCTTTTCATTCGTTTGGAGAGACTACCATTCACCGGGGGAAGCTTTATTCTTTATTACCTATTTTACATTTTGGACCCCAAATGACAAAGCAGAGACTGCCAATTGGACCCAGGATGAGGTAGTTTTGTTCTGGGAACTTTATGTCTCTGGGATCCAAGCCAAGACCACCATATTCACTTCCCTTAGAACTTTCTAACATCACCTCATCAGAATGATTTTCAATCCCTCAGGTTGTGACTGGCTTCAAATCAGGGTGCTTCAGGTTAAAGGTTTCTGTATTTACAATGTATCTGACATTACACCATGTTTTTCACTCATATGATGATAGCTTATTTTAAATATACTACCTGCAGACAGCTAAGACTGCATGTCTTTAGACATCATTTGGCCTTGCGTTATGCAGCATTATCAATAGAATTTTAACTTTGTGTTCACAATAGTATTTCTAATTTGAAAGAAGTAGCTGAACTTTCTGAAAACAAAATATTAAGGAAATACGAGTCTAATTCGTGGGAAATAATTTTGAAATGAAAAAGTGAAAACTAATAAAAGATACACATTTTTAACAAACAAAATCTTGTTTAAAAAAGTCAAAGATTATTTTGATAATAACAAACCCACCAGCAAACATGTAAAAAATGCATTTTTATCCAGACACTAAAAGTAAGTCAATACACATTTTATTCTTCATGTACACTACCGTTCAAAAGTTTGGGGTCACATTGAAATGTCCTTATTTTTGAAGGAAAAGCACTGTACTTTTAAATGAAGCTAACTTTAAACTAGTCCTAACTTTAAAAAAATATACTCTATACATTGCTAATGTGGTAAATGACTATTCTAACTGCAAATGTCTAGTTTTTGGTGCAATATCTACATAGGTGTATAGAGGCCCATTTCCAGCAACTATCACTCCAGTGTTCTAATGGTACAATGTGTTTGCTCATTGGCTCAGAAGGCTAATTGATGATTAGCAAATCCTTGTGCAATCATGTTCACACATCTAAAAACAGTCTAGCTCCTTCCAGAAGCTACAAAACTGACCTTCCTGTGAGCAGATTGAGTTTCTGGAGCATCACATTTGTGGGGTCAATTAAATGCTCAAAATGGCCAGAAAAAGAGAACTTTCATCTGAAACTCGACAGTCTATTCTTGTTCTTAGAAATGAAGGCTATTCCATGCGAGAAATTGCAAAGAAATTGAAGATTTCCTACAACGGTGTGTACTACTCCCTTCAGAGGACAGCACAAACAGGCTCTAACCAGAGTAGAAAAAGAAGTGGGAGGCCGCGTTGCACAACTAAGCAAGAAGATAAGCACATTAGAGTCTCTAGTTTGAGAAACAGACGCCTCACAGGTCCCCAACTGGCATCTTCATTAAATAGTACCCGCAAAACACCAGTGTCAACATCTACAGTGAAGAGGCGGCTGCGGGATTTTGGGCTTCAGGGCAGAGTGGCAAAGAAAAAGCCATATCTGAGACTGGCCAATAAAAGAAAAAGATTAAGATGGGCAAAAGAACACAGACATTGGACAGAGGAAGACTGGAAAAAAGTGTTGTGGACGGATGAATCCAAGTTTGAGGTGTTTGGATCACAAAGAAGAACGTTTGTGAGACGCAGAACAAATGAAAAGATGCTGGAAGAATGCCTGACGCCATCTGTTAAGCATGGTGGAGGTAATGTGATGGTCTGGGGTTGCTTTGGTGCTGGTAAGGTGGGAGCTTTGTACAGGGTAAAAGGGATTCTGAATAAGGAAGGCTATCACTCCATTTTGCAACGCCATGCCATACCCAGTGGACAGCGCTTGATTGGAGCCAATTTCATCCTACAACAGGACAATGACCCTAAACACACCTCCAAATTGTGCAAGAACTATTTACAGCAGAAGCAGGCAGCTGGTATTCTATCGGTAATGGAGTGGCCAGCACAGTCACCAGATCTGAACCCCATTGAGCTGTTGTGGGAGCAGCTTGACCGTATGGTACGCCAGAAGTGCCCATCCAACCAATCCAACTTGTGGGAGCTGCTTCTAGAAGCGTGGGGTGCAATTTCTCCAGCTTACCTCAATAAATTAACAGCTAGAATGCCAAAGGTGTGCAATGCTGTAATTGCTGCAAAAGGAGGATTCTTTGATGAAAGCAAAGTTTGATGTAAAAACAATGTTATTTCAAATACAAATCATTATTTCTAACCTTGTCAATGTCTTGACTCTATTTTCTATTCATTTCACAACGTATGGTGGTAAATAAGTGTGACTTTTCATGGAAAACACAAAATTGTTTGGGTGACCCCAAACTTTTGAACGGTAGTGTATATTTAACACTAAATAAACAATTTTTAAAATGCAAATAAGTATTGTGAATTTCTGAAGAGAAGAACCAGCTTAAATAAACATGACATAAAAAATGTAATTTTGTCAGTTGTTATAATTAGTCTATAATGAATGACTGATGAATAGGATGACTGGAATGGGTTCAGTAAAATTGATTTTACTGCATAACGGAAAACTCTCAACTTACTGTATATTATGTGATAAATGCCAACAAATATATTATTTATGTTATTTTCTTGGAGTTTTTTTTTTTAAATATTTAATTTAATTACATTTTCTTTGTATTTTTTTTTTGTACTGCCACTTTTAATTTTTTTATTTTATTTTTTGCATGTTTTTTTCTGCCTGTGAAAAAAAAGTCATATACAGCGAATGAGGGACTGTTTTTGGGCAGACAAATTGACCAGGATTGTTGAAAGTACCTTCCATGTATTTCGCCAATCTTTTGAAGTGTCACCAAAATCTTTTGATTTTCATCAACATTTTGGTAGATAATTAACTATACAATAACAATTTATAATATAATATTATATTATTCTTGTTGTCTAGTTTCTTCTTTACATTTTCATTAGCAATAAAGGTTTGGAAATTCCATATATGGTTCTTCCATATGGTGTAGTTAAACTTTTTTTCTTTGCCTTTTTTCTCTTTGCTCTAATACAATATGGCTACTATTGTTTTGTATAAATAACATTGTTTATGCTAATATGAGGCATTTATATTAAATTATGAGGATTACGATGATAATATTATTATTTCTTTTGTTGTTACTTGTTATTTAAATGCAGATTTTTTTTCTTGATAACATTGTTAATGTACTTAACATACATAATACAAAAAATACATTATTAGCAACTTAACTTTTTTTTTGTTTGTTTTTTTCACAAAAACACATTGGGGTTGATTTACTAAAACTGGAGAGAGCATAATCTGATGCAGCTCTGCATAGAAAACTATCAGTTTCAATTTTTTTTTTGTCAAAGCTTAATTGAACAAGTTGAAGTTAGAAGCTGATTGGCTACCATGCACAGCTGCACCAGATTTCGCACCCTTCAGTTTTAATAAATCAATCCCACAGTGTGTATGTAGTTTTGTTCTAATAAATGACTCAATTGCTGTATACAAGGTGCTGCAGAATAATGTTTTGTGGAATATATATATATATCTATATCTATATATATATATAGAGATATATATCTCTATATATATATAGATATATAGATATATATCTATATATATATATCTATATCTCTCTCTCTCTATATATATATATATATATATATATATATATATATATATATATATAAATTATCTCAATGATTGTATTGTGAGCACAGGATAGTTGTACCCTTAGTAAATCAGTCTTAATCACAGAGATATACAAATAAGTATATAGACAGAAGATTTAGCTAAACTGACTGTAAAATGATCCGTGTTTTACTCCACAAAAACATTTGCAGATGTTATTTTATGAACAGTGTCAGCCACCCGTTACATTGTGGCATGTTTTTTTTTATGAGGGAGTTTCATTTACTCTGAAGCATGTCCTAAGAAGAAGAACATATGAGGTGTAAATCCCATAAATTCAGCAGAATCAGGAGGCGAAAAGTGACTATACAACGTAGTACCCTGACAGGATAAATATGTATCCATTTAATATAAATGATATAAATGCTAACAAACAGCAGCCAGATGCTTTTCACATGCATAGCAGGTGAAAGTGTGACATTCGGTTCAGCCAGCAGACTATCAACAGAAAGTACTTTTGCTTTGAAATTTCCCATGCAAATTACAGTGGTGACACCATTCCGTAGCAAGGGAATGCTGGAGATTTACCAGATTACATTACCTTCTGCTATGAATTATTGCATTCATTGGATGTAGCCTTAAGACTAAAGCACTAGGGTGTTTCAGACTGTAACACCTGGGTGACTTGGAAGCTATTTTATAAATCACACTTTTCACAATGCAGCCTTTTTTAGTTCTGGTGTACACTATTAGTTATTAATTATGCGCTGTTAAAGACTTTAGTGAAACTTGCTTTTAACATTTAGCACAGAAAAATACAAAAAAAGAAATGTAATAATTTAAAACATTTGCAAGAAATTAACTCATCTGCATGAAGTTATACATTATTTTGTACAAGGTAAACATTTAGTTGTAAAACAGTCATTGGCTCACATATTTTTGAGATAATGAGTGTTCCCTTTACCTGCCAGGCATAGCCTAGTTAAGAAAAAAAAGAGTAGAACTAACAACGGATTTAAACTGATAGTAAAATCTATTGTCTACGTTTTACGTACAGGTAAACCTATGAGAAGACTTAATTGTAGGTACTGCAAATATCTCCTAAACTTGCACCGTTTAGGAGATATTTATTTGTGTAGCAGCCGGTGACATCACAGGTGCATGCGCTCTGAAGGAACGACATACCTGTGCCTTTCCTTCAAAGCTCAATACTGCAAGCCGTGACTCCCGCGTGCATGTGCGGGAGTGATGTCATCGTGGCTTCCGCCAATCAAAAGACCAGAGCCTACATACTTGGAAGGAAAACAGGTGAAGATGGAAGCCCTGTCAGAAGTATAAGCGCGCTGCTGGAGGGCTTCATTTTAAGGTCAATTTCACATAATGTGTGATGCATACCAGCACATTATAACATTGCCCTGTAGAGGAAACGTTTTTTGTTTTTTTTAATTATCAACTTTACTATCAATTTAAGGGGTTCGATTTAATAATGGCACATAGACTGTTCATTTTGCAAGGGAATTTTCCCCAGGGCTTAATAAATAAGATGAAGCCCTGCTGATGCCCACCATCCAATCATTTGCAAGCAAAAAAGATGTCTGATTATTTTCCTTGCACGTGATTGGCTATTCTTTGCAAAGTGAAATTTCACCACATTCACTAAGCTTTGGGGAAAATTCAATTGTAAAGTGCAATTTCCCTTGCAAAGTGAACAGCTTATTTGCTTTTAGTAAATCGACCCCAATACATATAGATTTAAAAATGTGATTGTTACTTCTGAAAATTAATTGTAAAATGGTCCAAATTACCCACATGATCTGGTAGACAGTAATGCAAATGTATGGGGTATATTTATAAAATGGTAAATGTTACTTTCACTGGTAGCAAATCAATTACTGTAATTTAAAACACGTGCACCTGGAAGATTCATCTGCAGTGAATGTTTGGTGGATATTATTGCTTTGAAATATGTATTGCGTTGGCAAAAAAATTTACCTCAGGTTACTGCTCCTTTAAAAACTTAAATAACGTTTTTTGTCACTTTGAAAATTTTTTAAAAAAGGTTATGCAGGAAAAGACTAGTACCATGTGACCCCGGATAAAATTCTGGAAGGTCACATGGTACAATGGAAGATTCCAAAACCAGCGGGGCTTATTATATAAAGGGCCCCCTGCACTGAGTTCTTTGCCAGTTGGTCAAGGGTCAGCACAACGAGCTTTCCCTGTCGCAAGGCACGTTATGTGGTATTGTCACCCTTTTTTTGAAAGGGGGACTGTTGTTATATTAATTCTATTTTGAGCTTGAGTCCTTTATGACTGAGCTATTATGTTTTGCGGTTTGAAAATAAAAATTTATAAAGTTAATTATTGAGAAAATATTCAAAGTATGTTACATTTATTTATTTAATTTACACCAATAAATGTGCTGCAGCCAATAATGTTACAAGTCCATCTAGTTCAACCAAAAAAAAAAAAAAATAAATACAATCCCATATACACAATCCTTCACCCACAGTGGATCCAGACAACTGTTATCAGCAAACTTGAGTGTGCTTGTCTCTTTTATTTAGTAGATAGTTTTGGTATTTGGGAACAAGGGAACAAGGTGCGACCTGCATTCTCATTTTATTATTCATACCATTTCCTTTTTAACAATTACATTCTTAATCCTGGCTACCTTACCTGCATTATTTAGTTCTATTCTACTTTTACGTTTTTGACTATTAGGCAATATAAATGTTTTCAAACTATAGAGCAAGCACACAGATTAAAGCCCATTCCGGGACACCACTTAATTAATGAGAAAGACAAAAAAGCTAAATCACCTTTTTAATCTACTTGAAACCGCTATCACTTAACACCACCAGCCTGCGTTTTTTTCCTCTTCTGTTTACTCCTGGAGGGATCCTTTTTTAGGTGTCCAAGCTTGGATTCAAAAAATATATTTACCAATCTAACAATAATTACAGCACTTTGATCATTTGCGCCTGGTGTTCAGCTTTAACATATAACAATTTATTCTCATTGGCTCCTTATTATGTTCATTACACCTTACATTTTATTTGTCTCTGTCATACAGCTGGATAGAGTCAAACTTAATGTGTTTTTAAGTTTGGATACTATGCTCAATTTTTGCTGTCCAAGATCAACATGTACACACATATATAATGTTCTTTCAAAATGAATTCCATCATCGCTATGGAAAAAAAGCTATTGACTTCATTCCACTGAGATATTCTTGTGCATGTAAAATTACTTCTTCAACCAACATGTTGTCAACTAATACCTAGTCCAAAATGAAAGATTAGCACTAATATAAACAAAAAGTATGTTTTTTCAAATATATTGTACATTTCTTATGCATTTGAGTATGTGCTAGCCTAATCCCTGTTTCAAATGTACATTGAAGCGCAGAATCTAAAACAATCCATACCAAGGTTTGGCCAACAAAAGGTGTAAATTAAACCATGGATATCTTATTGTCCAAGTGATCTATTTATATTTTTTACACAATAAAAAAATGATCTCGTACATTGGTTAATGCCAGTTTTAAAAAAGTTAATCAGATACACATATGTAAATTCACATGAATTGCTTAAAAACATTTCTGTATAAAGCAGCTACAATGAGCTGTAAAACCTAATATCTTAAAAGTTAACTTTTGCTGAAATAAGTCTTTTTATAGCTTCCACTACATGATGTGATGATGTACATCCCTGTTTCACTCCAACAGTGACAGGTGGCAGCAAAGTTTGCAGCTCTTTATCAATGTCTGGTTCCACAGATTATGCTAAGATCTCTAATTATGCTACCTCATACAAAAAGTGATATCTACAGTGGATATAAAAAGTCTACACACCCCTGTTAAAATTTCAGGTTTCTGTGATGTAAATAAATGAGACAAAGATAAATCACTTCAGAACTTTTTCCAACTTTAATGTGACCTACAACCTGTTTGAAAAACAAACTGAAATCTTTTAGGGGGAAAGTTAAAATAAAAAAATAAAATAATGTGGTCGCATAAGTGTGCACACCCTCTTATAACTGGGGATGTAGCTGTGTTCACAATTAAGCAATCACATTCAAACTCATATTATATAGGAGTCAGTACACACCTGGCATCATTTAAAGTGCCTCTGATTAACCCCAAATAAAGTTCAGCTGTTCTAGTAGGTCTTTCCTGACATTTTCTTAGTTGCATCCTACAGCAAAAGCCATGGTCCGCAGAGAGCTTCCAAAGCATTAGAGGGATCTCATTGTTAAAAGGTATCAGTCAGGAGAATGATACAAAAGAGTTTCCAAGGCATTAGATATACCATGGAACACAGTGAAGACAGTCATCATCAAGTGGAGAAAATATGGCACAACAGTGACTTTACCAAGAACCTCCAAAATTGCTGAAAGACAAGAAGAAAACTGGTCAGGGAGGCTGCCAAGAGGCCTACAGCAACATTAAAGGAGCTGCAAGAATATCTGGCAAGTACTGGCTGTGTGGTACATGTGACAACAATCTCCCGTATTCTTCATATGTCTGGGCTACTGGGTAGAGTGGCAAGACGGAAGCCTTTTCTTACGAAGAAAAACATCTAAGCCCGGCTGAATTTTGCAAAAACACATCTGAAATCTCCCAAAAGCATGTGGGAAAATGTGTTATGGTCTGATGAAATCAAGGTTGAACTTTTTGACCATAATTTTAAAAGATATGTTTGGTGCAAAAACAACACTGCACATCACCAAAAGAACACCATGCCCACAGCTAAGCATAATGTTTGTGGCAGCATCATGCTTTGGGGCTGTTTTTCTTTAGCTGGAACCGGGGCCTAACAACAACAAAACATTGGAGGAAGAAAAATGCTGACTATGACACTAAGAACACCATCCCTACAGTCAAGCACGGAGGTGGAAACATTATGCTTTGGGGCTGTTACTCTGCTAAATGTACAGGCCGACTTTGCAGCATTGATACCTTTAAATAAACCATCCCCTCTTCAGTCCATCATGAATGCTGCTGCTAGACTCATCCACCTTACAAATCACACAGTTTCTGCTACCCCTCTCTGCCAATCCCTCCATTGGCTGCCACTTGCCCAACAAATTAAATTCAAAATACTAACAATAAGTTACAAAGCCATCCACAACTCTGCCCCCAGCTACATCACTAGCCTAGTCTCAAAATACCAACCTAATCGCCCTCTTCGTTTCTCCCAAGACCTCCTGCTCTCTAGCTCCCTCATCACCTCCTCCCATATCCGCCTCCAGGACTTCTCCCAAGCCTTGCCCATCTTCTGGAATTCCCTACCCCAATCTGTCAGACTGTCTCCAAATTTATCCACTTTTAAGCGATTCCTGAAAACTTTCCTCTTCAGAGAAGCCTATCCTGCCTCCATCTAACAACTGCACTATTTTCTCCATTAGCTCATCCCCCACAGCTATTACCCTTTTGTATAACTTGACCTTCCCTCCTAGATTGTAAGCTCTAACGAGCGGGGCTCTCTGATTCCCCCCGTATTGAATTGTATTGTAATTGTACTGTTCACCCTAATGTTGTAAAGCGCTGCACAAACTGTCGGCGCTATATAAATCCTGTATAATAATAATAATTGAGGGGCCAATGGATGGGGCCATTTATTGTAAAATCTTGGATGATAACCTTCTTCCCTTAGCCAGAACACTGAAGATGGCTAGTGGATGGGTCTTTCAGAATGACACTAACTCAAAACACACCATTAAAGCAACAAAGGAGTGGCTCAAGAAATAGCACATTAGGGTCATGGAGTGGCCTAGCCAGTCTCCAGACCTTAATCCTATAGAAAATTTATGGAGGAAGCTGAAACTTCAAGATGCCAAGTGACAGCCAAGAAACCTTAATGATTTAGAGAGGATCTGTAAAGAAGAGTGGACCAAAATCCCTCCTGCAATGTGTGCAAACCTGGTCACTAACTACAAGAAACGTCTTACCTCTGTGATTGCCAACAAGGGTTTCTCCACCAAGTACTAAGTCATGTTTTGCTTGGGGATTAAATACTTATTTTACTCACTGAACTGCAACTCAATTTATAACATTTCTATTATGTATTTTTTCTGGATTTTTGGTTGATATTCTGTTTCTATCATTTAAAATACACCTATGATGAAAATTATAGATCCTTCATTTCTTTGTAAGTCGGCAAACTTACAAAATCTGCAGGGGATCAAATAATTATTGTCCCCACTGTACACCATGGCAAGACTGAGCACAGCAACAAAATACAACGTAGTTATACTGCATCAGCAAGATCTCTCCCAGGCAAAGATTTCAAAGCAAACTGGGTTTTCCATCTGTTTAAGCTCCCTTGAAGAAGCACAAAGAAACTGGCAACTTTAATCAGCCAAGGAAACTTAATGCAGCAAATGAAAGACACATTATGAATATTATGCCATTAGTACAGAACTAATGGAAACCAGTGATACCCAGGTACACCCATCCACTGTCTGGAGAAATATGGACAGAAGTGAATGAATTGAGGACAAAATACCCATTTCTCTAACATGGAAACAAGGCTAAGTGACTCAACTATGCACCGAAACATAGAAACCGGGGTGCAAAAAAATGGCAGCAGGTGTTCTGGACAGATCAGACAAAATTTGAAATATTTGGCTGTTGCAAGAGACAGTTTGTTCACAAAGAGCTGGAGAGCAGTACAATAATGAGTGTCTGCAGGCAGCAGTGAAGCATGGTGGAGGTTTCTGGCAAACTTGGGGCTGCATTTTTGAAAATGGATCAATGGTGTCCTCAATGCTGAGAAATACAGGCAGATATTTATCCATCGTGCCATACCATCACGGAGGTGTGTGATTGGCCCCAAATATATTCTGCTGCAGGACAACAACCCCACACATACAGCCAAAGTCATTAAGAATTATCTTCAGCTTAAAGAAGAACACGGACTCCTGGAAATTATGGTTTGGCCCCCACAGAGCCCTGATCTCAACATCATCAAGTCTGTCTGGGATTACATGAAAAGACATAAGGATTTGAGGCAGCCTAAATTCACAGAAGATCTGTGGTTAGTTCTCCAAGATGTCTGGAGAAACCTACCTGTCAAGTTCCTTCAAAAACTGTGTGCAAGCATACCTAGAAGAATTGATGCTGTTTTGGAGGCAAAGGGTGGTCACACCAAATATTGATTTATTTGGATTTCTCTTCTGTTCATTTAATTTCCATTTTGTTAATTGAGAAAAAATAAACTATTAACATTTCTATTTCTAAATACATTCTTAATTTACGGCATTTTTCCGACCTGCACGGTATTGTATCCTAAATTCTGCAGTCTTCATGTTGATCACAAGACATCTAGGGTCCTTCTTTCTCTGGTGAGCCATACTACTAGACAGCTTTGCACTCAAATAACAACTTTATGAATACTATGAGTTCAGGTCAACATGATGATGCCTCCAAGAGACATATCTACAACAGCCTAAGAAGTGGTCTCGGTGATGGAGGGTGGTTTGGATGATGCTGTGTGTCATTCAACCTGAGCGAGGACTAATTCTGGATTGTTCATTGGTGAGTCTGCCAAGAACAATGCCAAAGAAGAGGCACTGTAACAAAAGCAGTATTTTATGTTTCTCACTGCCGACCAGTGTATTTTTAAAATCTTTGAAAAGTAGACTTGGGCTTTAATGTAAAATTGGAGCTGTTGCTAATACAAAATAATTATTTTCCAGGTTTTGTTTTACTCCGCAGGTTATAGAAAGAACAGCCTGATTGGTTTTTGTATGAGACCAGCATTTTCATTTGATGCTCACCTTATATTTTGAAATCCAGTGGTTCTATATACAGTGCCTTGAAAAAGTATTCATACCCCTTGACAATTTCCACATTTTGTCATGTTACAACCAAAAACAAAAATGTATTTTTTTGGGATTTTATGTGATAGACCAACACAAAGTGGCACATAATTGTGAAGTGGAAGGAAAATGATAAATGTTTTTTAACATGTTTTGCAAATAAATACATGAAAAATGTGGCGTGCATTTGTATTCAGCCCCCCTGAGACAATACTGTGTAGAACCACCTTTCACTGCAATTACAGCTGCAAGTGTTTTGGGGAATTTCTCTACCAGCTTTGCACATCTAGAGAGTGACATTTTTGCCAATACTTTGCAAAATAGCACAAGCTTTGTCAGATTGGATGGAGAGCGTCTGTGAACAGCAATTTTCAAGTCTGGCCACAGATTCTCAATTGGATTTAGGTCTGGACTTTGACTGGGCCATTCTAACACACAAATATACTTTGATATAAACCATTCCATTGTAGCTCTGGCTGTATGGTTAGGGTCATTGCCCTGCTGGAAGGTGAACTTCTGCCCCAGTCTCAAGTGTTTTGCAGACTCTTAACAGGTTTTCTTTTAAGATTGTCCTGTATTTGGCTCCATCCATCATTCCATCAACTCTGACCAGCTTCCCTGTCCCTGCTGAAGAAAAGCATCCCCAGAAAATGATGCTGCCACCACCATGTTTCACTGTGGGGATGGTGTGTTCAGAGCGATGTGCAGTGTTAGTTTTCCACCACACATAGTGTTTTGCTTTTAGGCCAAAAAGTTCCATTTTGGTCTCATCTGACCAGAACACCTTCTTCCATATGTTTGTTGTGTCCCCCACATGGCTTCTCGCAAACTGAAAATGGGAATTCTTATGGCTTTCTTTCAACAATGGCTTTCTTCTTGCCACACTTGCATAAAGGCCAGATTTGTGGAGTGCACAACTAATAGTTGTCCTGTGGACAGATTCTCCCACCATGGGCCTCTTGGCTGCTTCTCTGATTAATGCTCTCCTTGCCCGGCCTGTCAGGTGGATCGCCATGTCTTGGTAGGTTGGCAGTTGTGCCATACTCTATTTTTTGATGATGGATTGAACAGTGTACCGTGAGATGTTCAAAGTTTGGGATATTTTTTTATGACCAAAACCTGCTTTAACCTTTTCCACAACTTTATCCCTGACCTGTCTGGTGTGTTCCTTGGCCTTCGTGATGCTGTTTGTTCACTAAGGTTCTCAAACAAACCTATGAGGGCTTCACAGAACAGCTGTATTTATACAGAGATTAAATTCAGAGCCGATCCGCCCTATACGCTCACTACGCAAGCTGCGTAGGGCCCGCCGCATGGGGGGGCCCCCAAGACCCAGCATACCCACCTGCAGGGGCGTGCTGGGCCGGGGGGAAGGGTGGAAATTACCCCCCCAGGCCGCCTAGATTACCTTTAAAATGGCTGCGGGCCACGGCGCTGGCTGTCTGTTATTTTTTAAATTTTTTTGCAAGATGTCCGCCGCGGTGGGGTTGGCTGTCTGTTAATTTTTTTTTGCTAGATGTCGGCCGCAGCGGCCGCTGATTGGCTAGCTGGCTGCTGCTGTGCAGGCTGCGCTGCATTGTGGGATTTGTAGTCAGGCCGCGCTAAAGGTAAGGACCTTATCAGCGCAGCAAACTACAACTCCCACCTCCCAGGAGTCTCAGAGGCAGGTCACCTGGCATGTCAGGGGAGGGTACGAGCGGCGTCAAGAAAGAGAAGAGAAGAGAAGAGACAGGACAGAATCATCACCCCCCCAAGAGGTGCAAGGACCTGGCTCTCCACTGAAACACACAGCCCTCCCCAGCCTGAAGTAAGGTTTGATGACCTCTGTTGTGATAAAACTTATTTACTGTATCCCCTTCAGTAGTAAATTTAAGAAATGATGCATAGCAACAATTTTAAAGTTTGGCAGTGGCGGCTTTACATAGCTCACGGCATCACGGGTCAGGTAGAGGGCCCCTTAGCAGAATTTTGCTTAGGGCCCCAGGGAGGTCAGGATTGGCACTGATTAAATTACACACAGGTGTACTCTATTTACTAAGTAGGTGACTTCTGAACGCAATTGGTTCCCATATTGGTTTCACTAGATTTTAGTTAGAAGTATCAGAGTAAAGGGGGCTGAATACAAATGAATGCCACATATTTCAAATTTCACATATTTGATCGTAAAAAATTTGGAAAGCCATTTATCATTTTCCTTCTACATCAAAATTATGTGCCACTTTGTGTTGGTCTAGCCCATAAAATCCCAATAAAATACATTTATGTTTTAACATGTAACAAAATGTGGAATATTTCAAGGGGTATGAATACTTTTCGAAGGCACTGTAAGAAACGCTCCAGGAGAAAGCAAAAGTATGGGGAAAGTGGACGGTAGCGTAACACTCACCTGTCTCATGTGCCCCCAGGCACAAAATTAACCAATGGGCTGCCAAGGGGCTTATGAACGTCTTGCGTCATCTCTAACTAGACGAATCCAACCCACTAGTGACGGACCTGATCCTTTCATTTCATGTTTTTATCTATTTACAAAATGTGAGTACAACCGCAGATTATGTTTTAATAAAGGCTTGTAAACGGTTTTACACTATGGGCAACCCCTTTTCTGTTATGGTGAATTCTTAACATCGGTAAACAACATTTAAAGCACAGTACGGAGATATCCAGGGCTGCCGCACAGTAGCAGATACTGTGACTGCGCATACTCCAGCAGGGGTGATAGCATCCGGTGAGTGCAAGCACTATTAGAGCACGCTAAGAAGCACCATCACCAAGCCAGCACCTGGACAAGAAACTTTTCTAAAAATTCCAACTTGTCTCTCTAAGAGGACTTTTCCTTTTGATTCACATAAGAAGATGTCATGTTTATTTGTATTTGTTATCACTGAAATTTTCTATTTCAGCAAGTACTGGGTTTTTTGAGCACAAATCATAAGGCACCTTGGAATTAAGACTAACTTTAAAAGCATTAGTCACTTTATGATATATGGTATGAGCACAAGCACTTTGTTATTTAGTATGATAATGGTTTGCATTTTTATTGGCAATTTTAGTGTTAGCACCATTGCATTTTTTCTTTTTTTCTTTTTTTCTCTTTTTTAATTTGTTCTTTTTTAATTTGCTACTAATTATGCACATAGGGGTATGTAACATTATATCCCTTCCTCATACAATCACCACCAAGGTCTGTTGAACATAATCACATCACTCTCAGTCCAATCACAGATGAAATCACAATAGGAGACAACCGACAGAGGTTGTAGCACAATCCTAAAAATATCTCAGGTTATTTAAGGGCACAGCATTGGTGGCACGCACTTTATATATTTTATTTATTTTTATTATTTCATTTTGGACCCCGTAGGAATGTAAGTTGTAGCTTTTTCGGGTTTAAAACAACTTAATGACCATAAAACCCACACAGGTGACACATATTCACATGGTATATGTCCTGTCAAATCAAATGCATTATTAAGACCACCTAAATCTTCAGTACTAACCCAGGACATCAAATAAAGTATTTATATATTATAATTTACTCCACCAGAGCAGCGCCACATCTACTTCTGCTTTTATTCACAATGGGCTGCAATGGCAGCAGTTTTGGAAAAAGCAAAAAGAGTTTTTCATTTTCCATTTAAAACTAAAATCATAAAATTCAGTCCATTTTTATTCATCTGAGTTTCTGCTCTAAAATTTACTTTTTTTTTAGGTAAATAAACCCGTATGTGTATGTGCGACACTGAGTGGATTTATACCAAAATGACTTCTCATAAATTCATATTTTATTAAGAATAGTTAACATTTGATCCAGAAGCCCTATAATACATGGGAACATAACATTAAACCTTGGATAGCTTCTTAGAATAGGGACCCTGCCAAAAATTGCAGTTTGTGACTTATGAAATACAGTGCACCATACTTACTTCAAGACACCTTTAAATATATTGAAGTCAACAGAGCACACATACTTTTTATTTCAGGTGCTTAAAATATTTCATTACATGATTGTTTAAACATATTAAAGCTTTTGTGAAAATACCTGTACAAATCTGGTTTAAAGCATGGATAAAACAGCACTTCATAGATAAAATACATATAAAAAAGAGTTTACATAACTTATTGTGGAACAGGTGTAGTGATATTGCAATAAATTTTAGATTAGTAAGTCCCCCAAAGCATTCCTGCAAAATGAAAATACTGTTCCAGCAAATAGTATATGCTATAAAAGTGGAGGAGAATTTATCACAACTGATAAATAAGGATGAGCTTTGGGTTCGATTCCAGCATGGGTTTGCAGTGAACCCAATCCGGCGAACAAATTAAGCCATTTGAATCCATAGTAACCAACTAACAATAATATACTTCCTGACCTTTGAACTGTGGTCAGGTCACGTAAAAGGGCCAATATCGGGTTTCCCCCTCCCTATAAAGGGCAGGGTTCCCAGCAGCATTTTGTCAGTGTATTTTGGAGTAGATAGGGAGAGCTGTTTGCAGGGAGAAAAAGTTGTACTACAGAGGACTCTATACAGTGCTCTACAATGTCATACACAGTGCTGTATTGTGCAACATTACTATGAAAACAGTGTGGTGGGCTATATATGTAGCACCCTTTAGTGTGCTATTAGTATAGTGCAGGCAAATCTATTGACTCATGGTAAGTGTGAGTCTGGAACTGGGGCATTGTTTTATTTGAAGGTCAGGCTGGATGACTCATACAGGCAGGTCTCTGGTACCTCCCCCTGAGTGCGGAAGTTTGGAGCAACTTTTAGAAGTTAGTGGGCAGAGGTCAGGAGTGTTAATCTGCATACTTGAGGGAACTTGGCCAATACCCAAACCGAATGTCTTGGCAGTGTGGCTGAGTAAATATGGATGAGTCATACCAGCAAGGGAGTTAAGTGGAAGATGGAGTGCTGAGGAGGCTGTCAGTAGCCTAGGAGGGATCCCCTAGGTCTAGGGGGGTCTCTACCTCCAGGTGGGGCTCGGGTTGGCTAAGGAAGATCCTTACAGCATCACAGTTTGTCTAGGAGTCTCGCCTGAGAAGCAGTGGGAGCAAGGAGGACAGCGTGAGTACATCAGCACACCCAAGGATTTTCAAAGGGAGAAGCTGCCACATGTAGCAAGCGTTCTAAAAAGGACAGTTTTGTGCTTAACCCTTTTATCCTTGCCCTGGGAGATCTTCAGAGCAGCCAGGAGGGCTGGTAGTGCCTGCAAGCAGTGGAGCTGGTAGCAGTTTTACACAAGGAGAGAATATACCCCTGCATGCAGTTTGTCTAATTTTTTGTGCTATCTCCAAGAGGGGCTAAGAGCCCCTTAATCTACAATGGACCTTTGCTACTATAGGGACTGTGTGAGGACAGGAAGCAAAGTGGATCAGGATCTTTAGTACAGAAGAAAGAAGTTGTTTTTGCTGCTCTTTGCTTCAAGTTGGGCATTCCATAAATCCCTTAAGCCCATCCAAGTTTTTTCCCGTAATAAAACATTAAAACAAAGCCAAGGGACTGACTTCTTGTGTTTGGATGTAAGTAGAGAATGCGTGTTGCCTGGCTGTGCAGGAGTAGGGGAGCCAGTCACCAGCAGCGCCTGCGGGGGTAGTGCTACATATATTAGTGTGTACTCCACCTTTCCCCTTTGTGTTCACAGTGCATAGACCCAACAGTTCTTTTTTGGTTGCTGTTTAACTGTTACACACGCTCACCAAGTCTATAAATATATTTTTTTACTTTCAGCTAAGGAAAGATAGAGTTGGAGAATGTATATTTTTTTTAATGTCATTTTGCTAGGGTTTTTCCCAGGGGGTCAGAAAACTTGTGACTGACATAGGCAATGTTGCCTGTTTAATGCTTGCATCATTATCAATGGCATGCAATGCCAAGCTGCTGCAAGCAAAGTAAACAGAATATTGGCATGCATTAAAAAGGGGATTACCTCCAGAGATATAACAATAATTCTCCCAATCTACAAGACTCTGGTCCGGCCGCACCTGGAGTATGCCGTCCAGTTCTGGTCACCAGTACTCAGGAAGGATGTACTGGAACTGGAGAGAGTTCAGAGAAGGGCAACAAAACTACTAAAGGGACTGGAGGACATTAGTTATAAAGAAAGGTTACGAGCACTGAACTTATTCTCTCTGAGACACTTGAGAGGGGATATGATTTCAATGTACAAATACCATACTGGTGACCCCACAATAGGGATAAAACTTTTCCACGAAGGGAATTTATTAAGACACGCGGCCATTTACTAAAATTAGAAGAAAAGCGGTTTAACCTTAAAGGCGTAGAGGGTTCTTTACTATAAGCGGTAAGGATGTGGAATTCTCTTCCACAGGCAGTGTATTCAGCGGGGAGCATCGATAATTTCAAAAAACTATTAGATAAGCACCTGAATGACCACAACATACAGGGATATACAATGTAATAATGACATAAAATCACACACATAGGTTGGACTTGATGGACTTGTGTCTTTTTTCAACCTCGCCTACTAAGTAACTATCACTGCATTGTTGTGCAGTATAGTTTTGCCAACCAAAGTGTGTACCACATTGTTAAGTGCACCATAACACCATTTCATTACTCCCCCTATTGCCAAATAACAATACAATTAGCCAATCCTTTGTATTCATAATATCTGCCAGGCCTAAAGGAAATGCAGAGTATATACGCATGAAGCGAATAATGGGAGACCGAGTTCTGCATCCTCTGAACAAATCAGTGGTCAAGCCACACCTTTGAGAGACAGGGCACATCTGCCTTTTTCTTCTGGCAGTGGCCATGCTGTACAGCTAGAGCCAGCAAAGGATGAAGCTGAGTGGCTCACAAAACTTTTCTCATTTTCCTCCTCCCATGCGCAGAGCAACCAGTTTTGTCAGGATTCAGCAGTTGTTAAGGCACCGTCTTCTTCAACCTCCTCAACTGCTCATCCTGCCATAGCCCTGTAAACTGGCATGGAGGAGTAAGCAGGGATCAGCAATTAGCAATGTTCCTACAACTGCATTTTACTGTCCAGGGGCAGGAGAAACTTGCAGGGGACTGAAGGGAGCAGACATCCTATTTCACAAAATAGAACTGACTAATGAGTACAGGCAAGTGCTATACCTAGAACAGACCCACATAGCTCTAAAATCTGGGCCTTTTTTGCACACAAGATTCTCCATCTGCATCTGCTCCAACATCTGCATCCTCAAGCGATAGGGAGGCAAACCTGACAAGTCATTTGGGAGGCTTAAATGTCAGCAGATTAAGCAGGGATAAGGATCAGCGGGTGTAACCAGGTGTAACCTTGAACCTTGCCCTCTCCAGCATCATCCAGGCAAGTGTCTTTTGCAAAGAAAAAACTTGTCCACAGAAAAACTCCCATGCCCAGTGTCCGAATGCCAGATTGGTAAAACTTCTGGCTTTTCAGCTGCTTCCATTTAAGTTGGTGGAGTTTATCCTCTTTCTGCAAGTTTATCGCCATGCTTCACCACTGATATTGTTTCACCCAGAAGGCCATCCATTCCCTTCCTCAGCATGTGAAAGGTAAATACATTTGTGTTGCTGGACCACGCTGTCCGCTGCAAGTACCAAATCACAAGACACATGGTCCAGGCTTGGGAAAAAAAATTACATTTCCTTAATAGTCCACTAGGTACATTTGCTTGCAGCTGGGAAAGATGCAGGATAAGACACACTACTAAAGCTGCACCATTGTGGTGGCAGCAGTGCAGTCCAGTCTGATCCCCCCCCCCATTGCATCAACTGATGAATCCTCAGAATCCCCCTCCCCCCAAGTGCCCCACACTGTTTTGCATCTGTATGCCTAGGGAACAAAAGCTAAACTAGGCCAGAACTTTTGGCAGCTCTTTAGGGGTAGTCCAAGAGGTGAATTCCATGCCATCTTGTGCCAAAACAATGGTTCCTTACACCACTACCAGCTCCTACCATTGCTGCTGGACTTCCAACATTACCAGCTCCTCCCACTATTACCAGTTCCAACCACCTCTGCTGGCTTTCCACCATTATCAGTTCCTGTTACTTCTGCTTGCCTTCCACAATTACCAGCTCCTACCACCTCTCCTGACCTGCCACCTTTACCGACTCCCATCACCTCTGCTAGACTGCCACCATTACTAGTTCCTGTCACCATTACCAGCTTCTGCCACCTCTGCCAGCTTGCCACCATTACCAGCTCCTTCTACCTCTGCTGGACTGCCATAATTAGCAGATCCTGCCATCCTTGCTGGTCTGCCACCATTACCAGCTACTGTAACCTCTGTTGTCCTGCTTCAATTACCAGCTCCTGTCTCTTTTCCTGGTCTGCCGCTGCCACAATTTCCAGCTGCAGTCACCTCTCTTGGTCTGTGGCTGCCACCAATACCAGCTCCTGCCACTCCTGCTGGCTGCCAACATAGCCACCTCCTGACACCTCTCTTGGCCTACTGATGCCACCACTCCTGGCTTGCAACCATTGCCAGTTTCTGCCACCTCTGCTGACCTGCTGTTATAACTAACCCCTGTCACCTCTGCCGGCCTGCAACCATTATCAGATTCTTCTCCCTTTTTTTTTTTTTTAGTAAATCCAAAGAGTGTACAAATACACAGTACATACGGCACTCCTAGGAGAAGTGCAAAGTCCCTTGGTCCATTCAAACTTTCATCTGTAGACCATCAACAGGGTAGAGGAATGGATTAGGCAATTGGATGGATTGATGGATGGCTGAACAGGAGAAGGGACGAGACTGGAACCTCTGCAGCTCCCACAGAAGATCTGGGTAGGATCACCCCAATGTAGAAGAAAACGAATAGCAGGGCGCTGAGGTCAGTATCCAATAAAAACACTTTATTAAAATAAGCAGCACACTTACATTAAAGGAACATCACTGAGTAAACAGAGACCGAGGATGACAGGAAGCCAACCAGCTCAAAGTATGGATATTAGCGGCAGAATTCTAGTCTGCACATGAGGATGACAGCTGTCAAAATGCCTGGTGAATGTTGGGAGAGGGTATTTGAAGACGAGGGCAAAGTCCCTGAAAACGGGACAGCTGTCATCCTTGTGTGCAGCCTACAACGCCTCCGCTATACTTTGCTATACTTTGAGAAAGCTGGCTCCCTGTCATCCGTGGTCTCTGTTTACTTAGTGAAGCCTACAGCCTCACACTGATTACAGTTGCTTGCTCTCAGGTGTTCCCTATCCATGCTGTTTCATGCTAACTTCAATGTAAGTGTGCGCTTATTTTAATAAAGTGTTTTTTATTTGATACTGACCTCAGCTCCCTGCTATTCATTTTCTGCCACTTTTTTTGCCCTGTCATCTAAGTCAGAACCTGCCATTTCTATTGGCCTGCCACCATTATCAGCTCATGTTGCTTTTTTATCCTTTTTATGTGCTCTGACACTGTAAAGGTGCCACACATATTGCTTCCACAGCTGGGCCTCGCCTGCAAAATCTCCAGTGTTTTTGCAGGCTAAATTGTGCTTTGTGTTTGTGGTCTATGCCAGTGCCCCAGCACTTGAAAATATGTGTGGCTATTTTTTTTTTAAAAATAATAATGTTTCAATAGTAATGTTTCAAAATAGAGCCTGGCTCTTCTCTACCTATTACATTGAGGCCCAATCAAGCTACTTAAATACAGTGTAGTGAGTGCAAAATATTTTAAACTATTGTCTCTCAAATAATACACTATAATTTTATTTTATTATAAAAAAAATGCTGTGTCTCTCTACCTCTTACATTGCAAGCTGTTTTAGCCACTGTACAAAATGTGTGTCTTTTTAAAAAAAATTTTAATTGGTATCTACTATAAGACTATATTCAATGGAAGCCAAATTCCCTTTTTGGACTAATCACACTTGTGCATGTGTGTTTGGCTGTCAAACCCTTACTGCATGGATTGCACTTGTGTAAATGAATGAACTGCACTGCTGGCTCCATTCTTAAGATGCTAGGTATTAGACACATACTTGTTCAAGGTTAGTGACTACAAATATTGAACAAAATCGGCAGTATAGCAGCCAGATAACTTGCATTTTTAGAAGGTGACAGCAGCAATAGCAGCCTTCCTCCTTCTTTCATGAAAAGGGATCATGCTTCAATGAAAAAAGACCCTGAACTAGCCCATGATGAAATCCCTAATCTGGGAAAAATTAAAAATCCCCCTGGCAGTGGGGCTGCACCTGCATTGAAAAGGTTATATGTTAATTTCTGCCTAGGAAATGGGAAAAAAGCTTTTACTTACCTTCTCTCCTGGCAGACTATACTCCCCTTGCACTGGCAGAGGACTGTTCCTCAGGGACCTCAAGTACAATGCAGAACTATGACATCAGATGACCATAGACTGCCAGAGCGCAGGGAAAAATAGGCTGCTGGGACCTGTCTAGTAGCAAGGAGCAGGCTTCGAGACCAGAGGATAGGGCAAGAAAAGGCTTTCCAAGTCCTCTAGACACAAATAAACATTTCATCCTTGCAGTGCTGGTGCAGCCCCACTGCAAGGGAGCAATTTTACTTTTCCTGGAATTCAGCTTTCAAAACAGTTAGGGATAATAGTCAGAACAACAGCTAAAATTTATGTGAGCATAACCATTATTGAAGTTGAGAAAGACAATTAGCTTTTTAGGCAGAAAGTGGCAAAGAATGTGGAGATGTTGGTCTGCTTATTAAGCTAGAGAGCATGTAAAACTACCAAGAGATTTGCACAGAGTACTAAAGGAGGTACATTAGAGATTAAAAAATTGCAGAACCCTGCACAACTGTTATGCGTGCAGACACGGTGATGATATGAGCTGTGTAGTTTACTAATAAGGTAGTGCTAGTCCTTGCCAATTGATCTTTGGAGGCTTGACTCATGGAGGGTCCTATTATTGGATCCTTCCAAGTATGTGAAGATTATGAAAGTAGGGAAGGAGTGTGGTGCATAAATATAAAGTCTGGAAACTCCAGGTGGTTGGAAAACAATAATAACTTTATTAGTGTATGACATAGGTGATGCATTTTGTGGGATTGGAGCTCACCCTTCTTCAGGATGTTCTCACAATTCTTCACTGCAGAGATGCCCATCCTCTTCCTGTCTTTGAACGTTTAACACTCAGTGGTTTAGCAGCTTCTGGTCTCCGAGCAAAATTCAATAGAAAAAGTTCCTGTTTGAAATCTGCACCCTCCACTCCTCTCATCCATTGAGAAAAGTTATGTCATTGCTTCCACTGCCAGCATGGCAAATTTTGAATGAGGGGGAGTCTGATGAGTCACAGGATTCTGTCCCTCGTTCACAGATTGTGCTATAGACAGTGAGGACAGGGCATCCCTCCAGTAAATATTTCTACAGGATCCAGCTTGCACAACATGGGACATACTTAATTGCAGGTAAGTTAGGTCAAACAATTTTTCCTTAAACTTTAGCTTCAATGGACCAATGGGATATTAATCAGCAATGCACATGGGTGATCCAAATGGAGTGATTGATAAAAAAGTAGGACTTAAGGAGCCTAAAATTTATATTTTAGATTTTGTAGATGCTGCAGAGTTAAAGGATAAGTTCACCTTTTGCACAAAATCACAAATGCACATGTTTTTGTGGGTAAAAAAATGTGCATTCATTATTATTTTCTCTGGAGCCTGTAGAGCATTGTACACACAATTAGCGGATCATGGATGAAATGTCAGGCTCCTGCAGACACCTGTTACAGCTTTCTGTCCATACTGCTGTACAGGCTTTTGTTTAAAAGCTGTAGAAAATGTCAATGAACTACAAGACGTCTGCCGCAGTGACAGACAGTGCTTGTAGTTCATTCATTTACAAATTCCTGTGAATGAGTGAGTTGGCTTTGCAGATGGAGCCCTGCACAGCCATTCTGTTTTTGAAATCTTACAGTGGGTGTAGGGGGCGGATTCCCAATCTGCTGTCACAGGGAAGGGTGGGAATCGGGGTGCGAGGGCAGGTTGCTGAACATGTTACATGTTACGCCCTAAATACCGGTGTAACATACACTATATAACTTGATGTAGCTCAATCTCCAACCCAGTGTGCATTCCTACCAACACAAATTACAACTAAAACATATCACTAACACAAATATATGAATCAGCAAATAAAGTGTTCATATAATGTGGACATATAAAACGTCCTCCACCACCGCGCCGTGAAGTTAGTGTTCTTACACCTTCTTATAAGAAAAATCCATGTAATACATGAATCCACCCAGGGCTCCAATCAAGCGCTCACCTCATTTCATTGACCCCAACAATAAATCAAGGTCAGATACATTATGCACTTATTGGCCCATGATGGGCTATTAGACTCTGGCTCCTCCTCTGATCTGTGTTCTCCTCTGGTAGCGCCACACTCTCAGGTGAATGACATGTAAAAATAAATGGAACCAACATCTCTGCACTCTGTATAATGCTTATTTACGGTAATAAAATTCCCCAATAAAGCCACTCACATTAAAAAACACCTAAAACATGGGTTAGATCCATAAGCCCTGCATGCCATTCACACCACTCAGTTCCTGAGCGTGGCCCCTACTGCTGTTCCTATACGCATTACGCTCACATAATTGACCTTCATCAGTAGGACTGGAGCTCCTTCACCACACTCTTTAAATATCCCCCCCACCATCCCCACGGAAACCACCATTGCAGCGGTGAGATGGGACACCGGAAGTGATGTCATTTGGGACGCGGCCCTCACTCTGGACCGGAAGTGACATAATCCCATTACCACAACACTCCGGGGCCTGGAGACCAGGAACCACACTCGCCCCAAGAGCCAGTAAGTGTTCTGGACCAGACATGGGCCCAAAGTGTCAATATTTTGTGTGGCTACTATTGTTTTACAGCACTGCCTTAACCCTCTTGGGCATGGAGTTTATCAGAGCTTCACAGGTTGCCACTGGAGTCCTCTTCCACTCCTCCATGACAACACACAGTACATGTTGGCATTCATGGTTCCCTCAATGAACTGTAGCTCCCCAGTTCCGGCAGCACTCATGCAGCCCCAGACCATGACAATCCCACCACCATGCTTGACTGTAGGCACACTTGTCTTTGTACTCCTCACCTGGTTGCCGCCACACATGCTTGACACCATCTGAACCAAATAAGTTTATCTTGGTCTCATCAGAGCACAGGACATGGTTCCAGTAATCCATGTCCTTAGTCTTTTTGTTTTCAGCAAACTGTTTCCGGGCTTTCTTGTGCATCATCTTTAGAAGAGGCTTCCTTCTGGGACGACAGCTATGCAGACCAATTTGATGTAGTGTGCGGCGTATGATCTGAGCACTGGCAGGCTGACCCCCCATCCCTTCAACCTCTACAGCAATGCTGGCAGCACACATACTTCTATTTCCCAAAGACAACCTCTGGATATGATGCTGAGCACATGCACTCAACTTCTTTGGTCGACCATGGCAAGGCCTGTTCTGAGTGGTACCTGTCCTGTTAAACCAGTATGAGGGAATGAGAGCGATAACACCAAATTTAACACACCTGCTCCCCATTCACACCTGAGGGAAAATGGCTAATTGGACCCAATTTGGACATTTTCATTTAGGGGTGTACTCACTTTTGTTGCCAGTGGTTTAGACATTAATGGCTTTGTGTTGAGTTATTTTTAGGGGACAGAAAATTTACACCGTTATACAAGCTGTGCACTCACAACTTTACATTGTAGCAACGGGTCATTTCTATAGTGTTGTCACATGAAAAGATATAATAAAATATTTACAAAAATGTGAGGGGTGTACTCACTTTTGTGAGATACTGTACTTAAATCATCATAATAAATGCAGATAGTATACTCACGCAGAAATCCATTAATAAAATTACCGGTCAGAACATAATCTCACTATGCAGTATATACACAGAAGTAAAGAAGCAGAGGAAAACTTGTTACGAGTTATTGATAAAACACTTCAGATCAAAGTCTATGTTGAGCCCAGCTTATCCTTTAAGCCATGTGAAAATTTCAATTAAATATTTTGGTAATCAGTTGGTGTGATATCTGTGCCTGAATTCCTGGGTCTGCACATTTGCTGTGGGGCCTGCTCTGACTGTTGAAGCTTGTTTAATTTTTTTTTTATAATAGGAAATATTACACGCAGAAAGGTAAACAGGAAAACCTTAAACTCCCATGTCAACAAAAACAGACTCAGGAATTATGGGGGATCTCACTGTTGGAATAATGCCACATACACATGAGCGGACTTTCCGGTAGACTTGGTCCGGCGGACCGGACTCCGTCGGACAATTCGATCGTGTGGGCTGTGCTTTTTTTTCCCAAAAGTCTGACGGGCCTAGAAATAAAACATGTTTCAAATCTTTCCGACGGACTCGAGTCCGGTCGAAAAATCCGCTCGTCTGTATGCTAGTCTGACGGACTAAAACCGATGCTAGGGCAGCTATTGGCTACTGGCTATCAACTTCCTTATTTTAGTCCAGTCGTACGTCATCACGTACGAATCCATCGGACTTTGGTGTGATCGTGTGTAGGCAAGTCTGTTCGTTAGGAAAGTCCATCGGAAGTCCACCGAAAGTCCGTCGGATAGACCGTCGGACCAGTCCGGTCCAAAAGTCCGCTCGTGTGTACGCGGCATTAGGAGAAGAAAGGAGTTGACTTAGTCCACCAATAACCACCTATAGTGTAAGTAAAATAACCCCTTTTGGGTGGACTAGTGTTTTATGACCATTATGTTTTGGGGTTTTTCAAGATGTGCAAAGAGAGAGCACACAAACACTTATAGTTAAAATATTTATTTAAGTAATGACAGATACAGATAAAGATAACAAATGTAATAATATTGGAAAATGTAACAAGAATACCTAGCTATAGATGCTTTTTCACCACGTAATCCACCATCGGCATGGCATGATGATCATGCTAGGTAAGTGCTTTCCCTAGAGACCCCCTAGTACGAGACTCTCTATGACAAGTTTTAGCTGTAGTACATACAGCATTAGATGGTAGTGTTTGACAAATTGTAAGCAATATTACCTTTTAAAGAGGATAGCATACATTCCCAGAATGTAAGTTAGTGGGCTTGGCCATATGGTCAATTTACAGTGACATTCTTATAGCATTAAGTTAAGGTAAAAATCATCCTTATGTCCTTATATGACCTCTTAACCAGGTTTCGAAGGCATTCTTATACATTAGTGAGCCACAATCGAGGAAATATTAATTTCTCCACCAACAGTCTTCATGAGGGAATCAGGGGGCTTCAGTAACCAAAACTGCAGTGTTTTTCCTCATGACACATCACAGAAAGCACCCTCATGGCTAACAGAGGACATAATTAGGAATAGACTTGAAAACTTAACATTAATAAGTCATCAGGACCAGATGACTTGCACATGAGGGTCCTTAGGGAACTCAGTCAAGTAATTGCCAGACCATTGTTCCTAATTTTTACTGACAGTCTACTGACTGGAATGGCACCAGCTGATTGGAGAAAAGCCAATGTAGCACCAATATTTAAAATGGGGCCAAAATACATCCCTGGGAATTGCTGACCAGTTAGCCTAACATCAATAGTATGCAAGCTCTTGGAGGGTTTGATAAGGGACTATGTACAAGATTTTAGTAATGAAAACGGTATCATTAGCAGTAATCAGCATGGATTCATGAAGAATCGTTCTTGCCAAACCAATCTATTAACCTTCTATGAGGAGGTGAGCTGCCATCTAGATAAAGGAGGGCCCGTAGACGTGGTGTATCTGGGTTTTGCAAAAGCATTTGACACAGTTCCCCATAAACATTTACTGTACAAAGTAAGGTCCTTTGGCATGGACCGTAGGGTGAGTACATGGATTGAAAACTGGCTACAAGGGGGAGTTCAGAGGGTAGTGATAAATGGGGTGTATTTTAAATGGTCAGGGGTGGAAAGTGGGATCCCCCAGGGTTCTGTCCTGGGACCAATCCTATTTAATTTGTTCATGAATCACCTTGAGGATGGGGTAAACAGTTCAATCTCTGTATTTGCGGACGATACTAAGCTAAGCAGGGCAATAACTTCTCCGCAGGAGGTGGAAACCTTGCAAGTAGATCTGAACAAATTAATGGGGTGGACAACTACATGGCAAATGAGGTTTAATGTGGAAAAATGTAAAATAATGCATTTGGGTGGCAAAAATATGAATGCGATCTACTCACTGGGGGGAGAACCTCTGGGGGAATGAAGGATGGAAAAGGACCTGGGGGTCCTAATAGAAGATAGGCTCAGCAATGGCATGCAATGCCAAGCTGCTGCTAACAAAGCAAACAGAATATTGGCATGCATTAAAAAGGGGATTAAATCAAGAGATAAAACTATAAACCTCCCACTCTACAAGACTCTGGCCTGGCCTCACCTGGAGTATGCTGTCCAGTTCTGGGCACCAGTCCTCAGGAAGGATGTGCTGGAAATGGAGCGAGTACAGATAAGGGCAACAAAACTAATACAGGGACTGAAAGATCTTAGTTATGAGGAAAGGTTTCGAGCACTGAACGTATTCTCTCTGGAGAAGAGACACTTGAGAGTGGATATGATTTCAATTCACAAATACCATACTGGTGACCCCACAATAGGGATAAAACTTTTCCGCGGAAGGGAGTTTAATAAGACACGTGGCCACTCATTAAAATTAGAAGAAAAGAGGTTTAAGGGGGTTGTAAAGCCCCCCCGTTTTACTTACTTGAGCCCTGGAACTTCACCCGCTGGGGACGCGCTGTCCCTCTGCCCGGGGTTCTCGGCTCTTGATTGGGTAGATTGATAGCAGTGCAGCCATTGGCTCCCGCTTCTGTCAATCAAATCCAATGACGTGGGCGGCGGGGGGCGGGCCCAAGTCATACATTCGGCAGCTATGGACGCCGAATGATTGACTAGGGAGCGTGCCCGCAAGGTAATCCCCCGGGAGACGGCTTCTCCTAGGGGGTTATCTGATGTGGGGATGAGCCACAAGAGCCGCCGCGGGACCCCAGAAGACGGTGTTCAGGGCCACGCTGTGCAAAACGAGCTGCACAGCGGAGGTAAGTATGACATGTTTGTTATTTTTTTTTTTTAAATAATCAAAGCTTTACAATCACTTTAACCTTAAACTGCGTAGAGAGTTCTTTACTGTAAGAGCGGCAAGGATGTGGAATCCCCTTCCACAGGCGGTGGTTTCAGCAGGAAGCATCGATAGTTTAAAAAAACTATTAGATAAGCACCTGAACGACCACAACATACAGGGTTATATAATGTAATACTGACATAAAATCACACACATAGGTTGGACTTGATGGACTTGTGTCTTTTTTCAACCTCACCTACTATGTAACTGTGTAACTAGTCATTTAAAGCGGAAGTCCCCTTTCTAACTTCTATTCTAACTACACTGTAGAAGGATGATGCTTATACTTGCCTATTCTCAGAGCACTTCTGTCTAGTCCCGTGAATGGCTCCAAGCAGCGGCTACAGAGGAGAGGAGGGGCAGCTGACAATAGATGCCCCATTGGAAGCCTATGTGTAATATCACTGCCCAGGAATTCCAGCCATTATTGGCGCTCTCTCCTCTCCCCCAAAACCAACCACTGTGGAGACCACGTGACTGGACCAGAGCACCCTGAGAATAGGTAAGTAAAAGCATCTCCTTTTACATGATAGTTAGAAGGGGTAGGGGAAGATTTAAAAGTAGATAGTTATAACCTGAACATCCGCTTTAAGTGTACAAGCTAAACATGGTTTTAGAGATGTTTCAATGTACCGCTAGGACTGCTTTTTAGGAGATAGGAAGCAACTTGCTGTCTCCTAAAAAATAGGTATAAGTCTGATACCAGGATTTCAAAAACAATGTTAAACAGAAAACAAATAAGAAGTGTAAAGCCTTGTACAAATGATACGATTGTTGACAAGGGATTGTCTGTTGACAGACTGTTCTAAAATCTTACCGTTAGTACGCTCCTTTTGACAATTGTTGTCCAACTTTTGGCCAACAAATGTTAGATGGCAGGCTAGTAAATTTTTGGCGGACAACAGTTTGACGTCAGATTTTCGTATGGTCAGTACACAAATCCGTCACACAAAAGTCGAATGTACAAACATGCATGCTCAGAATCAATGCTCACCAAACACAAAATTAGCAGAAGGGGCCCAAAGGGTGGCGCTCAAGAGCTGAAATTCCTCGTAGTACGTCACTACATTCATGATTGTTGCACGACAATTGTGTACCGTTAGTATGCAAGACAAGATCCTGGCACATGCCCTTAAGACGAAAATCAGACGCTCGGTTGGCCAACAATCATGCCGTGTGTACGAGGCTTTACATTGTAGCTTCACCAACTCAAAAACAACAAAAAAGGTAAAGTAAATAAAATTTAAATCTGAAGACAAAAGAAACTAAAATTTGTTCTCCATTTCTGTCCCTTTCCAAAATTGCCATTGTTTCTTTCTTTGTGTTAAGTACTTTCAGCATATTCATCTAAACATAGTTCCTGTATGCAGTGTTTTTACATTTTGGTTTTCATTAAGATTATATCACCATTCGCTTTTGGGTGATATATCTATTTAGAACTATTGCACTATCCATTCTGCCAAAAGACACAAACATGAAATTTGAGCAACCTCATCTTGATTTAGGTAACAGGTTTCATGGAAATACAGCTGCTGCTTTAGTACAATTTCAGAAACAGACACACACAGTTTGGAAAATATCTGATCTTGGTTATTTTATTTCTTTGTGTTTGGTTGAGGGGAGATATAAACTATTCTTTTTCTTAGCCTGGTTCATATTGTAATGCAAATGGTGCAAGCTGTTTTGGATTTATGAACTGCAATAAGCAGGCTAGATACAGAGATAATATGCAGAAACACTTTTGATGGCAAACATAATTGCTTAAGAACAGATTATCATGGACGTGGACCAGCATGCAACTTTCTAAATCAAAAGAAAACAACTAGTTTTTACAAAATGTTCTGCAGCACAGGCTGAATGAATAGATCCCAAAAAGTGTTAGGATGGGAGGGTAGCATCGGCTGGTGGACCTTTTAAACCAACTGGAAGAATGACGCACCCTGCCACAGATTGTTGCTCCCCCTGCAAGTGATTGACAAAGCACAACGAGAGGAAGTGGAACCCAGAGAGAAAGGAGAAACTGACTGTGAAGAGATACTTCGGTAGAGCGATATAGGGCACACAAACAATGGTTTCCAAAGGGGCGGACAGTGAAACTGCTGATCTCAGGTGGATAAGGTCTAAAATCAAGCTGATGCCAGCTTGAGAGGGGAGCCCTGTGTGGATGGCCTGACATCTCATTTTTGGGTGACAGACTTTAAACAGTACTTGTGGTGACAGGCCTCTTGGCCATCAGCAGTTACAATAATTTGCTGCCTGTCCTAAGGAATTGTTTTCATTACACTTTTTTTTTGTCATCATGTTAATACATTCTTCAAATAAAATGTTTGAAACTTTGCCTTTGCCTGGTCTAAAGTTACTAAAGGGGTAAAATGCAAGTATTCGGCATATATAGTCTACATCTCAGGTCACAAAGCTGTAGACGGGGTATGACGACAACAGTGCAAGAGTTAAAGTGATCATAGAGGAAACAATTTTTTTGAAATAGCAAACATGTCTATACTTACCTGCTCTGTGCAATGGAAGAGAAGAGCAGCCCCCACCTCCTCTTCTCAAGTCCCCCGCCGGCACTCCTGGCCCCTCCTCTCTCTATCCAGTGCCCCATGGGGAGTCGCTTCCCATGGGGGCACTTATGCGTGCTCGCTCCCAAGCACCACTGCTGTGTCTATTGACATTCCCCCCTCCCTGCTCCTGTTTTAGCTTTGATTGGCACAGTGAGATTCAATGGCTTCCGGTGCCCCAGCAAAGCCATTGAGACATGGAAGTGAGGGGAGAGAGGAGCTGAAAACATGCACAGCGCTGTATCGAATGAGGGCTCAGGTAAGTTAAAGGGAGGAGAAGGGGCCAATGCTGATGCCTAAATAATTTTTACCTTAATGCAAGGAATGCATTAAAGTAAAAAATGTTTAGGCTTTAGAACCATTTTCATAAAGTGTGAAGATACAGTAATTACCAAGGATAATGAAGGTTTTTTTAGCAGCCTGTTGTAAAGCGTGTACATGTGGCAGGTGGAATGGCCTCTTGCAGTGAGGAAGGTGTTGTTGGTGCTACTTCGGCCACCATCCATCTCCCATGGCAATGTGATGACAATGGCAATTTAGGTACACCTTAACACCTTAATGCTTCCTCTCGGTAGCCCTTTCAGTGGACTTTAATGCCCAGGAGTCAGTGCGGCTTCTGCATCATGTTACTGCTGTGACTGGCTCTCACAATGGCCACATGATCAGAAGTTCATCCAGCTGGTTCAGAGGTTGTGACCAAGAGCCATTGGAGACAGCCCAGTAAGTGTGCTAGTAGTACCTTTTGCTCCTGTGGATGCCAGTGTGTAATGGGTGGGTGTTAAAATCTATTTTTCTTGCCACCACTTGCTACACTTTCAGAAAGAAGGTTTGTATCCAGGTGCTGGGCTATAACAACATGGAGAAGGAGACACTGCCTATTAATCTTCTCTCCCTCCACTGAGATCTTGATTTTATGCTTGACCACTCTCCTCTAGCCAACAGAAGGAGAGCTAAAGCTAAACAAGCTCATAGACTTCTATGCAGAGAGCTGAGAATCCTGGGAGTTGTAGTTTAAGATGGTAGCCATATAATGGAACAAATAGACTCCTTACACTACAGATCCCAATAGGCACTGTACAGTAGGAGTGGAGAGATGATTTTTTTAAACTTCCAGGGAAAATTCTTAATCTTGGCACCAAGGGAATTAGGGAGAGAACACCTCTGTCTGAATGTTTACCTGCCAGCAGAAGACCATACCGGCGTAGATCCAAGCCTGAGACTGGTAGTGAGGACACCCAGGGTGTCACGTACCTAACAGCGGAGCCCGAAATGATGAGAGTGGCCTCTTGCATGGTTCCGGTCCAAGCACCCCTGGTGGTGGGTACAGGAAGTGCGAGGGCAACAAAAGGGTGCAGGTGCCTGCAGGAGGCTGGAACTTGGAGATACATGAACCTCTGCTAAGGAGATGTGGAAACCGATCACCAGACTTGTTCAGCGGGAGCCAGATCAGGGTCAACTGCAGAGTCAGGAACAGGCAGGAGTCGGCAACAGGCTGGCAGCAGGGTACCGAATCAGAAGGCAAAACTGTAGTCAGGAACAGGCAGAGGTTGGCAAAAGACTGGCAGCGGGGTACAGAACCAGAAGGCAGAGCCGTAATCATAAGTCCAAGCCAAGGTCAGTATTGCATGTAGAGGCAGGTTCAGTAGGCAGGGGAGATCCAGGAGAACGGTCAGAAGATAGCCGGGTTTTCAGGAACAAGGTCAATCAGGCAGAGTAACAACAGGAACACAGGAACAAGCTAAAGACAATCCAGCACTGATGCTAGGCAGACTCTCTGTTTATTTAGGGTGCTGTGTGCCAGGATTTGAAAAACAAACAATGGGTTCCCCTTGGGTGGGATTTTTAAGGCATTACCAAAAAAGTGTTCATAGTATGTATGAAAAAAGAAATTTTTATTACAAAATACACACACAAAGTACAGAAATACCAATTGACAAAATCAATTCAAGCATAAAAGATATACATACAAATGCATCGAAGACAGCATGTGGGGGACAGAAAATGATCACAATAGACAAACATATAAGCATGGGATGAGGTGGGTCTCACTAAACCGACGCGTTTCGGAAAATCCTTCGTCAGGGTTTGACAAGTGAGGTTTATCATCTGTTTAATATTACAGAAGCAAAGAACACAAAGTAGTTAGCATTCCATATACATGTGACATAATATGTCCCTCATACCTCATATGTGAGAGTGAACTCACTTACCCGATGCAAGTGTTTACAAAGGGATTCAAAGCAAAAGAACAGCTCTGCTGTGGTATCCCAGGCCGTGTGTGTCTCCAATCCATCCAATTGTGAGTAAACGGAGTATTAAAGGGGTTCATATAGATGACATCATTTCCCTAATTGCTGAAGCACGCCACGTCCAAATTAGGGCGCAGCGTCTGTGCATGGGCTGGGGTCCACAGAAATCTTAGGACCTAAGACCAAGCAAAAAGTATCATAAGAATGGGTACCGAGTTGGGGGTGAACACCCCCATCGGACTGGTACAAAAGGCCAGTCTGTGTATAGAGGCTAAGAATCAAAAAGAAACATACCTGGGATCTGGAGCCGCAAAAAACACCTACAGGGTATACCGTAGGGGGAAGGGAGGAGGGCACGAAGGGTACCTTGCTGACCATCAAACAGACATCATGACAGAGATCTGGTGTTGGGAGAAAAAACGGGGGGTGATTGTTTAAAAGTCCCATAGTACAAAAGATAAATATACAAGGATTGTGGTATATACAACCACACCACACAAGAGAAAATAGTCAAAGGGGTAAAGAGCTCCCCAAACAATCAAAGGAGCAAAAAAAGCTCCCCAACAATGCCCCCAATCCAACAGATGACTTACTTTAACAGCTAGGAGCCCCGCACGAGTGCAACATCCTCCTCCGATCACAAGGTCAGAGTGGATGAGCTCCGCTATTTATCTCACTAAACGTGAGGCCAGCTGATTGCAACAGCAAACAGCTGTGTGCATAATGTACACCCTGGGCTCCCACCTCCCATTCGGCACCAGCTGACAGGAGATCCGCCCCTAGGCAGGTCTCCTGTCATCCTGGTCCAATCGTGGGCCCCCTGGGAGTGGACCGCGCCACGCCCCCCCAAGGGAACGAACGGCGCCGATCCTAATCCCACACCGCGCATGCGCACCAGTGATACTGGAGCGCAACGTCGCGGCTGACGTCACGGCGCCGCGTCCCGGAGGCGCGCGCCGCCGTCCACTCCCACCAGCACGGGAAGCCAAGACCGGAATCAGCTGCCGCTGAATCCGATCAGGACGAGGGGGACATGATCCGTTCCCCTAGTATGTCCCAGAAAGGGACAGCCTTACCGTGCTGGGTCCATGCACATATACAGCAAAGGGCGGTGCCTGAAAAAAAGGCAAAAAAAACGCATGTGCCAACAACAATAAAAAAGGATTGCAGGCTTGCATTTTCATGCAAGCCAAGGTCAAATGGGCATATTGGATGTCAATTGGTGCCACAAGGGCGTGGGAGAACACAGCAGAGCCTAAACATGGGGAGAAAAAACCATAGAGCTCCTGAGCAAATAAATAAAAGAAAAAATAAAATAAATTAAAATAGAAAAATGATAAATCAATAAAAGGGGGGAACAGAACCCAATATTATAGCGTGCCTGGGGCACGGTCAACATCGCAGGGGATAACCCCAATGTCCTGCCACACCCGAAACCTGGGCATGCAGATAGGCCCCACTCATCTAGAGCCCCAAATTGAATTCCTACTTTAGACATAACGTACAGGTACATAGAGCCTTGGATTTGTTAGGGCAAAGATGAGGACAGGTCAAGGGCCTAAAGTCAGATAACCCGCAAATCGTAAGGCAGGATCTGGGGCATGCATACAGCCAAAGACTCAAGACAAGATCTATCTTTCCATGCTCCCAGAATCAAAGCCCTCCAAAAAGGGCTTGAAACAGGTGGAGTCATTGAGTCCAGGGGGTCTGGTCGCCTTTAAATTGTAGATCCACCTCAGTTCAAGTTGGAGGAGATCCTTGTTCCAATCTCCTCCTCTCCAGCCTGGGTGGACCCGATCCAAGATCAAAAATTTGATTCTTGGGAATACTCCCTGGTGGACCAGGGCCGTATGTCTCCCCAGTGGTAAATCGGGGTCACATGTCTGCATGCTTCTGATGTGGCGGTATGCCCTATGCCAGAATTCCAATTTGGTTTTTCCGACATAGAAACATCCGCAATCACACCAGAGCATGTAGACCACTCCCTTCGTCTTACAGTTGGCAAAATGTTTGGGCCTAAAAACGCTGCCGTTAGGTAACGTGGGTTTTTTTTTAGTAAACATGAATCTGCAGTATCCACAGGCTCCACACATGAAGGTGCCCCTATACTTACAATGCTGGGCAAACTCGGCATCCCTAAATTCGCTTCTCACCAGTCTAGAGGATAGAGAGGTGGCCCTCCTAAAGGTAAAGAGGGGGCTTTCGGGAAGGAATATCTGTAGGTTAGGGTCCATAGTGAGAATGTGCCAATACTTCGACACAATTCTCTTAATTTCAATATGTTGGTTACAATACTTGGTGATAATACGTAGAGACTTGTCCTGACTTTTGTTTTTTTGTGAATAGATTAAGGTCTGCCTGGTATGTGTGATGGCCCGTTTGTAGGCTTTTTTGAGGGAGGTACGCGAATACCCTCTCTCAAGAAGTCTCGCACGCAGATTATTGGCCTCTATCCTAAAAGTCGCTTCGTCGGTGCAGTTTCTACGTACCCTCAAATATTGACTGTAGGGTATTGATTTAATGAGACTGGGTGGGTGAAAGCTAGAGGCATGCAGGATGGTGTTCCCAGCAGTGGCCTTCCGAAAAAGGCCACTGCTGAGTCCACCATCCCCGTCCCTGGAAACCATGACATCCAAGAATGCGATCTCCCTGCGACTTGATGCCATGGTGAAGTTCAGATTGAATCGATTTTTATTCATGTGTAGAAGGCATGATTGCAGCAACTCTATAGGGCCATCCCAAATGGTGAAAATGTCGTCGATGTATCTGAACCACAACAAGAAGTGGTTCGTATACATCGACGAGTCCTCATCATTGAGAAAGGTGGTCTCCCACTCCCCCAGGTACAGGTTGGCGTAGGACGGGGCGCAGCACGTCCCCATCGCCACCCCCTGTACCTGGAGGAAGTGGGAACCATCAAAGGAAAAAACATTGTGATATAAAATATATTCCAACAGTTGTAATATAAAGTCATTATAAGTCCAGTCTCCATCCTGTCTCTGAAAGATAGCCTTTTTGACAGCTCTCAGTCCACCTGCATGGGGAATGGAGCTGTATAGAGCCTCTACGTCAATCGTCACTAGGTATGCATTCTCTGGTATAGTAAGATTGTCTATGATCTTCAAAAAGTGTATGGTGTCTTTTACATATGAGCGTAGACTCGTGACGTGAGGTTTAAGGTATTCGTCTATCAGACGACTTGCATGTTCGCTAATGGACCCTCTACCTGAGACAATTGGTCTCCCTGTGGGGTTCTGGCTGTCTTTATGGATTTTTGGTAGTGAATAGAAGGTTGGTACAACAGGGAATTTCACCCTGATGTACTCCCAGACCGTCTTATTAATGACTTTGTTATTGTATGCCGTGTCCACTAAAGAATAATATTCCTGGTGGAACCTGTTGATGAGATCCCTGGAAATTTGTTTGTACCAGTTCTTGTTCAGAAGTATTTTATGGCACATTGAGATGTATTGGGCATTGTCCATCAGGACAATGTTCCCCCCCTTGTCCGAGGGCTTGATGACTATAGATTTGTTGTCCCCAAGTTGCTTAAGTGCCTGTCTATCAGCCAGGTTAGTATTGGTCCGTCTAGGGGTGTGAACACGCAACCTCTCAATGTCTTTGTGGACCAGTTTGAGAAACGTAGCGATATTTGGGTTGGAACTTGGGGGTGGAAACTGCACTGATTTCTTTTTAAGTTTAGACCCCTGGGCCAATTTCTGAGCCGGCTCTTCCCTGTTGGATAAAGGAAGGGAAAGTACAGATGGTAAATCAATACGATCTATGAGATCAGTCGTGTCGCTCTCTTCCAAGAGCGACACCAGCTGCTCGATGGCCCGGTTTTCTTGGGGTGTGAGGTCTGTGGATCCCTGGGGTTTATGGTACATGTTTTTTAACATTAATTTGCGTGCGAACAGTTCGAGGTCTTTGACGACCTCGAATCTGTCCATATTTTCATTGGGGCAGAATCCCAGTCCCTTCTGGAGTATGCGTTCTTCCCCTTCTGTGAGGGCATGGGAGGAGAGGTTGACAATGCTGAAGGACCTGTAAGGTCTAACAGCACCGTCCAACAGGCCCGCCCCCCCAGCCCCATCTAGGTTTTGTTTGTAGGTTTGCTCAGAAGTGTCTCTACTAAAGGGACAACATCCTGTCTGTCAGTTCCCTGATGAGTGGTTCTAGATCTAGTGACCGGAGGTGAATTGATATTGTTCACCAGAGGTACAGGGGGGATAGTGGGACAACCACTAAGCCCTCCCACTGACCTACCTGCCATCACAGATGTGTTTTGTGAACCATCTAATGTATTCATGTTATAGGTCCTTGGTCCCTGAGATCTACTTTCGCTCTGGTTGGGACGTGTTCCCTTTTTGGTTTTAGATGAGACCTGTGAGGAAATAGAGGAAACACTGGAAGACGAATTAGAGGTGGCAGAGTAATGATCCCTCCGGTTCCTAAATCTATTATAGTTTTGGGACTGTGGTTGATTCCATCGATAGGCCCTGTTCTCTTCAAAGGCGCCGCGGTCCCTACTGAATTTGTTTTCTTTTTTGATGAGGATATCTTTATTAAAATCCTCGAGGTGTTTTTTAAGTTTGGTCTCCCTGTCTGAATAAGTCTTATGGGTTTGGAGTGGTTGAAGTTTCAGACATATGGTCTGAATATCACCATCCAGCGCATCGGACAGTTTGTGATATTCAGTAATAAGAAGTTCCATCATGTCTTTGGAACAGGTGCGTAGGATCTTTTCCCAGGCATTTTTGAACTCAGTGTCCAGGCCTTCAAGATTGGGGAAGATCTGGACCCTGAGTCCCAATGGATTCATATTGTCATTAATATAATCCCGAAAGGATCTGATGTGCCAGTACAGGGATGATTTTTTCTCAAGGAGTTTAGTGAGTTTCAAAAAAAGACCTTTGATTTCAGATTCAATGTGTTCATTCTTACCGTACTCATCGAGATAGCCAGACATAAGATTGTCCCAATTGCTCCCCATGTAATTGGCCATGATCTACAAATTTCTAATAAAGCAATGCACAAAACAAAAAAGATGAACCAAAACACTGGTACAGTACAATATAAACAATGTAGGTATATTCAACGTATGCAGGCCAAATAGCCCAAAAAGATAATATTAGTGGTTCGCCACTGCGTGTCAGAAAAAACGGGGATTGGTATCTACTACCATATAAAGACGCAGCAAGAAGGGGTCTGACCCGGAGTAGCGAACAGAGAAGGTATGCCACATCCCATAATAAAGAAAAACAAACAATGGGTTCCCCTTGGGTGGGATTTTTAAGGCATTACCAAAAAAGTGTTCATAGTATGTATGAAAAAAGAAATTTTTATTACAAAATACACACACAAAGTACAGAAATACCAATTGACAAAATCAATTCAAGCATAAAAGATATACATACAAATGCATCGAAGACAGCATGTGGGGGACAGAAAATGATCACAATAGACAAACATATAAGCATGGGATGAGGTGGGTCTCACTAAACCGACGCGTTTCGGAAAATCCTTCGTCAGCGTTTGACAAGTGAGGTTTATCATCTGTTTAATATTACAGAAGCAAAGAACACAAAGTAGTTAGCATTCCATATACATGTGACATAATATGTCCCTCATACCTCATATGTGAGAGTGAACTCACTTACCCGATGCAAGTGTTTACAAAGGGATTCAAAGCAAAAGAACAGCTCTGCTGTGGTATCCCAGGCCGTGTGTGTCTCCAATCCATCCAATTGTGAGTAAACGGAGTATTAAAGGGGTTCATATAGATGACATCATTTCCCTAATTGCTGAAGCACGCCACGTCCAAATTAGGGCGCAGCGTCTGTGCATGGGCTGGGGTCCACAGAAATCTTAGGACCTAAGACCAAGCAAAAAGTATCATAAGAATGGGTACCGAGTTGGGGGTGAACACCCCCATCGGACTGGTACAAAAGGCCAGTCTGTGTATAGAGGCTAAGAATCAAAAAGAAACATACCTGGGATCTGGAGCCGCAAAAAACACCTACAGGGTATACCGTAGGGGGAAGGGAGGAGGGCACGAAGGGTACCTTGCTGACCATCAAACAGACATCATGACAGAGATCTGGTGTTGGGAGAAAAAACGGGGGGTGATTGTTTAAAAGTCCCATAGTACAAAAGATAAATATACAAGGATTGTGGTATGTACAACCACACCACACAAGAGAAAATAGTCAAAGGGGTAAAGAGCTCCCCAAACAATCAAAGGAGCAAAAAAAGCTCCCCAACAATGCCCCCAATCCAACAGATGACTTACTTTAACAGCTAGGAGCCCCGCACGAGTGCAACATCCTCCTCCGATCACAAGGTCAGAGTGGATGAGCTCCGCTATTTATCTCACTAAACGTGAGGCCAGCTGATTGCAACAGCAAACAGCTGTGTGCATAATGTACACCCTGGGCTCCCACCTCCCATTCGGCACCAGCTGACAGGAGATCCGCCCCTAGGCAGGTCTCCTGTCATCCTGGTCCAATCGTGGGCCCCCTGGGAGTGGACCGCGCCACGCCCCCCCAAGGGAACGAACGGCGCCGATCCTAATCCCACACCGCGCATGCGCACCAGTGATACTGGAGCGCAACGTCGCGGCTGACGTCACGGCGCCGCGTCCCGGAGGCGCGCGCCGCCGTCCACTCCCACCAGCACGGGAAGCCAAGACCGGAATCAGCTGACGCTGAATCCGATCAGGACGAGGGGGACATGATCCGTTCCCCTAGTATGTCCCAGAAAGGGACAGCCTTACCGTGCTGGGTCCATGCACATATACAGCAAAGGGCGGTGCCTGAAAAAAAGGCAAAAAAAACGCATGTGCCAACAACAATAAAAAAGGATTGCAGGCTTGCATTTTCATGCAAGCCAAGGTCAAATGGGCATATTGGATGTCAATTGGTGCCACAAGGGCGTGGGAGAACACAGCAGAGCCTAAACATGGGGAGAAAAAACCATAGAGCTCCTGAGCAAATAAATAAAAGAAAAAATAAAATAAATTAAAATAGAAAAATGATAAATCAATAAAAGGGGGGAACAGAACCCAATATTATAGCGTGCCTGGGGCACGGTCAACATCGCAGGGGATAACCCCAATGTCCTGCCACACCCGAAACCTGGGCATGCAGATAGGCCCCACTCATCTAGAGCCCCAAATTGAATTCCTACTTTAGACATAATGTACAGGTACATAGAGCCTTGGATTTGTTAGGGCAAAGATGAGGACAGGTCAAGGGCCTAAAGTCAGATAACCCGCAAATCGTAAGGCAGGATCTGGGGCATGCATACAGCCAAAGACTCAAGACAAGATCTATCTTTCCATGCTCCCGGAATCAAAGCCCTCCAAAAAGGGCTTGAAACAGGTGGAGTCATTGAGTCCAGGGGGTCTGGTCGCCTTTAAATTGTAGATCCACCTCAGTTCAAGTTGGAGGAGATCCTTGTTCCAATCTCCTCCTCTCCAGCCTGGGTGGACCCGATCCAAGATCAAAAATTTGATTCTTGGGAATACTCCCTGGTGGACCAGGGCCGTATGTCTCCCCAGTGGTAAATCGGGGTCACATGTCTGCATGCTTCTGATGTGGCGGTATGCCCTATGCCAGAATTCCAATTTGGTTTTTCCGACATAGAAAGGGCTAGAAAGGGCTATTTGTCCATTGTTGATACTGCTGATACTGCTAGGAGAGCAGGACACCAAGTGTACCCAATGTGTACTGCACCCATACTTTACTCTATACCACACTTATTCCAAATCTAGACTGCACCTATACCAACCCTACAGCATCTGAACCACATCTACCTTACACCTGTGCTGAGACTATACCATACCTCTACTGTACCTATACTGCATGCAGGTTAATTAGGACTGTCGTTAAATGTAACAAAGCTCTTAAAGGGTCCCAATGATAGCTGGTAGAAGAACATCCCATAATAATTATTCTGCAAGCCCCCTTAGTTCTCCCTCCCCCTGCGCTACCATCCTCTGTTTCTTTTGGGCAGTGCATACCCAGTTGGTCTAGGACTAGCATTGCCACCATAAATGCGCTCTGGCATTATAGTTACAGCACTCGTTAGATTAAACTTTACTATTGATCATTGCTGCACTTGAGGTGGTCCTGCTACTGTTTATGCTGATTTGAATGCCAAATGTCTTGTTATGTCTAGTTCTTACTGTTAATCACTTTGTATGCTACATTGTGTTATTTCCATTGTTGCCTAATTACCAACCATATTGGGTGACAATATATTAAGTTTGCCTTTACTACCTGGTTTGGTGCCTGTGTTCTTTGATATAGCACTACTATTGGGTACTAAGTTATACTTTCAGGAAATTCCTGTGATATTGTATGTTTGTACACTCAACCGCATGTGTCAGAGGGGCTGAGGTTCTTGAGAAGGTCAAGGCAAAGAACAGAGGACCCATTCTATCTAGGGGCTCCTATGGGGGTAGCGCTACAGGCTAATAAATCCCTCTTTATGCAGTTGGTGTGGCAGCGAGTTGTGGGTCTGTTCAGGGTGGGTCATCACTGGGAGTAGCTGAAGGACCCAAAATCTATCCAACAGTCGCTCTGAGGGCAGCTCCACAGGATCATATACATACTGCACAAGTTAAAGTGGATCAGCAATCTTGTTTTGGAAAAAGAGCTAGTATGTTATATTTTTTTAAATATATATGTACGTATGCAGGCTATGCTTCCTGCTTGGTATTGCTTCACAATGTTCCCTGGATACATCTCAAAGGATAATTTTTAAGGTTGGGTAGAGTGTAGCTTTAATGCAAGTTAACCAATCTTCTCTTAGAATGATTAAAAACGATTTTCTTCTATGTGTCATATTCTTTTAATCTCAGCAGTTAATCATCAATGATGCTAAATAAACAGTCTGACATACTGTCACTAATAGGGAACCTGCTATCATGAAAATATGGAATAGCAACCATGGAAAGCTGTGTAAGTCCCATGTATGTACATACACATACAGTGCTATAAACTATAAAGATTGCTGCACATGTTCCTAAACTCACATTTATTCTTTAAAAAAATCTTGTGGTCTTTGGCTCACACCATATTAAACAAAATTCCCAGTGGTTTTTCAAAATGATTAAATGACACGTGAGGAATTTGATACCAAATCAAGTATCTGGATGATTGTGTGGTAAAAGAGTAACCTCCGATGATTAAACACTAATCTTCAACGAGATCTACAAACACTTGCTGGATGTTTCCCTCATAATATCTACAATATTTGTATTGCCTGGAGGCCTATACCCCTGCATCTGCTAACCTCCCAATAGCTTTTCCTTTCTCTCTTTAAATATGTCCAGTGAAAGAGACTAATGAAAAGGTGTTATGTTCACTCAAACTGAACTGGGACAGTTTAATTGCTGCATTGATAACATGCCTAAATTTAGTGATGTGTTATTTGGTTCAAACCATGCTTTACATGAAATGTTTCCCATGCCCTAGTAAGCTTTTAAAACAAAATATGTAGTGAAAAATATTACTCTTAATGGAATATTCTGTAAATAGAATTAATATTTATTGATTGGTTAACTGCAAAATATGAATTTAATACTTGCTTTTTTATAAATCAGACAAGCTGAAATGCTACAGTTCAAGAGCATTGAAGCTAGATAGCAGGGGTCAGCAACTTATAGCATGCACGCACTGGACAAGCTTCAATGTCTTTTTCAGTGGCACTTTGAAGTGCCACTGCCTTAGGCTGAAATTTACAGCTTGTTAAGTTGTCAATTTTAAAGCATGGCCTGCCCTTTTGAACCCGTGGCCTAACCACTTCCCTGAAATCACTGATGTTCAGGTGCTGGCCTTCTGCCAATATTACCTTAGACCTGCTGTGGACTTCGGTGTATGATGTGAAGAAGCACTTCTGCCTACCCACTATTCTTCTTTAAGTGAAACCAGTAGCCGCAGCAAGTATGAATGCAGAACCCCTGTATTTCTGATGGTGCAGGCTTTGGTATTGATCTGAGGTCTAGAGGTGCCTAAATTGGGTCTAATAAGAGGTCTGAAAGTACATGAATCAGTCCTAATCTGACGCTAAAGGTGCATGAATTGGGGCTGATCTAAGATCTGAAGGTGGAGGAATTAAACTGGGTGCTGAGGGTGCCTGGATTGAGTCTGATCTGAAGTCTGATTGTGAATTGGTGCAGATCTGAGGTCTGAAGATATGTGAATTGGGGCTGATCTGAAGTTTGAAAGTGCAAGAATTGAGACTGATCTGATGTCTAAAGGTGCCTGAACTGGGTCTACTCTGAGATCTAAAAGTGCATGAATTGGTGCTGATCTGAGGTCTGTAGGTACAGGAATTGGTATCTAGCTGAGGTCTGAAGTTCCATTAATTGGGACAGATCTGAGGTCTGAAGGTGCCCAAATTTGGTTGGTCTGAAATCTGATGGTGCATGAATTAGTGCTAACCTGAGGTTTGAAGTTGTGTGCATTGGGGCTGATCTAAGGTTTGACGATGCAGAAATTGGGACTGATCTGAGGTCTGAAGGTTCATGAATTGGGACTGAACTGAGGACTGAAAAGTAGGAACTGGCGAATTGCATTAGTGTCAGGGCTTGAGGTTAACCAATCCAAATCCAGGGCCCTCAACGTGTCTCAAGCTGAATTTACCCACCTGCAGGATAATTTTCATTTCTTATTGTCCATGACAACAATTTCATATTTGGGAATAAAACTGACTAGTAACCCTTCCGACCTTTACCAGGCGAATTACCTCCCCATGTTATCTTGCTTCCCTGCTGGCTGCTTGGCAGCCGCTGTGCGTTTCCTGGCTTGGGGGCATAGTGGCTGTCAAGATGACCTTATTACCAAAACCTCTATACCTGTATAGAGTCCTTCCGGTCGTGATTCCCTCTTACTTCTTCTGTGTTATACAAGGTCGCGTATATAAATATATATGGGGCCCTACGAGACCCAGGGTACCACGAGCTGTATGGCTGCGCAACAGGCTCAATGGGGGCCTAGGGGTCCCCAATTGTCTATGTTAGTACTACGCTGCCCAACCAGCCCAGCTTACACTATACTACGCAAAGGCCGAGATAACACTATGGGTAGGTATGGAAGCAATTGATCTTCACCTCCATCAGTGACTAATTTGTTGTGGATGTCCAGCTCTGAACCTGGCCCCTTTAAACTATTGTCCCCTCATACCCCACTAATCTCCTTCTTTAACCACCCAAACTTTTATCCTGCTTTTAATGACCCAGCCTCTTTCCAGGCCTGGTCCCCATCGGGATTGAGTCGCATACGTGACCTTGTCACCAGTAGCACCCTGAAAACATTTCCTGCCTTGCAAGAGCAAGCACAACTTCCACTCAGAGAGTGTTTCCAGTATCTTCAGATTGCTCATTTTACTCAAACAATTATACACACACACTCATCCCTAGACAGCTTATCATTGTATGAGGGTATATGCGATTCAGACCCACACGCCCCAGGTATCATATCTCGCATATACAGTTACCTCACATCCCCACCAGCCAGTATACCATCATACGCTGCACAGTTGTCCAAGGACCTAGAAAGTGACCTGGATACAAAGGATTGGGAAGATATCTGGGCCACCACTAAAGCTTTGTCATAAACCATGAATCAGACCGAGACAGAAGTACAATTAAATCACACTTGTTTAATAATAATAAAAGTACATTGAACAAACGTAGTCAAAACATAGCCAAAGTTAAGTAACCGGAACGGATAGTCAGACAAGCCAGGAAGTCAGGAAACCAGGGATCAGCATAGTGGAACAGCAAGCAGGATCTGGAACCAGAAGGGACGTCAGCAAAGCAAGTTTTTAACAGGCACGCAGGAGAGAGTCTCTGTGATGTTGACCAGGCAAAGGCAGAGAAGATCTGGGCTGGACGGCTTAAGTAAGCAGGACTGATGAGCAGGATATCATGAATAGGTGAGTCACTGTGGAGAGATAGGAGCTGGCAATTAACCGACAGCTGAGCGGCCAGGTCAGAGAAGAAAGGGCTGAGTCCAGCCCTGACAAGCTTCCGCACAAAACATCATTGCACTCAAAACGAACTATAAAGTTTTCATGAGGTGGTATTTGGTCCCAGCAAGAATCTCTACATTTTTTCCGGTTTACCCCCCGGTGTGCTTCCGAGGTTGGGGTCAGGCTATTGAACCATGTCACCTTAGACTGCACTATAGCTCAGCTCTATCTCCTTCTACAGGTTATGCCAAACAAATGATAGCTAGAGCTTGGAAATCCCCTAAATTATGCATCATTGAAGTTAAAAACAGAATCACCCAAGCCATGATTCACAGTAAAATTGAGGCCATTACTCAAGATAGAATCCCTCAGCAGCTTAAAATTTGGCAACCTTGGGTAGATCAATTTCTACCTTCGGACTTCCACAAATCCATCTTAGAACCTTGACCCCCCCTTTGCGCTTATAGCACTCCAAGAGACTTGGGCTCATGTGATGACCCCGACTTCTCTTTCTCTCGCAGCTCTTTTTCCTCTTCTTCTACCCCTCCTTCTTGACTTTTCTTACTGTATCCTCTCTCTCATCCCCCTCTCCCCATGTACACCATTGGTAGCGTGATATATTGTTATTAAAAAATGTTTTATTTTTTTTACCTTCTGTTTTGTCTGTCTCCAATTCACAAAGTGATACTTTTCTCCTGCGCTCACTTTAAAAAGTGCCTTTGCCATAGATGTCTTTGAACATCCCAGAGGCCTTGTGTCCCCATATCTTCGTGACCAACCTTAATCTCTTTGTGCCCCCATTACCAATACTTCTTTCTTTGTATTCCTTGATCACTGTATACTTTGTAATGTTCATTATACACTAAAGAATACACCTTGTTTCTTATTTTTATCACTGTTATCTTTTTATTGAAAAAACTTCATTAATAAAATGCCATCATCCATCAAGTCATTGAATTTTCACAATTTTTGCACAAGGCAAATACACCAATAAACATACATATTCTAATTTTTTCCCCTTATTTTCCCTTTCCCCCCCATTTATCACCTCCCCCCCCCCTCCCTCCCTCCTCACACACCTCTTCCTCCCATGCACACACACCAACCAACCCTCACACTACCACTAACATCCTACCCAACTTCCATTCTAGCATCTTCTGAAATCAACCATAGCTTCCATATTTTTTCAAATTTCTTGTAGTTACCCATCTTCTTATAAATATACTTCTCCTTTCCAATCACCTCCCTTACTTCTTTTACCCATTTTGCTACCGTCAGGGGATCTTTTGTCTGCCATTTCCGTGCAATACGTTTTTTTCCTTGAAACAAACATCTAATTATTGCAGTCTGTGCGTCCCTTAATATCCCTTTTTCCTCCATCAGGCCCATTAAACAGGTCCTGGCCTCCATGCCCAGCGATGTCCCAAACACAGAGTTTATTTTATCCATAATACATTTCCAGTACCTGTGCAGCTTGGGGCATCGCCAGAACATGTGTACCAAGTCACCCCTCCCTTCCCCGCACCTTTGACACATAGCATCAGACTTCTTTCCAAACATAAAAAACTTCAGGTGTGTATAATATGACCTGTATATCAAATACAGATGAGAAACTATCTGTGAAGGAGAGAGGGAGATCATGGACCCCAGTGCCAGAACGTGCTCCCACTGACTATCCGACAATGGCCCAACACCTCCCTCCCATTTAATCCTATTTTTATTTTCCACCATTCCTTCCTGGCCCATCACATTCAAACTCCCATACAAATTAGAAATTAGTCCTTTTATAGAGCTACCATTAACCAGCTTCCTCAGAGAGGGCATTTCACACCACACTGGTTCCTTCCCACTGAATTGTGCTTCTAGGGCATGCCTGATTTGCAGGTACCTGTAAAATGATCGATTAGAAATCGCATATTCTTCCACTAACTCCTGGAATTACTTTAGCCTCCCAGCCTTGTATAGCTGTCCCAGGCAATGAATACCCCGCCGATCCCATTCTTCTATTACCCCCATTACTTTAAGTTTATTTAAGTTTTTATTATTGCATAATGGGGAAAACTCAGAAAAGTCAGTATAACCTAACCTAACACCTTCTTAACAGTCACCCAACTTTTAACCATCATCTGAGTGGTAGGACACTTGGTACCAAAGGAGTCTGCCTCCATCGCCTCTACTATCGTGTCATGGCTAGTATCATTCAGCAATAAATTACACCCAGCTCCCCTTTCACCTGGCCTATTACTGCCTCCCACATACTGCATTTTGAGACGCCAGGAAATAGCACCTTGGATCCGGCACTCCCATCTCCCCCGGCCGCCGCAACGCCTGCAAGCTAATCCTTGCCACCCCATTTTTCCAAATTAACTCTATAAACACACTGTCCATTTTTTTAAACCAGTGCTTAGGAATCCACACTGGAGAGTTATGTATTACATATAAAATTTGTGGCAACCAAACCATCTTAATTAAATTGCAGCGACCGAGAGAGGCAAATGACCCCACACCCGACTTTTCTATTTTAATTTCTTCATAAGTGGAACCACATTTCCAGTTATGAACTGCCCTGGATCTCTTGTTATATTAATACCCAAATATCTCATTTGACTTACTACTTTCATTTGGGATATTTGTTGTGGGAGTGGATTTATGAGAGGATCTATTGGCAAAAGTACAGATTTTTCCCAATTAATTGTTAGCCCAGAGAAATAACCAAATTCCTTAACTATACCCATAGCTACCTTCAGGGAAGCCTGTGTATCCCCCAAGAACAACAAAATATCATCCGCATACATAGCGACTTTATCCTCCCCCCTCCTTCAATTAAAAACCCTGTATCTCTTGGGTAGACCTCAAAGCAATAACCAATGGCTCCATTGCCAGGGCAAAGAGCAGGGGCGACAAAGGGCACCCCTGTCTTGTTCCCCTCCTCAATTGAAGCCACTCCGAGCATTCTCCATTAACCCTAACCTTGGCCTTTGGACTATCATATAATAGACTGAGCCAGTGGACAAAGATAGGGGCAAATTGAAATTCGGCTAATACCTTCCACATATAGTGCCACTCCAGACAGTCAAAGGCTTTAGCTGCGTCTAATGAAAGGACGGCTCTCTTGCCACTATTCTCTATTGGCAGTTGCATATTTAAGTACACTCGCCTTATGTTCGTGCTTGTAGATCTATCCGGTATAAACCCGGTTTGGTCTGAATGTATTACTTTAGAAATTATTTTATTCAGCCGTGTTGCCAAGGCTTTTGCCAAAATCTTCACGTCCGAACATAACAACGATATAGGCCTGTATGAAGTCACATCAAGCGGGTTTTTCCCCTCTTTCAGCAAAACAATTATTATGGCTTCTGTCATAGATATAGGTAGCTTCCTATCCTCCGCGGCTCCATTAAACACCTCCAAGAGTTTAGGAAGTAAAACGTCCCCATACTTCTTAAATATTTCTATGGGTAGACCATCAGGACCCTGGGCTTTCTGATTTGCCATGTCTGCTACTACCCTTTGCATCTCTTCCAGCGTCAATGGGGCATCCAACACTTCCCTATCCTCTTTTGATAAGGGGGTTATTTTCAATTTCCCAAAAAAATCCCACATTTCCCCTTCTACATTTGTTTGTGCCGTACTATATAAGTTTTCAAAATAATTTCTAAATTCTTCTAGTATTTCCGGGGTAGCTTTTTTAATTGTTCCATCCTTACCCTCAATTGCTGGTATAGTGGCTGAGGGGCCGTTTGCCTTAACAATCAGAGACAAAGTTTTCCCAACTTGCTCACCTTCTCCAAAAAAACTATGAAATGATTTTTTCCTTTCCATTTTCTCTAAGACCACTCTCCTATAGTCATCTTGCCTCTCTACCCACGTTTCATAACTAACTGGGGTTGGCGCCTCCACATATTGAACTTCAGCACATCTCACCCTCTCTTTTGCTTTTATCTCTTTGACCTGTGATTGCTTCTTGGCATAGGAAATTTTTTGTATTAGAACCCCCTGAAGAAAAGCCTTCAAGGAGTCCCATATTATCCCTAATGGGGCCGTTCCTAGATTTAAATTTAAAAATTCCACCAGACTATCCATAATGGCCCCAGTATACTCGATAATCTCGAGCCAAAAGGGATTTACTTTCCAATCACCTCTTCTATAACACCTCCCCGCCTTTATTAAAAAAACTACTGGTGAGTGGTCCCAAATCCTTCTTGGCTCATAAACTATCTCCTCCACTACATTCAATGCTTCCCAATTACCCAGCACAAGGTCAATTCTAGACAAAGTGGCATATGTCCTGGAGTGACACGAATACTGTCTCACTCCAGGATGCCTCTTCCTCCAAATATCCACCAACCCTATCTCCTCAGAATATTGTAGGAGTGGACCATTAGGCGCCCCATCGCTAATGATTTTCGGTGGAAACCTATCTATACAGTTGTTCATGGTGATATTAAAGTCTCCAACCACTATAACCGACACCCCAGGGAAATCTGCCATGAATCTAGTTAAATCATCCAAGATTTCCATACTAAATGGAGGAGGGATGTAAACGTTGGCCAATACACATACTCTGCTTTCAATTGTACACAAGAGAAAAATATACCGTCCATTCTCGTCTACCTTACACTGGCTACAGGAGAAAACTAAACCCGAGTTTATCAGTATGCTCACACCTCTTAAATAGGAAGAATAGGTGGAATGGTACTGCACCTGATAATTCCTATGTTCCAGGGCCCTGATTGTATCCTTCACCAGGTGTGTCTCTTGCAGACAGAGTATTTTAACTCTCCCTTCATCAGCCATAGAAAAAATTGCCTGTTTTTGGACCTATCTTTTACTCCCCGCACATTCCATGAGCATATTTTAACTTGTTTTATTAAATCAGGGGATTTACTTCTACCACCTTTAGTACCCATCATTCTTCAGTCCCTGTTCCCTTTCTCCTCTCAGAATATCCTCTAACCCATCCCACATTCTCCTGTGCCTAAATATAATAACCTTTCCCCTTTAAATCTAAATATTGCTCCTGTCTGAACAAACTCAAAATCTCTCATATCAAACCATACCACTTCTCCTTCTCCGTTGTGCTCACACACAACCACACATTCACTCCAACCCCCTCCCCAAACCCTATCCCCCCAACTCCCCAACACTCCCCCCCATCCGATTACTCATTACCTCATTGCCCAATCTAAGGGCTTCTATTGTGACCGTCATAACCCCCTAAAGTGAAGTTTCAGTGCTACTCGAACCTAATAAGAGGGGAACTATTCCCAGCATAATCAATGTGAATATAAATATATACTCCCCCCGCCCCCCCTATTTGCATATATATAACCCATCATAAGTCCTGGAGAGGAATAGAGACACAAAAAAAAAAGTCCTGGATCTTAGATTGAAAAAGTCACTGTAAACTACTGGTCTCCTCACATTCTTTCCCCCCGCTGTAATCTTCCTTCGTTCTTCCCTAGCCAAGCTGTTACTTCTATAGGGGCGTTAAAAAAAACCTGACTTCCCCCAGGGCTGATATTTGTAGACGTGCGGGATAAAGTAACGCATAATTCATTCTAAGCTGTTGTAGTCTCTGTTTACACTCTGTAAACTTAGCTCTTTGTCTCTGTAGCTCAGGGGAAAAGTCTGGATATATTGATATCCTTGCGCCATTATGCTGTATATTCTTCATCTCTCTTGCTTTCTGGAGGATAGTAACCTTATCTCTGAAATGCAGGAGTTTAAAAATAAGGGGTCTCCTTTAGCCAGCCCTCCATAAATTCTATAGGATTATTTCCTTCACATCCCTCGGGGAGACCCAGGACCCTTAAATTCTCTCTACGTAACCTATTTTCCATACTGTCCATTTTCTGCATGCATAAATTTAGTTGGTCCCTCATAAATGTTACTTCTTGTCTCATTGGGTTCACATCATCTTCCAACTGACTGAGTCTTCCCTCCAGGACAGTTGTCCGGGTACAAACCACTTGTACTTTTAAAGCAAGTAATTCATCTCTAATGCCTTTAAGCTGGTCAGATAAATCAGATATTGATGACTTACAGTTTTTGACTGCCAGGAAGATATCTTTCAAAGATGGCTCCTTCTCTGCTGCTGGTACTGGCGCACGACTTCCTTCCACTGAATCTTTATTTGAGCCATGTTCCCCTCCAGGGCCCCACTTGTTACTATGTCTGACATTGTAGTTATCACGTCTCCCGCTGCTGAGGCTTGACTTCTCCTCCCAGGGTGGCCCACCTGGTGCTGTGCTCCCCCTGCTTGACCCCCCTTCTTAGGTGTCTGATTTGGTGTGTGTGCAAAGCGCTCCAGTTTAGCAGCCACTTGGTTTAACTTTTCCTTAGGGCCACGCTGTACGGGAGCACCTGCTCCATCCTGCACTTCCGCCTCCTCCGTGGAACAATCACCTCCACCCTGACGGTCTCACATATGCCATTAGCGGCCGCTCTATCCCGGGTATGTGCGCCTCCCTCTCTCCCTGGGATATCCCTCTCCCACTGGGATAGACGCTGCTGGTGCTTTACCCGGGAGAGCTTCAGGAGAACGTGCAGGCAGCTTACCGCTCAGACACTGGAACCGACACTCCGTATGACGGCACTGTGTTCCAGGCATTCCGGGCGTCTCAACATTTCCCTCTCCACTCTACTCGGCCGCGTCAGACATAGGAGCGGGAGCTAGGTCCGACCGCACCGCCACCTCTCACCTCAACATCCGGTCATGCCTTCACCTTGTTTCTTATTAATATGTTATCAATAAAACTTGAACAAGATATCCTCAAAAAAAAAAGAAGAAAAGTAGGAACTGGGGTTGATTTTCCTAAAAAACCTCAATCAGGAAAATACTACATTATGGCCACTAGATGGAGCTAATGATCATAAGAAATAAACATATCCGACAGATCACAGGGATTGTATGAGATAGCTATGCGAATGCTTAAGACATTCACACAGCAAAGTTTTAATACCTAGACCCCTTAATACTGAAAAGGTCATTGACCCCTGCTATAAAACATTAATGATATAGTGGCAGAAGCAACAATATTTAACAGAAAAAGACAATTCATCTAACAATAGCTGAAGAATAGCTAATGTTCCATGGGATTATATGTTGATAAAAAAAATGTGGGATTTTAACAATTAAAGTGAATGTATAGCCAAAATGTTCTTTAGTTCTGGATAGAAAAGAAAGGACTAAAACCCCTGCAGTTTTTTTTGTTTGTTTTGTTTTTTGTTTTTGTTTTCTTGCTGTCTGTGTCTTCTGAGTACAGGGTTTAGGAGTAGAAGACACATACATAAACTCACACACAAAAATACTCATGTACACGCACAAACATGGCACACACATACAGTACATACATACACACACTAGACATGTGCATTGCGAAAAATGTTGTTTAGTTTTGATATGTTAATCTAGGTATTTTGTTTAGTTACTTTGATTGATTCGTTCAATTCGTATTCAGAATTCATATTTGGAATTTTCGAATTTTCTTCGAATTTACAGATTTTTTCGATTCAAAACATTCAAATCGATACATTTTCGAATCGGTTGAAGCGAAAATGTTATGATGTTTTCGATTTGAATCCAGCAAAGTGAACAAACAAAAGAAAAATCTTCATCAAATGATTGCAATGAGGGTGATTTACTAAGACGAATGCGCTGCGCCAGTTCATACCTTAATTGGTGCGCTGGAAAAGTAATTAACCGAATGTGCGAACCGGCACACTTTGAAGCGCAAAATGATAATAAATATGTAAACTGCAACTGGTGCTAGGGTAACTGTGGTTTTCTCATTGATTATAGCGCACGCCCAATTTAATTGGTTAATTTCATCTCATTGGATGTGTCTTGTTAGGCAATTAGTAGGTGTTCTCAGTTAATTAACCCTTTTGATGCTAATCTCATTCCTATTAGTTCTAATATAGCTTTGAAATGTGTTTTTTCTATTTTTACCCAAATCTACATTACAAAGAACAGAGAAGTGTTTCTAAACCCAATAAATTCATATTTTCCGATCTTGTTCTTTAAAGGTGACCATACACTGCAATCAGCTAGATCTTAAAAAAAATAGATTTAGTGCAAGAGCCTGTTTGATTTCCTATAATTTGAATTAATTGTTCAAGTGCATCTTCCTATTACCTATTTTGCCAAAATATTGAGTTGTACAGAGATTGGCCAATCAGATTGAATAGTGCATGACCATCTTAAGTGCCAAATTTGGAATGTAGATGTGCCATGACCCACTTGTATTTTCCTAAAGATATTACTTGGGCATTATACAAGGCACATGAGAAACCACCTTTTTTCAAGACATGCTAGAGTGATCAGGAATCTTCAAACTATGGCTCTCCAGCTATTGCGGAACTACACATCCCATGAGGCATTGTAAAACTCTGACATTCACAGACATGATGGAAATTGTAGTTCCTGAACAACGGGAGGGCCGTAGTTTGAAGACCCCTATGCTAGACCATTATTATGCCTCCAGAATTGGGAGTGTGGCATCTACCCAACTTCTCTCTGCTGATGGACACAAGAACCTACATCTATATATATATTTGGGCAGCACAATGGTGTGGTGGTTAGTTAGCACTTTCACCTAGCAGCAAAATAGGCCGCTGGTTCAAATCCCACCGTGACACCATCTGCCTGGAGTTTGCATGTTCTACCTGTGCCCGTGGTTTCCTCCTTCCCCAGTGAGCGGTAGGAAGAAATTAGCAGCAGTACAAAAGCTGTGTGTTGGCCACCGCTTCCAGGAACCGGATATGCGCCATGGATATACATACCTCCGTGCACACAGCAGTTGCGCGCATCTAGCTGCAGGAACCCAATTTTTAGGACTGGACTAATAAATGTTGTGAAAGGCAACTGGTGTTTTCTAATAAACAAGGTCTATATGGGCCATTGACATGCATCACAGTTGAACTTAGGAATGTGTCTTTGCAAAGTTAAACTAAATGAAATTCTTTCTTATTTTTGCTTGGGGATAGAGTGCAGAGGGATTAGAAGTCTTGTCAGTTTTGGGGGATGTCTGCACCCCTGATAGGAGGTGGAGTCTAGGAGGGAGACTGACAGAAAGCACAGACTTGCAGGAGTGAGCGAGGAGGATCCAGTTCCTTTGCCATCGGAGAGCATGCAGCAGTGGTGACGGACGGAGGTGTGCAGAGCAGCGATCTTTGTGAAGATTTAGAACCAGATTACTGAACTTTGATGTCCAATTCTCCACCAGGACTTCTGACCAAATAAAATTGGAGTCAGAACGTCTTCAAAAATAGCTGAATTTTTACATCAACATTTCCCTTAATTGACAGGAAAATACATTGGTATGGTGATGAGGCATGGAGGAGCCCATCTCTGAAAAAAGTCAGCTGGAAACCCCAAATCGAGCTATTGGGATACACCCACGGACAACCGTAGGCAACCAGGACACCCAAAGGAACATCTACTCCAGACACCCACTCTACGCCCACTACCCCTGCAGGGGTGACTGCTTCTGGTGAGTGGGGATTACATTGGGGGGAGCACCTGGAGTCACCAATCTTTCTCTGATGAACACAGAAGTCACCGTTGATACACTCACTTATTATTTGTTCTAATGCCGCGTACACACGAGCGGACTTTACGGCGGACTTTGCCCGGCGGACTGGATTTCGTCGGACAATTCGATGTGTGTGGGCTCCAGCGGACTTTGTTTTCTCAAAAGTTGGACGGACTTAGATTTGAAACTTGTTTAAAATGTATCCGTTGAAATCGAGTCCGGTCGAAAAGTCCGCCGTCTGTATGCTAGTTCGACGGACTAAAAAGCCACACTAGGGCAGCTATTGGCTACTGGCTATGAACTTCCTTGTTTTAGTCCGGTCGTACGTCATCACGTACGAATTCGACGGACTTTGGTGGATTGTGTGTAAGCAAGTCCGTTCATTCAGAAAGTCCATCGTAAAGTACGTCGAAAAATCCGCCGGGCAAAGTCCGTCGTAAAGTCCGCTCGTGTGTACGCGGCATAATGCTTGGACTGCACAAAGACTGTGATCCTTCATTGAGTTTATTATTTTTGATCATTTGGATTTTTTCACAGAGTTCTGTCACATATATAAATTTGCACATGTAGTCCTGATACATATATATATACTGGTATATGAATTTAAGTAGTTCCTTGCACATACGGTTCTGATATACCTTTTCATGGTGTGGTCACATGTAGCTTTTGTATAGTATAAGTTTTTTTATTATATAGGTGATTTAGGTGTTGTTGTCACTTCACAAACACCCTACCCTGAACATTAGACCTGGTACTGTATATATATATATATATTGAGTTTGCACTGTTGGTGATACCTGTTCTTAATGGGATCCTGTCCCTGGATGTAACATATTATCACACACTAAGGGTGCCTGCCCTGAGGGGCATACTGTCACAGTTTAGACACTGTATGCTAAGCAATATACTACTTAGTATTATTATTATCTTTATGCACATTTATGGAACTATTTATAGTTTGGTAGACACACTAGGATAGTAATATCCTCGTTCACTTCATAGTATAGTTAGCTACTATCAGACACACATTGGGTAGCGCCATCTCCACATTTACTATATTTAATATCTAAATAGTCCCATCAGGAACTAATTAGGGGAGGCTGCAAACCCTTTCACTCCAAAGCGCGGACTTATTACACATACTAATACATACCTCCGTGCACACAGCAGTTGCGCGCATCTAGCTGCAGGAACTCAATTTTTAGGACTGGGCTAATAAATGTTGTGAAAGGCAACTGGTGTTTTCTAATAAACAAGGTCTAAATGGGCCATTGACATGCATCACAGTTGAACTTAGGAATGTGTCTTTGCAAAGTTAAACTAAATGAAATTCTTTCTTATTTTTGCTTGGGGATAGAGTGCAGAGGGATTAGAAGTCTTGTCAGTTTTGGGGGATGTCTGCACCCCTGATAGGGTGAAGACACCTCCCAAATTTTGCCACTTTCTTTCACTTTCAAATTTATACACTTCCTGTCACATAGCCAAACAGGAAGTGAGGGTAAAACCTATATTGAGGAAAATACCTTATAATTTGGGGTGTACACAACAAAGTGCTAGAATGCAATTTGCCTAATGGGGACACTAGTTAGACTGACCTGTGTGTCTCCAAGGAAAGATATTGGTAGGGTTTTACCCTCACATCCTGTTTGGCTGTGACAGGAAGTAAAGCCAATTTTCAGAAAAGGGACACAAAGCTCAACCAAAAAAAGACAAGCAGGGGTTCTAACACTCACTTGGTTTCCCTCAAACGCCCACAATTAGAATAGGATTGTCTTGAGCTAGATTTTAGCTCAGTGCTCTAAATCAGTGGTTCTCAACCATGTCCTCAAGTACCCCCAACAGGCCATGTTTGCAGGTTTTCCTTCATCTTGCACAGGTGCTTTAAATCAGTCAATGGCTTTGTATTTTGGACAACTATTTTAGCTAAGATAGCTAAACTTAGCTAAGCTAAGATAAATTCCCAAAACATGTCCTGTCGGGGGTACTTGAGGACTGAGGCTGAAAACCACTGCGCTAAAATGGAAAATTGAATACTTAACGCTCTGTAATTTTCCTTTCCTGGTGACTATCCATGGCAGCATATGCATGCATACGCTACCATGAAGGCACCAGGAAGTAGCTTTTAGACAAATCACACCTTTTTTTTGTTTTGCCATGCCAATCAGCCTAGTTAAGCTGCAGCTGGGAAATCTGTTGCATGAAAATTAAAAACACAAAAAACATAAAAATTTGCTACAAATTTTATTGGTCAACAAAACAGGACTTGGAAAAGAGCAAGGAAAGCAAAAGGTTTGTTAATTTGAGACACTAACAGAATATGGTTTTGAGGTCTGACCATTTTGCAGAGGAAATTAACAGGAGTGCGCCCACAAATGGACATCTATTGGGGATTTAAACATTAATTAGTCACGACATCTTGAGGAAGATTTTGCAAAATAATGCAGCACAGACAATGAAATCAACAACCTACAAACAACACACATTGACAACATCAAAAATATTTTAGGGGAAAATACCCCCCCCCCCAAAATACAATAATCCAAAGTAAAAAAAAATTGCTCTAAAACACATCTGTTTTGCAAAGACATAACAAACAAAATACAAAAGAGAAATAGGATAAAACATGTGTTCCAAACTCTGTAAGGACACCCAAATGTACTATCTTGCCGGCCCCACACACACAATCTTGGCTCTTTTCAGTGCAAAGTAAAGAATGTTATCTGCAAGCTATATATAACATAGGTTTACGTGCTAATGAGGCAATTGAGAACACATGCACAGTCCATGAAACATACAAAATGCAAATAAGGGGTTGGATGACTGGATAGTCCTCGTAACAATACGGCACCTCATCCCAATAACATTAGTAACAGTGGTAAGGGAGAGATCAGCGGATTATCACGGTGCCAAGCAATGATTAAAATACATAGAGTAAAATTGTAATGTTTTATTCACAAATAATTAAAAGAAATGTTTATACATTTCTTTTAATTATTTGTGAATAAAACATTACAATTTTACTCTATGTATTTCAATCATTGTTTGGCACAGTGATAATCCCCTGATCTCTCCCTCACCACTGATACAAAATGCAAGTTCACCCAATGTAGAAACAGAACTTTAAAGTGGGCACACCTGTGTTTAAGGATGTCCTTAAATTACTAACCCAAAAAACACACTCTCTGAGCATGCCGAGAAACATCCAAATGCTGTTCACACACAAAAAGAATTTAAAAAACTGTATGCTACACAACCCTACTGTATGCTACACAACCCTAAGCTGCTTCCTAAAACGGTAAAGGGTAGCATGCAATATTCTAAACAAGAAAAGGCAGAATAATTGGATGCTACCCTTTACCTCCTGAAGTTGTTTTTTACTGTGCAGGTTTTGCTTCATCTCATCTGTTTATGTCCCCTTGCATAGTACTTTGAAAATCTTCTCTGTGCATTAGCGTTGGTTCTGTCGCTGGTTTTTTACCAGAGCTCCCCGGGACGCGGGGGCCCCCTGGTGCCTTTGGTATCTCGGGGCATCCCCTTTGGGCTTAGTACTCCTTTTGCGCTGTGGATCGGGGTTTGACGCCAATCCGCGCACGCGCGATTTGGTCCTTTCCATCCCGACCTGTATGTACCACCCACCTAGCGTGTCGGCGGCCTCGCAATGTCTGACGTCGTCGCGTACATGGTGACGCCGGATGCCACCTGTGACGGAGGATTGGCGGGTAGACGAGCACCTGGACATCCCTGTGACACAGTTGATCAGAGAGGCTCATCAATATCGCGGCTGGCCCCCCGTTCACCTGATGTCCACTGGCCCTGAGCATTGGATCCGATCCGTGCATGGGACGGGCACCACCCCACCCTCCTGCCCATTTAAACAGGTAAAATCTCTAGTGAGCTGCTGTACAGCCAGGAGTACCCAACTCCATTGGAAAAGAGATACTCCACTTTGCTGACAGTTGAAAGTACGTACTTCATACCCCTACTCCCCTGACCTGTGCTGTATTGCCTTACAACCTTGCATTTCATGACTGCAACTTCCTCTATATATATATATATATACATATATATATATATATATATATATATATATATATATATATATATATATATATATATATAGATATATATATATATATATATATATATATGTATAGAGATATATATATATATATATATATGTATAGATATATATATATATATATATATAATTTTTTTTTTGCCATGTCCCCACACATGCCGATCCTAGTGGGCTCTGGTGCTTCTGCTGCAGAAACGCCTTATTCCCCAATCTCTTCATATGAGACTCTATATTCCATTTAGCACGATTGTCTCAAGATTTCCGGAGACTCTGAGGTTGTGCACATACACCCCCACTCATGCTTTAAAGTACTCCAATGTGCGATGGGACACACCTGAGATGCAAATCCTGCCAACCCGTAAACCCTGACGTGTATTGTGATTTATTAACGATAGCCATTGTCATATCATGCTGTTCTCTAGTGTGTTTTAAATATTCGTACAACTAGACATATTGTACTCACTTGATCCTTTTGCTGTTGTACCATCAGATATTACAGCAAGTTCTAAATCAGGCCCTGAAGAAGGTACTAAATATCTAAAATTCTGAAACATGTTGGGACTTCTGTGTACATGCACTTCGTTTGGCCTCTCACCATGAGATCAATCATGTGTTTCAGAACCTAGCTGTAATGTATCTATCTATATACTGTGACTATTCAATTTGTTTTTATGATACTCTGTCATGTTAAAATCTATACTTATGTGTTTTTTGTAGTCAATACATTTTTACATATACTTTTTTGCATACGCTTGTTACTATTATATCTGTTCTTTCCCCTCAGCCCATATAATCCCAGGGGCTACCCTCTCTTGAGTCTTTTTCTTTACATCCTGAAGAAGCGCCTTAGGGTCATGAAACATGTAGATAATTATATATCGCCCCGTCAAAACCAATTACCCGCTCCCCCCTCCCCCCCAAAAGGTGCCAAATGTGGCAGAGGAGGGGGGGAGGAGGCACACAAGAGGAGCTTCTCCTTTTGGGTGGAGCTCTGCTTTAAACACGGCCCAGTAAAAAGACATGTAGCCGATTGGAACTCAGCTTGTGGAAATTGAGCTATTTAGCTTGTGGTAAACAGTGTTAGTTTTTGCAGAAAGATCATTCACATAAAAAAGTTGCAAACAAAAGTTGATTGCCATCCATGAACAAATGTTTCACTTCCCATTATTTAAACTCCCTTTTTTGTTTTCTTTTTTATCTTTTATTAAAAGACTTGTCAAAAAGTGTGGTGGCATTACTTACTGTTTGCACTTTTTGTGAATAAGTAGAGGTACTATGGGGGGTTTTGTCATCTGGGGGCCCTTTCAGCTTAAAGGGGGCTTCCAGATTTCAATAACTCCCCTGCCCTCAGACCCCCTACCACAAGGCCAGGGTAGCGGGGAAGAGGCCCTTGTCCTCATCAAAAAGGTACATGTCCCCTGTTTGGGGACATGTGGCCTGGTAGAGTTCAGGGGAGTTGGCGCATGCCTGTCCCCCTTTTTTGTAGCTAGCCAGGTTGCATGCTCAGACAAAGGCTGGACTGGGACAAAAATTTCATCTAGGCTGGCCCACTTTAATTGTGCAAACACGCACAAAAACAGTATATACACTACCGTTCAAAAGTTTGGGGTCACCCAAACAATTTTGTGTTTTCCATGAAAAGTCACACTTATTCACCACCATACGTTGTGAAATGAATAGAAAATAGAGTCAAGACATTGACAAGGTTAGAAATAATGATTTGTATTTGAAATAACATTGTTTTTACATCAAACTTTGCTTTCATCAAAGAATCCTCCTTTTGCAGCAATTACAGCATTGCACACCTTTGGCATCCGTCCACAAAACTTTTTTCCAGTCTTCCTCTGTCCAATGTCTGTGTTCTTTTGCCCATCTTAATCTTTTTCTTTTATTGGCCAGTCTCAGATATGGCTTTTTCTTTGCCACTTTGCCCTGAAGCCCAAAATCCCGCAGCCGCCTCTTCACTGTAGATGTTGACACTGGTGTTTTGCGGGTACTATTTAATGAAGATGCCAGTTGGGGACCTGTGAGGCGTCTGTTTCTCAAACTAGAGACTCTAATGTGCTTATCTTCTTGCTTAGTTGTGCAACGCGGCCTCCCACTTCTTTTTCTACTCTGGTTAGAGCCTGTTTGTGCTGTCCTCTGAAGGGAGTAGTACACACCGTTGTAGGAAATCTTCAATTTCTTTGCAATTTCTCGCATGGAATAGCCTTCATTTCTAAGAACAAGAATAGACTGTCGAGTTTCAGATGAAAGTTCTCTTTTTCTGGCCATTTTGAGCGTTTAATTGACCCCACAAATGTGATGCTCCAGAAACTCAATCTGCTCACAGGAAGGTCAGTTTTGTAGCTTCTGGAAGGAGCTAGACTGTTTTTAGATGTGTGAACATGATTGCACAAGGGTTTGCTAATCATCAATTAGCCTTCTGAGCCAATGAGCAAACACATTGTACCATTAGAACACTGGAGTGATAGTTGCTGGAAATGGGCCTCTATACACCTATGTAGATATTGCACCAAAAACTAGACATTTGCAGTTAGAATAGTCATTTACCACATTAGCAATGTATAGAGTATATTTGTTTAAAGTTAGGACTAGTTTAAAGTTAGCTTCATTTAAAAGTACAGTGCTTTTCCTTCAAAAATAAGGACATTTCAATGTGACCCCAAACTTTTGAACGGTAGTGTATACTGTAGGGGGGGGTGGAGGACACAGGGGGACATAGTGGGGGGGTAGAGGACACAGAGGGACAGCGTGGGGGGTGGAGGACACAGGGGGACACCGTGGGGGGGTAAAGGACACAGGGGGACACTATGGGGAATATTATGGGGGGGTGGAGGACAGTGTGGGGGGTGGAGGACACAGGAGGACAATGCGGGGGTGGAGGACACAGTGGGACACCGTGGGGGGGTGGAGGACACAGTGGGAAACAGTGGGGGGGGGGTGGAGTACACAGTGGGACACAGTGGGGGGGAGGAGACAGTGGGACACAGTGGGGGGGGCACAGTGGGGGATGGAGGACACAGTGAGACCCAGTGGGGGGAAAAGAACACAGTGGGACACAGTGGGGGGTGAAGGACACAGGGGGACACCATGGGGGTGGAGAACACAGGGGGACACCGTGGGGGATGCAGAACACAGTGGGGGTGGAGGACACAGTGCGGGTGGAGGACACAGTGGGACACCATGGGGGGTGGAGGACACAGGGGGACACCGTGGGGTGTGGAGGACACAGTAGGAAGTGGAGGACACAGTGGGACACTGTGGGGGTGGAGGACACAGGTGGACACCATGGGGGTGGAGGACACAGTGGGGGGTGGAGACAGCGGGACATTGTGGTGGGTGGAGGACAGAGGGGGACAGCATGGGGGGTGGAGGACATAGTGGGGGGTGGAGGACAGAAGGGGATAGCGTGGGGGGAACAGGATAGTGTCATGGGGCCTCCTGCAATCCTGTTGGGGCCCGGGCCCCCTACATTTGTACTGGCTGCCTCTGCTCCCCCTCCCCAGTGATAGCAATAGTACACAGCCTCACCTGATACATGTAATAAGACCTCTCATGGCACACTGCTCTCTGCCGGCCCCTCCACTCTTCTCGTCCGTCCCGGATGATGTCTGGTACAAGCACATGGGGTGGACGGGAGGGAAGGAGGGGCCGACGGGGAACAGCAGGCTGTGAGAGGTCCTATTGCAGCCGCTTCCAGTGCTAGTGTTACAGAGCCTCTCATTGGGCCCCCCAGTGCCCGATAAGTCAGTCCACCCCTGCAGTACAACATTCCTCAAAGAAATGGCTGCGCGAGCCACGCAGCCATTACTTTGATAGGCTGTCACTGAAACCGGCCAACTGAGCCATCGGCCCACCGGGGTCTGGCATGGCAATTTTTGGGGGGGGGGGGGGGGGCGGCCTTGCAATTTTTTTCTGTGGGCTCCCTCATTAGCATCTTCATCCATCACCTAGGATGGATGAAGGGAATCCCCACCCGTTAAGTAAATAACCAAAGCCATAATTTGCCAGCAATTTAAACAATGTGTCTGTTTTCCTGCAGTAGATTGGATACATTGTACAGATGTGCCAATTAATATGCAGGTTAAGATTACCCCCTGGTATGTTATTTAAAGAAATTATAACTTCTCTTCACCAAACTAAATTTAGGGAAAAAAATGTGTTGATTTGGTACATATTCTTTGGGGCAATAGCCATTCCCTCATTTGTTGACCATTACTTGTCTGAAAACGGCCATTACTGTTTTTAAACATTCAGCTCCCATTGACTTTAGTCAGGTTCAGATTCAGCAGCACCCAAGCTTCAGTAAAATTTGCCAAACTAACCTTGAACTAAACCCCAGTATCATAGCTCCCAACTGTCCCTAATTTCAAGGGACTGTCCCTGATTCGAAACAAAGTCCTTCTGTTCCTTTTTCCTCCTCATTTGCCCTCATTCTGGTTTGATCTATATAGTTGTATATAAAATGCACTAGAGAAGAGAAAGAAATGTAGCGCTAAAACAAATAATATAGTGACAAGTGCATACACAAATGATGAACAATCTAATAATCATTAAATAAAAAATGTACATTGAAGTCCAAAATGGTGAAATGAGTAAAAATAAGGATGAGAAAAATATTATGTGAGTCCCATAACATAAATCAAATCCTGTAGAGAAAAAATGTAGAAGTCCACAACAATAACGTGATGATGTTCCAACGTGAAAAGATGTAATATGAAGCATCAAAGATGGAACACTCTTACCGGAACAAATGGACCCAGATGTCAGCGACACCAAATCATGAAACCCTGAATATCTAGATTAGTGGCTCTCCCTGATGGATACGGGGACCCAGGATCTCCGATGATGTCTCCGAACAGCCTCATAGGTATCGACCGGACTTGAGGGGCAGCTATCCAATAGGAACACCACGGCAACTCTCGTTCAAACACAGTATGTAGGAAAAAAGAAGGAGGGCTCTGATAGTGCAGGTCAAAAAAAGTAGGCTTATTGAAACTGACATACATGGAATTAAAAAGTGATCATGGTGAATAAAAAGCATCGTGGGGAGCGATGAGCCTTGCCTTTTTATTTTTCAAAAAGTGTTTCTCAGGGCTAAACCTTTCGTCCAATTTCTAAATTGCTGCATTTGTAAATTTCAAAAGCCAGTATGAAGAAATAGTAGTCATAAAAAAAACTTGTGGATTTAACTAATCATTTTTTTGTATAATTCTCCTTTAGGGTGGCAGGGTATGGTATGCCTACATACTATTGCTAATAGGTGTCCCTCGTTCCCTTCTCAAAAAGTTAGGAGGTACATTTGGTTCATTTATAATCAGCAGTGCTTAGATGCAATAATTAATCTTAAAAAAGGGGAAAATAGTATTTTACTTTTGTCTATGCCTTGTATTGTCTGCACAACTGTAGACAGACACCGTCACCTTTAAACATTAATGGAAAGAAGAGTTTATATCAATACAGACTGACAAAATATAATATTTCCTTCTAAAGTGTACAGTACATTCTTGTTTAACAAGGTTAACATTATTCTATACAATGTACTACACATACAAATTCCAGTTCATGCCTATTACATCTGAGCATGATGGTTGACTGCATAGTGAGTGGACATGTTTTCTCCAGTTTATATAAGGTGTGTAGTTCCTGTTCTCGATATTTGTTTTCTCTATAGCATTTTAACAATGCATTTTATGTTGTGAAAAGTGATACTTTCCTTAAAATGTTATGTTGTTGGACTCTAGAGACATCTGTTTATATATTAGCAGGATTCTGGATAAATAGATTTGCTGAAATCTGGAATGCATTTAATGTGATGTGTACATTTGGTTTTCTCATCCTAACAATGACAAGGGCATGAGCAATGAACGGTCATTAAAGTATTGATGAGTAGCATTGATGGAGTTTGGTGTCAATTTATAAGGTCCTAATTGTAATAACAGCCATAGTCATATAAAAAAAATAAAAATAAATAAAAAATCTCTGATGCTTATTGTAATTTTTCAGTTTACAAGGACTTAGGGATTCAGCAAACTAATTTTGTGTTTTGCTTCTTTTCTAGAATTAGTACTAAAACAGTGTAAATCTCAAAGGCTCATTGAGAAAGCCCGGAGGGGGGATACGCGTGAGGCAGGCATCTAACCTAATTGTATGATATATGGGACTGTTGTTGTTGTCATGTTTTTTTACTTACAACCTAGTTGGATGATGTATGGGATTGTTTTCACCTTTTTTTTACTTTTGTCTCCAATTTGTGAAGATTTTGTAAATGTATGAGCTTTGTTGTTTTTATGTACATTTGAGTCCACATTTGATAATTTTGTTAAGGAGCGCTTCACTGTTAGTAGGTATATATTTATTGATTTTAGTGTGGTCATTGCACTGTGAAGTGATAGCTGCTCTTTCACGGTTTTTATTATCTATTTTTTTGTTTATGGTAGTGTATTTTTTATAAATAATAGCGCAGGGTTTTTGTACCTAATTTTATGACCTGTTGTTTGCATATAAGTTCTATACTGGCAAAATACTGCAAAAAAGTGTTGCCATTGACAACCCTAATTCCCACCCTTTTTTATTTCTCACTTCTTTCATGATTATTGGATGCTTTCTTTGATGATTACTGGAAGGTTTCTATATTGGCGTATCAATATATATCTGATCTCAGTTTTACTGCATGAGTTAAGATACATTGATAAAGAATTGAAGACATTTCTCCATTTGTTGGATTCTAGGCAGAATGTGTATATATATATATATATATATATATATATATATATTTTTATATATATATTTTTATATATATATATATATATTTATTTTTATATATATATATATATATATATATATATATATATATATATATATATATATATATATATATATATATATATATATATATATTCATATATATATATATATTTTTTTTTATATATAGCAAGCACAGTGCCTTGCAAAAATATTCATCCCCCCTTGGCATTTTTCGTGTTTTGTTGCCTCACAACCTGGAATTAAAATGGATCTTTTGAGGTTTTGCATCATTTAATTTATAGAACATGCCCACAACTTTGAAGATTTTTTTTTGTTTTTTTTTTGTTTAGCAAACAACAAATAGGACAAAATAACAGAGAAAGTCAATGTGCATAACTATTCACCCCCCTAAAGTCAATACTTTGTAGAGCCACCTTTTGCGGCTATCACAGCTCCAAGTCACTTTGGATAAGTCTCTATGAGCTTGCCACATCTTACCACTGGGATTTTTGCCCATTCCTCCTTGCAAAACTGCTCCAGCTCCTTCAAGTTGGATGCTTTGCGCTTTTGAACAGCAATCTTTAAGTCTGACCACAGATTTTCTATTGGATTGAGGTCTGGGCTTTGACTAGGCCATTCCAACACATTTTCCCCTTAAACCACTCAAGTGTTGCTTTAGCAGTGTGTTTGGGGTCATTGTCCTGCTGGAAGGTGAACCTCTGCCCTAGCCTCAAATCACACACAGAGTGGTACAGGTTTTGCTCAAGAATATCCCTGTATTCAGTGCCATCCATCTTTCCCTCAACTCTGACCAGTTTCCCAGTCCCGACTGCTGAAAAACATCCCCATAGCATGATGCTGCCACCACCATGTTTCACTGTGGGAATGGTGTTCTTTGGGTGATGTGATGTGTTGGGTTTGCGGCAGACATAGCGTTTTCTTTGATGGCCTAAAAGTTCAATTTTAGTCTCATCAATCCAGAGCACCTTCCTCCATACATTTTGGGAGTCTCCCACATGCCTTTTCGCAAACTCAAAATGTGCCTTTTTTTTTTTTGCTGAAAGTAATGGCTTTCTTCTGGCCACTCTGCCATAAAGCCCAACTATATGGAGCGTATGGCTTATTGTCGTCCTATGTACAAATACTCTAGTCTCTGCTGTAGAACTCTGCAGCTCCTACAGGGTTACCTTAGGTCTCTGTGCTGCCTCTCTGATTAATGCCCACCTTGCCCGCTCCATGAGTTTTGGTGTGCGCCCGTCTCTTGGCAGATTTGCTGTTGTGCCATGTTCTTTCCATTTGGTTATGATAGATTTGATGGTGCTCCTAGGGATCATCAAAGATTTTGATATTTTTTTATAACCTAACCCTGACTTGTACTTCTCAACAACATTGTCCCTTACTTGTTTGGAGAGTTCCTTGGTCTTCATGGCAGTGTTAGGTTAGTGGTGCTTCTTGCTTAGGTGTTGCAGCCTCTGGGGCCTTCAGAAAGGTGTGTATATGTCATGACAGATCATGTGACACTTAGATTGCGCACAGGTGGACATCATTGGTTGTACCAGAGCTTTTTATGGGCTTCATAACAAAGGGGGTGAATACATACGCACGTGGCAATTATCAGTTTTTTATTTCTGAAATAGTTTTATGTATATATTTTTCTAATTTTTACTTCACCAACGTAGACTATTGTGTTCTGATCCATCACATATATTTCAGATTAAAAAAAAAGACTGAACTAAAGGCTGTAATGTAACAAAATAGAAGCCACAGGGGATGAATACTTTTGCAAGGCACTGTATATATAGATAGATATAGATAGATATAGATAGATATAGATAGATATATTTGTTTTTCTTTATTATTATTTTATTGTATGTTTGCTATTTTGTGAAATTATTTGAAAACTAATAAATAAATATTGAACAAAAAGTTGCCATTGGCACTATGCAAATTTCCTTTTTTGTAAAGGACATTTTCTCTATTATCTGATATATACCTATGATAAGAAAGAATTGTGCAGCATTTTGGGATACATATTAGAATCATATATATTTCTGATATACAATCTCATTGTTAATATGTATTTATTTTTATACAAACTTATTGTGTCTTAAGGGTACCTTTAGGGTCTGTACAATTTCTTCGTTATTTTAGGTTTTTTTATAAGTACCGGATTGGTACCAGGGTGGCCCTTGTTCTACTGTTAAACCACCAGTCTGTAGACATGTGCTATGCCTGTGATCACTTTTTTTCTAGCCAAAGACAGAGCTTAAAGCATAACTAAATCCAAAACCAAAAATGTAGTATTGTTTCCTTTATTTTTATCTGGTGATTGGCCAGTAAAACCCCTTCTGTCTTAGGAGGACTACATTCACTTCTCCACCATATCTATGGAGGAGCAGCATAACCAAACTTGGACAGCAGCATTGTAAAGGAGAGGGTAATGTTAGATGAACTACTAAATTTAGATTGACTTTACATAAGTGACTAAAAATGTAAAGCCCATCTCTAGTGAACACTTATTAAGGCAGAGTTCTGCCCCCCCCCCATGAAAAAATTTAAAATCAACAGCTACAAATACTGTAGCTGCTGACTTTTAATATTGGAACACTTACCTGTCCAGGTTTCCCACGATGTCGGCACCCCAGCTGATTTTCGGATTGGCTCTCAGGTGCTGTCGCCGCCATTCCTGATAAGGGAAACTGGCAATGAAGCCTTTTGGCTTCACAGCTGGTTACCTACTGCACATGCACAAAGTGCGCTGTGCTTTCTAACTGGCCTGGCGGCGGAGGAAGGTGCCAAAACTTCTAAGGGATGTTGCCGCAGCACAGTCTCCCCGAAGTGGGGATGGGTATCTGTCAAACAGGTACTCGTTCCCGCCTCCCCCCAAGAGGTGCAAAATGTGGCACAGAAGGGGGGGGGAGCAGATTTCACTTTTGGGTGGAACTCTGCTTTAAGCAGTTACAGCCATAGTTTTTTTTTTCTCATTTGGTAAAAAAGTTTTTGCATAAATGAATAAAAGCTGACCATTGTAAGCACCCCTGTCAGCGTTAAACGGTTTGTCTTAACCCCCTAACTGCCAGCTGGACAGCTTGGTCTGTTAAAAGAAGTTGAAAAATAACAGATTTACTGGATGGATTAACAGGTAACAAAAATTGCGTTACAGAAAAACAGACTGCACTGTTTATGTTAGTGAAAGACTATCATATATGTCAATTTTTATTTTGGCCATTGTTAAATCCTAAAGTATAAGTTTAACTTTTTACAAAAAAATAAAAGGTGAATTATAACACCCCACACCCTCTCAGAGCCCCCTGAATGGGTCACAGCACAGTGAAGTAGGCACGGACAGACAGCAGGATCTTTGTGAAAACACAACTCTGGTTTATTTACACGTCTGTGGTTTACAAGGTGCAGATATTAAAACAGGTAAAATAAAACAAAACAGAAAATAAACCCTTGCCACTTTGGGCATCTAACTGCAATAACACAGGAACCAGACTACTTGTTCTGCCGCAGCCTACCGCTGCCCAGACACTTGACGGTCATACAGAGATAAACAGAGGCTTTTAGTCTTACAGACTTAATCTCACCACTCAGAGGTATTGCTGCTCTCCAGTCTGCCATGCACAGAGATCTGCTTCCAGGGTGGAGCTCCTTGCTTAAAGTGGGGTTCCACCCAAAAAACAAAAATACCTGGAAAAATTCTAAAAAAAACCCCAAAAAAACATTTGGATATTTTTTTTTTCACTTACCTCTAAATGCCTGTTGCTAGGTGGTCCCTCGTAGTCTGCCTGTTCCTTTGCCTGGGCTGGTCACTTCCCCCTCGGCACAGGAAGGGCTCCGCTCTGCTCCCTCCCTCCTGTCAATCATCTGGGACCCATTACAGGTCCCAGGTGATTGAGCGGCCAATCACGGCACGCAGCGCCGCTCGCGCATGCGCAGTGGGTGCCAGGCTGTGAAGCCACAGCCCGGCGCCCACAGTTGAAATGCCGGCGCCGACGAGCGGAGGGGGGGGACGAGCGGGGCTTCGATCCCCCGCATCGCTGGACCCAGGGACAGGTAAGTGTCCAATTAAAAGTCAGCAGCTGCAGTATTTGTAGCTGCTGACTTTTAATTTTTTTTTTTGACGGCCCCCCTGGGTGGAACTCCTCTTTAAGCAGCCTGGGAGTTTTATAGAGCTCTGAGCGCTTTATCTGTTACACCTGAGCTTGTTAACCCTCATTGAGCCCAAACAGGCTCACTGCACAGCACAAATAACAAAGCAATCAGTGTACAGCATGAACCTGGGACAAATATATCTCCCATCCTGGACACAACCCATACATTTTCCTGACTTCCTGTCACAAATCCTATACTCACAGTTGATCCAGAGGAAGGCAAAAAAACCAAAAAACAGTAAAGCATGATCCAATTTGGGGAGATAAAAAGATGCTTTCTGATCCCCAAGGGGTAATTGTATATCCCTTGAATCATCTTTACCTATAAATATTAGTATTCAGTTATATTATGTGTATCTAGGAAAGAATCCAGGCCTTTTAAAAACAATTTACTGACCTAGCCAGAACCAGCTCTTGAGGGAATCTGTTTCATGTTTTAACAGCTCTTATGCCCCGTACACACGGTCGGACATTGATCGGACATTCCGACAACAAAATCCTAGGATTTTTTCCGACGGATGTTGGCTCAAACTTGTTTTGCCTACACACGGTCGCACAAAGTTGTCGGAATTTCCGATCGACAACCACGCGGTCACGTACACCACGTATGACGAGACTAGAAAAGGCCGGTTCAGAACCAAGCGCGGCACCCTTTGGGCTCCTTTTGCTAATCTCGTGTTAGTAAAAGTTTGGTGAGAGACGATTCGCGCTTTTTCAGACTCGTGGCTTTCAGATCGTTTTCTGCTGTTCAGTTTGTGCTTGTGGGTTTGTATCTGCTCTTCAGTGCGTGCAGTCAGTTCGTATCAGAGTTTTCTGTGTGATCTTGCCTGCTCGTTGCTGTTTTTCAGGTCGCTCTTCACAGGCCTTGCTGTTCTTCAGTGCGTTCTGTTACTTCGTTCTGAGCAGCCGACCGTTTTCTAGCCATGTTTCGTATGCGTACTTCTCGTACAGTTCGTGCTGTGCGGGGGCTTGGTGTTGGGGTCCTGACCTTGACACAAGTCCAGTCCATGAACAGGGTGGGGAGGAGTTCATGGACCAAGAATTGGTTGCTTCAGTGTGACCAGTTCTGTCATATGCCTTTGCTCCGTGAGATCCGTGAGAATAATCCTGATTATTTCAGGAACTTTCTCAGGATGACGGACCCCGTGTTTCACCGTCTGTTGGCTTCGCTGACCCCCTATATTAGCAGGCAGGATACCTGCATGAGGCAAGCCATCACTCCGGAGCAGAGGTTGGTCGCCACCCTGCGGTATTTGGCCACAGGGAGAAGCCTGCAGGACCTCAAGTTCTCGACAGGCATCTCCCCCCAGGCTCTTCTTTGTGGACATTTACTGCTTGTGTTTGTTTGAGCTGACCCTGACAGAAATGTGTGGAGTCCAGAAAATGTCGTGATTGTGTAACCTTACAAAGCACTGTTGGCTGTTATTTACTAAATGCAAAGACACTTTGCACTACTACACTGAAACTGCACTTGTAGTGCAAAGAGTATTTGCCCTTAGGTAATTACCCCCATTTTCTCATAAAACAACAATTACATCACCCCAAAAGTGTTGTAGCGTTGAGACAATAATCCACACATTCTTGATGAACAATCTTTTTAATACCAGCACAATCACATGTGCATTTACCCAAGGTTTTTCTGACAAACCGACATGTTTGTTGTATAACAATTTTTGTGGTGTCATTATCCAAAATCAAAATGTGCATTTTATAGAAAACAGGCATGTGTAAAACCAACAAGAAAAGACACAAATCTTGATCTTACAAAGTTCACATTTGGTAGAACTGGAAGGCAATATCAGACATGAGTATTTAGGAACTGTGTTTGATATTGCGTTCAGATGGGGGGAAATCACCCCTGGAAAAGCCAAATTTGGAAGATGCACACAAATTTCACAATGTTAACATGTGCTAGCTGCCATCACGGGGGATCGAGGGACGTGTTTTGGGGGAGAAAGCCCTTCCTCACCGCTACTTTATTATTGAGGAAGGGGTTGCACCCCCAAAACGTGTCCATTAATCTCCCGTGATGGCAGATAGCACATGTTGACACACTGTGTGCATCCTCCAAATTTGGCTTAGGGAAAAATCACAAAAATATTTCGCACATTGTAGCACACAAAAGAAAAAAGTGATTTGGAGGGGCTTTAAACTCGCCCCAAAACATCAATGATGTTTTTATATTTTGGAATAACATCATTGATGTTTTGCTTGATGTTTTCCAATTGTAAATTACACCCCATGATCTCCCCGATCAGGATCTGGGCACTTTCGGATGTGAAAGGATCTTCATCCACACCCTCGCGATCACCTAAAAAGAGAGGAACCCCAAAATAAATTAGGTTTGCCAAAAAATACCGCCATCCATCTCTTATCTGAGCCTGTGGTTGCAGACACTCACCTGTTGTGGTGACTATTTCCACCACGTCTTGATCCTCCTGCTCATCTTGTGTTGGGGGGATTTCCCCTTCTTCCAGAGGGGGGGGGGGCTCTGGTCTCCTCGGATGAGGGGTGTCCTCCGAGTCTTTTATCCCCTATGTAAAACAAAAATGGTATACTTAGCACACAGATATTTGATGGCAGAACTATAAAGATGAAACATTGCTTGGAAGTGGGGTACAATTGTCTATTTTAGCCGAGTTCCAAGATGTAGCTTTTTTAGTGTCCTTTGTCAAGCTGCAATACTTTACCTGTTTGGTACAAGCTTCACAGATGGAGACCCCCCTACACTGGAGCACCTGTGCGGCCCCCCTAAAAAAAATGGTGTTCTTGTGTCCCACACTAGTGCTCCAGTGTCCAGATGTGAAAACAGCTACTCAGTGTCCTCTCCTTACACACAATCTAGTTTGCATTTCATTCTAGTAACAAAGCCATCTACACAACCCAATTCTTTGAAGACAAGTATAGGGCGTCAAAATGGTGGCCAAATGCATATGGGCTAAACAATGGTATTTTATCGTCCGAAAGAAAAATGTGTGATCTGAACGAATAATGTGCCCATGAACATGAAAGTTGCCATTTTAACCACTTGAGCCCCGGACCATTATGCTGCCTAAGGACCAGAGGTCTTTTTCCAATTTGGCACTGCGTCGCTTTAACTGCTAATTGCGCGGTCGAAATTTGCGTCCTTTTCTTCCCACAAATAGAGCTTTCTTTTGATGGTATTTGATCACCTCTGCGGTTTTTATTTTTTGCGCTATAAATGGAAAAAGACCGAAAATTTTGAAAAAAAAAGATATTTTCTACTTTTTGTTATAAAAAAAATCCAATAAACTCAATTTTAGTCATACATTTAGGCCAAAATGTATTCGGCCACATGTTTTTGGTAAAAAAAATGTCAATAAGCGTATATTTATTGGTTTGCGCAAAAGTTATAGCGTCTACAAACTAGGGTACATTTTCTCTAATTTACACAGCTTTTAGTTTATGACTGCCTATGTCATTTCTTGAGGTGCTAAAATGGCAGGGCAGTACAAAACCCCCCCAAATGACCCCATTTTGGAAAGTAGACACCCCAAGGAAATTGCTGAGAGGCATGTTGAACCCATTGAATATTTATTTTTTTTGTCCCAAGTGATTGAATAATGACAAAAAAAAAAAATATTTACAAAAAGTTGTCACTAAATGATATATTGCTCACACAGGCCATGGGCCTATGTGGAATTTCACCCCAAAATACATTCTGCTGCTTCTCCTGAATATGGAGATACCACATGTGTGGGACTTTTTGGGAGCCTAGCCGCGTACGGGGCCCCGAAATCCAATCACCGCCTTCAGGATTTCTAAGGGCGTAAATTTATGATTTCACTCTTTACTGCCTATCACAGTTTCGGAGGCCATGGAATGCCCAGGTGGCACAAAACCCCCCCAAATGACCCCATTTTGGAAAGTAGACACCCCAAGCTATTTCCAGAGAGGCATATTGAGTCCATGGAATATTTTATATTTTGACACAAGTTGCGGGAAAGTGACACTTTTTTTTTTTTTTGCACAAAGTTGTCACTAAATGATATATTGCTCACACAGGCCATGGGCATATGTGGAATTGCACCCCAAAATACATTTAGCTACTTCTCCTGAGTACGGGGATACCACATGTGTGGGACTTTTTGGGAGCCTAGCCGTGTACGGGACCCCGAAAACCAATCACCGCCTTCAGGATTTCTAAGGGTGAAAATTTTTGATTTCACTCTTCACTGCCTATCACAGTTTCGGAGGCCATGGGATGCCCAGGTGGCACAAACCCCCCCCAAATGACCCCATTTTGGAAAGTAGACACCCCAAGCTATTTGCTGAGAGGCATGGTGAGTATTTTGCAGCTCTCATTTGTTTTTGAAAATGAAGAAAGACAAGAAAAAACTTTTTTTTTTTTCTTTTTTCAATTTTCAAAACTTTGTGACAAAAAGTGAGGTCTGCAAAATACTCACTATACCTCTCATCAAATAGCTTGGGGTGTCTACTTTCCAAAATGGGGTCATTTGGGGGGGGGGGTTTGTGCCACCTGGGCATTCCATGGTCTCCGAAACTGTGATAAGCAGTCAAGAGAGAAATCAAAAATTCACGCCCTTAGAAAGCCTGAAGGCGGTGCTTGGTTTTCGGGGTTCCGTACGCGGCTAGGCTCCCAAAAAGTCTCACACATGTGGTATCCCCGTACTCAGGAGAAGCAGCAGAATGTATTTTGGGGTGTAATTTCACATATTCCCATGGCATGTTTGAGCAATATATCATTTAGTGACAATTTTGTGCAAAAAAAAAAAAAATTGTCTCTTTCCCGCAAATAGCTTGGGGTGTCTACTTTCCAAAATGGGGTCATTTGGGGGGGTTTTGAACTGTCCTGGCATTTTATGCACAACATTTAGAAGCTTATGTCACACATCACCCACTCTTCTAACCACTTGAAGACAAAGCCCTTTCTGACACTTATTGTTTACATGAAAAAGTTTTTTTTTTTGCAAGAAAATTACTTTGAACCCCCAAACATTATATATTTTTTTAAAGCAAATGCCCTACAGATTAAAATGGTGGGTGTTTCATTTTTTTTTTTCACACAGTATTTGCGCAGCGATTTTTCAAACGCATTTTTTGGGGAAAAAACACACTTTTTTACATTTTAATGCACTAAAACACACTATATTGCCCAAATGTTTGATGAAATAAAAAAGATGATCTTAGGCCGAGTACATGGATACCAAACATGACATGCTTTACAATTGCGCACAAACGTGCAGTGGCAACAAAATAAATACATTTTTAAAAGCCTTTAAAAGCCTTTACAGGTTACCACTTTAGATTTACAGAGGAGGTCTACTGCAAAAATTACTGCCCTCGATCTAACCTTCGCGGTGATACCTCACATGCATGGTGCAATTGCTGTTTACGTTTGACGACAGACCGCCGCTTGCGTTCGCCTTAGTGCGAGAGCAGGGGGCGACAGGGGTGCTTTTTTTTTTTTTTTTTTTTCTTTATTATTTTTTTGCTTTTTTATCTTATTTTTAAACTGTTCCTTTCATTTTTATTTTTTTTTAATCATTTTTATTGTTATCTCGGGGAATGTAAATATCCCCTATGATAGCAATAGGTAGTGACAGGTACTCTTTTTTGAAAAAATTGGGGTCTATTAGACCCTAGATCTCTCCTCTGCCCTCAAAGCATCTGACCACACCAAGATCGGTGTGATAAAATGCTTCCCCAATTTCCCAATGGCGCTATTTACATCCAGCGAAATCTAAGTCATAAAATGCTCGTAGCTTCCGGTTTCTTAGGCCATAGAGATGTTTGGAGCCACTCTGGTCTCTGATCAGCTCTATGGTCAGCTGGCTGAATCACCGGCTGCATTCTCAGGTTCCCTGTTGAGACAGGAGAGCCAGAGAAAAACACGGAAGACGGTGGGGGGGGGGCATTCCCTCCCACGGCTTGTAAAAGCAGTCTAGAGGCTAATTAGCCGCTAGGATTGCTTTTACATGAAAGCCGACCGCTGGCTGAAAAGAATGATACCAAGATGATACCTAAACCTGCAGGCATCATTCTGGTATAACCACTCAAAGTTGTGAATGGCGTACCTGAAGACAAAAAAATGGTTAACAATAAAGCACAGTAAACGGTAAAGTATAAAAAATTGCATACCTGAAAAGCAAACATGATAAAACATAATAACAATAAAACATTGCAGAATAGAATACAGTAAAAAAGAGCAGAACAATAGAGAGAATAGAGAGAGAGAGAACAATAAAACGACAACTATTTTTTTTTATTTTATATATATATTTTTTTTTTTTTTTACACTTTTTTTGTAACTAACTTTTATAACTGTAACCGGTTCCAGGTTCGGGTCTCTCAAAATGCGATGGCATCTTGGGAGACCCTGTGAAGGTGTGCCTAGTCTGTGCAATGCTGTACCCTACGCTAATACTCAACTAGTGCATGGTAGCGTTCAAAACATTCACCAATGCAAAGACCAGGATTGTCAGGACAGGAGGGACAATAATAGCGGGTGTCACGCCTATATCCGCGCTTGCTGCAGACACGACATCTTTTTTGGGGGGGTTCGTTGGGTAGGGGTACTCGGGAGGACATAAAGAAAATGCCTCTCATGCAGCCGACTGCATTTGGTTGGGGATGTGAATGGGGGAAGTACGGGCGCTGCAGAAGCGGTGGGTTCCCAATTAGGATTGGCGAATGCAGCAGGAAGGGCACTATGGGCACGACGGGCCTGTGTTTGTCTTTTTGGTGGCAGCGGGACACTACTTGTGCTTGCCACCTCACCAGCTTGAACTGCACTTATGGGACTCGCCACGTCACCAAGTGTTACTGCAATGCTGGTTTGTCTACGACCGGGGTGTACTAGGCCGCTGGCGCTTGCCAGTTCACCAAAACGCTACCAAAAAATCTGTTGGCGATCGCAGGGATCAGGCCTGACTCTGCGAACGCTGCAGTTATGCGTTTTAGTCTTTTTTAAGTGACAGTGATCGATCGATACTGCACTTGGGTGGGCTGGGCTGGGCCGGGCGGAGGGGCAAAACGCAGGTGCTAGCAGGTATCTGGGCTGATCCCGCTAACACTGCGTTTGTGAGAACCATAAACTGCTGGGGATGCTAGTATAGATCTGATCGGATCAGATATTGATCCGTTCAGATACTATACCACTAAGGGTGGTGTACAGTGCGTGCGTGGGTGTTAGCGGTACTGGCGCTAACCTGACGCTGCCTGGGGCTGGTGCTTGCCAGTTCACCAAAATACTACCAAAAAAACTGTTAGCGATCGCAGGGATCAGGCCTGACTCTGCGAACGCTGCAGTTATGCATTTAGTGTTTTGTAAGTGTCAGTGATCGATCGATACTGCACTTGGGTGGGCTGGGCCGGGCGGAGGGGCAAAACGCAGGTGCTAGCAGGTATCTGGGCTGATTCCGCTAACACTGCGTTTTTGGGAACCCTAAACTGCTGGGGACACTAGTATAGATCTGATCGGATCAGATATTGATCCGTTCAGATACTATACCACTAAGGGAGGCGTATGCTGCGTGCGTGGGTGTTAGCGGTACTGGCGCTAACCTGACCCTGCCTGGGGCTGGTGCTTGCCAGTTCACCAAAATACTACCAAAAAAACTGTTAGCGATCGCAGGGATCAGGCCTGACTCTGCGAACGCTGCAGTTATGCGTTTAGTCTTTTGTAAGTGACAGTGATCGATCGATACTGCACTTGGGTGGGCTGGGCTGGGCCGGGCGGAGGGGCAAAACGCAGGTGCTAGCAGGTATCTGGGCTGATTCCGCTAACACTGCGTTTTTGGGAACCCTAAACTGCTGGGGACACTAGTATAGATCTGATCGGATCAGATATTGATGCGTTCAGATACTATACCACTAAGGGAGGTGTATGCTGCGTGCGTGGGTGTTAGCGGTACTGGCGCTAATCTGACGCTGCCTGGGGCGACGCATATCACCGCCGGGCGATCAGGGGGCTAAACCTTTATTCGGTAATAAACGGCGGGTGCCCTGACACTATAAAAAATAAACAAACTAACCAGCGTCAACCGTAACGGTTATACGGTGATCAGTGGTGAAAGGGTTAACTAGGGGGCAATCAAGGGGTTAAAACATTTATTCGGTAGTATATGGGGGTCCCTGACGCTATAAAACGCTGACGGCGAACCTAAATATTTATGTCCCTAACTAGCGTCACCAGCGACACTAATACAGCGATCAGAAAAATGATCGCTTAGTGACACTGGTGACAGGGGGTGATCAAGGGGTTAAAACTTTATTAGGGGGGGTTAGGGAGGTACCCTAGACCTAAAGGGGGGTGACAGTAACTGTCCCAACACTGTAACTGTCACAAACTGACACTATGCAGTAATCAGAAAAAAAAAAAAACTGCTGGTGTCAGTTTGTGACAGGGGGGGGGGGTGATTGGGGGGGGGATCGGGGGGCGATCGGGGGGGGGGGATCGGGGTGTTTTGTGTGCCTGGCATGTTCTACTGTGTGTGTGTGTGTTGGTGCACTCACATTGATGTCTTCTCTCCTCGGGCCGGAACGGAAATTACCGAGCCGAGGAGAGATGACATCATTTCCTTTGCTGCTGTTTAGCATACAGCAGCAAAGGAATGATTCGATTGGCCGGCGGCGATCGCGAGGGGGGGGCCACGAACGGATGGTCTCCCCCTCACCACCGATCGCCGCTGGACAAAATACGACCGCCTCGGGCACCCCACCCGCGGAAGGCAAATCACGTACCATGTACGTGATTTTGCCTGTCCGTGCCACTTTGCCGACGTACATCGGCGTGAGGCGGTCGTCAAGTGGTTAAACTGTACAACAGTTCCTAAAAGCACATGGAGCAGCACGAACGTAATAAACACCAAAAAAATAGAAACACAGCACAACTACTTACTTTTTTGCAGCACTCTCCGGATCTTTCTGTACTGCTCATGTTCTCGTAATTTCAGGTCCGACCACCGCTTCCTGAGCTGATCTTTCGATCGTCGTACCCCGAAATTCCGGTGCAGACTCCTGACCACTTTCGCCATGATCTTGGCCTTTCGGACATTGGGGTTGGGGTAAGGCACATACTTCACATCATAGTCTGCCTTCTTCAGGATACCACCATCTCCAACATCTCCCCAAAGGACATATTTGAGTCCTTTAATCTCCTTCTGGATCGGGACGTTTCAGGCTCCAGCCTTTCCTCCTCCTCCTCCTCGTTGCTACAGTTAGCACGATCCTGCTGTCTATCCGCCATGTGCTCTTCACCCACTGCGCCGAACGAAAAGGGGCGGGGAATAGACTAGAAAGAACGTCAGGGGCGGGCGGAGTTATACGCATGCGCAGTGTGTATAAAGCGTAACGCACGCGCCTTACGTACGATCTGTGAGCGGAGGAAGGAGCATCAGAGACGCCGATCGTGCTAACGAAGGTAGGATCTAAACTTGGGCCTATACTGCTTCGAAATGGAAGCCTATATTGTAACAAGATTAGGGGAGTTTGGCCTGACATTAGGGTTTGTCTTGTGTTGTGTCTTGCAGAGAAAATGGATGGGTTCAACGACCACAATTTCCTGCCCCTGTTTATTGACAAGTACAGGGAGCTGCCCTGTTTGTGGCAAGTGAGACATCCCCATTACAACCACAAACAGAATAAGCAGGCAGCGCTGGAGAAACTGCTGGAGTCGGTGAAGCCGGTGGTCCCCACAGCAACCATCCCTTATTTAAAAGCTAAAATTGGTGGCCTGAGGAGCACATATCTTAGGGAGCGCAAGAAGGTCACAGATTCCCAGAGGTCCGGAGCTGCAGCAGATGACGTTTATGTCCCCAGGCTGTGGTACTATGAGAGACTGTGATTTCTGTCAGACCAGACTGAAGTCAGGGAATCCCTCTCTACTCTTCCTTCCATGCTTCCTTCCATACCAGCTGAGGCTTCCGATGTCCAACCTGGGCCTTCCTGCCAGGAAGAAGTGGAGGAGCCCAGCTGGAGTCAGGTATAGCATTGTTCTACTGATTTCTGGGCAATAAAGAAATGATGTTTACTAGATGTTATTATTGATCACTAATTGCTGATTAAAAAAAGTGTTTTACATATCAATAGACAGTAGTGGGCACCCAAAATTGGGACAAGAATGAAAACTGCTGGGCTCAGAAGGATAGTCTGTTATATTTGTTAACATTCAATTTGCAGCAGTCAGGAGGTGAAAATTGTGTGTGATTGATGTAAAAAATACTAAAACTATGTCCCTTTTTCATACACAGGAAGACCTCAGCCAGGAGGAGGTTGTGGAATGTGGCAGTTAGGAGGAGGCGGGGATTAGTGGCAGCCAGGAGGAGGCGGGGCTAAGTGTCAGCCAAGAGAAGCCTGGGACAAGTCGCAGCCTGACTGAGTCTCAGGTTCCTCCCCTCCGCCTGCCACATAAAAGGGCCAGGAAGATGACTCCCAGTCCTGTGCAGGATTCAGCATACAGGCTGATCCAGGAGGCTTCAGCGTCCCTCCGAGCCTTCCCCAGTCCTGCAGAGGCCTTTGCCTGCATGGCTGCCACAAAATTGCAGGGCATGCAGGAGGGCCAACGCAGGATCTCTGAGGACCTGATTTATAAAGTCCTTCGTAAGGGGGAACAGACACCCAAGACGGATGTCATGGAGATGGACGATCCTCCTCCTCCTCCTGCTGCCACAACTCCACCACCACAGCCAAAGCCTGGAAGGAAGCGTGGAAGGAAGACCTGAGAGTGATTGCCCTTGGTTCAGTCTGGTCTGACAGAAGATGCAGTCTCTCGTATGACCACAGCCTGGGGACATAGATGTCATCTGCTGCTTTCCGGATCTCTGGGACTTCTGGACCAGACTGCCCTCCCTAAGATATGGACTCCTCAGGCCACCAATTTTGCTTTTAAATAATTGATGTCTGCCCTGGGGGTCCAAGGCTTCGCCCACTTCTGCAGTTTCTCCAGCGTTGCCTCCCTCTTTGTTTTTTTATAGTTGTGACCCCTTAATAAAAATTTTTTCGGTAAATTCTACTCTCCTGTGTGTGTTCTCATCCAAAAAGGACAGTTTGTTGGTGACGATTCAGGTACATTTCTAAAAACATAAAATGTGAAAATAACAAGGGACAACAACACCAAACAATCTCCTACAGATTAAATAGAACAACATATCAATGGTGTTGTGGGAACTTGTCACAAAAAACACACAAACATTTTCGGGAGTACAAATCAAAATCACCAAAAAAAAAAATTTAAAAAGAGAAACACAAAAAAAGAATCTACATTAAAGTAAAAAAAAAAAAAAAAAAAAATATGTTGTCAGATGTGAGAAATCAAAATATATTGAGGGAATCCCGATAAATAGTAACGAAAGAAGTTTGTGAGAAGTGTGTGTGAATATGAGCAGCAAAACTACTATATTCTTGTCACATTATAAAGAAGAAGAGAGTGCGCTGTATTAAACCATTTTGAACATTGCAGCGTGACGAAAGTGCTGTATCCATTGCGAACGCTAAGTTTACCAGAACGAGCTGTCCCGTGTCGGAATTTCTTCTGAGCATGCGTGGCACTTTGTGCGTCGGAACAGGCCACACACGGTCGGAATTGATGCGATCGGATTTTGTTGTCGGAAAATTTTATCTCCTGCTGTCCAACTTTGTGTGTCGGAAAATCCGATGGAAAATGTCTGATAGAGCCCACACACGGTCGGAATTTCCGACAACACGCTCCGATCGGACATTGTCCATCGGAAAATCCGACCGTGTGTACGGGGCATTACTGTGAAGAAACCTTTCTGTATTTGGAGATTAAATCTCTTTTTCTCCAGATGTACAGAGTCCCCCCTTGTCCTCTGTGATGACCTTAGAGTGAATAACTCAACACCAAGTTCTCTATATGGAAGATTTATGTATTTATACATTTTAATTTCATGTGAGTATATCATGGGTTAAAGGCTGCATTTACTGGTTTGTTAAAATAATTACATACTAACTTTAACAATGTACAATCATTTACACTGATGTTTATAAATTACATAATTTTATTTTAGATTGATGGGTGAGTGATTTGCCCATCATGGGCTCTCCCCCTCTGCCCTTCCCCCTCACTTGATTCCTTGTAAGATTTGTGACCCTGGTGCCTTGATTTGGGAACCCCCCCCCCCCTGAGACATGCTGCAGCTGTTTAATGCTTTGAAAATCTGGTCTATCTATCTATGTGAGTAATAGTTGCAGTTATATAATTTCCATCTATTGTTATTATTATACATGTATTAGGCACACAGTATACACTCTCCATTGTGATTTTGTACAATTAGGCTACGCTCCACCTGATACCCCCCCAAGGAAGATTAACTACAATCGAAACGTGTTGGAAAAAAATCTGATGATGTATCAGTTGATGTATAGTGTATGTCATTATCACTCCCTGCTGGGAGAAAAATCGAGGACGTTGTATAGTTAAAGACCAGAACATTTTATACATAGACTGATTTTAATCTTTTTTTGCACAATAAACTTTTTGTTTTTTAATAAATTGCTGTTTGGATCAATAATTATTGGCTGTAACAAAGTCCCATGGGAGATGCTTTTCTCTTCTGTATATGTATTTATACATGTTGATCATATCCTCACACTATTGCGAATTGGATGCAGCTTTCCTCGCATCCAATTCATATGTTAAGAGATTGCGACCGGCTCTCAATGGATCAGTCAGTTTGGTTGCCCTATTCTGCAATTTCAACAGCTCTGGGACAGCTGCGGAGCGAATTGCACAGGAGTCCTGTGCATCTTCTGGTCCATTTCAGGTCCGAATTCAGCAAAAAAATCAGACCGCAATTGGACCTGAAAAGGTGAACAGGGATGCATGGGACCCCTGCCGTGAGCCACTCCACATGGCAGTGTGAAGCCAGCCTTAATCTCCTCTTCTCAAAAGAAATTAAATTCAGCTCAGCTAATCTTTCCTCATAGCTGAGCTCCTCCATACCTCTTATCAGTTTGGTTGCCCTATTCTGCAATTTCGACAGTTCCCCAATATCCTTTTTGTGAACTAGTGCCCAAAACTGATCTGCATATTCCAAGTGAGGTCTCACTAATGTTTTGTACAGGGGTAAAAATCTCTCTCTCTCTCTCTGCAATGCATACCTCTTTTAATACAAGAAAGGATTTTGCTCACTTTTGAAACTGCAGCTTGGCATCGCATGCTATTATTAAGCTTATGATCTACCCGTATCCTTCTCCATCATTGACTCCCCCAGCTGCTCTCCTCCTAGTATGTAAGATGCATGCAAGTTTTTAGCCCCCAAGTGCATAACTTTACATTTATCAACATTAAACCTCATTTGCCACATAGTTGCCCAATTAAACAGTACATTAAGGTCAGCTTGTATGTTGGAGACACCCTGTAAGGATGTAATTCCACTGCAGAGCTTGGTGTCATCTGCAAACACTGACATAGTACTTTTAATCCCAGACCTTATATCATTTATAAATATATTAAAAAGTAAGGGTCCCAACATTGAACCTTGGGGTACACCACTGATAACCTTAGACCATTCAGAGTATAAATCATTAAGCACTACTCTCTGAATTCGGTCTTTTAGCCAGTTTTCTACCCATTTACAAACAAATTTTTCCAAGCCTGTAGACTTTACCTTACACATTAGCTGTGTGTGGGGAACTATGTCAAATGCTTTTGCAAAATCTAAGTATACTATATACACAGCCATCTCTTTTGTCTAGGGTTTTGCTTACTGTCAGATTTGTTGAACAACTTCTGTCTTTCATGAATCCGTGCTGTCTGTTGTTTTTTTCTAACAAGAACTCATGAGGTCTTTTAATAAACTCTCCAGTATCTTCCCAACTATAGAAGTTAAACTAACAGGTCTTACAGTTACTTGGTAAAGACTTTGATCCCTTTTTAATTATAGGCACCACATTGGTCTTACGCCAGGCAAGTGGTACTATACCAGACATTAGAGTCCCTAAAATTAGAAACAATGGCTTTGAAATGACAGAGCTCAATTCTTTTAGGATCCCTGCGTGTATGCCATCTGGTCCAGGTACTTTATTCACCTTTATGCTGTCTAAATATTTCTGGACCATATTAATTTTGAGCCATAATAGTTTATTTGGGGCTGTGTCAATATTATCCCCATTATGGACTTGCACTTCCCCATGGTCTTTTATATACACAGAGCTGAAGAAGGTATTTAATAAATTTGCCTTCTCTTTGCCTTGCAGTCACCCACTCTAGATTTTTTTTGTAAAGTACCTACATGCTCAGACCTGACATTTTTACTATTAATATATTTCAAGAATTTCTTTGAATTTGTCCTACTTTTGCAATCTGTTGTTCGTTGTGAATTTCTGCGGCCTTGATTTCCTTTTTACATATTCTGTTATATTCCATTAACATTTAAATTATGATTGTGCTTGTTCATCTTTATATGTTTTTTAAAAGCTCCTTTCTTATTATTTATAGCTTTTTTTAACTTTGACCATGAACCACAGGTTTTATATTTAGCCTTTTAAACTTATTGCCCATGGAAATATACTTTGCAGTGTGTTCACATACAGTCTTTTTGAAGAATTCCCATTTCTGTTCTGTGTTCATGGATGCCAATATATGCCCCCCCCCCCCAGTCTAAATCTTGGAGAGCAGCCCTCAGCCTTGGACAATTTGCTCTCTTAAAGTTAAGTGTTTTTATCTTTCCAGTATGTGTTTGTTGCTTGCAGATTACATTAAATGAAATAATTTTATGGTCACTGCTACCCAGATGTTCTTTTATATGAACATTGGTAATAAGCTCAGTGTTTAAGATTACCAGGTCAAGCAGAGCATCATTTCTAGTTGGGGCCCCTATGAACTGTGCCATAAAATTGTCTAGTGATAGGTTTATACATTTTTGCCCTTTAACTGTTCCAGCAGTGCAATTACTCCAGTCAATATCAGGGTAGTTAAAATTCCCCATTATTATCACTGTCCCAGCCCTTGCTGCCCTATCCATCTATGCAAAGAGCTGAGTCTCCACCTCCTCATTAACACTGGGTGGCCTATAACAAACAACAAAATCTCATTTACTGTATTTAGAGCAGAGTGTGTATATGTGTGTTGTGGGGGGGGGGAGCTTGGGGGGTTGGGTTGTTGGAACATCTGTCAGGTTCTTATCACCCATTGTCATTCTGTTTTATTAACATGGTAGGTGGTAAGAAAAAGTCCCTACAGTGAGGACACGAGCTGCAATACAACCTTCCTTGGAGAGGTAAGAAAAGAGTGCCAATGTCTAGAAAAGTCTACATTAATTTTATTTACCCTTATATTCAATTAATAAAAGCAGACAATGTTTTTCAAGAGTTCCATGGAGTCCCCTTCACTAAGGCTTGAGAATGAAGAAAATATAGGCTGTTGTCTTATTTAATATTACAAAAAATCATGCTGGATAACATGTCCGCTGGGAACCGAGGCAGCAAAAAAGCACGTTGAGATAGTAGATGTGGCGGGAGGGTTAGCAGTATGTACAATTTTCTGTGAGGAAAATTTTTGAGGAGTTGTAGTTGTAAGTTGAGTGAGCCCTGTTACCCAAAAAACTTCAATCTTCTGTCCCCCAGACAAAAAGTGGCCACACATAAACACTTGTCATGGCGATTCTATGGCTTCAGTAATTTCTTAGTTATTGACCAGAACATGTTTTCAGGAGTGCTGACTTTACACCAATTTGCATGTTTCAGGTAAGTGACTGAGAGAGTGCGAACACCATAGTAATAGTATGAAGGTTAGGCAACTGGCATTTCAGTAGGAGGACAGCAATGGAAGGTAGGTACTTCTCTTATATGTGTACAATTGCATAGAAAAGGCAATAAACCATACACAATTACATCCTGTAACATCCCTGTTTTTCGCTTTACAAAAACAATATTCCTATTAGAATTATAAACTTAGCTAGACATTGCCTTTAGTTGGGCTTATCCAGCGAATTTGTGCAAAGACTAGTTAAGGTGTACGAAGTGCAATTTTCAGTAGCAGTTACCTTGGATGCCAGACCAGTGAAAAATTACTTTGATTGATTTTAATCAGTTCCAGTACTTGTTAAAAATAATTTCTGTTTGTTCTACCTTACTGTACAAGTATCCATAAGTAGTAAGTTCAGCCAAAACTTTTTCTTTTAGCATTGAATAGAGCAGGGGTCTTAAACTGGCAGCCCTCCAGCTGTTGCAAAACTACAAGTCCCATCATGCCTCTGCCTGTGAAAGTCAAGCTTGTAACTGTCAGCCTTGCAATGCCTCACGGGACTTGTAGTTTCCCAACACCTGGAGGGCCGCCAGTTTAAGACCCCTGGAATAGAGTCACACAGGATTAAAACAATTGTTGGATTTTAACTAATACTCAAGGCTTTAAGTGAAATTTTTCTCTCACCTACATTCATGCGACAGTGGTTTCATGAGACAGGAAATGAGGGAATGCAGCATAAAAAGCTGACAGGGGTTCTAGCCTTCCCGTTTCCACTAATAAATGTATATTTTAGTCTGTGTTGCTGCTGGATTTTTTCCCTCACTTCTTGCTACAATGCCCAGTGACAATTTTGTTTGTGGCACAATAAGCAAGGGGAAATCTCTCTAATGGAACCCTATATTGCTCCATTAGAGGCCCAACAGAGGATTTAACACTTCCCCATTCAATAGAAAAGTTTCAACTGTTTACACTTAAAACTGCTGTTAATTGCAATCTGGCTTAACAAATGCAAACTCATCAGTTTGTAGGCAAGTGCAGGTTATCCTCCCTGTTGTAGGTGACATTGTTCAGCTGGCCTCTGTGCAAAGGGATGGAGGTTGAGGGGGGCTTTGTTCCTCTGAAGCCTAGGTGTCATCAGGGGAGCAGCTTTCCAATTGGATGCTGCTGACTTGGCTGACCTCTGTGGCCATCTTTAATGAGGGCAATGCTAATAAATAGCACTGTCCCACTGTGATTGGTGTGCATTTGCGAAGTGCCGATATGGGATCCCCCGCTAGTTAGGACAGCGTAATTAGCACTAGTGAGAGGTTCCTTTTGCAGAAGGAGAAATGGGATATCACTTCTGACTTCACTAGCTGGAGACTCAAGAGAGTTGGGACAAGTATCCTTCCACCTGTATACCAAGTGTGCCTGCATCAATTTTCTGCCTGTCAGCCACCCCCTTCACTCAAGGTGCACCGGTAACATAAGCCCTATCCGAGTGTCCACTCAAGTGCAGTAACTATGTTAAAGTATTGCCAACATTGTTAAGAGCTGTTGTACCCCAGTTTTGGTGGCATCAAAACTCTGTGCCATATTGTCTGGGTCTGTTGAGTAAGCACCTTGCTTCTGTCTGAGCGCTAGCCCTGTCCAATGCGCTTTGCAAGAACGAGTGACATCCCAACTTTTCCTCATCTTCAATGATGTGGTGGTGGAAGCAGTGGCCCAAACCAGGAGGATGCAGAAGCCATTATTGAGGTAACCAAAAAAGTGAACAAATGTACTCTACAGAGGAGGCTTTGGCTCCTTCCCCTTTGTCGGCCCTGCAGACAGCCATACAGGAACTGAATTTGGCCTCCATGTGGCAAGAGATGACTACAGTCATGCAGGAGTTGGCTCAGTTTTCCAAACCCTTTACGAAGGGACCCTGATGAAGACTGTAGTGGCTGGAGGTGTGGGCGCTATGGGCGTCTGGTTTTGCAGCCACTGTTAAACTAAAGGGAAGAGGGGCAGAGTAGATGGTTGCCCCAAGCCCTGTGGTCACTTCTTTAGTGAACAGGCAGTAGGTCCAATGACTTATTAATGCCTCGTCTGAAGTTACCACCATGGAGTATGACTTTTATGTGCAGCAGTTCGGGGCCCGGAAACCAGCTAGGCCTGCCATGGTTGTCCTTGAATACGGCCAACAACTTACCCATCATGGTAGAAGGAGTCACCTAGGTAAAAGTGCAGGTCTTTGATCAGGTGCTAGAGCGAATAGGAGTTGTAGTCACCCACAGTCTGGTGGTACTTCTGTACCCATGGTCCTGGGTATTAATGTCATTAAGGACTTGGACATATCCTGATTGCTGACAGAAATTAAGAGACTGCGTGGCCATAAGTAAGGGTGTGACAATCATATGTCAAAATGTATCCGGGCCTATTGCAGAAAGAGTCGGCGACAGAAACAGGGGGTGGGTGTCGTCTGGATGTCTCCTGGATTCCCAGCAGGAAGTCGTTTGGTGAACCACAGCAGTAGGCCTTTGACACCCTAAAACAGAATCTGAATTCAGCCCTCTTGTGCCTACGATGACTATACTAAGCCCTTCTGAGTCTACACAGATGGAAGCTTGCAAGGTTTGGGTGCTGTATTAGCACAGGAGAACATTAGAACAGGATGAATGTGAACAGGTGATTTTATATGGTAATTGCAGCCTCCAACCCTCTGAACAAAATCCCCTTATCTACAGTTCATTCAAACAGGAGCTTCTAGCCTTGGTGTGGGCTACCCCTAAGAAGTTTTCTGAATATTTCATGGGAGTTCAGACTGAAATTTACACCAATAACAATCCCTTAGCCTACTTGGAGTCCGCTAAGTTAGGGGCCTTGGAACAAAGATGGGTCATTTGACTGGCTCATTTCAATTATAAGATCCACTACAAGAAAGGGCAACTCAATTACCATGAGGACGCCATTTTTCGATTCCTAGTGGAGCAGCCCAAGGGAGATGTGGATCAGGGTCAGGAGGACTTGGAGGTGGCAACTGTCCTATCCCAGCAGACCCCCACTTTGTGTGTGTCCATGGTGAAGTTCTCAGATGAGCATTCAGGGGTGGCCAAGATATACACCTTGTCCTAATGGGCCACCCTACAGCAGAAGTATCCTGACATTTCTCAGATATAGTGTTTCCTTTCTAGATAGCAAAGACCTACCTCACAGGAATGTCAGGGATTGCCCAATATGTCCAGCATCCTGCTATGGCAGTATGATCGACTGAAGATCCAAGACAATGTGCTATATCATTGAGCTTGCATCGACTGAGCAGAGGGACATTCTGCATATTTTGATGCATGCAATTATTGGACATTTCAGGATGGAACACACCAAGGCTCATGTCAGGAGCAGGGATGCCCCCCCCCCCCCCCGGTTTGGTTCCCACCAGAACACCGCGAACAATCAAAAAGTTTGAGCGAACATGCGAACCCTATTAAACTCTATGGGACACAAACATGAAAAATCAAAAGTGCTAAATTTAAAGGCTTATATGCAAGTTTTTGCCATAAAAAGTGTATGGGGATCCGGGTAGTGCCCTAGGGAACATGTATCAATGCAAAAAAAAGTTTTCAAAACTACATTTTTTCAGGAGCAGTGCTTTTAATAATGCTTAAAGTGAAACAATAAGAATGAAATATTCCTTGAAATATTGTGCCTGGGGGGCCCCCTTAGCCTGCCTGTTAAGTGGCGCATCTATGCGATGTGTAGAACAGTGCCGCAGCAAAATTACATTTCTAAAGGAAAAATACAGCTCGTGGCTGTAATGTATTGCTGGCTCCTGGCAATATATATGAAAAATCAAGGAAAAAAAAGTGTAGGGTCCCCCCCCAGTCCATACCAGGCCCTTCAGGTCTGGTATGGATTTTAAGGGGAACTCCACGCCAAAATGTTTTAAAAAAAAGGTGTGGGGGTCCCCCAAAATCCATACCAGACCCTTATTCGTAGCATGTAGCCTGGAGGTCCAGCTAGGGTGGGAACAATCGAGCGCTCCCCCCCTCCTGAACCATACCAGGCCACATGCCCTTAACATGCGGAGGGTGCTTAGGGGTCCCCAGATCAAGGGAGCCCCCAGATCCCAGCCCCCCACTCTATGTGAATGGGTATTGGGTACATTGTACCACTACCTATTCACCAAAAAAAGTGTCAAAAAGTAAAAACCACAACAGACAGTTTTTGACAATTCCTTTATTTTAAAAAAGTGTCCCGCGATGTACATCCATTGTCAATCATGCCGCCCGACGGAACCGAAAAATAGAAAAAAAAACAGAAAAACTCTGCCTCCATGGGAGGCATCCCAGGGACTGCTGTCTTTTCGCTTTGACAGCTCTTATATAGGTAAGGGCAGGGCCACCTGCTGATGTAACTGGATGACCAAGCCCCCTCTGACATCACATTATGTCACATGATGTCAGAGGTGGGTGGGGTCGCTCGGTTACGTCACTGGGTGGCCCCGCCCTTGCCTATATAACAGCTGTCAAGACAGCAGTCGCCGGGAGGCCTCATATCTATTTTTCGGGTCCGTCGGACAGCATGATTAAAGATGGATGGAAATCGCAGGAAAAATTTTTTTTTCTTTTTTTTTTGTCGAAAACTGTCTGTTGTGGTTTTTACTTTTTGACACCTTTTTTAGTGAATGGGTAGGGGAACAATGTACCCGATACCCATTCACATTGGGAGGGGGTGGGATCTGGGGGTCCCCTTGTTAAAGGGGGCTTCCAGATTCCGATAAGCCCCCTGCCTGCAGACCCCGACAACCAATGGCCAGGGTTGTCGGGAAGAGGCTCTTGTCCCCATCAACATAGGCACCCCAAAGCACCCTTCCCATGTTGAGGGCAAGCAGCCTGGTATGGTTCAGGGGGAGGCTAGCTCGTCCCCCCCTTTCTTGGCCTGCCAGGCTGCTTGCTTGGATAAGGGTCTGGATTTTGGGGGGGACCCCACGCCAATTTTTTTTTTTCATTTTGCCATGGAGTTCCCCTTAAAACCTATGCCAGACCCAAAGGGCCTGGTATATATTTTGGGAGGGACCCCATGCTGTTTTTTTTTTAATTTTGGCATGGGGTTCCCCTTTAAATCTATACCAGACCCAAACGGCCTGGTATGGATTTTGGGGGGACCTCACACCGTTTTATTTCTTCATTCTGTCATAGGTTTCCCCTTAACCACTTACACTATATACTCTGCACTGCACTATATACCCTGCACTGTATTATATATACTACACGACTGCACTATATACTCGCCACTGTATTATGTATATTTAGCGGTACCCCCATAGGGGCTGCTAAGTGTTGTGGCCCATCAGTCACCCTGCCTGGCATTCACCTCTCAGACACTCCAAACAGAAAAACAGTCCATGTGCTTGTTTTTATGTTTTATTAAGGGATTTGAACTTGGATGGGGTTAAGGAAGTATGGGATATCCAATGGAATTTTGCAGAACTTGCTCGGACAGCTATATACACTCAGGTATATACACTCCATTTCTCCTCCTGCACATCGCTTTCTTTCTAATGTTCACTCCTCTCTGTTGCACATCGCTTCTTCTCTGATGTTCACTCATCTCTCCTCCTGCAAATCGCTTCCTCTTGTCAGGGCTGGGCTCAGCCCTTCCTTCTCTGAGCTGGCCGCTCAGCTGTTGGCTAATTGCCAGCTCCCATCTCTCTCCACAGTTACTCCACTGTTGATGATATCCTGCTCGTCAGTCCTGCCTACATAAGCCGTCCAGTCCAGAGGATCTCTCCCTTCGCCTTGATCAACATCACAGAGACGTTCTCCTGCGTTCCTGTTTAAAGACTTGTTTTGCTGACATCCTTTCTGGCTCCAGATCCTGCTTGCTGTTTCACTACGTTAATCCCTGACTTCTGGCTTGGCTGACTAACCGTTCATGTTACTGAACTTTGGCTATGTTTTGACTACGTTTGTTCTTTTTACTTTTATTATTAAACAAGTGTGATTTACCTGTACTTCTGTCTCTGTCTGATTTCATGGTTTCTGACAGTAGGCGAAGGCCATGAATTCAGATCCACTTGTTGGTAATATTTTTTTTCAGATTGGATGAACTGGATCACCGTATAGATCATTTCACCATGGCATTACAAATGCTCCTGAGTTGCACGGCTCACCTGTAATCTCCCACTGTGGCCACCCCTGTACAACCTATGTTGCAGGATGACCCTGCTGCTGCTCCAGTCTCTGTGCAGGCACCCGCCTCGAGTATTACCTCTATAAGAGGTATGTCTGGTTCGGCTCCGCTTCCCCAGCAATTTGGGGGGAATTCAGTCCAATGCAGAGGGTTTCTCAACCATGTTGAGATGCTGCTCCAGGCGTTTCCCACGAACAGAAGCAAAGTAGGTTTCGTGATATCTTTGCTTTCTGAGAGAGCCTTGGCCTGGGCAAACCCTCTATGGGAGATGCAAAAACCTGTTGTCTTGAGTCACCTGCGTTTGTGGCTTAGTTTAAAAGGATATTTGACGTTCCCGCACGCTCCACTTCTGCTGCCAAGTGCCTCATGTCCATCGAACAGAGTATGAGAAATGACTACGCCATTGAATTCCGTACTCTGGCAGCAGAGGTTGCGTTGAACGATGAGGCCTTCGTGGCTGCTTTTTCTCATGGTCTCTCAGATACCATCAAGGATGAGATAGGAGCCCGAGATATAACCACTGAGCTGGAGAAGTTGATCATGTTTGCCATCCTCATTGACTCCAGACTCAGAGAAAGACTCTATTTTAAGGAGCGCTTGCGGAAGCCTCCTGTACGTTTGTCTCCAAGCTTTGTAGTCCCACCCATGCCTCCCTCACCTCCCATGCCTCCTGGTACCGAGTCGGTCAGTGAAGGTGAACCCATGCACTTGGGTTTCACACGTCTCTCTGCGGATGAGAGAACCTTTTTTGAAGTCTTGTCCTACCCATCCAAGGAACGCCGGAACCTTGAGGTCCTGTCATGAACAGACCTTAGGTGGTGTTGTTACAGCCCCAGTTATCCAGAAGGATAAGCCCCTGGTTTTGGTTACCCTTTCTTGGGCTGAGTCATCTGTTGAGATGCAGGCTCTAATCAATTCTGGGGCTGCAGGCCTGTTCATTGATGCTGCCTTTGTATTGAAGCACCTGATTATGCTGCAGCTGTGTGACACTCCACTTGCCATTGAGGCTCTTGAAGGGAGACCTCTACAGCCTGCCCATGTGACTCATGAGACAATTCCGTTGTCCATGGCCGTAGAGGCTCTTCACCATGAGATAATCCAATTCCAAGTTATTTCCTCACCTAAGTTTCCGCTGGTTATTGGTTATCCTTGGTTACAGAGGCACAACCCCTCTTTTGATTGGCTCCATGCTGAGGTTCTCTCCTGGTCACCACAATACAGTGAGACATGCTTCCAGAAGGTAGCCAAGGTTCTGTGCACCTCTTCACCCTCCTCCCTGCTGGAGGAGTACCGCGATTTTAGCGATGTCTTTGACAAAGGTCAATCCGGGAGTTTGTCTCCACATCGGCCGTATGATTGCGCAATTGACCTTCAACCTGGTGCCATACCCCCTTGTGGCCGGGTTTACCCTTTATCGGTCTTGGAGGATAAGGCTATGGAGGAGTATGTTGCAGACGCACTTTCTTGAGGTTTCATCTGCAAATCTTTGTCTCCTGCTGGTGCTGGTTTCTTTTTTGTGAAGGAGAAAAGTGGTGAACTGAGACCTTGTATTGATTATAGGGGTCTCAATCGTTTCACAATTAAGAATGCCTATCCGATTCCATTGATTACGGAGTTATTTGACTGCCTCAAGGGAGCAACAGTTTTCACAAAGCTTGATTTGAGAGGGGCTTACAATCTCCTGAGGATTAAGGAGGGCAACGAGTGCAAAACTGGATTAAACACCAGAACAGGCCATTATGAGTACCTCGTAATGCCTTTTGACCTTTGTAACGCCCCAGCAGTTTTCCAAGAATTTATTAACGATGTCCTCCGAGATTTGTTGCAGTTATGTGTGTTGGTATATCTCGATGATATCCTCATATTTTCCAAGTCCCTGGAGAGCCACCACACAGATGTCTGTCGTGTGCTTCAGAGACTAAGAGAGAACAATCTCTATTGTAAACTGGAGAAGTGCAAGTTCCATCGTGAACAGGTCAAATTCCTGGGCTATGTCATTTCCACTGCTGGTTTTTCCATGGACCCAGAGAAACTTTCGGCAGTCCTACACTGGCCCCGACCCATGGGTTTACATCTTCTGCAACATTTCCTGGGCTTTGTCAACTATTATCAGAAGTTTATTCAGCACTTCTCGTCTCTGGTCAAACCCCTGACTGATATGATCAGAAGAGACGGTAACCCACAGAGTTGGTCTCCGGAGTCCATTAAGGCCTTTGAGAGTCTCAAGGCTGCCTTTGTTTCTGCTCCTGTGTTGGCACATCCTGATCCTAGGTTACCCTTTATCCTTAAGGTTGATGCTTCTGAGACTGGTGTTTTGGCGCCTTTCTGTCTCAACGTCCTACCTCAGAGAGCGCTATGCTTCCTTGTGGCTACTTTTCCAAGAAATTGTCACCTGCGGAGTGCAATTACGAGATTGGTGACAGAGAGCTGTTGTCGATCATTTTAGCCTTGAAAGTATGGAGACATCTCCTCAAAGGTACCACTGTGCCGGTTCTCATTCTTACTGACCATAAGACTCTCACATTCTTGTCTAAGGCTAAACGTCCCTCTCCCAGAAGGGATCGATGGGCTCCTTTCTTGTCTAGTTTCAATTACATTGTCTCATTCTTACCCGATACTAGGAATGTAAGGGCTGACGCCTTGTCACGACAATTTTCCTCCACTTCCAAGTTGGAGTCGGTTCTGGTTCCTGTGATTCCTCCTGATCGTATTCTGAATATGGTTCGCACCAGTCTCACTTCTCCTTTGGGTGACAAAATTCTTGCCACTCAGGTCCATGCTCCTCCTGAGAAACCTTGTGACTGCTGCTTTGTCCCAGAGAGTCTCCGTACTGCCATGCTCCAGACTTACCATTCTCCCAAGGCTGCTGGCTACCCTGGGAAGAATCAACTTGTTTGGGCCATTTCCCAACAATTCTGGTGGCCTAGTCTACGTGCTGATGTAACTGCCTTCGTAGCTGCCTGTTCCATGTGTGCTCAGAGTAAGACTACACGACACCTTCCAGTGGGCCTCCTACAACCCATACCCAATTGAGAGAGGCCCTGGACCCACCTGTCTATGGATTTCATTGTGGAGTTACCCAACTCCCAGGGCAACACAGTTATCCTTATGGTGGTTGACCGGTTCTCAAAGATGTGTTATTGTATTCCAGAAGTTGCCCACTTCCAAGGAACTGGCTTCTATTTTTGCTCAGGAGATCTTTTGCTTACATGGGCTACCCAAGGTGATTGTCTCAGACAGGGGTAGTCAGTTTATGTCCTGGTTCTGGCGAGCCTTTTGTGCACAGTTGGGAATTCAGATTGCTTTCTCCTCTGCGTATCACTCACAGTCTAAAGGGGCTGCAGAACGAGCCAATCGGTCCTTGGAGCAATTCCTACGTTGCTATATTTCTGACCATCATAACAACTGGTCAGCCCTATTACCGTGGGCAGAGTTTGCTCACAACAGCGCCTTGAATTCTGATTCCCGATTGTCCCCGTTTATGGAGAATTATAGTTTCCAATCTTCCATGTTGCCTGACTCGTTTGTTCCACAGAGTATTCCTGCATTAGAGGAGCATCTCAGTGGTCTTTCTTCCACTTGGACACAAGTCCAGGAGGGCTTGAATCATGCTAATGATAGGTACAGACTGTCAGAAACCATAAACCAGACCGAGACAGAAGTACAGTAAAATCACACTTGTTTATTAATAAAAATAAAAAGGTAAATAGAGTAAGCGTAATCCAAGCATAGCCAGAGTCCAGTAACCAGATCGGGTAGTCAGCCAAGCCAGAGTTCAGTAACCAGATCGGGTAATCAGCCAGGCCAGAAGTCAGGGATCCAAGTAGAGGAACAGCAGGCAGGATAAGGAGCCAGAAGGGATGTCAGCAAAGCCAGTCTTTAAACAGGAACACATGAGATGGTTTCTTGTGATGTGACCAAGGCGAAGGCAGGAATGAAGTGAGCTGGAGATCTTTAAGTAGGCGGGACTGACGAGCACATCCACAACAGCTATTTAACTGTGAAGAGAGATGAGAGCTGGCAATTAGCCGACAGCTGAGCGGCCAGCTCAGAGAAGGAAGGGCTGAGCCAGCCCTGACACAGACTCCATGCTGACCACAGATGCCTGCCTGCGCCTTCCTACCAGGTTGGGGAAACGGTCTGGCTGTCATCTCGCAACCTCCGACTTCGTGTTCCCTCACTGAAGTATGCACCTCGGTTTATTGGGCCTTTCCGTATTCTTCGCAGGATTTAACCCAGTGGCTTACGCATTAGACCTTCCTTCTAATATGCGCATTTCGAATATACAGTATTTCATGTCTCCTTATTAAAACCTTTGGTCTGCAACCGCTTTACCACCTCGGTGCCATGTCCTCACCCCCTACAGGTTGAGAACCATGAGGAGTATGAAGTACAGTCCATTGTTGACTCCCTTAGGTTGCGTGGGCGCATACAGTATCTGGTACATTGGATAGGGTACGGTCTAGAGGAACGCTCTTGGTCTCATCCTCGGACGTACATGCCTCTGTCCTCCTCTGTGATTTCCATAGATGTTTTCCCCTTTAAGCCTGGTGGTCCTCTGAGGGGGAGGGGTCATTGAGGAGGGGGTACTATCAGGGCTGGGCTCAGCCCTTACTTCTTTGAGCTGGCCGCTCAGCTGTCGGCTAATTGCCAGCTCCTATCTCTCCACAGTTACTCAGCTGTTGATGATATCCTGCTCGTCAGTCCTACCTACTTAAGCCATCCAGTCCAGAGGATCTCTGCCTTCGCCTTGGTCAACATCACAGAGAAGATCTCCTGCGTTCCTGTTTAAAGACATGTTTTGCTGACATCCCGTTTGGCTCCAGATCCTGCTTGCTGTTTCAGTACATTGATCCATGAATTCTGGCTTGGCTGTCTATCCATTCTGGTTACTGAACTTTGGCTATGTTTTGACTACATTTGTTCTTTTTACTTTTATTATTAAACAAGTGTGATTTAAGTGTACTTCTGTCTCGATCTGATTTCATGGTTTCTGACACCTCTCTATTGTTCACTCCTCTCTCTACCTGCACATTGCTTCCTCTCTAATGTTCATTCCCCTCTCCTCCTGGACATCGCTTCCTCTCTAATGTTCATTCCTCTCTCTCCTACTGCACATTGCTTCCTCTCTAATGTTCATTCCGCTCTCCTCCTGCACATCGCTTCCTCTCTAATGTTCACTCCTCTCTCCTCCTGCACATCGCTTCCTCTCTAATGTTCATTCCTCTCTCTCCTCCTGCACATCGCTTCCTCTCTAATGTTCACTCCTCTCTCTTCCTGCACATCGCTTCCTCTCTAATGTTCACTCCTCTCTCCTCCTGCACATCACTTCCTCTCTAATGTTCATTCCTCTCTTGTCCTGCACATCACTTCCTCTCTAATGTTTAGGCACAGCTAGCACAAAGTGGATAGATCTGACACTGGCTCCACCAGGTCTTAGCAATTGCCCTTTGCAGGCAGGGACCGTGGGCCCCTATAGTGTAGCAAAATAGAAAATCTCTGGTGCTAGCTGTCCTACATGTGGCTACTGAGCCCAGTAGGCCATCTTCAGGCCCTGCCAGTCCTCCTGGCTGCAGCTTCCCTTTTCCACTGCCCATGACACCACAGTCCATTCCTCTGGTTCTGCAATCATCCCAGACTGCATCCTCCCAGTCCTCTCAGGCGTGCCTCTGAAATCTGAACTGTATTATTTATACAATACAGACTGCACTATATACTCTGAACCGCAGTATATATACTATACAGACTGCACTATATACTCTGAACTGCGTCATATTTACTACACTGACTACACTATATACTCTGAACTGTATTATATATATACTACACTAACTGCACTATATACTCTGAACTGTATTATATATAGACTACACTGACTGACTGCACACCACAATACCTGCCCCTGACTACCCCTTATCTCTATTCATTCACTATATACGGCCGCTATGTAAAGAGCAGCCTTATATAGTGTGGGGCGTGGACTTGAGCCATGATTAGCCAAAGGCACCATGCCTTTGGTCAATCATAGCTCTCACAGCACATTGCGCTGTGATTGGCCAAAGCATGCAGGTCAGATGCATGCTTTGGTCAATCAGCAGCCCTCAATGCACTGTGATCTCGCAGTGCATTATGGGGTGCTCAGCGGCACTCAAATTTGACGCAAACGCCCCATATGTTAGTTTGTTCTGTAAACAAACACCCGATGTTCGAGTCAAACTTACTTTTGACCCAAACATCGTTACCATCCATAGTCAGGAGATACTTCTATTGCCTTGGTCTATCAGAATGGGTACAACAAGCCTGTTGTGAGTGTACCACCTCTACCTTGCATACGGCCACCCCAGAGCAATACTATTTGGGACTGCGGAGTAAGCACCTTGTTTACTCAACTGTCTTCTACATAATATTTATTACCACTAATTCACCAAATAATAATGGTTCCACCATCCTGTCTCAGTGTGCCAACACATCTCGGGCACCAAACAGTTGGTAACTTGTGGCCCTGCCCACAAGTATACATTTAAGCAAAGTTTGTTATTAAAAAATAATGTAAGTTAAACATATTTGAATAATTTTGTTTACTATTGACTTTGGCGTTGTTCACATATCTCATAGCGAAAACTAGCGTTCCCACTCACCTTTTTATGTGCCTGATTTTCAAACGATTGCATGTGTCACGCATAGGGCAGCCCATTCACTTGAATGGCCTGCCTTATTTATATTTGTCGCAGCAAAGAAGCTCATTTGACCAAATTTTGACCCTGAGTCTGCCATGTTTTTACATGCGTTCTTTGCCAAAAGTTTTCATGTATTTTGTTGTGTTAAAGTCACTGCAAAATCACACCATGTTTGGGGTGTCATTCAGGATGAATCACAACCAAACGCTGTTGCGTGTTTTGCCAAAAATCAGAACCACAGGCCTTATGGCTGGTGTATGTCTTTTAGAAAGATATTCTAATTGAAATCCTTGTGTTTAAAATCTATACAATATCACAAGAAACGCCATTAAAGTCTAACTTAACAGGAACATGTAACACTATTACCATAAATCGTATAAAAACTCACTACACATCTGTCTATATCCCATCCTTTGTTCCTCTTTCATTTCCTTTAGCTCTATCACCTTCCAAAGTCACAAAAGATAAAAGAGAGATTGGCATTTCTTAATTCAGTTTTTGTGAGCCAGAGATATAACCTTCCGATTGCTGGCCCCTCAGGGAAGAGAGAAAGAGACAGAAATAATAGAAATAAAGAACTAGTGATCTGAATGGAATGTATCATAGGATCCAAACAATTTGCCGGTGGAAATATCCTGCTCTAAATAAGAAATGACTGGTTTACGTACAACATACCTCATTCAGATGGCTGCAACTGCATTGCATAAAATTTGAAGCATTTTACAATCTATCTTTCCGAGCAAACACTTAAATTTAAGCTATTAAGCCTTGATTTTACGCAATGCAACCAAATTCCTTAGACAAACTAGAAGGGAATTCAAGCAACTTATTGCTTACTGAAAAAAAAAAAAGATTTAATGAGCTAAATAATTGGAAACATACTTATAATTTATGTTAATGCTAAGCCTCTCCAAACTGCGTCTTTAGAGGTCAATGTATTGGTAATTTTTTTGCATTTTTGGTAATTAAAGATAAAGCCAGCAAGGAAATGTGCATTTTTAAGATTTCAAAATCCTTTTAATGTAAAAAAGAAAAGGTAATTTTGTGGTATTATATCATATCTTCCCTTTATTCCCTCCTTTATAATAACTGATGTGAAACTTTGATGGAACAGACACAGAATAGTCATTCTAAAGTCAATACCTCTAAATCAAAGTGTTGCTTTATAGCAAGACATTCATATGTCATAATCTGCAACTGGATTGTTGATATATTTAGGTCTTCATGTCAATGGGAATAAAATACAGATGAATTGTATGTATTGTTGCAGGTGCACTTTGAATTTGGAGATTAAGTCCACAGACGTACGTTATTTGGCTAGTAATCCCAAGACAACTGGAGGCTATTTAAATAGCCTATAATAACCAAATATTTTCATAACCTTATTCAGTTCAAATTATGAGTTTAGCTTTCTAAAAAATTCAAATTGATAATACATTTTTGTTTAAACTTAAAAAATAATTACAAACCAAAATATGTGTCAATGGAACTTTAAGCAGAAGATTCCAAACATTGATGCAGAAAATCACCAGCTCTTGGCTAGACCAACTACACATGCAAGCATGGTTCACTCTGTACCTGTATTTTAACATGTAGCAGGGTATACATCGGTATGTATATCAATATTAAGTTGCATTACTATGTTGTCTGACCTAATCTGCTATAAATCAGTTTTACTGTGTTAGTTTGGATGGCTATAAACCTGTTTATTTCCTTGTTATGCAATGTCAGGGTCTTTGACAACCTCTTCTATCTCTATTCACAAACCTCCAAAACATGAACTGAAATCAGCAACCCCATAGCATACAAAATTCAGACTACAAAAAAGTAAATTTTACTGTAGATCATATATTTAAAATGTATATACTGCAACGCTGAGTGCTACATGAGTATGTGGAAGTTCACAGTCAAATACAATGTTAACTCAGACTGGGAAGTTGGCCCAGCTCCAATTACTTACCTTCTCATGACAGTCCTGAAAGGACTGCCTTTGCCAAAAAGATTGCATTATAAAAACTGTATGGAGTTAGCCAATATAATGAGTTAGATAGTATGCAATTTCCTTGTTTTACATGCTTTTATTTACAATTTCTCCATCTTTACATTCAAAACGGGCTGACCAACAAAAGTTACAGGAGTTGAGATAAACTATAATCTGCAATTGGGAACATACAACAATTACTTGTATTCACATTATTTTAATAAAGGGAATCTATAGTAAATGATATCATTTTGTGTAATTACCCATTACAGTTATCATAATATAATATTTTTGTGACAGAGGTCCTCTAAGCTATTCAATACATTACACTCACACACACATAGACACCGTTACTCTTTCTGCTCTTCAAGCTGTGTGAGGGCAAGGGATGCTACTGCTTATGGAGGATACCAGATATTTTCAGTACAGTACAGCAGTACTGCAGCCTAAAAAGAAATCAACACGGTAGTCCAGCAATTCCAACACAATACAGTACTGCAATGCAAGCCCAATACAGGTGTTCTACCATCCTGTTCTTGCAGATTGTCCCATTGTGCTTCATAGTCATAGTTTTTCACTATGTTTGCTCTCTTGGTGGCCCTATCCTCAAAATACTGCTACAACAGTTATCCTTTGACACAGCAGATGGAGGGGAATTGAAACCATGAAAAAAGAGATATAATAACCATATTTGCAACCAGTAATGTGCTTTAACCAAGGGTAAACTAGGCTGGGGGGAGGAAGACATTCGTCCCTGGGTGAGTACTAATATGTTGGGTTGGTGGCCGTGAATGGTGATATTTTAATACATTACATTAATACATTAATTGGCACAATGTCAGTGATATGCTTACCATTATATAGTTAACTGCTACCTGTTCAGGGCTGCGATCTCAGGGTCTGATATGAGGAGATCTTTTAGCACTAAATTCTTTTGCAACTCTGAGATGTTATGTGACTGAATGCTGAACGCTACAAAGGAAGCTGGTGCTAGAAGACGTGAAAAGGTGTTTCACAATAATCCATGTCCTTTAGGAACACTCAATTTTTCACCATGCTCCATTAATGAGGCACCATATTTTGCATGGCACATGTTCTTTAGCCTACAGTAATCTGTCCCTACCATAAAAATGGCTTGAAAAAAAGAAAAAAAGAAACTGCGCTAGGGTGAATAAAAAGATGTTCCCAGACACAAAAAGTGCTAGTGAAATAATATGTGAAAAATCATGAAAGCAGCAATTCTCCTGCACAACAAAATACAGTATTTAAGAAATGGAAAAATGTAGAATCGCACTTTACATCGAATGATTGCACACACACACACACTAACCCAATACTGATGATAATATGTCCATGTGTGTATAACCATATGATGTGGACAAAAATATTAAACAATATCCTGGCTAGGGATGAGCCGAACACCCCCCGGTTCGGTTCGCACCAGAACCTGCGAACGGACCGAAAGTTCGCACGAACGTTAGAACCCCATTGACGTCTATGGGACTCGAACGTTCGAAATCAAAAGTGCTCATTTTAAAGGCTAATTTGCATGGTATTGTCCTAAAAAGGGTTTGGGGACCCGGGTCCTACCCCAGGGGACATGTATCAATGCAAAAAAAAGCTTTTAAAAACAGCCGTTTTTTCGGGAGCAGTGATTTTAATGATGCTTAAAGTAAAAAAAAAAAAAGTGAAATATTCCTTTAAATATCGTACCTGGGGGGTGTCTATAGTATGCCTGTAAAGTGACGCGTGTTTCCTGTGTTTAGAACAGTCCTTGCACCAAATGTTATTTTTAAAGGAAAAAAATCTCATTTAAAACTGCTTGCGGGTTTAATGTAATGTCGGGTCATGGCAATATGGATGAAAATCAGTGAGACAAACGACATGGGTACCCCCCAGTCCATTACCAGGCCCTTTGAGTCTTGTATGGATATTAAGGGGAACCCCGCACCCAAATTAAAATAAGGAAAGGTGTGGGGCCACCAGGCCCTATATACTCTGAACAGCAGTATACAGGCGGTGCAAACAAGACAGGGACTGTAGGTTTGTTGTTAAGTAGAATCTGTTTGTAATTTTGAACGGGTACATTTTTAACGTGTTTAGCCAAAAAATCTTTTTTAAGCTTTTTGGAAAACATAGGGAAGGGTTATCACCCCTGTGACATTTGTTTTGCTGTCTTTCCTCCTCTTCAGAAGATTTCACCTCACTTTTTGTCCCAATGAAAAATGTTTTTTGAAAATTTGGGTTTTTTTGTGGAACAAGGATTGGAAAGCATCAGTGGAAAGGAGAATTTTTTTTCCCATATTAACTCTTACAGGAGAGAATTTCCCTTCCTAGGGGTAGATTTCATCTCACTTCCTGTTGTCTCCTTCCGTTTGCAAGTAGGAGTCGTTTGTAAGTTAGATGTTTGAAAGTAGGGTCCTGCCCTATATACTCAGCAGAAATTTGGGCCTTAGGTGTTGCTGTGGCCACAACACTGTAAGCCCTCACGGGGCCCTGCTGTGAAATATTAGATCAAGAATTGTAATTACATGCCCCTGTTGAACAGGAGCTGAAAAATTAGGCCTTAGGCACTGGTGCTGGTGCCACAACACTGCAACCCCTCACAGACACTCTAGTTGGAACACAGGAACGAGCCCTGCTGCAAAGTATTGCATCAAAAATTGTAATTACATGCCCCTGTTAGACAGGGGCAGAAAAATTGGGCCTTAGGCACTGGTGCTGGTGCCACAACACTGCAACCCCTCACAGACACTCTAGTTGGAATGCAGGAACGAGCCCTCCTGCAAAGTATTGCAGCAAAAATTGTAAATACACGCCCCTGTTAAACAAGGGCTGAAAAATTGGGCCTTAGGCACTGGTGCTGGTGCCACAACACTGCAACCCCTCACAGACACTCTAGTTGGAACTCAGGAATGAGCCCTGCTGCAAAGTATTGCATCAAAAATTGTAATTACACGCCCCTGTTAGACAGGGGCAGAAAAATTGGGCCTTGGGCACTGGTGCTGGTGCCACAACACTGCAACCCCTCACAGACACTCTAGTTGGAATGCAGGAACGAGCCCTGCTGCAAAGTATTACATCAAAAATTGTAATTACACGCCCCTGTTAAACAGGGGCTGAAAAATTGTGCCTTAGGCACTGGTGGTGGCGCCCAGAACCAAAAATGTTCTTACAAGCTATCAGCGTGATGATTGAGGAGGAAGAGGATAATTACTCAGGGATAGTCACTCAGCATCAGCATAGGCAGTCTTTGAAGGGATCTGAGATTTCAAAAAAAATTATTCGGTTACATCGGCATCAGGTGCTTGGTAGCTGGTGGTGATCCAAGACTGATTCATTTTTATGAAGGTCAGTCGATCGACCGAGTCGGTGGACAGACGCACCCTGTGATTGGTTACCACGCCTCCAGCAGCACTGAATGTGCGTTCCGAAAGAACGATGGATGCAGGACAGGCCAGTAGCTCAATTGCATACTGTGCAAGCTCTGGCCAGTGATCCATCCTCAAGACCCAGTAACCCAGAGGATTTTCGGTGGGAAAGGTGTCCAAGTCTGATCTTACCCCTAGGTATTCCTGCACCATGTAAAACAGACGCTGGCGATGGTTGCTGGAACCGATCATACCTTGGGGCTGCGGACCAAAAAATTGTCTGAATGCATCAGTCAGACGGCCACCTTCTCCACCACTCCTTCTTTGACTGACCGAAGCCTCAGCAACACGTTGTCCAGAAACAGGAGTTTGTAACCTCCCAGTCTCTGGGAACGCGTTGCACAGACCTTTCTGCAAGGCCTCCCGAAGATGTTTCATCCTCTGCTCCCTCTGCGATGGCAAGATAAGGTCCGCAACCTTACCCTTGTAACGTGGATCAAGGAGGGTTGCCAGCCAGTATTGGTCCTTCTCCTTGATACCACGAATACGAGGATCCAGGCTTTGCAGGATCAGGGAGGCCATGCAGCGTAGGTTTGCTGAGGCATTCGGTCCGGAGTCCTCTGGGTCACTAAGGACAACATGGTCCGCAGCCACCTCCTCCCAGCCACGTACAAGTCCATGTGTTTCTTGGGACTGATCCCTTAAAGACTGCTGCTGATGCTGAGTGCCAGGCTCCACCTCCATACTGACACAATCTTCCTCCTCCTCCTCCTCCTCGTCCTCTTCCTGTGTGATCAGCGGGCACGCAGGAACACTGTCTGGATAAAGGGGGCCTTGAGAGCTAAGGAAGTCCTCCTCTTCCTGCCTCTGTTCTGCCTCAAGTGCCCTGTCCATTATTCCACGCAGCGTGTGCTCCAACAGGTGGACAAGGGGGACAGTGTCACTGATGCATGCACTGTCACTGCTCACCATCCTCGTGGCCTCCTCAAATGGTGACAGGACAGTGCACGCATCCCTGATCATGGCCCACTGGCGTGGGGAAAAAAAAACAAGCTCCCCTGACCCTGTCCTGGTGCCATAGTCGCACAGGTACTCATTGATGGCCCTCTGCTGCGTGTGCAGCCGCTGCAGCATGGCCAACGTTGAGTTCCACCTGGTGGGCATGTCACAGATTAGGCGGTTCTTGGGCAGGTTAAACTCCTTTTGGAGGTCCGTCAGCCGAGCACTGGCATTATATGACCGGCGGAAATGCACACAGACTTTCCTGGCCTGCCTCAGGACATCCTGTAAGCCCGGGTACCTGCCCAAGGACCGCTGCACCACCAAGTTAAGGACGTGAGCCAAACAGGGCACATGGGTCATTTGTCCCTGTCGGAGGGCAGAGAGGAGGTTGGTGTCATTGTCGCAAACCACCATTCCTGCCTTAAGTTGGCGTGGCGTCAACCACCTCTGAACCTGCCCCTGCAGAGCTGACAGAACCTCTGCCCCAGTGTGGCTCCTGTCCCCCAAGCACACCAGCTCAAGCACCGCATGGCATCTTTTGGCCTGCGTACTTGCGTAGCCCCTTGAACGACTACGGAGCACCGCTGGTTCCGAGGAAGAGGCCATGGAGGAAGAAGAAGAGGAGGGGGTGGAGGAGAGAGGTGTGTCACAATCATTAGCATTTTGGAGGCGTGGTGGCGGAACAACCTCCAACACTACTGCACCTTGTCCTGCATCCTTCCCAGCTGCCAGCAGAGTCACCCAATGCGCCGTGAAACTTAGGTAACGTCCCTGTCCATGCCTGCTGGACCATGAGTCAGAGGTAATATGCACCTTACCGCTGACCGCCCTGTCCAGCGAGGCATGGACATTGCCTTCCACATGCCGGTAGAGAGCCGGAATCGCCTTCCGTGAGAAAAAGTGGCGTTTGGGTACCTACCACTGAGGAACCGCACATTCCACAAACTCACGGAAGGGGGCAGAGTCTACCAACTGAAAAGGCAGCAGTTGAAGTGCTAGCAATTTTGCCAAGCTAGCATTCAACCGCTGGGCATGTGGATGGCTGGAAGCAAACTTCTTTCGGCGGTGCAGCAGCTGGGGCAGGGAAATTTGCCTGGTACAATCAGATGTTGGTGTACCAAAAGCAGATTGCCCACAAGTACTTGGCTGTGACACACCTAATTCTACACCTTCATTCCTCTCAGTGCAGGTCTCAGAGAGGACTGAAGGTCTAGTGGGGTTGGAAATCTCAGCTGATGAGGAGCAAGGAGAGGTCCTCTTTGTTCTTTGGTGTGGGTCTTTTAGATACGCTTGCCAACGAACCGCATGTCTGGTCAAGCATGTGGTACCCAAGCGGGAGATGTTTTGGCCACGTGAGATACGCTTGAGACATATGTTGCAAATAGCAGCGGTGCGATCTGATGCACTAGTCTCAAAAAAGGCCCACACCAAAGAACTTTTTGAATAACGCGCAGAGACTGCAGCGCCCTGCACATGTGGAGCTTTGGGGTGTGATGCAGTCAATGTGCTGCCCTTAGGCTGGCCCCTGGAGGGCATCCTGCCTCGTTGGTGATGTGCCGCCTCCTCCTCCTCCTCTCTCCTATCAGGCACCCACGTTGAGTCAGTGACCTCATCATCCCCTCCCTCCTCAACCCTGGAGCAAACCTGGCAGTATGCTGCAGCAGGGGGAGCATGACTGCCAGATTGCTGTCCTTCTTGGGCACCCCCTCTGTCCGTGCTCATGTTACTGCCTTCATCGAGCTCAGTATCATCATCAGAGCCTTCCAAACGCTGGGCATCCTCCTGGAGCATGTACCCAACACTGTGGTCAAACAGTACGAGGGACTCCTCAGGAGGACATGGTGGAGCTAGGGAAGGAGTCACTGATGACATTGAGCCGAGGGAAGAGGCCGCTGCTTTGCCAGACAAAGCACCCTGGGCATGGGTGAGAGAGGATGAGGAGGATGAGGACGGCTTGGTCATCCACTCGACCAAGTCTTCCGCATGTTGCGGCTAAACACGGCCAGCTGCCGAAAAAAAGGCCAAGCGTGTCCCATGGCCACGTGCTGATGAGGATGCACCGTCTCCACGACCAGCACTAGACACAGAGCCTGCTTGCCCTCTCTTATTGGCTTGTGACTGTCTGCCTCTCCTTCTTGGCCTTCCAGACATACTAATGGCCTGTAGCTGCACTAAGCTGGGATATATATATATGTACTGATACTGCAGCTAGCAAAATCAACTGCCTGCCTGTAGTATGAGAACACCACCAACCTTCTACAGGTAGCTTTAGCTGAACACTGTGAGGTGGACGCACCCCACTAACTTGTAGGTTTAGCTGAACACTGTGAGCAGGACGCACTGCACTAACTGTAAATAGTCTAGCTGCCTGACCGTGGTACTAATAGGATCAAAAGAACACTAGTAATTTTCTTCAGGTAGCTTTATATACTGTAACAAGACAAGCCTGCCTGTCAGTAGGAAGATAACAGGAACGGATCTAGCTGAACACTGTGAGCAGGACGCACTGCACTAAATGTAAATAGTCTAGCTGCCTGACCGTGGTACTAATAGGATCAAAAGAACACCAGTAATTTTCTTCAGGTAGCTTTATATACTGTAACAAGACAAGCCTGCCTGTCAGTAGGAAGATAACAGGAACGGATCTAGCTGAACACTGTGAGCAGGACGCACTGCACTAAATGTAAACAGTCTAGCTGCCTGACCGTTGTACTAATAGGATCAAAAGAACACCAGTAATTTTCTTCAGGTAGCTTTATATACTGTAACAAGACAAGCCTGCCTGTCAGTAGGAAGATAACAGGAACGGATCTAGCTGAACACTGTGAGCAGGACGCACTGCACTAAATGTAAATAGTCTAGCTGCCTGACCGTGGTACTAATAGGATCAAAAGAACACCAGTAATTTTCTTCAGGTAGCTTTATATACTGTAACAAGACAAGCCTGCCTGTCAGTAGGAAGATAACAGGAACGGATCTAGCTGAACACTGTGAGCAGGACGCACTGCACTAAATGTAAATAGTCTAGCTGCCTGACCGTGGTACTAATAGGATCAAAAGAACACCAGTATTTTCTTCAGGTAGCTTTATATACTGTAACAAGACAAGCCTGCCTGTCAGTAGGAAGATAACAGGAACGGATCTAGCTGAACACTGTGAGCAGGACGCACTGCACTAAATGTAAATAGTCTAGCTGCCTGACCGTGGTACTAATAGGATCAAAAGAACACCAGTAATTTTCTTTAGGTAGCTGTAAATACTGTAACAAGACAAGCCTGCCTGTCAGTAGGAAGATAACAGGAACGGATCTAGCTGAACACTGTGAGCAGAACGCACTGCACTAAATGTAAATAGTCTAGCTGCCTGACTGTGGTACTAATAGGATCAAAAGAACACCAGTAATTTTCTTCAGGTAGCTTTATATACTGTAACAAGACAAGCCTGCCTGTCAGTAGGAAGATAACAGGAACGGATCTAGCTGAACACTGTGAGCAGGACGCACTGCACTAAATGTAAACAGTCTAGCTGCCTGACCGTGGTACTAATAGGATCAAAAGAACACCAGTAATTTTCTTCAGGTAGCTTTATATACTGTAACAAGACAAGCCTGCCTGTCAGTAGGAAGATAACAGGAACGGATCTAGCTGAACACTGTGAGCAGGACGCACTGCACTAAATGTAAATAGTCTAGCTGCCTGACCGTGGTACTAATAGGATCAAAAGAACACCAGTATTTTCTTCAGGTAGCTTTATATACTGTAACAAGACAAGCCTGCCTGTCAGTAGGAAGATAACAGGAACGGATCTAGCTGAACACTGTGAGCAGGACGCACTGCACTAAATGTAAATAGTCTAGCTGCCTGACCGTGGTACTAATAGGATCAAAAGAACACCAGTAATTTTCTTTAGGTAGCTGTAAATACTGTAACAAGACAAGCCTGCCTGTCAGTAGGAAGATAACAGGAACGGATCTAGCTGAACACTGTGAGCAGAACGCACTGCACTAAATGTAAATAGTCTAGCTGCCTGACTGTGGTACTAATAGGATCAAAAGAACACCAGTAATTTTCTTCAGGTAGCTTTATATACTGTAACAAGACAAGCCTGCCTGTCAGTAGGAAGATAACAGGAACGGATCTAGCTGAACACTGTGAGCAGGACGCACTGCACTAAATGTAAATAGTCTAGCTGCCTGACCGTGGTACTAATAGGATCAAAAGAACACCAGTATTTTCTTCAGGTAGCTTTATATACTGTAACAAGACAAGCCTGCCTGTCAGTAGGAAGATAACAGGAACGGATCTAGCTGAACACTGTGAGCAGGACGCACTGCACTAAATGTAAATAGTCTAGCTGCCTGACCGTGGTACTAATAGGATCAAAAGAACACCAGTAATTTTCTTTAGGTAGCTGTAAATACTGTAACAAGACAAGCCTGCCTGTCAGTAGGAAGATAACAGGAACGGATCTAGCTGAACACTGTGAGCAGAACGCACTGCACTAAATGTAAATAGTCTAGCTGCCTGACTGTGGTACTAATAGGATCAAAAGAACACCAGTAATTTTCTTCAGGTAGCTTTATATACTGTAACAAGACAAGCCTGCCTGTCAGTAGGAAGATAACAGGAACGGATCTAGCTGAACACTGTGAGCAGGACGCACTGCACTAAATGTAAATAGTCTAGCTGCCTGACCGTGGTACTAATAGGATCAAAAGAACACCAGTAATTTTCTTCAGGTAGCTTTATATACTGTAACAAGACAAGCCTGCCTGTCAGTAGGAAGATAACAGGAACGGATCTAGCTGAACACTGTGAGCAGGACGCACTGTACTAAATGTAAATAGTCTAGCTGCCTGACCGTGGTACTAATAGGATCAAAAGAACACCAGTAATTTTCTTTAAGTAGCTGTAAATACTGTAACAAGACAAGCCTGCCTGTCAGTAGGAAGATAACAGGAACGGATCTAGCTGAACACTGTGAGCAGAACGCACTGCACTAAATGTAAATAGTCTAGCTGCCTGACTGTGGTACTAATAGGATCAAAAGAACACCAGTAATTTTCTTCAGGTAGCTTTATATACTGTAACAAGACAAGCCTGTCTGTCAGTAGGAAGATAACAGGAACGGATCTAGCTGAACACTGTGAGCAGGACGCACTGTACTAAATGTAAATAGTCTAGCTGCCTGACCGTGGTACTAATAGGATCAAAAGAACACCAGTAATTTTCTTTAAGTAGCTGTAAATACTGTAACAAGACAAGCCTGCCTGTCAGTAGGAAGATAACAGGAACGGATCTAGCTGAACACTGTGAGCAGGACGCACTGCACTAAATGTAAATAGTCTAGAAGATAACAGGAACGGATCTAGCTAAACTGAATACAGTGTATATATATATATATATATGCAACACCTGGGATGCATATATATATACACAATACACTTTAAGTGCAGCTAACTGACTGACTGTCCTGCCTAATCTAGCTAACTCAAATGAAATGACACTGTCTCTCTCTCTCTCTAAGCACACCGGAACACACTGCACAGGGCCGCCGTGCAGGCGGCCTTATATAGTGTGGGGCGTGTACTAAATCCCCTGAGCCATAATTGGCCAAAGCCTCCTTGGCTTTGGCCAATTACGGCTCTCTGTTCAGGCGGCGCTGTGATTGGCCAAGCATGCAGGTCATAGTGCATGCTTGGCCAATCATCAGCAAGCAATGCACTGCGATGCCGCAGTGAATTATGGGCCGTGACACGCCACACGAATTTGGCGCGAACGGCCCATATCATTCGCAATTCGGCGAACGACCGAACAGCCGATGTTCGAGTCGAACATGGGTTCGACTCGAACACGAAGCTCATCCCTAATCCTGACACCAAAAACAAAAATTAAACAATGGTGAGTTCAATGAGTGATTAAGTGAATAAAAACATATCATGAGGTGTCCAAAAGCCTAGGATGACCATATCACTCGTGAACTAAAATAAATAAATTATAAAGTGATAAAAAAAGTCCATCCATAGAGTGTATAATCTTCGATGTTGTAGGGAGAACTTGTGTCTAATTCACTACCAAAAATTAGAGGGTTGCCACTTACCAGAAACCCATGATCCCCCACTACAGAGGATCAGGGGAAGCCTGTAATAGGAAATGCCCGCCAGGGCATATCAGATGCAGCCAAAACCTAGATTCGTTGGTGTTAATGATATGGTGTCCAAGAATGCCAAACAGGGCTAATTATACTTCAGATCTCATCATGACATTCCCAGCTCGTAGGTAGATAAGTATGGCATGTAAAGATATAAGAGGCTCCGATAGTGTAAAACCTTTGTCTCTTCCTCCTCCTCAGTTGTGCAGTCACCATATAATCACAAAACTTCTACCTGTGTCAGAGCTCAGCCAGCACACGTGACCGGAGGAGGAAGAGACAAAGGTTTTACACTATCGGAGCCTCTTATATCTTTACATGCCATACTTATCTAACTACGAGCTGGGAATGTCATGATGAGATCTGAAGTATAATTAGCTCAGTTTGGCGTTCTTGGACACCATATCATTACCACCAATGAATCCAGGTTTTGGCTGCATCTGATATGCCCTGGAGGGCATTTCCTATTACAGGCTTCCCCTGATCCCCTGTAATGGGAGATCATTGGTTTCTGGTAAGCGGCAACCCTCTAATTTTTGGATTAGGCACAAGTTCTCCCTACAACATTGAAGATTATACACTCTATGGATGGACTTTTTAATCACTTTATAATTTATTTATTTTAGTTCACAGGTGATATGTTCATCCTAGGTTTTTGGACACTTTATGATATGTTTTTATTCATTTAATCACTCATTGAACTCACCATTGTTTCATTTTTGTTTTTGGTGTCAGGATATTGTTTAATATTTTTGTCCACATCATATGGTTATACACACATGGACATATTATCATCAATATTGGGTTAGTGCGTGTGTGTGCAATCATTCCATGTAATGTTTAGCCGATTCTACATTTTTCCATTTCATAAAAATGGCTTGTAATCATGTTTGTCCCCCAAGCCAAAGGTTCCTAATCCTCACCTGGTTCTAACTCAACCTCTTACAGTTATATCTCAGGCTATCCCCTGTTGCACTCCTTCCACTGAGTACTCTTTAGGACCTCATTATTATAGGGGGCACATGAGAACCATTTTTCGTTATCCATTATCCAGTCTCCAATAAAAATGTCCTTCAAGACTCTCAAGACAAGTTTGCAAACAAAAGTCAGCTTGCACTTAATGTCGACAGGCAGCAGGAATGTATTCCTGACAGGGGCATGCATACAGAGGTTGCAGGGGTCACAATTGCAACCCAGCCCCATGCTCCATGGGGAGGGAGGGGGTCGGTTCCTCTACGTGCCAACCCTCCTATCCACCTCCTTCTGCCTCAAGTTCCTGTGTACTCCCCCCCATCCCCTGCAGTGCTGCAAGCTTCTCCCCTCTCCCGCCGGCTGCTGCAGGGAATCTGTCAGGATGGAGAGAGGTTTAACCTTAAACTACGTAGAGGGTTCTTTACTGTAAGAGCGGCAAGGATGTGGAATTCCCCTCCACAGGCGGTGGTCTCAGCGTGGGGCATCGATAGTTTCAAAAAACTATTAGATAAGCACCTGAACGACCGCAACATACAGGGATATACAATATAACACTGACATATAATCACACACATAGGTTGGACTTGATGGACTTGTGTCTTTTTTCAACCTCACCTACTATGTAACTATGAAACTACGAAGGGGCCAGTAAATTGTCACCATTCACTGACTGTGCTCATTCATACTGAAGCATAGTAAGTTGTGTTTACTATTTTTTGATTTGTGAATGAATAAGAAGCTCTGTACAGAGCTATTCTTGTCCATTCATCCTGTGCAGCTGAGGCTGCAGAGATTTAGATAGAGTGCAGTGTCCTCAATCTCCTTTCTCTGTCTGAATGGTGAAATGTAAGAGGTCTGCTTAGACCCCTGATATTTCACCAAAGCCCCCCAACGGGGCTCCTAAAAAATGGTAAAAAATAATAAAAAGTGAAACTGTAAAAAAAAAAATGGTAAAAAATAATAAAGAAATTAAATAACAAAAAAATACTGATACCAGTGGTGGAACTACCAGGGTCACAAAGGTCATACTTGTGACATACATACCGGGCCCTGAGGTACTGCCATCGTAGGCGGGGGGGCCTGGCTGGGGGTTAGGGAAGCCCTTTATGGTTTCTTGCACTGGGGCTCTGAAGGTTCTTCAGTAGTTACGCCTCTGATTCCTGACATGTCACAAAATACAGCAATATGCACAATATATAGCAAAATGTTAAAAATGGAGGCTGAGAGCAAGTTTGCTACAAACAGCAGGAAACATTTTCTTGGCCTCCTCACCCCCTGTAAGGGGGTGAGTGTTCATACTGCAACACTTCAAATATACAGCAAGTCACAAGTGAAAGGCTTCAACAAGGGGCTGACCAGTGTCACACATTTGTCAGCACAGTCAAGCACTGCAAAGGCACCCATGACTTGCATGACTGCGTCATCTCTCCCAGCATCTCAGTCCGGGTTATAGATGCTCAATCTGGACAAAGATGATGCTGTCCCTCTGGCGAGAAAAGAAATTAAAGTATTGGGGTTGATTTACTAAAGGCAAACAGGCAGCAAGGGAATTTTTATTTTGCAAGGGCTTTTACCCTTAGCTTAGTAAATGTGGTGAAAGTTCACTTTGCAAAGAATATCAAATCACGTGCAAGGAAAATATAAAAGTGAATTTTTCCCTTGCACATTATTGAATGATGGAAATCAGTGCTTCACCTCATTCACAAGTTGTTGTAAATTGTAAAACCAGCCTCAGGTGACACGCAGAGATAAAACAAATTGTCCTGTTTATCTGTAGCTCTCTCTTCTCTACAGCCATTCAAAGTACAACAATCAAAGGCTATTTCTTAGTTTCAGAAGACAGGGGGCGGTTATCGGATGTCACACACTGCACAGAACACAGAGCACAGCACACAGCTGAGTGTAATCTGAGACCTGAGTGGAGGGAATAGATACCCCACTCCATGGAGTCTCATAGGGAAACATGCACAGCAGAAGCTGACATATACATCTCCTGAGATTGACTGGTGTCGAGATTAACTTTCAGATGTGAGTCATGCAGATAGCAGAGGAAGCAGAGAGCAGACAGGATTCACACTTGGTGCTATAAATTGAGGCAAATACACACTATAGACGGATATGCTTTGTTTCATTTTTCATTTTTCATTTTAGAGGTTTCCACCACTTTGAGGGAAATTTCCTTGCAAAGTGAACAGTCTGTTTCCCTTTGTCAGAGAGGATACTGTGATCTCTATCAGAAGTAATAAATATCTGTTAGTGTTAGATCTATACAAAACTTAGCATGTGTGTACTAAACATGAAACAAATACTGTATATCTAATGTTGAGTCAATTTTAACAAAAATAACTGAAATTCTACATATATGACTGCCTTCTCTAGAGATATTCATTGTAAACAGGAACATGTTGTTAAAATTAATGAATCTATGTATCAATATCCTGTGTTTCCCCTTGCTAATGAAATTTCTCTTGTAAAATTGTTAAACTGTCCTTGTAAAATTCATATATTACAATGAAAACTTTTTGCCACAATAAGGCAGTATACATAATACCACGCTGCTTATGACATTCATAAAGACCGTGGACTGCACAGGCCGTCTTATGTGATGCAGTGCTATCAGTTTAAAAAACAAAATATATTCATATTCCAGGACAGAAATTTATGACATAACATTCTGACCTCTTAAGTGATTTTTTTCAACCGTGATTCCAACACTTTATTATGTGTTTGTGATCTGCACAAGATTAAAGGATTGGCAAGTGCGTGCGATCCAAAATTCTCAATTGTTAAAGGGCTGAAACACTGTCAGATTGGCCAAAGATCCCACCTTTCATTTAAGCTCTCCAAGGGATGACCATTCTCAGTCTCACTGAACCACAACACACAGTCTTAAGGAAAAGTAAAGCCCCACTACACTTTCAACCCAGAAGCTATTTAAATTTAATTTAAGGTCTGCAACCCAGGAGATGAAATGCAGCTGCATAGTCCCTTCAGCAGCTAAATTTTTATTTTATTTAGTAACTTATTTCAGATTGATGTGTTTTGCCATATGTTTTTATGTCCCTTAGTGAGATATGTTAAAACATAGCAAATGGGAAATGTCATTAAATAATGCAGATATCATATGAAAAGGGGGATGTGCCAGGGTGATCCTAGAAATATAAAGTGTTCTTTTACTAATATTTGGGTGGCTTGAGGTTACACTCTACATTCTAATGTAGTGATATACATATACATATTAAATATCTTCGTGATTGCAATGAAGTTTGTTTTACCTAAGTTACAGTATATTTAAGGTATTCCTGTAGCATATGCAAGACTGAGGTTTTGGGAGCAAACCAGGCATTTTCACCTGCTATCAAGTTATTATCAGGCCGCATATATCAGTGATCCCCAGTGCCTCAATCCAGACCAAGACCCAATTTCACTGTTCAGCCATGTGCATAACTTCTCTACAGTGACTTTACTATTCTCCATTGCCAACATTTGATGGATTTTTTTTTAGCTTGTATCAACAAAGATGGGTGCTTTAGGAAGTGGTGATAAGCATAATCAGCATAGCTTTGGTAACGGTCATGTAACAAATAAACTTGCTGATCTCTATGGAAAAACATAGGATAATTTATTTATCCACTGCATAGCAAACTGATAGCACTGTTATAAATACTATATGAGAAATGAGCGTGTTGATTAGCTAGGGAGGGCTCCCAATTTTATAGAAAAATCCCATATTTTCAAGTGCTCATCTTAAAAATTAGTGCTAATTAAACTGAAAAAAAAAACCCTCCAGTTCTTTCGTTTTTGATTTGCTTGACTAGTAACTTGCAGACCTATGTGATCTACAGTTACACACAATTTATGAACCCAGGCATTCTCTGCACACTATGTGCCACAGCAGCCTGTTTATTATTTAATATCTATATATTGGTTTTCCCCATTCCCCCCTTCTACGTGCCATTAGTACAGCCTTTAGCTAGACTTTCACAACCTCACCATGATGTTCAGTTAGTTATTTTACTTGCAGAGATAATGGGGGTTATTTACTAAAGGCAAATCCACTTTGCACTAAAAGTGCACTGCAAATGCACTTGGAAGTGCAGTCGCTGTAAATCTGAGGGGGACATGCAAGGAAAATAAAAAACACCATTTTAGCTTGCACATGATTGAATGATAAAATCAGCAGAGCTGATTTACAGCGACTGCACTTCCAAGTGCACTTGCAGTGCACTTGTAGCGCAAAGTGGATTTGCCTTTAGTAAATAACCCCCAATGTCTTCTAAAAATTGGAATGACATCCTCTATATTATACTGAGCTAAAGTAAAACTACATTGGATTCAATTTCTGTGTCTTTTTAATGTCTGTGGATCTTGTCAAGTCAACAAGTGATATACTGCTTGTACAGATTGGGTATCAGGGTGTATGTCATTGCATTAGTGGCATTTAAAACATAGCAAACTGTATAAATCTTCAAGATATACAGCATGTAAGGGACTAAAAATAATTATGATTTACCTGGATTTCAACTACTCACCTTACTAATATCAATTCAAAAACGCTCAATAAATTATATATTTTTTTGTGCTTTTGAGTCTTAGTAATACTGCCACTCTTATTTTAGTACTATTCAGCCTGATCACCTAAAGTGGTTCTTAAGCCTAAAAATGTTATACCTTAATACATTGCCTACATTAGGGTAAAAAAATGTTTAGAAAGTAATAAGTAATACCTTCTTCTGGCTTTTAACAATAGGACACTTACCTGTCCTGGAGTCGCGCAATTTCTGCACTGCAGCTGATGTTTCCATCAGCTGTTGGGTGCTGCCGCCGCCATTGTGGGTAAGGGTACCCGGCAGTGTAGCCTTTGGCTTAACGCTGGGAACCCTACTGCACACGCGCGAGGCCCCGCTCCTCTCTCCTACTGGCTCGGCGACAGGGAGAGGAGGAGGGAGCCCCGCGGTGATGTCACCGGCCGCGGCCCAGACTCCTGGAAGTGGGAACAAGATACCTGTCTTTGACAGGTACCTGTCCCCCCTCCCCCACCTTTCGAGGGGGAACAGGTTACCTGTCAAAGACAGGTATCCTGTTCCCCCCCCCCCAAAAGGTGCCAATTGTGGCACCGGAGGGGGAGAGGAGACAAATGAGTGGAACTCCGCTTTAAGTCCTCACTCAATCCAGCGCTGTGCCTATCTGTAGCAGCTCACTCCTCTCACTTCCTTGTCACTTCCTGGTATCACAGGTTTTTCTATGTCAGTCAAATCCCATGATGGGGGAGGGTACTATGGACACAGACAGTGCAGCTCAGGATCAAGCAAGCAGGTCTGCCCTCATAGGAAGTGGCATCCTATGTTGACACACTCAGTAGAGAAGTTGGGCTTCTCCGAAGAGATGAGTTTTCAGGGATCATCTGAAAGTGGACAAAGTAAGAGATAGTCGCGCATATTAAGGTAGAGCATTCCAGAGGATGGGAGAGGCTCGGGAGAAGTCCTGGAGGTGAACATGCGATGAGGTGGCAAGGGAGCTAGAGAGCAGGAGGTCTTGGGAGGAGCGAAGAGAATGATTTTGGTTATTATTTTGAGACAAGGTTAGTGATGTAGCTGGGGGCCAGGTTGTGGATGGCTTTGTCAGGTATTGTTAGTATCTTGAATTTAATTTGTTGGTTGAGTGGCAGCCAATGGAGGGATTGGCAGAGAGGGATGGCAGACGTCGAGCAGTTAGTAAGGTGGATGAGCCTGGCAGCAGAGTACATGATGGATTAAAGAGGGATAGCCTATTTAAAGGTAAGCCAATGAGGAGGGAGTTGCAGAAGTCGAGGCGAGAGATGACCATAGAGTGGATTAGAAGCTTTGTGGTGTCATTGGTTAGGAATGGGTGTATCTTGGAGATGTTGCGGAGGTTGAGGCAGCAAGCTTTGGACAGTGATTGGATGTGGGGCCGAAAGAATAGTTCAAAGTCTGGGATTACACCTAGGACCTTGGCATGGGGGGACAGGTTGATAATTGAGCTGTTGATTTTGACAGAGAAATCAGGGGAAGAGGCACACGGGGGGGGGGAAGAAATACCATGAGCTCGGTTTTGGATAGGTTGAGTTTGAGGAGTTTATCATGTTTGTTATTTAAAAAGAAAAAGAAAATGTAGACTTTACATTCACTTTAGGCAGCTCCAGAATGGTGAAAACAGCTGGATTCAGATCTGCTGGAGGCATGTACAGTAACCAAGTTGTTTCTGGAAGCTCTTTATACTGTAAATGGATTTATAATGCTCTATTACAGTTTTATGAATAACTAGTTTAGACAAACTGCTTTAAAATCAAGCTGTTGCCACAAACTATTTTAAATGCTGCCAATTTGTTTTTTTATCATTGTACCCTTCATAATATGGAACCCTTTGATGGCTAAATCCACATTCACCATACTGACACCACTGTGGCTGGATCAACCTGGTCATGGTGCTGTGGTGCTAGTGCCATCACCAGCACAGGTGTCAAACTTACATTTTTCCTCTGAACTAATTTTTATAAACTTGGTTGTACCAACGTATGCAGATAAATAGAAGAAAATTTGAACCTGGCAATCAAAGTCGTTTCCACCTTTTGGTATTCCTCATTCTGAGGTTCCTTTAATGGCCAAGGTAACCTATTCAGAAACAAAGTGGGATATTGTAATGTGTGTATGATTGTTTATGCATACCACATTTGAAAACTTGTACTGTAGCCATTTCTGGTCTCATACTATTCAGTTATATGTATAAATGATCGACTAGCTACCTAGCATACTGTGCATTTTTGTTAATATGAACTGGTATTTTTGTTAATAAGAACTGGTACAAACTTGTTGAACATACAGAAAAGTTAAAGGAAAAATGATGTTATTATGTTCACCACTGCCAAGGTTCCTTACCATGTAGTTCATATATGCCTCTTGCTAAATGAGTATTAAAACAAAAACAGCTATAAAATGGTAAATTTGGTAAACTGACAAATTCATTCAAGAGTCTTGTATAAATAAGACAAACAAAAAATCATAAAAGAAAATCAAATCATCCAAAAAGGTGGCATGCACAACTATTCTTCATGCATATTCCTGTCTGGTCCTTTGTTTCACAAAGGTTAATTGGTGCAGTTAAAGATGCAATTTCCAGCTGACAAACCATGTAACAAATGTATATTTCCAGTGGCTTAAACTATCATAGTGTCATAACAGATGACTCAGACTTTTTATTTCAGAGAGCGCCTGCCAACAAAAACGCGTGACTATTTTCATGTCAGTGCTTTGCATTGCTTCTCTACAGCAGCCCTTGGCCAAAATGAAGCTACACTCTGAGATCACGTTAAACATTTTAAGTCAAAAGAAGCCCATTTCTTTTCTACCACAATGACAGAAATGTGATGCAAGTAAAGTTATTTATTTATTGAATCAACATATGCAAGGCTGTATCAAGGTTTATGTTTTTATTGGCAAAAAGTAGAAACACTGGTTCATTGGTGGGTCCCAATGTTTGTCCAAGATATATATTTCAAAAACCTTTTAAAATGAATTCAAGCGGGGGCGTGTCCTGACCATGGAGGAGTGAGGTTGTGTCTTGCCTCAGGTCCGCTCCACCGCCGCACTAATCAGCGAAAAACGGGGGGTAAATCACCGCTCCAGACTCCCCACATGTCACAGCGGCTCAGGCAACCCACACAGCCGGCAAGGACCGATAGATCAAGACAGGGACAGCTGGATTATTACTTCTCAGGGACCCGAGGACAAGGCCGCGAGCCATCCAAGATGGCGCCGCCCGGGAAGGCCCAGAAAGCAAGCAAATCCTCCCAGCCAGCTGCAGCCACAACACGGGCACTGAAGGGAACAAACTCCCCAGCATCTCCGGTTCCATCCCCAGGGTCGGTGAGTGATTCTGCCCCCTGTGCTTCCCCAGCTTCTCTAGAAGGCCGCTCTGAGATCTCTGACTATCTCAGTGATGAGGACATTCGGCGCCATATTATGTCCCTGCCCACCAAAGAGGACTTGGAGCGCTTCACAAGCAGGGTGGAAAAAGCCTTCACTGAGAATATAGCCCAATTGAAAACTGATACCACACACCTGGGTAACAGAGTGGAATCTATAGAAGAAAAACTGGAGGAGGCTCTCCCCACTATTGCGCTGCTGCAATCACAATGCCAAATACAAAGCCAGCAGATTGAAAACTTGCTTTGCCAACTGGATGACGCTGAAAATCGCAGCAGGAGAGCCAACATAAGGATCAGAGGTCTGCCTGAAGCCACAGCTTCAAGGGATATTATCCCCACACTGACAGACATCTTCAGGGATATACTGGGCCTATCTGCAACTACGCCAATAGAAATTGATAGGGCACATAGAGCCCTAAGACCTCCATCTCAAGACGTGGACAATCCTAGGGACATAATTTGCAAACTCCACAAGTATAATCTAAAAGACCGCATTATGCAAAAAATGCGTGGTAAACCATTCTATGATTTTGATGGCGCGCACTTATTTTTTTATCAAGATATCTCCAGGCGCACCCTCATGCAACGCAGAGCTCTGCGTCCACTCCTGAATGCCGTTCAAGAGGCGGGTCTGCCGTACCGCTGGGGCTTCCCTTTCTTCTTACAAGTGACGAAAAATGGACGCCAAGTCACACTGCGTAATAAGGATGATCTCCCAAACTTCCTTTCCACTCTTGACCTAGATCCAGTGGACTTTCCGGATCGGAGAAACACATTTGATGCTCCCGGGACTCAATTATCCTCTCAATGGTCAACAGTCTCCCGCAAGAACCGCAGAAGAGACAGACAACACCAGAATCAAGATCCTGAGGCAGGGCCCTCCACCACAAGAGATTAACACCGCAATCCTCATGTGATACCTTGATAACTATGGATGACTTATACAATTCATATGCAGCCCTTGTGTGATACCCTGAGGACTATGGGTGAACTACACATTTACAAAAAAAAGAACCACACTCACATTCTGAGACATTCCCCTCCTTCTCCCAATTTGACATGCAAAGCGAGCTACTCACATGCAAGCCTTCAGATTATCCACGATCACTAGCTACAATCAACAAATGAGGGACCCTAACTGGCAAAGCTCAGGACTCAGATGATCCCAAGCGAAAACCACCCTCCTGATATTATTGTCTCACCCATCTTACTTAGGCCCCATATAATGAAAGGCTGCATCTGCTCCCCCAGAATGACTCCCCCTGTTCAAAACCACAACTTAATGATGCGGTGGACGGAGACGGCATCCCATGTCTCCCCCCGTGTTTAGGTTCACGTTTCCCCACGTAGGCCACCCCTTGTTGGGTATTGTTCCTAGTTGGGACATTAGTCTAAGGTCTGAGGCCTCCTCTGTTATTAGGGCAGACCTCACACCTCACATGCAGAAACTCTTCTCATTAACACTGTTACTCATAAGTTGTACTGTTTTGTATGTTTTAACAATAATCTCTTTGTGCTTTCTTTTCCTTTACTTTTCTGGCTTCTTCCACCCTCTCCCTACCCCACCCCCCTCTTCACAGGAGCGATACATCACTGGGGGCTCCACGTCGGACGGGCTCGGCCACGCGACACACGTCCAACCATCTGACCCATCATGTCTACACTAAAGGTAATATCCTATAATATAAGAGGCATATGCTCCCCTGGGAAGAGAAGCAAATTATGGTGGGAACTCAAAAAACTGAAGGCACAAATAGTTTTCTTACAGGAAACCCATTTTACCCATATCTCCTTACCTAGACTTCCAACCCATTTATATAACCAGTGGTTCCACAGCACTTCCCCTACCTCCAAATCTAAAGGAACTTCAATAGCGATCCACAAAACATGCCCTTTTCAACTTTTAAACAGCAAAATAGACCCACTAGGTCGATACGTTTTCCTGAAAGGCACCATAGCAGAACGCAAATACACATTCGCCTCGATATATGCTCCCAACTCAAATCAAATTTCCTTCATAGACAAGGCCCTTGAACTCTTGACAGAGTTTAAAGAAGGATTTGTTGTCCTTGGAGGAGACTTCAACGTCAGCCCAGACCCTTCCATTGACACCTCCAACTCTAGCCACACTCACTCTTACGCCTTTCTAAAACATTTCCGTAAGTCCTTTCAATCACACATGCTTGTTGATAGCTGGAGGACCCTACATCCTGCAGAGAGGGACTTCAGCTATTATTCGGCAATACACAATGTCTATACTCGTATAGACCAAATATATGTTGATCGGCGGGCGCTGGAGCTCCTACAGTCAGCATTCATCGGGAACATCACAATATCGGATCATGCACCGGTAGGTGTGACCCTCAAGCTACCGTCTGGCTCTCGTGGGGCATGGACGTGGAGATTAAATGAAAATTTGCTGGATGATGCGGCTGTGGGGGCTGGAGTGTCGGAAGCCATCACAAATTATTTTAGAGAGAACACCACTAATGATGTTAAAGAAAGCATAGTATGGGAAGGTCATAAGGCTGTAATAAGAGGAGAGCTAATAGCTCTAGGGGCCAAACTTAAAAAGATGCTCCAGGCAGACTTCACAAGAGTACTGACTGCCCTTCAAGAAGCAGAACTGAAACATAAACAAAATGAGAGCCCTGAGGCATTACAGAGGTTAACTGACCTACGAAACTTGTTGTCACGTCTACTAGATAGACAGACTCATAAACAAGCCAGACGCCTTTCACACAAATATTATGAACATGGAAATAAGTGTGGGCGCATGCTCGCTAGAGCTCTTCGCAAGAAACAAGCTCAGACTTATGTCCACAAACTACGCTCCTCAAATGGAGACATTTCGGTCCAGTCCTCTGGAATTGCTGCAGGGTTCCAAGAATATTATACTCAACTTTATAACTTGACCACTGACCACCCTTTAGACGCCCAGACAAATAGGATTACAGCCATACGAGACTACCTGGCTTCAGCCGGTGTTCCACCCTTAAACGAAGATCAATGCACTGAACTAGAGCTACCGATATCACCAGAAGAGATAGAGTTAACAGTGAAATCCCTGCCCAAAGGAAAAAGCCCGGGCCCGGACGGCTTCACGGGGACATATTATAAAACATTCCTACATCTTTTAAGCCCCCACATGTGCAGATATTTCAATACCATTGCGGAAGGGAATCCTATCCCCACTGAGGCGCTTCTAGCACATATAACAGTGCTACCCAAAGAGGGCAAAGACCCGATGCTACCCCAAAGCTACCGGCCCATATCCCTCCTTAATGTTGACATTAAGATCATGGCGAAGGTATTAGCAAACAGACTTGGAAACCTTATACCTAATATAGTCCACCCAGATCAAACAGGGTTCATTAAAGGGAGAGAGGCAAGAGACAACTCAATTAGAGCCATCCAACTTATACACTGGGCACGTACCCGCCCAAACTTAAAACCTTACGTAATTCTCTCTACTGACGCCGAGAAGGCTTTCGACCGGGTTGATTGGACATTTCTTAAAATGGTATTAGAGACACTAGGACTTAAAACACGCATGCTATCCTCGATTCTAGCTCTTTATTCCACTCCTTGTGCACAAGTAAAAGTGAATGGAGTTCTATCCTCCCAATTCCTGATTCGGAATGGCACGAGACAGGGGTGCCCACTTTCCCCTCTCCTTTTCGCTCTAGTTCTTGAACAGTTATTATGCACTGTCAGAGCGAACATAAACATAAAGGGCCTAAAGGTTGGAACAACTGAACACAAACTGTCTGCCTATGCAGATGATGTTCTATTTCATCTATCGGAACCCCTGATCTCACTGCCAAACTTGATGAAGGAACTAAACAAATTCGGATCATTATCAAACTTTAAAATTAATTTCTCTAAATCAGAGATTTTGCCCGTTCACTTGCCTCCCTCCCTGATGAGTAACTTACAAAACGCTTTCCCCTTTGCTTGGGCCAAATCCTCAATTAGATATCTAGGAATACAACTGACAGACAGATATGATACCCTGTACGCCACAAATTTCCCCCCACTCCTTAATATAATTAAAAAAGACCTTTCACAGTGGACTAAGACCGCTTTCACATGGATAGGACGTGTCAATATAATCAAAATGAATATTTTACCCCGCATCCTTTTTTACTTACAAATGATCCCCATACCCTTACCGAACAAGTTTTTTTCCCAGATTAATAGTATACTATCGGGTTTCGTATGGAACTCACAGAAATCTAGAATAGCTTTGAGAGTGCTGAAACGATCCAAATTGGCGGGAGGGCTGGGAATTCCTGACATATTGAAATACCATAGAGCTATAGTCCTTCAAAGAATCCTCAGTTGGCGCTTCCACACCCAGTCCAAGCTTTGGGTCTCCTTGAAAAAGTGGCTAGCGGGCAGGAACCTGGCTTATGCGCCATGGCTACCCAGAGAGTACAGGGGACTGTCGGAAGATACTTCCCCCCTGACACTCCACGCACTCTCCACTTGGGACAAATTAAACTCAACTCTATATTTGTCTCCTCCTTTGTCACCACTAGCTCCATTAGAGGGATTCCTCTGGTTCCCACCGGGAGAACAAATGGCCTTCTTTGGTCCTTGGTTGGATGATGGAAATGCCAGCTGTGGGAAACTAATGCATAAAGGTAAATTAATGGACTTTGAATCTTTACAAAAGAGACACGGGGGCTCCAGAATGAACTTCTGGAGGTACAGGCAGCTCCACCACTTCTTCGAGATAAATGGGAATTCAATTAGAGACCTTTCCACTCTCACAAGCTTCGAAAAAATTTTCATAGAAGAAGACCCAATCCCTCACATGGTCTCGGAAATGTACCGTCTATTAAGTAATGCTACTGACAATCTTAGGCCAACTTATATAAGGGCATGGGAAAAGGACTTAAAGATGGACCTCTCCCCAACTCAACTGACACACCTTTACCATCTAACCCACTCGAGCTCCATAGAATCCAAATCCCAAGAAACTAAGTATAAAATTTTATCACGATGGTACCGGGTACCGGCTGACTTAGCCCGCATCTACCCCTTGGCATCAGACCTATGCTGGAGAAAGTGTGGACAAAAGGGTACACTCCTCCACATTTGGTGGGAATGCCCACTGATCCAATCATATTGGAGTGAAATTAAAAATCTAATAAAAGAGATCCTAGATCTTGACATCCCTATGTCACCTGCATACTTCCTCCTACATATTCCACAAATGCCAATCAGTAGATACAGAAAATGCTTATTGCCACATCTCCTAAACGCAGCCAAACGCCTCGTCCCGATATATTGGAAACAAACCAAGACCCCGTCAAAAACAGACTGGATAAAGAAAGTGAATGACATTAGAGAAGCTGAACACTGGGTAGCGACCTGTAAGGGGAAAGTAGAAAGATTTGAAATTATATGGACCCCCTGGAAAGAATATATGTCCGAACCTGATCACGAAAACTCCAGTTTAGACATAGCCCTGCTAGAGCTAGCAGAATCTTCCCTAAGATCTCGCCTTAATGTCAATAATACCTCATAAAGAATGAGACCCACATCAAACATTGAAAGGACCTGCCGTGGTCGAGGCCCGTTCGGCGCGGAATTCTGTGACTTCTTCAGAACACAAGGTATGCTCCTCACCTACCTTCCCCACTTCCCCCACCTACCTACCTCCCCCCCCCCACACTCCAATTCTTTATCTATCCTTTCTCTCTCTCTTTCACCTCTCTTCTATTACTAACTATGATTTATAGAGTATGCAATATTTCTATGCCCATAGACTGGATAATAACTGTATAATACACTGCAACAGTGAGAAACAAAACAACAGTGGGCAACCACAGGGGTGTGGGCCCGGCTCCTCTAAACCCTGTTAGGACGGGGGGCTGTGTCTCACACACAAATAGGTGTCGGGGGGGTGCTCCCGCCGAGGTGGCGGTCCGGGGGAGGTTGTTGGAGGCAGATGGCCCCCCTCTCCCCGGGCGGTCGTTGGGGGGGTGCTCCATATACCCACCTGAACAACCTGCACCCTGGATTGGGGAGGACCATCACTGGACGGGACTTGCTCCCCAGGGATGTAGGGACTTAATAAGATGTCTAAAAGCCACAAAAATTGTGATCTAATCTTACTTGAGATATGGCCGGTTGCAAAAGCATGTGTCACTATAAACCTTCTTTGGGCTACACTATTTATGCTTACTCTATGTAATGTTTTTTCATTGAAATGTTCTCAAAATAAAGATTTTACAAAAAAAAAATGAATTCAAGCTTTTTAGTGTCTATAAACCAGATGGCAAAGTGAACCCATGATTAAAGTCAATAGCCACATGTGCTGAAAAATATAACTCTAGTTACAGGCTTTAATATTCTATACAACAACTTTTTCTTTTTTAATACTCAACATTTTTGTGTAGCGAACATCACTTGGGTAAAGCTCAAACTATGTAGCAGCCTTCTTGAAGTTCTTTGACTGAAATATTGATTCTAGTCTCATTCCTTTCATAAGAATTCAGAACAGCAGAACTTAAAGTGATTCTAAGGGCTTAAGGTTTTTTTAACCTTCATGCATTATGGTAAAAAAAAACCTTCAGCATGCAGCTTCACCCCAGTCTCCCTTAACCTCCCTGGCGATATGATTATTTCGGATTTTAGGTGCTGAAAGCGGTACAATTATTTTGCATAGAAATTTGGTGTTTTTTATATTGTAGGCCTGTAATTCTTAACAATAACACACTTAAATCTGTCCAAACAAGAGTCTAGTAGATATCCCGGGTATGATAAAGTTTGAAACACAAAAACATAAATTATAATATAATAAATAAAAATAAATAATTAAAAAATATATATATAATAATAATAAAATAAATTTCCCCACGATTCACTATTGCTCAATTCTGCAACTGTTCTAATTTAGTATCACTGTTTTCTAGCTGGTCTAAAGCCACTTTTGACGTAAAGGGACACTTTTTGGTTGCTATGGACAATCTCCAGTTTCCAGGCAGAAAGAACAGTATATATAATATAAAACTGCATGCAGGGCATAGGACTAATCACTGGGGACAAAAGGGATGTGAAATGATTTCATACAGTACTGTAATCTGTAAGATTACAGTACTGTATGTGTTATGATTTTTACAAGTTTTTGAATTTTCCGGCAGGCTCCGCCCCCGTGCGTCGCAACGCTCGCAGGGAACGGAGCCTGGCAAGGAGAGGCTTCGGAGGAGACAGAGCTCATGGACACTGGGGGGGACATAGCAGGATCCTGGGGACAAGGTATGTAACGCCGCACCAGGATCCTGCAATGCGATCCCGAGTGTGGCTCGGGGTTACTGCTAATGGTGCTGAAATTTAACCCCGAGCCACACTCGGGAAATCCGCCAGGGAGGTTAATACCTACCTGATCCCGATCTCGATCCAGCGATGTGCACAAGAGCAGCTGCTCTCCTGGCTCTGTCCCTCCTCACTGGCTAAGAGACAGCAGTGGGAGCTTCACTTTTCCCTTCATGATTTGCTTTCTAGGAACAGCCATGCATCCAATTCCTTTAGCCATCTACTCAGTCCTTTATGGAAACAAGTTTTCAACTTTTCTGTAGTCTTCTATTTTTCTTAATAGTCATATGTGCTGCTCAGTCTCTGAAAATATCTTCCCATGCAATCTTGTTAGTCTTAAGTTGACCATACATGGATCGAAATTTTGATTTCTACCAATCAACTTCTGTTCAAACGGCCTATTGGAAAATTTCAACTCGATCAGCACTGTAGGCTATAGCCTGCATCACTGTTCAGTGTATTCTGATGATGAAGAAGTATTCCTGCTGTCATAATACAAAGAAACATTGGGGAGGATTCCCTCATCCAGCTTGAATGTGTGGATGGGGGAATTGGGTAATTTTTTATTTTTTTCACTCAACCTGTGTCCTCTATGGCAAGCTTTAGATAGCATGCATATGGGCTATTGTCTGTTCAAAATTGTTGTTCTTTCTGTGCAAGTCAGTAGGCAACCCAGAGCATATTGAAGCAGGTTGATGCAGTTTAGAAGTAGGCCAACTGCATTTGGGAAATAGGTCAGCTGCAGATCAGATGCACCTTTTGAAAGTATTTAAATGGAACTCTGAAGCAACTTAAACTGATCCTAAGGAAGAATTCCAGGTATAGATATTTTATACATAGTTACATTGGTCCAGCTTGGACCAATTAAACTATGCATATACCATAACTGGCTGATCCCTCTGCAAGCTGGAAATCACTAAAGTAGAAACCACTAGTCCAGTAATCTTCACTAACTTCAGGGTCCCTCACCGAGTGACTGTTCTGCTGCATTCTGAACACAGGAGGTTGGCCGCTTGGCACAGGCACCAGTCCATGAATGCATGCAAAGATTTATCTGATTGGATGTAGTGGAGAGGCAGGGCCATGATATAACGTTCTCTATCTCGTCCAATTAGAGAACTTTTTGCATTCATTTGGAAAAGGCAAAGTGTCAAGAGCAGTGGCAGTCGGTGGTATTTTTTTTTAGGGGGGGCGGAAATCAGTGCACAGCCAGCCATCTACCGCCCTGGTCGGGTCAACTGCAACCCCCCCACACCCCGGTCGGTCAGAGAATCACCCGGTGGCCGCAACACTTACAGCGTGCTTCCCTCCGGTTGGTCATTTATATCTCCTCTCCTGGCGTCTCCTCCAGTGGTGGGTCTCCTCCCTCCTCCTCCCGGCGGCCAGTGTAGCTTCCCTCCGGGTGACAGATGGGCGGCTCCCCCCTCATTGGAATCCATGGTCCGGCGTCCCTGTATGTAGATCAGGGGGCCGGACGCATGGATTGGGGGGCAGCGCCCGTGCTCCCCCTATGGATGGCCGCCACTGGTCAAGAGGCCAACCTCCTGTCTTCAGAATGCAACAGGGCACTTGGAGTAGCAGTGTCATCCAGGTATGGGTAATATATCAACACATTGGTCCAAATTGTACCAATGCAGGGGCGGATCCAGGAGGGTGCAACGGGGAAATTGCCTCCGAAAATATTGACTGACAGTCTTTCTCTCTCACATCATTATCATCAGCAGCAGCGACATGGAGAGAGACCCTGTTTTTGTCCTCACACCGTGCTGGAGTCTCTAGAAGATAGAGGGAGGAGGTGGGTGGAGCCGCATCGCTGGCTTGGCCTCTACTGTTCTCTGCACTGGTTGCTAGCGCCTGACGTCTAGCAACCAGTTACGTCGGAGCCACTGCTGAGGAGGAGGAGAGCCCCAACATTCAGAGCGGAGCCTTCTTCCTTCGTGCCTAGTGAGAGTGTTGGCTCCATCCACCTCCTCCCTCCATCTTATTCACACTCCAGCGCGGCGTGAACACAGGATGAAGCAATGGCTGTGTGTCAGTGTCACTGTCATGTGATGCTGCCTGCAATGCAAACCCGGATCCTGCTCATCTCCATTCCTCCTCCATGGGAGCCCCTCCCTCCACCAGAGCACCAAAGTACTAAAAGTGAGTACAAAAACTAATGAATATGTAAAATCGCAGAATACATGTATGCCATTATTTATGAAAAAAATAAATGCTGTCCTTTTAGTATTGACATTTTAATCTTGTTCAATCTTAACCCCTTCAGCCCTGGAAAGTTTTACCCCCCCCCCCCTTCATGACCAGGCCATTTTTTGCAATGCGGCACTGCGTTACTTTAACTGATGAATGCATGGTCGTGCGACACTGTACCCAAACAAAATTGACGTCCTTTTTTTTTCCACAAATAGAGCTTTCTTTTGGTGGTATTTGATCACCTCTGGATTTTTATTTTTTGCGCTATAAACAAGAAAAGAGCGACAATTTTGAAAAAAAAAGCAATATTTTTTACTTTCTGCTATAAAAAAATGTCCTCATCAATTTAGGCCAAAGTGTATTCTGCTACATATTTTTGGTAAAAAAAAATTCCAATGAGTGTATATTGATTGGTTTGCACAAAATAGGAGATAGATTTACGGCATTTTTATTTATTTATTTATTAGTAGTAATGACGGCGATTAGTGATTTTTAGCAGGACTGTGACATTGCGGCAGACAGATCGGACACCTAACTGACACTTTTATGGGGAACCAGTGACAATAATACAGTGATCAGTGCTAAAAATATGCGCTGTCACTGTACTAATGACACTGGCAGGGAAGGGGTTAACATCCGGGGCGACCAAAGGGTTAAGTGTGTCCCTAGGGGGTGCTGGCAGGAACACGAGATCACTCTGTTCATCTCTGACAGATTGGCAGACCGAAGTCCTATCTCTGTGGGGAGCAATCGCAGACCGGCTGATTGGATCCTGCTCTGGCCAATCAGGACTGTATGATATGTTAAATACAGTTCTGTAAGCAACACCTTTTTTTCTGGCAGTGCCCCTCCCGAGACTAGACTCTGGATCTGCCCCTTCACCAATGTAGCTATGTATAGAATATCCATATCTGGAGTTGCTTTTTAACTGCACCTGAAACCATGCTGCATTTGCCCATTGACACTTACAGAACCTTGTAATTTTTGCTATACATAAATTAACTCATGGTTGTAGAATGAGAATATTATCCTTTAAAAAATGCATTGTGCCAACCCTTCCTTTGCACAACAACTATTGCCCCGTACACACGGTCGGACTTTGTTCGGACATTCCGACAACAAAATCCTAGGATTTTTTCCGACGGATGTTGGCTCAAACTTGTCTTGCATACACACGGTCACACAAAGTTGTCGGAGAATCCGATCATTCTGAACGCGGTGACGTAAAACACGTACGTCGGGACTATAAACGGGGCAGTGGCCAATAGCTTTCATCTCTTTATTTATTCTGAGCATGCGTGGCACTTTGTCCATCGGATTTGTGTACACACGATCGGAATTTCCGACAACGGATTTTGTTGTCGGAAAATTTTATCTCCTGCTGTCCAACTTTGTGTGTCGGAAAATCCGATGGAAAATGTCCGATGGCGCCCACACACGGTCGGAATTTCCGACAACACGCTCCGATCGGACATTGTCCATCGGAAAATCCGACCGTGTGTACGGGGCATTAGAGTGGCAAATAGAGAGTAGGTGGCCAGCTGGTAAAAACTTTTATTCAGTGGCTTTTCTTGCTTTGTGTATAAGCACAACCTTGCAAAGAAGCCTTTCAGACCCCTACTGTTAAACCAATTGCCAGTGCTCCAGTGCACATCTTGCTTAAATTCTGCAACGAAAATGCTTGTACTTAGTAACTAGTTGTTTTATTTTACAGGTATAGTACTGCAACTACATAAAATGACAGGAACAGGTAAAAGTAATAGGCAACAAGCAGATTTTTCATGAAAAAGCGGCGTTGCTTCCCCTCTAGAGAAGGTTTTTTATGAACATGTATTTGTAATAAAACATTTATTTTTAAAGGGTATCATATTTTTGTAAAAATAGCTTTTATTAGTACTGTGTAGCACATCCTACCACTTCACTTCAAGCTCATCACACCTCAAAATGAGAAGTCTTGCTGATTATTGATTGGCATCTACACTCATGTAACTTCTGCAAGAAAGTTCCACTGAAGACTGGAAGCAAAAGAACATATTGAATGATGATGATGATGAATACTTGGTGAGTGCATCAGAGACCATAGGGAGAGTTCTGGGTACTGCTGGGGAATGTTATGGCAAAACAAGGGCATACTAAATTCTGCCCTATGTCTGCCCAGCCAAAATTTAGCTTGGATAGTGTATCTGATGCACCTGATTGGAGGCACTAGGCTTCTAAGCATGCATGTCCTGTGGTACCTAATTTTGCCGATACATGACAGGTGCATACATATCAAGAGTAAACAGTCACATTCTACATCACTAAAGTATACAGTGTCCTGGCTTCACATTTAAATGTCAGATTATTGAACATAATTATTGCACATTACTGTACATTATTAATGTACATGACTCCTATGCCCAAAAAAAAAAATGAAAAGAAAAAAGTGTGGCAATTAATTAAGGAAATGAATCAATGATACATAAAAAAAATCCCTAAAATCATGGAAGGAAACACTATAATTGGTAACATTTCTTAATTGTAATGTTTCTTATGGAAAAATTAAGTTACAAATGTTTTAGCCACAAAACATCCCATCTCTGTGTTGGTGTCTAAACACAAGAAACAGTTTTCTTCATCTCTTTAGGTGGCAGGCATCACACATTTTCTGGAAAAGTACCGGTAGCTAGTTAGTGTGCTAATAAATGGAGTATATTTTATACATAACTGTCATATAAACCATGACATGCAATGTGTGAATTATAGACCTTACAAAATTCTAGTTTGTGAGTTTTTTTTAATGCAGGCTTCAATTTTTGCTCACATTTTTCACCACCAAAATTGCTACTTTAACAATATACTTTTTGATAGGGATAGGAAAAGTGGTTCGCATGAGTCAAGACTATCCAATTCATTCAGAGCTCCTTTTTACTCAGAAGCGGCAATTTGTTTCACTGGAGAATACAATTCAATCAAGTGAAATGGTATAGCAGTGTATTTGCTTTTCTCTGCCTTAAGCTGGCCATACCCTAGTAGAATTTTATTCAAAATGTCTCATTTTAAGAGCGTTTGTTCAATTTTTTTTATTAGTGGAGGCAAAATGGTTCATTCAAAAATCTACAAGTGTAGAGACTTTTGCTTTATTCTGCTTTATTTATGTTAATCAACTACTGTATAGATAGTAAAGAGAGACAAAAAAAAAAAAAAAAGATAGCAATCGTGTCCTTTTTACCTTTTGTCTTCTTTCTGCTTTCCTGGGTAGAATGATATTATTTTCAGTGCTCATGATTTCAATACAAAATAATGGTACCAGAGCCAGCTGAAATGACTATGCAAATACCATCTTTCTTAGAGCTGTCTTAAGCATGCTCCCTCTATTCCCTTCTCCACGCTGAAATGGAGAAGAAGGTATGCCTATTCTACCATACATCACAGGGCATCCTATTTTAGGTGGACATCAGTCCAGTACACCAGACACCAAAAGCCTGTAGCAAGATGGCCACTTTTCTATGGTGAACTTGGTGGTTATAGGGTGCCTTTAGCCCAATAATTATGTGTGCAATCATATCAATGCCTAAAAATAAACACATCACAGTTTTTAAAAGCAGATTTAAGAAATCACAAAATGCGTCGCTGGAAAATCTGATTCTCCCAAGTGAATTGGTATAGCAGTTTCTTTATGTAAAATTCCAAAATTGGTGCAGCACTAATTTAGTGTAATCAAACTGTGCATATATGATAACCCTGTCAACCAAATTATTAACAGTGCCGTATTACACACAATAAATCATATGCAATCAATCTTGTGTTCAGACAAAGGTCTTTTGTGTGCATATAATAAATATCCAATCAAAAATAAAGTCTCTTGTGTTAAAAAAACTCTTCTGTGTAAATTGTGTCACCAACTTCTCTGTGTATCTGTCCACACTTCATTCACCCACAGTACTCAGCAAACCAAGTTGTACTCTTGTAAATACATGACCTGCATGTTATAGAGGTTACAAACAATGTTTTCACCTCTCTGGGGTCCAGTAGCTATGGGCAATCTCCTCTTATTTCCACCGTTTTCCAAGATAAAGCATTAATACTACATAGTACTCACCGTTTATTATTTTAAATGAAGTTCAATAAAAACACACTCACATTCTTTTGTGTACTTCAAGCCCAGTGCACACAAGTAAAAAGTGCAATATATACATTACTAATGTATCATCTGTAGCCAGTCTCTTACACACAGCTGCTTAGATGCTTCCCGATTCATGTGCTTCCAGGATGACACCACCCAAACTCCTTCAAATATGTTTTGTCACGGTCATGTGACTTCTTCAGGGTGCTCTACAGCAGTGGTTCTCAACCTCAATCCTCACATACTCCCAACAGGCCATGTTTAGGGAATTTCTTTTAGATAAAATAGTTGTCCAAAATACCAAGCCATTGACTCTGATTTAAAGCACCTGTGATAAAGATAAGATAAAGGAAATTCTGCAAACATGGCCTGTTGGGGGTACTTGAGGACAGAGGTTGAAAACTACCACTCTACAGTATAGCTAAGATACTAACTTGTGTACATAGGCACTGCCCTTACAGCTCCAATAGTTAAAAGTCAAGTGAGTTGAATGATATCATTTGCAGTGGCTCATGATAGCATTACATCATTAATGCATTCATAATGAGGACCTGTTCTTATAAGTTGTACAATCAAAATTTTCTTGTATGCTTTGAAAGTCACGTGAGTGTTTTACCTCAATGGTGTGCATTAGGGGATCAATAAATGTTAATCATTTTATAAAATATCACTGTTCAGCATAAGCACAATAAATACCGTATTTATCGGCGTATAACACGCACTTTTTTCCCCTTAAAATCAGGGGAAAGTCGCAGGTGCGTGTTATACGCCGATCCCATGCGATCCCGAGCTGCACAACTTCAAAATCGCCGACCGCGATTTGAAAATGGCTAGGTTCGGATAGCTCCGCTCGGGACTACGAGTGGAGCCGAAAGTGAACGAGAGCCGCCGGAAAGAGCCGAGGACCATTTTCAAATCGCGGTCGGCGATTTTGAAGACAGGGGATCGAAGGCTGCACTGGGGAAGGCTGCACTGGGCAAGGCTGCACTGGGGAAGGCTGCACTGCGGAAGGCTGCACTGACAAGGCTGCACTGGGGAAGGCTGCACTGGGGAAGGCTGCACTGACATGGCTGCACTGACAAGGCTGCACTGACATGGCTGCACTGGGGAAGGCTGCACTGACAAGGCTGCACTGACATGGCTGCACTGGGGAAGGCTGCACTGACAAGGCTGCACTGACATGGCTGCACTGACAAGGCTGCACTGGGGAAGGCTGCACTGACAAGGCTGCACTGGGGCAAGGCTGCACTGAGAAGGCTGCAATGATGGGCATTTAAATGTAAGTTTTTTTCCCTTCAACTTCCCTCCTAAAAGTTTTTTTTCCCTAAAATTCCCTCCTAAATTGGGGTGCGTGTTATACGCCGATAAATACGGTAATAATAATAGAGTCGACTGTGCCACGCCTCAAGAGGGTAGACAGACTTGAAATTTCCACATCTGACTAATGTTCTTAATTTTCTTCTAGGGATTAGTGCAAATGTAACTTACCCCCTTCCCTTTCTTTCTCTCATTTCGCAACTCCTCTCCTCTTTTCTTCCATCCATTCCCATGTACACTTCAGTATTTGAATAACATAAATAAGGAAGAAAATAGAGGAAATGTGATCTTCTCAGTCACTTTTGTGGTGCATTCCCCATAGAAGCTGCTGAGGAATAGGGATCCCCCACCCTGCCAGGCATACCAAATTTCCACAGGCTCGCTTGAGACAGAATATAAAGAAGTAGCAGCGCTAGTGACATAAAAAATATTACATATTTATGTGATTTGACCAGCATATAAAACGTATTAGCGTGAAATTTGACAAATCAAAAGCAGCACTAAATGAGCAAAAATTAAAGTCCATCTAGATGTAGGTGAAAAAACCTAAAACCCAGATCACAATCTTCATAGTGATATTGGATGTAATAAATTGCATATGAAGTGTTCCATGCTGTGACCGATCCCTCTGTGTGGCTTGGTGGATCATTGCCTCCCAATTAGTCCCTCTGGATAAAGGCCCCGACCGGGTTAAGGTCGCAAGCTATTTTGGGCTTGCCTTGTGGTAAGCGCACATTTTTATTGGTGTCATCACAGCGGTGCGGTGGAGGAACCATTTACTTATTTATTACATCCAATATCACTATGAAGATTGTGATCTGGGTTTTAGGTTTATAAATCAATAAATTCATTATTGATATATGTTTATTGTTGTGTCACGAATTGCACGATATCATACACTCACCTATAGCGCGGTATTTTTTTTATTTATCGCTTGAGACAGGAAACAGTCCAGCAGCTTTGTTTTGTTTATTATTTAACAGGTTAATCAACTTGGATGGGGATAGGGGTATTATGGGATGCCCACTTGACTGGAACAAAGTTTCTTCAGGGACAGCTACATTCCTGTGGCTACTGATCCAGTGTCCAGCTACATTCCTGTGGCTACTGATCCCAGCATCACCTCTTTGGGCACTGCCAGCCCACCTGGCTGTAACTGCCCATTTCACTAGCCCTCCTGGCCACTTCCCACAGTCCTCCTAGACTGTCACACTCACCAGTCACCCAGCTGTCTTCCCCTTGAAGATCTCCTGGTGGTGCTCGCTGGCTCCTGCTGTCCTCACTCTTGCTCCCGTGCCTCTGGACAGGTCTCCTCCTTGTGTTTTAAGAGGATCCCTCCAGCACTCGAGCCCCATGCCCGAGGTCACCCCCTTCTCTCCAGACTCGGGGGCTACCCTTAAGCTCTTTGGACAGCCTCCTCAGCACTCCATTTCCAGCTTCCACCTGAACTCCACACTACCCCTGCTGGCCTGACTCTGAGTATTTAACCACTTCAATACAGGGCATTTTCGCCCCCTTCCTGCCCAGGCCAATTTTCAGTTTTCAGCGCTGACGCATTTTGAATGACAATTGCGCGGTCATGAAACACTGTACCCAAATTAGACTTTTATCATTTTTTTCCCCACAAATAGAGCTTTCTTTTGGTGGTATTTGATCACCCCTGCAGTTTTTATTTCTTGTGCTATAAACAAAAGAAGAGTGGCAAGTTTGAAAAAAACAATATTTTTTACTTTTTGTTATAATAAATATCCCAATTAAAAAAAACAAAACACATTTTTTCCTCAGTTTAGGCCGATATGCATTCTTCCACATATTTTTGGTAAAAAAAATCGCAATTAGCATATATTGATTGGTTTGTACAAAAGTTATAGCATCTACAAAATAGGGGATAGATTTATGGCATTTTTATTTCGTTTTTTTTTACTAGTAATGGCGGCGATCTTCAATTTTTATCATGACTGTGGCATTGTAGCGGACATATCGGACACTTTTGACACTTTTATACAGCGATCAGTGCTATAACTGATTACTGTATAAATGTCACTGGCAGTGAAGGGAGTAACACTGGGGTGGGGGTCAAGGGGTTAAATGTGTTACCTAGGGAGTGATTCTAACTGTAGGGGGAGGGGACTCACAAGGGGAGGAGACTATCAGTGTTCTTCTGTACTGGGAACACACGATCGTTCTCCTCTCCCCTGACAGGACGTGGATCTGTGTGTTTACACACACAGATCCACGTCCCTGCTCTGTTACCGGCAATCGCGGGTGCCCGGCAGACATCACGGCCACCGGGCATGCACATCGCCCCCCTAGATGGCCGGGAGGCCGAGGACATCATATGGCACCTGCCCAAGATGGGAGTTCCCTCCTGCGGACGTCATTTGACTATAGGCGGGGAAGCAAGTGGTTAAGAGGGGCCTAACCCCTCACAGCCCATTTTGCTGGAAATTGGCTGGGCCCTCCTCAATACTCCGGCCAGCTCCTCCTAACCTTCCTCCCATTCTTCTGGAAATTTCTCCAAGGTAGGGAGGGGTACCAGATGTGCTGCCTGATGAGTCATCCAGCCTCCGTGGATCACTCACCCTGACCCAGATTCAAAACACAGGCTTGGCTGCCAGCCAAGCCAAACAAGTTACCTACACTACAGAAAAAAAAATGTAAAGTTCAAGCACACTACTGTACACTAGAGGGTGCTACACTTAGAAAAGTACCATAATCATTTTAAAGAGAAATCAAATATAATATTTTACATAATGTGAATCATATATATAAACATGGAATAAAATCAGAATCACTAAAACATTAAACTACAGTCTGGCACAAGGAATAAACTAGGGAGTACTCCTCACATTAGTCAATATAAACACTTGAACAAGCCTTTTGTTAAAAATTGAGTTCACAATTTTGTTTTTAAAGGCCAATATTATATTTATGCACCTGTTTCTGGTGAATAAGCAGTTAACCTGTCTGAATCTCTGGGAATTGCGTGAGCAAGCTGTCATTCTGATAATATTGTCATTTTTGGCAAGACTTTAATTGTATAATCAGTAGACAGGAACCACTTAGAGCCTCACCCATCTGTGGAAAAATTAGCATCTGTTAAAAAACAAAAGGAGGAATTTTAATCCATGTAAATGAAAATTTAGATGAATGAGTATAAAGTAAATAATGAACCTTTCACACTGTCGACAGGAAGCAGAGTTTTCAAAGAATTTAGACATAATACAAAGTCTGTAGTCCTATAAAATAACGGATTTGGCATTATTCCTTTATTACGTTTAAATTGCCCTGGATAGAATTATATGTAGCGCACCCCTCGAAGGAGCCACAGATGAATAGGGATCTCCCACCCTGCACAGCCAGGCACACCGAATTTCCACAGGCACACTTGAGACAGGAAACAGTCTAGCAACTTTGTTTTTTATGTTTTATTTAGGGCTTAATAAACTTAGATGGGGTTGGGATAATTATGGGATGCCCACTTGACTGGAACAAAACTTCTTCAGGGACACTTCAACAATATACACAATCCATATAGACTCCTTCTCTTCCTCCTGCACAATCTTGCTTGCAGATCCTCAGTGATGTTACTCTAAGCAAAAGTGTTTAGTAATGGCCCTTTACAGGCAGGGAACACTGGCAAGCACCCTATACCTGAGACGGATGGGTGACACCACTAGCACTTTAACTGCACTTCCTCCCATGGTCACTGATCCCAGCACCCCCTCTTCAGGCTCTGCCAGCCCCCCTGGCTGCAGCAGCCCCTTTTACTAACCATCCTGGCTACATCATACAGTCCTCCCAGACTGCACACTCAGCAGCACAACCGGCTGACTTCTCTTGGACACCTCCTAGATGTGCTTGCTGGCTCCTGCTGTCCTCACTCTTGCTCCCGTGCCTCTGGACAGGACCCCTCCGTGTGTCTTGAGAGGATCACTCCAGTACCTGAGTCCATGCCTGAGGTCAGGTCCCCCCCAGACTAGTGGGTTACCCTCATGGGCTACCGACAGCCTCCTTAGCACTCCATCTTCAGCTTCCAATTGAACTCCATTGCCCCTGCTAGGATGACCCTGAGTATTTCAGGAGGTGCCCTCCCCCTGTCAGCCCATTTGGCTGGGGATTGGCTGGGGCCCTCATCAGTACTCCAGACAGCTTCTCCTAACCTCCATTCCATTCTTCTGGTAGCTTCTCCAAGGTTCCACAAGTAGGGAGAGGTACCTGAAGTGCTGCTCAATGAGTCATCTAGCCTCACTGAGTCGCTCACTCTGACCCAGATTCAACCCAGTGTGGCTCTCAGACAGACCGAATTTTCCTACACTACAAAACAATCTACAATCTTATTCTAGCAGCAAGGGTTCCTAAAGCGCTTGGATCCACAATGATTGTCTCAAGAAAGCATTTAGACAATAGTGGAATCAACACTTATGTGAACCACACCATAGTCATTTCAATAAGCTTTAACGTTTGTTATAGATAATAAGAGCTAAAAGCTTGAACAGCACAAGTGCCACAGATGTGTTTTAACAGTAGCTGACCTGCAAGAACACTCCTGGTCTGGGATGTGTATCAATAGGTGGCAGATCACAGCGATGGTAGGAGCAGCTGGACCGGATATTGACTGCCCGGAGACCGGGAGGAGCTGATCTGCCATTGTGTGAGACCACAAGGAACCCGAGACCAGGAGAGGAGGGCTGATAGCAAACCATAACTCAAAGGGAGGAGCAGTCCTTGTCTGGACACTAGCGATGACGTCACTCGCTAAGCCGGAAATGCCGGAGACGGAAGCCGCTGGTGGAACGCACACCTCACAGAGCCTGGAAAGCAAGCTTGTTCCGATGGTCCTGTCACTAAGACGGCATGTTTCACGCGCCTGCGCCTTGTTAAGTCATGTGACAGGACGGAACAAGAGGAATTTAAAAGCCTGGGCACCAGCTACCTCCCTCTATTATAGGGCGTACACACGGTTGGACTTTGTTCGGACATTCCGACAACAAAATCCTAGGATTTTTTCCGACGGATGTTGGCTCAAACTTGTTTTGCCTACACACGGTCGCACAAAGTTGTCGGAATTTCCGATCGCCAACCACGCGGTCACGTACACCACGTACGATGAGACTAGAAAAGGCCGGTTCAGAACCAAGCGCAGCACCCTTTGGGCTCCTTTTGCTAATCACGTGTTAGTAAAAGTTTGGTGAGAGACGATTCGCGCTTTTTCAGACTCGTGGCTTTCAGATCGTTTTCTGCCGTTCAGTTTGTGCTTGTGGGTTTGTATCTGCTCTTCAGTGTGTGCAGCAAGTTCCGCGTGACTTTAGGTAGTCATTGTATTCTTGTTCGTTCGTTACTGGTTTTCAGGTCGCTCTTCACAGGCCTTGCTGTTCTTCAGTGCGTTCTGTTACTTCGTTCTGAGCAGCCGACCGTTTTCTAGCCATGTTTTGTATGCGTACTCCTCGTTCGTGCTGTGCGGGGGCTTGGTGTTGGGGTCCTGACCTTGAAACAAGTCCAGTCCATAAACAGGGTGAGGAGGAGTTCATGGACCAAGAATTGGTTGCTTCAGCGTGACCAGGTCTGTCATATGCCTTTGCTCCGTGAGATCCGTGAGAATAATCCTGATGATTTCAGGAACTTTCTCCGGATGACGGACCCCGTGTTTCACTGTTTGTTGGCTTCGCTGACCCCCTATATCAGCAGGTAGGATACCTGCATGAGGCAAGCCATCACTCCGGAGCAGAGGTTGGTCGCTACCCTGCGGTATTTGGCCACAGGGAGAAGCCTGCAGGACTTGAAGTTCTCGACAGGCATCTCCCCCCAGGCTCTGGGGATCATTATCCCAGAGACCTGTTCTGCCATCATCCAGGTCCTGCAGAAGGAGTATATGAAGGTAAGATTTTTATCCTTTAATATCACATTTTATTGTATTGAATGTTTGCTAATATATTGTATTTCTTTCCTCATTCCCTAATTACCATGATTGTAATATGCTGTGAATGTCCCCTTTGTCCTCATGCATGCTGGATTTTTATGTAATTATTATTTTAGGTCCTTCATACATATTTGCCCTTCAATAACCTCCCCAGCATGGTGTCTCCTGGCCCTATATTCACCTCATGTAGTCACTTAACAATGTATTTTATCTGCTCCATAGTAGTGCTTTACCCCAAACACCCCCTAAAATCTTTGGTAATGTTATTTTTGATTTAAATTCAGGCAGAGTGCCAGAGGCTTTTTTTTGTGGTGTCCCCAAATTTTTAGTAACCCTCCCCCCAACTACTAAGTCAGCTGATCCCAATTCTCTATCCTCAATCATCTATCTGCTGACTTTGCCAATCCCATACACACTATACCCATCTCTTTACTGGTCAGATTTATGGATGAATTCCCCAAAGCATGTAGTGCAAGGGCCTGCCTGTATAATTTCCAATGGTACTGTTTAAAGTTTTTGTATCCTATTATTATCTTGATAGGTAATAGCAGAATGTTCAAATGTGCTCAAATGTGTACAGTGTGTATTTATATCTTTGTATTCAGACACTTCTTAACTGTCCAGTGGTCTGCCAATAGTGTAACTAAGGAGGGGCTGTTCCAAGTAATACCCATTATTTAGGCATTCATCTCTCAATGAAGTGAAGAGGGTTACCTGTCCAAGAGTTCCCCCCCCCCCCCTATAATGTTAGAATTGGCCCATGAGAGGGGGGAGGGGGAATATGATAGGTGTACCTTATACTTTGGTGTTGTTAAATTCCCCTTAATAAATGCTATCTGGAGTTGCCCCATAATGTTTGTGTCTAATCTGCTTGCCATGTTTCTGTGAAAAAATAGTAATGTTTATTGTTTTTTCCTCAACAGTTTCCTTCAACACCACAGGAATGGCAGACTGTGGCCTCCCATTTTGCCCAGCGGTGGGACTTTCCTAACTGCGGAGGGGCAATTGATGGGAAACACGTCCACATCGTCCCACCACCCAACTCGGGGTCGTACTATTATAATTACAAGGGGTTTAATAGTATAGTGATGTTGGCGGTGGTGTCGGCTAATTACGAGTTCCTGTATGTGGACGTGGGGAAGAATGGCCGGATGTCCCATGGTGGAGTCATCGCCCAGATGGAGTTCTACAGGCGTCTCCAGAATGGCAGCTTGGACTTGCCAGCTCCAGAGGACAATGTTGAAGGTCTCCCATTTGTGTTCGTTGCTGATGAAGCGTTTGCGCTGGGGGACCACCTGATGCGGCCATTCCCGATAAGGACCCTCACCCCGGAACAGAGGGTTTTTAATTACCGGCTGGCCAGAGCCCAAAGAGTGGTGGAGAACACATTTGGAATCCTGGCCAGCCGGTTCCGACTATTTCTGACACCCATCCATATGGCGGAGTATAAACTGAACCATATAATACTTGCCTGCTGTGTTCTCCATAATTTTTTAAGAAAACATTCAGCCAACTATGCTGGCTCAGTTGGGCCTGAGGCCGGAATCCTACATCCAACAACACTGACGGCACTTGAAAGTGGCCGTCCTGGCTTGCCCTCCCTGAATGCCCGTGATGTCCGGTTACGATACCTGTAGTTCTTTGCGGGTAGGGGGGCTATCAATATGCCAGACAATATGTGAAACCTTTTTCGAATAAAAAACAACCAAAAGCAATTCTTTGTGGACATTTACTGCTTGTGTTTGTTTTAGCTGACCCTGACAGAAATGTGTTGAGTGCAGAAAATGTCGTGATTGGGTAACCTTATAAAAAACACTGTTGGCTGGTACTTCCTAAATGCAAAAACACATTTCACTACAAGTGCACTTGCAACTGCACTGAAACTGCACTTGTAGTGCAAAGTGTATTTGCCCTTAGGAAATAACCCCCATGTTTGCATAAAACAGCAATTATATCACCCCAAAAGTGTTGTAGTGTTGAGACAATAATCCACACATTCTTGAGTAACCAACTTTTTTATAGCTGCACGATCACATGTGCATTTACCAAAGGTTTTTAAAACAAACCAACATTTTTGTTGTATAACAATTTTTGCTGTAGCATAATCAAAAATCGAAATGTCCTTTTCTGATAAAACAGGCCTGTGTAAAACCAACAAGAAAGCCAAAAAACTTGAACTTACAAAGTTCACATATGGTAAAACCTGAAGGCTATATCAGACATGAGTATTTAGGAACTGTGTTTGATATAGCGTTCAGATGGGGGGAAATCACCCCTGGAAAAGCCAAATTTGGAAGATGCACACCAAGTTCAGAATGTCAACATGTGCTATCTGCCATCAGGGGGGATCAAGGGACGTGTTTTGGGGGAGCAAGCCCTTCCTCACCGCTACTTTATAATTGAGGAAGGTGTTGCACCCCCAAAACGCGTCTATTGATCTCCCGTGATGTCAGATAGCACATGTTGGCACACTGTGTGCATCCTCCAAATTTGGCTTTTCAAAACATTGCAAAAAGATTTAAAAGATTGGACCACAATCCAAAAAGTGATTTTGTGGGCTTTTAAATTCGCCCCAAAACATCAATGATGTTATTATTTTTTTTAATAACATCACTGATTTTTTGCTGTATGTTGTGCAATTCGAGATTACACCCCATGATCTCCCCGATCAGGATCTGGGCACTTTCTGAAGTAAAGCGTTCTGGATCCCTGACATCATGATCACCTAAAAAGAGATAAAGAAAACAAAAACACGTATCAAAAATCTGCCACCATCCATCTCTTTTACCTGAGCCTGTGGTCGCAGACACTCACCTGTTGTGGTGCCAATCTCCACCACATCTTCTTCTTCCTCCTGCTCTTCTTCTTGGGTTGGGGGTATTTCACCTTCTTCCATAGGTGGGGGGTCTGTGGTCTCCTGGGATGAGGGGTGTCCTCCGAGTACTTTCTCCCCTATGTAAAACAAAAATGGTATACTTAGCACACAGATATTTGATGGCAGAACTAGAAATAGGAAACATTGCTTGGAAGTGGGGTAAAATTATCGATTTTAGCCGAGTTCCAAGATGTAATTTTCTTATTGCCCTTTGTCAAGCTGCAATACTTTACCGGTTTAGTACAAAGTTCACAGATGGAGACCCCCCTATAGTATACACTGGAGCACCTGTGTGGCCCCCCTAATAAAAATGGTGTTCTTGTGTCCCACACTGGTGCTCCAGTGTCCAGATGTGAAAACAGCTGTTCAGTGTCCTCTCCTTACACACAATCTAGTTGGCATTTCATTCTAGTAACAAACCCATCTACACAAACAAATATTTGGCATCCAAGTAGGCCCAAAAAAAATGTGGGAAAATGCATATGGCCTAAACAATGGTGTTTTAGAGGCCCAAAGAAAAATGTTTGATACGAACGAATAATGGGCCCATGAACATTAAAGTTGCCCTTTTAAACGTTACAATTACTAAAAGCATATGGAGCAGAACGAACGGAATAAAGACAGAAAGAATAGGAACACAGCACAACTACTTACTTTTTTGCAGCACTCTCCGGATCTTTCGGTACTGCTCTGGCTCTCTTAATTTGAGGTCCGACCACCGCTTCCTGAGCTGATCTTTTGATCTTCGGACCCCGAAATTCCTCTCAAGACTCCTGACCACTTTCGACATGATCTTGGCCTTTCTTATGTTGGGGTTGGGGTAAGGCCCATACTTCCCGTCATAGTCGGACTTCTTCATGATGTCCACCATCTCCAACATCTCCCCAAAGGACATATTTGTGGCCTTAAAACGTCTCCTTCTGGATCGGGACGTGTCCGGATCCGGGCTTTCCTCCTCCTCCTCCTCGTTCCTGCAATTAGCACGCACCTGCTGTGACGCCGCCATGTGCTCTTCCCCCACTGCGCCGAACAAAAAGGGGCGGGGAATAGACTAGAAAGAACGTCAGGGGCGGGCGGAGTTACACGCATGTGCAGTGTATATAAAGCGTAACACGCGTGCGTATTACGTACGATCTGTGAGCGGAGGAAGGAGCATTGGAGGCGCCGATCGTAATAACGAAGGTAAGAGACAAACTTGTGCCTATACTGCTTCTACATTGAGGCCTATATTGTAACAAGATTAGGAGAGTTTTGTCTGAGATTAGGCTTTGTCTTGTGTTGTGTCTTGCAGTGAACATGGATATGGTACTCAAAGATAATGACTTCATGTCAGTATTCATAGATATGCTAAGGGAGCTGCCCTGTCTGTGGGAGCTTAAACACCCCCATTTCAAGAACCAAGCAAAGAGGAAGGCAGCACTGGTGCAATTGTTGGTAATTGTGAAGCAGGTGATCCCCACGGCAGACATCACTTATTTAAAGATCTTAATTGGTGGCCTGAGGAGTACATATCTGAGGGAGCGCAAGAAAGTCCTGGATTCGCAGAGATCCGGAGCAGCAGATGACATCTATGTCCCCAGGATGTTGTCCTACGACAGGCTGCATTTTCTGCCAGGCCAGACTGAACCCAGGCCATCCCTCTCCAGTCTTCCTTCCACGCTTCCTTCCCCCCCGGCTGAGGCTTCTGACGCCCAACCTGGGCCTTCCAGGCCACATGTGGAGGAGCCCAGATTGAGCCAGGTATAGCATTCTTCTAAATATTTCTGCTTGTCCAATCAATGATGTTAACTAGATGTTAGTTTGAAGTACTAATTTAGGATTGTGATTGATGATGCAAAAACTAAAACCATGTCCCTTTTTCATACACAGGGAAGTCTCAGCCAGGAAGTGGCCGGGCCGAGCCGGCTGGCTGATATCAAGGTCCCTCCACCCCCCCTGAAAAGAGAAAGTGGCAGGAAGAGGAGTGCCCTAGAGGAGGCTACCGGAGGACTCTTTTGGAGGGCTACAGAGGTCCTGGGAGCATGACAGACCATGGAGGAGGACATTGCTGCCGTCATTGCATATAAAATGCAGAGGATGGAGGAGGGCCAACAAGTAATGTGTGAGGCCCTCATATCGGAGGCTCTGGAGAAAGGTATGAGTGGGCAAATTACACCTGAGACACACCTTTGTGATGGTCCTCCTCCTCCTCCTGCATGTCCTCCTCCTCGTCCTCCCTCTCCTCCAGGTCCTCCCAGTCCTCCTCCTCCTCCAGGTCCTACTCCTCCTCCTGCCACATCTCCAACTGCACAGCCACAGCCCGGAAGAAAGCGTGAAAGGAAGACCAGAAAGTGAGGACCCTGGATCCAGTCTGGTCAGCCAAAAGATGCAGCCTCTTGTGGTACCACAGCCTGGGGACACGGATGTCATCTGCTGCTATCCGGATCTCTGCGAATCCCGGACCAGCCCTCCCTTACATATGGACTCCTCAGGCCACCAATTTTGATGTTGAAGAATTGATGTCTGCCGTGGGGGTCCCAGGCTTCACTAATTTCTCATGTTGATCCAGTGTTGCCTTCCTCTTTGTTTGGTTCTGATACCTTAATAAAGGATTTTTGTTTTGAATTATACTCTCCTATGTGTTTTACTTCAAAAATGATGGTTTGTTTGTGAGGATTCAGGTACATTTCAAATATACAATGTGAAATGAACAAGGGTCACCAACAACAAACAATCTCCTTGAGATTAAATAATACAAGATATCAATGGTGTTGGGGTAACTTGACACACAAAACACACACAAAAATATTCTGGAGTAAAAATAAAAATAACATTGAACAAAGATCAGCCTTTGAAAAAATCCAAACATTACAGAAAAAAAAAAGGCGTAAAATAAAAAACAAAAAAATATATAAAAAAAAAAAACTGTCAGATGTGACAACTAATAACAATATATTGAGGGAATCCCAATAAAAAAACACAAATAAAAGTTTGTGAGAAGTGTGTGTGAATATGAGCAGCAAAACTACTTAATTCTTGTCACATTATAAAGAAGAAGAGAGTGCGCTATATTAAACGATTTTTAACATTGCAGCGTGACGAAAGTGCTGTATCCATTGCGAACGCTACGTTTACCAGAACGAGCTGTCCCGTGTCGGAATTTCTTCTGAGCATGCGTGGCACTTTGTGCGTCGGAACAGGCCACACACGGTCGGAATTGACGCGATCGGATTTTGTTGTCGGAAAATTTTATCTCCTGCTCTCCAACTTTGTGTGTCGGAAAATCCGATGGAAAATGTCCGATGGAGCCCACACACGGTCGGAATTTCCGACAACACGCTCCGATCGGACATTGTCCATCGGAAAATCCGACCGTGTGTACGGGGCATTAGAGAGGCGACTATAGTTCTAATACCCAAGTCAGGAAAGGACCCCAGACAGCCCGCCTCCTACCTCCCTATCTCACTACTCCAGGTTGACATTAAGGTCCTAGCCAAGGTCCTTGCTAACCGTATTAACCAAGGCCACAACACGTCGTTCAATCTACGGAGACTGTACATTAACCTTCAGACCCTACACGAAGGAGCAGGCTCGCGGGTGGTGGTGACTTTAGACACAGCTAAAGCATTTGATTCAGTGGAGTGGAAATATTTGTGGAAATGCTTGGAATGTTACAGATTCAGCCCTAGAACCATTAAATGGATTCAATTATTGTATCAGAACCCACAGGCCAGGATGGTGGCCAACGGGTGACCCTCCCCGGTGTTTAGTCTGATGCGGGGTATGAGGCAGGGCTGTCCACTGTCCCCATTATTATACACACTGGTAGCGGAGCCCCTTGCAATCTCCATGCGGAAAAACCCAGAGATAAGAGGTCTTAGCATAGGGGGCTTAACCGAAAAAATTAGTATGTACGCTGATGATACCTTGCTATACTTGGCTGACTCGGGTCCCTCTCTCCAAACTGCATTAAGAACGATAGAACAATTAGGCTTAAAATCAACTGGGAAAAGTCGCAAATCCTACCCTTAGATAGCTTTCCACGTCCAAGGCCCAAGCTCATCTCCCGCTGCAGAGAGTATCTCTCATTAAATACCTGGGCATACATGTATCTAGGACCCCAGCAGAGTATATTTGTCTCAATGTGAAACCTCTATTTACTCTAATCAAATCTAAAATACAGACCTGGGCTCACACACAGCTCAGTGTCTGGGGATGCATTAACCTAATAAAAATGGTACTGCTACCCAAAATACTGTATATCCTCTGGCACACCCCGGTCTACCTACCTTTGAAATATTTTAGGATTATGGAGACCCTCCTCAAACCATTTGTTTGGGGATCCGCCAGACATAAGTTAGCCTGGTGGATGCTACAAAATCCTACTGACCTGGGTGGTACGGCCATACCAGAACTCAGTTGCTACTATATTGCCTCCCAGCTGTCCCATATACCACATCGATAAGACAGACAGGGAAAGATTTTGCACTTTTCTGTGCCTGAGTTGGACACAACATACCTCAGACCCTCTCTGCGCAATTGTGGTAGGCTCTGGTGGTGCTGGGCGTAAGGGGGATGGCAAGACTCTACTGCATCAATACAGAAGTATTTGGGACATTGCCATAACAAAACTAGGGATTCCCCCTATTTGGCATATCAAGATACTACCACAATTCCTACGGATACCTAACCCAGAGATCTGGGAGTCCCAGGGAATCTTCTACCTACACCACCTACTTTCCAATGGGGAACTGAAACATTTCGTCATCTTACGTAATGAATTCACACTCCCAAATTTCATGTTTTTTAGGTTCCTACAGATACATTATGCCATACGATCCCAGTTTCCTCAGTCCCCCCCACAGCCCGCCTTTAATGCTCTCATGGCAGTGGTGAAGGGTACAGATCCACAAAAGCTAATTTCCATCTTCTACAACATGCTCATTACACCGTCCTCCACTAAACTAGCATAAAATGTTAAATCTCGATGGGAGAGAGAGGTGGGCCAGTTGGAAGACGAAGAATGAACTGAAGCACTATATTCCTGTAAAGCAGTATCCCCCAAGTTATCTGATAGGCTATCCCAAATTTTTATCTTACATTGCGCATATCTCACCCCCCTCAGAATAGCTAAATTTAAGAGAGATAGCTCTGCCACCTGCCATCTTTGCCACACAGAGTCAGGCATGTTCTTTCATCTTATATGGGCATGCCCCCTAATACAAAGATTCTGAAATCAGGTTGTGGACATTTGCATCACACCATGGGCTCTCCACTCACATTAGAACCGAAACAGTGCATACTGGGGATATTCCCAGACCAAGACATTGACAGATTCACAAAGATATTCTTCCACAAAACTTTATTCTCAGCCAGGAAAACCCTTGCTAAACAATGGTTGAGAACATCCCCCCTAGCCTCACTGACTGGAAGGTAGATGTGAACAGTACTCTGTCATACAAAAAATTTGTATATAAAAACAGAGGGTGTCCAGCCAAGTACGAAAAAATTTGGGACAGGTGGCACTCGGATTCTGACACCTGCACTGGCCCAACAGCCTAGTTCCCTTGGGATGGGCGGTTACCACCTATAATTACATGACCGCATTGATCTAGGACAGACATTGTCATCTGCAAACACCATATCTGCATAATGCTTATTTATGTTTTGTGATTAGTATATACTGTTAGTAGATACTGTTATAACCATTTTCCTACATATGATTCCTGTATGTAAATTGTTTAATAAAAACATTTTGAATTAAAAAAAAAAAGCCTGGGCACCAGAGGTGGGAGGGGCCGAGAAGTTATTGACACATCATGCACCCTTCTCCTTGAAGTGAGCTATATAATTGATAATCAAGATTTAGCAGCTCAAAATTTCAAATCAATTGTGCACTAAATTGATTCAGGCACTAATTAATTAGAAGATTAAAAACAGTGCATAATTAATTAAAAAGCATAATAATCAATACATGTAGTATGATTAAAAAATAATAATTAATGACCAAAAATTCAGTTTAATAAATTGAAAATCAATAATAAATAAAACTTATATAAAAATTATATAAAAATGTATTATTAAATAAGTAAATAAAGATGAAAAATGTATAATAATAATAATAATAATAGTAAAGAGTTAAAATTACCATTACCAAAGATCCAAAGATCCAGAATGCCTTCTTCCTACAGAGCAAGGCAATTTTTTCATTGTCTGTTAGGGTCCTATCTGCAATGTACTCGATCGTCATGACCTCAAGGCATTTTAAGTCCATATTGTGATGTAACAGGAAGTGGCAGGGGACACTATACTGGTCACATGCCCCCTTGATAAACCTCCTGTGTTCACCCAACCCGTTACACAGGGTACGTATGGTACATCCAACGTATAGTAAATTGCACGGACACTGAAGGAGATATACCACAATTTCCGACGAGCAGGTGATAAATTGCTTGATGTTAAGCCTTTGGCCATTTTTTATCTGAAAAATTGAAATTCCCATGGGTAATACACTGGCAAATAAGACACCCTCTCTTTCGACACTGGAATATCCCACATCTATGGTCGAAATGGTCGAGGTGTATGTCTGTGGTGTGACTATCTTTGCCACATTTCAGTTTACTGGGGGCAATGGTATTTTTGAGGGTTTTTGCTCTTCTAAACATAATTTCTGGAACACTAGGAATCATATCCGTTAAATTGGGATCTAACTGTAAAACGTTCCAGTGTTTCCGAAGAGCTTGGGAGATCTATTTATACTTATCATTGTACCCTGTGATGAACCCAACTGTATTTTTGTCCTCGGTTTTACATTTATTATTGGAGGAAGATTGTATGAGAGAAGCATGTTTCTGGAAAGCTTCATTCAATAAGGAATCTGGAAAGCCTTTTTCCACAATTCCAAAACCAAATAGGGATCATTAAATGGGGCATCTGGAAACTCAAATATGCCATTAGAAGCTCCTACCAGTAATACCCAGCCAGGCGTAGCCAGTCCAGTAGGAACTTCTGGCATACTGGATATTCCAGAGGCCCCAATTAATGATCCCTATTTGTTTAAAATATTGGGTGATTTGTGGGAGGAAGGCTACACTGATACTCAACCAACAGGTTGGTATGTTGATCCTGATATCAAACACACTGGTCCTAAACCTAAATCCTCCTTCTTTCCAATTAAATCAAAAGGCCAAGCAGTATATCAGGATTTTGTAGCAATCTGCAAGGAAAAAGAGACAGGGTCTAAGAATTTAACCCTTGCATAACAATAAGCTCTAAAAGAGATAGAAGAAAATGCTAACATTATTATAAAATTAGCTAAAGGAGGAAGTATAGTGATCCAAGATAAAAAAGACTACTTAATGGAAGCAAATTGTCTCCTCTCAGATAATAATACTTATATAAAATTAAAGAAGGACTTTACCTGAGTATCAACAAACAATAAAGATATTTATCAATAAAGCCTTCAATGATGGTGTGTTAGATAAAAAAGAGGAGCAGTATCTATTACCAAACTCCATACTTTTATCACCTTCCGAAGGTTCACAAGTCCTTGATTCATCCCCCAGGACATCCGATTGTTGCCAGTACAAACAGCTTTATCAGTGAACTGTCACAGTATATAGATTTTTTCCTTCAGTCCATTGTATCTAATCTCCCAGCCTTCATTAGAGATTCTAGCCATGTTTGGACACATTACAACACTACAAATGGGAAGAAGGCTATCTGTGGGCTTCTTTAGATGTGTGTTCATTATATACATCTATTCCTCAAGCAGTAGGTTTAAGGGCTTTGCAATACTTCCTTTATAAACACCTTATGGTAATTCTCAGCAGGCTCAATTCGTGATAGAGGGTACAGAATCTTTCCTGCAACACAATTACTTTACCTTTTTAAACCAGGTCTATCTCTAGCTCCAGGGTACGGCGATGGGGGCAAACCTTGCCCCGTGTTATGCCAACATTGCAATAGGATACTGGGAGGAGTTTTCAATTTGGAACAACAATCCCTTTGCCCGACACATCAAGTACTACAGTAGGTACATTGACAATGTCCTAATCATCTGGCACGGTACAATTGAACAATTTTCCTCCTTCGTGTCTCATTGCAATGATAATGACCTCGGTCTGAAGTTCACTCACGTTATAGATCCAATCAAACTTGTTTTTTGGATCTAGAATTATTACATAAACAGGGCAACATCATTTCCTCCAATCACTGCAAACCAACTAGTGGGAATTCTTATTTACACTACTCGAGTTGTCATTACCCCTCGTGACGTAAAAATATTCCAGGAGGTCAGTTTAGAAGATTATGAAACTGCACAAAACAAGAGGATTACGATAAGCAGGGTCAGACCTTAGTCAAAAAATATGTGGAAAAAGGCTTTCCAGAACCCTTATTGAATGAAGCTTTCCAGAAACATGCCTCTCTCATACCATCTTCCTCCCATAATAAGTGTAATGCCCTGTACACATGGTCGAATTTTCCGATGGAAAAAGTGCGATCGGATTGTGTTTTCGGAAATTCAGATTGTGTGTGGGCTCCATCGGACTTTTTCCGTCGGAATTTCCGACACACAAAGTTTGAGAGCAGGATATAAAATTTTCTGACAACAAAATCTGATTGTTTAAATTCCGATTGTGTGTACACAAATCCAACGCACAAAGTGCCACGCATGCTCAGAATAAATTAAGAGACGAAAGCTATTGGCTACTGCCCCGTTTATAGTCCCGATGTACGAGTTTTACATCACCGCGTTCAGAACGATTGGATTTTCCGACAACTTTGTGCGACCGTGTGTATGCAAGACAAGTTTGAGCCAATATCCGTCGGAAAAAATCCATGGATTTTTTTGTCGGAATGTCCGATCAATGTCCGATCGTGTGTACAGGTCATAAGATCGAGGGCAAAAATACAGTTAGGTTCATCACAGGGTACAATGATAAGTATAAAAAGATCTCCCAAGCTCTTTGGAAACACTCAAACGTTTTACAGTTAGATCCCAAGTTAACGGATATGATTCCTAGTGTTCCAGAAATTATGTTTAGAAGAGCAAAAACCCTTAAAAATACCAGTGCCCCATAAACTGAAATCTGGCAAAGATATTCACACCACAGACATCCATTATTTCGACCATAGAAGTGGGATATTTCAGTGTCAAAAGAGAGGGTGTCTTACTTGCCAGTTTATTACCCATGGGAAGTCCAATTTTCCAGATTTCGATCACCTGTTCATCAGAAATGTGTAGTATATCTCCTTTGGTGTCTGTGCAATTTACCATATGCTGGTCGTACCATACGCACCCTGCGTAAATGGGTGGGTGAACACAGGAAGTTTATCAAGGGGGGATGTGACCAGCACAGTGTCCCCTGACACTTCCTGTTACATCACATAATGGACATCAAATGCCTTGAGGTCATGTCGATCGAGTACATTGCAGATAGGACCCTAACAGACAAAGAAAAATTTGCCTTGCTCTGTAGAAAGGGGGCATTCTGTATCTTTAAGTGAAATATTTTGTTCCCTTATGGGTTAAATGAGTCGTTGAAAACGAATAACCTAATTTAACCAATTTTATACCAACAATCAATGTTAGCTTGAGAATTATGACATGTGTTGTAGCACAAAGGTTTTTGATGTACCGCACAGAGGCCCGTATTGTCTTTTTTGAGTATTAGGGAGACATATGTGATTAATCTTTGGAGAAGAAATTTCATATAAATTTAAACAGTATGTTAGATCAAGTAATCTTTATTCTCTTGGTAGTTTTAACTCTTTATTATTACTATTATTATTATTATTATTATTATTAATTTTTAATTATTATTCAATATAATTTGTTTTTTTTTATTAAAAAAAGTATTACCTATTTTTATTTTCTTATTTAATCATTTATTTTTTTTAGAATTTTTATATAAGTTTTATTTATTATTGATTTTCAATTTATTATACAGAATTTTTGGTCATTTATTTATTTATTTTTTATTATAATACATGTACTGATTTGTATGCTTTTGAATTAATTATCCACTAGTGCCTGAATCGATTTAATGCACAATTGATTTGTTACACAGTTGTTTAAATTTTGAGCTGCTATATCTTAAGTATCAATTGTATAGTTCACTTCAAGGAGAGGGGTCCGTGATGTGTCAATAATTTCATGGCCCCTCTCACCTCTGGTGCCCAGGCTTTTAAATTCCTCTTGGTCCGTCCTGTCACATGACTTGACAAGGCGCAGGTGCATGAAACATGTTGTTAGTGGGAGAGGACCATCGGAACGAGCTTGCTGTCCAGGCGCTGTGAGGTGTGCGTTCCACCAGCGGCTTCTGTCTCCGGAAGTTCTGGCTTAGCGAGTGATGTCATCACTAGTGGTCAGACAAGGACTGCTCCTCCCTTTGAGTTACAGCTTGCCATCACCCTTCTCCTCCTGGTCTCGGCCTCCTTGTATGGTTGCCACCTCATCCCTTTAAACCCGAACACATATTAAATACACAGGTTCTGTGGCTGATTAAAGGTGGTAACTAAACTCACTTGATGTCTTATCTGCATTTAATTAGCATCAGAACCTGTGTAATTCAAAGGTGTTTGGGTTTAAAGGGATGAGGTGGCAACTCTACTTCCTTGTGGTCTCACACAACGACAGATCGGTCGCCAGGCGCTCACCATCCAGTCCAGCTGCTCCTACCATGGCTGTGATCCACCACCTATTGAGACACATCCCAGGCCATTCTCAGTGGAGTGTCTTTGCAGGTCAGCTACGGTTAATACACACCTCTGGTACTTGTGCTGTTCAAGCTTTTACCCCTTATAATCTTTAACAAACATTAACGCTTATTGAAATTACTATGGTGTGGTTCACTTAAGTGTTGGTTCCACCATTAACTACATAGTTTCTTGAGACAATCATTGAGGATCCAAGCCCTTTAGGAACCCTTGCTGCTTGTTTTTATATGTCATACTCTCCCATGAGTAATTCCTAGCAGCTACGACCCATAAGATTGATATTGACTTCCGTTTTTCATATAGCAATTTGTTGCTCTTCAGTAGGCACCTGATCTTTTTTGCTGCTTCTACAATCCTATTCCAGCACACGAGAGGGTGCTACATATACTGTATTGTCAAAAGTATTGGGACACCTGCCTTTACACGCACATGAACTTTAATGGCACCCCAGTCTTAGTCCGTAGAGTTCAATATTGAGTTGGCCCACCCCTTGCAGCTATAACAGTTTCAACTCTTCTGGGAAAGCTGTCCACAAGGTCTAGGAGTGTGTCTATGAGAATGTTTGACCATTCTTTCAGAAGTGCATTTGTAAGGTCAGGCACTGATGTTGGACAAGAAGGCCTGGCTTGCAGTCTCCGCACTAATTCATCTCAAAGGTGTTCTATCGTGTTGAAGTCAGGACTCTGTGCAGGCCAGTCAAGTTCCTCCACCCTATACTCACTTATCCATGTCTTTATGGACCTTGTTTGTGCACTGGTGCGCAGTCATGTTGGAACAGTAAAGGGCCATCCCCAAATTGTTCCCACACGTTGAGAGCATGAAATTGTCCAAAATGTCTTGGTATGCTGACGCCTCAAGAGTTCCCTTCATTGGAACTAAGGGGCCAAGCCCAACCCCTGAAAAACAACCCCACACCATAATCCCCCCTCCACCCAATGATTTGGGCCAGTGGACAAAGCAATGGCTATAAAGTTATGGATGAGCGAGTTTTGGTATACAACAAACGGATGCAAAATCCCAGTATAATATTCTAAGCAAGGCTACAACCTAGCTTCATCCATGGAGAACAATTACTGAAGAGGTTTGTACTACCTGTCTCTGTAAAATCTATACAAGAAATGAGGACTGCTGTTGTTACTATCGAAAGGCAATGACAGCAACAATAACACTACAATTCAACAACTTCAGGACCGCCCACCGCACATTTACTGCGGCAGGGCGGTCCAGCTGCGCGAAACAATGTACCTGTAGGTTGTTGTTTCTTCTAGGGTGCGCACGTGCTGCCATTGACCCGCTCCCGCTGTATTTGGACACAGCGGGATCCAATCATCTGGTTTAGCGGACGGGATGTTCGCCAGGACCCGCTGATCACTGAGAGGAGAGGTAGAATGGCGGTCTGCCTATGTAAACAAAGCAGACCGCCGTTCTGTCGGAGATGAAGAGGGAGATCTTGTGTTCCTGCTAAGCAGGAACACAGATCTCTCTCATTCTCCAGTTAAGCCATCCCCCACACAGTTAGAAAGCACCCCCTTTTGATCGCCCATGATGTTAACCCCTTCCTTGCCAGTGTCATTAGTATAGTGATAGTGCATTTTTTTAGTCCCCAAAAAGTCTCCCTTAGTGTCCGATTTGTCCGCCACAATGTCCCGCTAAAAATTACTGATCGTCGACATTACTAGTAAAAATTTTAAAAAAATGCATAAAAATATTCCATAGTTTGTAGACGCGATAACTTTTGTGCAAACCAATCAATATACGCTTATTGGGAATTTTTTTTACCAAAAAATATGTAACAGAATACATATTGGCCTAGATTGATAAAGAAATTAAAATTTTTTACATTTTTTTATTCAATATGTTTTATAGCAGAAAGTAAAAAATATTGTTTTTTTTAATTAAATTGTCTGTATTTTTGGTTTATTGTGCAAAAAAAAAAAAAAACACATAGGTGAACAAATACCACCAAAACACAGCAATATTTGTGGAAAAAGAAGGACATCAATTTTGTTTGGGTACAGTGTTGCATGAATTGTCAGGTAAAGCAACATAGTGCCGTAGCGCAAAAAATGGCCTAGTCATAAAGGGGGTGAAACCTTACAGGGCTGAAGTGGTTAAAAAAAAGAAAGGGAAAATCTCCCCAATATGAACCTTTCTTCATTCTTAAAAAAAAAATAATGGCACTAGAGCCAGCCAAAATAACTGTGCATGCTCATATTTCTGACAAGTCAGCTTATTTTAGGTGGGCTACAGCAGACACTAAAAGTCTGTAAGACGGTGGATTTTCCATGATGAGCTGGGTTTAGGGCTCTTTTGGACCAATGTATGCCAATATATTCATTCCTAAAAACTACTTCTGTCCTCCTATGGCAGTGGACAGGTTCCAGTTCCCAAGCTGTATAGTAATTTCAGGGCAGTGGCATGACTTGCGATGAAACGTAGTAGTTTTCACTGCCCAATAACTAGTAATGTGACTCAGGAGTTGAAAGTATAAGTTGACCTTTTTACAGAAAATTAAAAGGTCAACTGACATAGTATGCGCTACCCTCCTGTCCCTGCTGCACCTACCTCCGTGCCCACACATCCAGTGCAGGGGTTCAGGGATTTGAAAACTGCTGTCTTCTCCCAGTATGGATCATAGTTATTCTGATCATGTGCTGGCACCCTCAAAGAAAAAAAAGAGCAAGCTGAACTCAAATCTCTGGACCGCTGCACCAGCTGCATGGGCAGTGAAAGCTAATTATCCACAAAGCTAAGTGCAGCAGGGTAAGAGGGGTTTGGGAGGGTGTACAGTGTTAGTTTACTGATTTCATTTTTTGTGAAAAGGTGATATTATACTTTAGATATGTCAGTTACCATAAAAGGGCGTAGGCCTTTCATGGCATACAGTGCCTTGGAAAAGTATTCATACCCCTTGAAATGTTCCACATTTCGTCATGTTACAACCAAAAACGTAAATGTATTTTATTGGGATTTTATGTGATAGATCAACACAAAGTGGCACATAATTGTGAAGTGGAAGGAAAATGATAAATGGTTTTCAACATTTTTTACAAATAAATACAGGCATACCCCACTTTTAAGTACACAATGGGGTTTATTTACTAAAGCTTCACTTCTGCATAGAAACCAATGAGCTTCCAGGTTTTACTACCAAAGCTTAATTGAACAAGCTGGGGTTAGAAGCTCATTGGTTTCTATGCAGAAGTGAGCCTGATTTTGTTTCAAGCTTTAGTAAATTAACTCCATTGTGTACTTAAAAGTGGGGTATGCCTGTATGTGAAAAGTGTGGGGCATTTGTATTCAGCCCCCCTGAATCAATACTTTGTAGAACCACCTTTCACTGCAATTAGAAATGCAAGACTTTTTGGGTATGTATCTACCAGCTTTGCACATTTATAGAGTACATTTTTTGCCCATTCTTCTTTGCAAAATAGTTCAAGATCTGTCAGATTGGACAGAGAGCATCTGTGAACAGCAATTTTCAAGTCTTACTACAGATTCTTAATTGGATTTAGGTCTGGACTTTGACTGGGCCATTCTAACACATGAATGTGCTTTGATCTAAGCCATTCCATTGTAGCTCTGGCTGTATATTTAGGGTTGTTGTCCTGTTGGAAGGTGAACCTCCACCCCAGTCTCAAGTCTTTTGCAGACTCTAACAAGTTTTCTTCTAAGGTTGTCCTTTATTTGGCTCTATCAATCTTCCCATCAACTCTGACCAGCTTCCTTGTCCCTGCTGAAGAAAAGTATCTCCACAACATGATGCTGCCACCACCATGTTTCACGGTGGGGATGGTGTGTTCAGGGTGATGTGCAGTGTTAGTTTTCCGCCACATATAACGTTTTGCTTTTAGGCCAAAAAGTGAAATTTTGGTCTCCTCTAACCAGAGCACCTTCTTCCACATATTTACTGTGTCCTCCACATGGCTTCTCGCAAACTGAAAATGGGGCTTCTTATGGCTTTCTTTCAACAATGGCTTCATTCTTGCCACTCTTCCATAAAGGCCAGATTTGTGGAGTGCACGACTAAAAGTTGTCCTGTGCACAGATTCTCCCACCTGAGCTGTGGATCTCTGCAGCTCCTCCAGAGTTACCATGGGCCTCTTCACTGCTTCTCTGATTAATGCTCTCCTTGCATGGCCTGTCAGTTTAGGTGGCTGGCCATGTCTTGGTAGGTTTGCAGATGTGCCATACTCTTTCCATTTTCAGATGATGGATTGAACAGTACTCTTTGAGATGTTTTTTATAACCTAACCCTGCTTTAAACTTCACAACTTTTCATGATGCTGTTTGTTCACTATGGTCGTCTAACAAACTTCTGAGTGCTTCACAGAACAGCTGTATTTATACTGTAATTAAATTACACACAGGGGGACTCTATTTACTAATTAGGTGACTTCTGAAGGCAATTGGCTCCACTACATTTTAGTTAGGGGTATCAGAGTAAAGGAGGTTGAATACAAGTACACGCCACACTTTTCACATATTTATTTGTAAAATATTTTGAAAACCATTTATCATTTTCCTTCCACTTCACAATTATGTGTGACTTTGTGTTGGTCTATCACATAAAATCCCAATAAAATACATTTAAGTTTTTCAAGTCACTGTAGATATCTAATATACATTGGAGTATATGTTATTAAAGACACAATAGGATGACTAATGGTTATATGAAGAAATTGTTTCTGCTAGAAATTGTTTATTGTATTTATGCTATTTTTAGAAAATGGTTCTATCTGTCTAGATAGATGCTATATAGTTGAAGTGTATTATATATACTATTATTCTTGTGTCTATGCATTATGCTTTGCAAACATTGCTGTTTAGAATATTTTCCAGAAACAGAATTACATTTACTGTTTAGTCTGACCATGTGTAATATTTGATGTTACGTGTGTTTAATATTAGGCCTTGTTCACACCAGCAGCGTACACTACAGCGTGGCTGCTGGTCTGCGATACGAAGGCAGTAGACACTGTAACTTTACTGTAACTTTTTTTTTTTGGTCAGAACTTTGTTGAAATGTCACAAAGTATTATTTCTTTTAGTTCTATTGGCCACGACGTGGCAAAATTTCATGGATTGTGAAGCACCACACTGCCCTGCAAGAAAGTACTGTATGCCATGATATTGAACAAGGCTTTTGTTTTGTTTATTCTTTGGGACTGCATAGGGACTGCATTTGGGGCTGGTCAGCCCAGTTCAATGCATTTGGTGTGAATGGGTCCTTATACCTTTCAAAATTGTTGAATCAAGTATAACTGCATATGTTACTCATTAAAAAAGTAAACCATTGATATAAAAGATTTGTTTTATTTTTCATGTTCTTTTGTATATGCCTTCACACCACACTTATAGCTATTATTAAATATTTGATCTAAAGAAAAAAAAAATCATTGTACTCTTCCAAAGAAATCCTTGGCTCATATTTTTCGAAAAGTTTTCTCCATGAATAATACCAGATGCTGTTGGATTCCTCCAAACTCCTGGGTATTTCTGTCTTTCAACAACCTCCAATTCTTTACTATACAAGTCAAAGAATATTGGAAGTTTTTCAAGAGAGAGTGTTACCCTAAACAAAATACCCATATAGACATTGACAGATCATTTCTTCTTAACAGGACATTATAATTCAGTTTACCAATTACAATTACAATTACACATATAAAATTCTAAGAAAAGGCAAAATCTGATTCAGCAAAACAGTAACACTTGTCAGACAGATGGAAAACAATACAGTTACATAGGGTGTGCTAAATTCATGTTATATTTTAAAGACAAGATATGGAATGTTTTGTTCACACTTTACATTTATAAACGTGTATATACAGACACAGGAAAGGAACAATAATATACAATAGCATTTCAATTAAAATATACAGCTTGGAAATGTATTTATATAGTGTATATAAAGGTTTTTCACAAATTAATTGCATAGCCTAAAGAAAAATTTATTTGGTGATAGACAGTGTAGAGAAGGGGAAAATGTGTAAATCTTCTTTACTCTTCCACAATTGATGGGAATACTATCTTGGATTTGCTCTTCCAGTAATCCAACAAACCGAAGGTAAGATCTGATTCACATTATCCACCATGGATGGTCAACATTAAAGTGTGACTAAAACGAGGATCCTAAATTCACCATATCTGGTCTCTCACGGTACACAGAACATGGAAATGCAATTATTTTAGTAAATATAAACTGCTAAATATCTTTTCTCATCAACAGTATATAGCAGTCTTGTGACTTCTATCAGTATCAGGTTAAAGCTTGTAGGAGGAGTTTCCATTCTACTCTGACTGTCCTCTGAAGCTGCAGGACCACTGACCTCCTGTCTGGGCAGTGCTGATTGACCCTGTGCTGATCACAGGTACCCTCCCAAGAAAAAAAAATCTCTTGCAATTCACACCAAACTGAGCATGTGCAGAGTGCCTCCTAAGGCTCTGTTTTATCAGGAGATGAATTGGGGACAGTGGTAGAAGAGGAGGATCAGAGAAGACAGGATAAAACAGACTTTTTACACAATCTGATGAGATAACCCCTTAGGTTCCACAGTGAGTATAACAAGCATGCTTTACTGCATATTTAGACTGATTTTACTTTTGTGGGTTAAGTAACACTTTAAAGTAGGTTGTAAGGAGCTTCAATAAACTGCTTATCAGTCCTGTGTCATTTTCCATGTTCCATGTTCTGTTTGGCAACTTAAGCCCACCTTATACTGACTTTCTGTATGAGTTTCTTTTTCGCAGTGCAGAGAGTGAAAGGGCCAGTAGGAAAGTTCATCCTCAACTGATAACACAGCACAATGCCTTATCCAGACCCTGTGTCATCTTAATGTTTAATGCACAAATTTAGACTTTATGAAGTCAGCAAAGTTGGACAGAAGAGGAAAGTGTAATAGTAAGGGGTCAAAATGATCTCATTACCAGTTCACTAAGCTAATTGCATCATCTTGCAAACTTCAATGAAAACACATCCAAGCGTGCAAAAGTGTTGTGACTTACTTGCCAAAAGCATTCTGAGAAACTAAACTGCATGCTGGGAATCAAACTGTGCTTTGTAATTTTAAGCACATGTGACAACGCCACATAGGAAATACTGTGAAATGCCTAGAAAACCCAAACAAGCATGTTAGCAAAGCACAGGCTTTTCTAATGCACTTACATGACCACATGGGTCTGTCTGTCTGTACATGCTTCATTGCATCCAAGCCTCTTTCTATATGCTTTCCTTGTACTGACTATTCAACTTTCTCCTTTTTAAATTATAAAGAATGGTAAAATGAACATTGTTTCAGAGTTAAGTTGCTTGGAAGGACTTTTGCAAATACCTTTTTTATGAGCATTCAGTGAGCAATTTTTTAACATCAAATGATGGAAGTTTGTTAAAAAAAAAATAAATGAACAAAAAAGTTATAATGTTTTGTGGATATGAATCAAATCATATCAAGCAGTGGAAAATGCACTGTGACATCTGTAACAGTAATTCCTTTTGGATCAGGTACTCAAGCCTGAATATTATTGTCAGTTGACCCCATATTCATAGTGCAAAACAACACGCAGAAATATGGCCTCCCATTTAAAAAGACTTACAGTTTTCTCTTGTGCTCTCTAGGGATGTGCCGAACACCTCCCAGTTCGGTTCGCATCCAGAACATGCGAACGGACCGAAAATTAGCACGAACATTCGAACACCGTTAAAGTCTATGGGACTCGAACGTGGGAAATCAAAAGTGTGAATTTTAAAGGCTAATATGCAAGTTATTGTCCTAAAAGGGGTTTGGGGACCCGGGGCCTGCCCCAGGGGACATGTATCAATGCAAAAGAAAGTTTTAAAAACAGCAGTTTTTTCGGGAGCAGTGATTTTAATGATACTTAAAGTGAAAATATAAAAGTGAAATATTCCTTTAAATATCGTACCTGGGGGGTGTCTATAGTATGCCTGTAAAGTGGCGCGTGTTTCCCGTGTTTAGAACAGTCCCTGCACACAATGACATTTCTAAAGGAATAAAAATGTAATGTCGGGTCCCAGCAATATGGATGAAAATTATTGAGAAAAACGGCATGGGTAAACCCCCCAACCCATTACAAGGCCCTTTGGGTCTTGTATGGATATTAAGGGGAACCGCGCACCCAAATTAAACAAAGAAAAGGCGTGGGGCCCCCAGGCCCAATATACTCTGAACAGCAGTATACAGGCGGTCCAAACAAGACATGGACTGTAGGTTTGTTCTTTAGTTGAATCTGTTTGCAATTTGGAACAGGTACATTTTTTAGGTGTAGCTCCAGCCAAAAAATCTATTTTTAAGCTTTTTGGATAACATAGGGAAGGGTTATCATCACCCCTGTAACATTTGTTTTGCTGTCTGTGCCCCTGTTCAGAAGATTTCACCTCACTTTCTGTCCCAATGACAAATGGATTTTGAAAATTTGGGGTTTTTAGGGAAACCAGGATTGGTGATAAAGCATCAGTGGAGACACCTTTTTTCCAATATTAACTCTTACATGAGAGAATTTCCCTTCCTAGGGGTAGATTTCCTCTCACTTCCTGTTGTCTCCCTCCATTTGTAAGTAGGAGTTGTTTGTAAGTCAGATGATTGAAAGTAGGGGACCGCCTGTATATACTATACGGCCTGCAATGTATACTCTGCAGAAATTCGGGCCTTAGGTGTTGGCGGTACCAGAACACTGCAAGCCCTCACAGTTACTCTTGGTGGGCGATGGAACAGGCCCTGCTGTGAAATATTATATCAAGAATTGTAATGACATGCCCCTGTTGAACAGGGGCAGAAAAATTGGGCCTTTGGTGGTGGTGGTGGTGCCACAACACTGTAAGCCCTCACAGTTACTCTTGGTGGGTGCTGGAACAAGCCCTGCTGTGAAATATTATATCAAGAATTGTAGTTACATGCCCCTGTTGAACAGGGTCAGAAAAAATAGACCTTTGGTGGTGGTGTGGTGGTGTTGCCACAACACTGTAAGCCCTCACAGTTACTCTTGGTGGGTGCTGGAACGGGCCCTGCTGTGAAAAATTATATCAAGAATTGTAATTACATGCCCCCGTTGAACAGGGTCAGAAAAATTGGGCCTTTGGTGGTGGTGTGGTGGTGTTGCCACAACACTGTAAGTCCTCACAGTTACTCTTGGTGGGCGCAGAAGAAACGGGCCCTGCTGTGAAATATTAGATCAAAAATTGTAATTACATGCCCCTGTTAAACAGGGGCAGAAAAACTGGGTCTTAGGCAGTGGTGGTGGTGTCACAACACTGTATCCCCTGTAACATTGAGGAGGAATAGGATAGTCACTCAGCATAAGAGGATAGTCACTCAGCATCAGCATAGGCAGTCTTCAAGGGATCACACATTCATAAAAAAATAATTGGTTACATCAGCATCAGGTGCTTGGTAGCTGGTGATCCAACGTTGATTCATTTTTATGAAGGTGAGTCGATCAACCGAGTCTGTGGACAGGCGCACTCTGTGATCAGTTACAAAGCCTCCAGCAGCACTGAATGTGCATTCAGATAGAACGCTGGATGCAGGACAGGCCAGTAGCTCAATTGCACACTTTGATAGCTCTGGCCAGTGATCCATCCTCAAGACCCAGTAACCCAGTGGATTTTCTGTTGGAAAGGTGTCCAAGTCTGATCTTGCCCCAAGGTATTCCTGCACCATGTAAATCAGACGCTGGCGATGGTTGCTGGAACCAATCAGATCTTGGGGCTGCGGAATAAAAAATTGTCTGAACGCATCATCAGATGGCCACGTTCTCCACCGATCCTTCTGTGACTGACCGAAGCCTCAGCCACACGTTGTCCAGGAGGACCAGGACATTGTGACCTCCCAGGCTCTGGAAACGCATTGCACAAACCTTTCTGCGAGGCCTCCCGAAGATGTTTCATCCTCTGCTCCCTCTGCGAAGGCTGGATAAGTTCCGCAACCTTACCCTTGTAACGTGGATCAAGAAAGGTTGCCAGCCAGTACTGATCCCTCTCCTTGATACCACGAATCCGAGGGTCCTTTCGCAGGCTTTGCAGGATCAGGGAGGCCATGCAGCGTAGGTTTGCTGAGGCATTCAGTTCGGAGTCAACTGGGTCACTAAGGACGACATGATCCGCAGTTCAGATAAAGAGGGCTCTGAGAGGTAAGGAAGTTCTCCTCTTCCTGTCTCTGTTCTTCCTCAAGTGCCCTGTCCATTATTCCATGCAGCGTGTGCTTCAACAGGAAGACAAGAAGGACAGTATCACTGATGCATGCACTGTCATTTCTCACCATCCTTGTGGCCTCCTCAAATGGTGACAAGACAGTGCATGCATCCTTGATCATTAGCCACTGGCGTGGTGAAAAAAGCCAAGCTCCCCTGACCCTGTTCTGGTGCCATACTTGCACAGGTACTCATTGATGGCCCTCTGCTGCATGTGCAGCCGCTGCAGCATTGCCAACATTGAGTTCCACTTCGTGGGCATGTCACAGATGAGGCGGTTCTTGGACAGGTCACATTCCTTTTGAAGGTCAGCCAGCCGAGCACTGGCATTATATGACCGGCGGAAATGCCCACAGACTTTCCTGGCCTGCCTCAGGAGATCCTTTAAGGCCAGGTATCTGCACAAGAACCGCTGTACCACCAAATTAAGGACATGAGCCAAACAGGGAACATGGGTCAAGTGTCCCTGTCGGAGGGCGGAGAGGAGGTTGGTGCCATTGTCGCAAACCACCATTCCTGGCTGAAGCTGGCATGGTGTCAACCACCTCTGAACCTGCCCCTGCAGAGCTGCCAGAATCTCTGCCTCAGTATGGCTCCTGTCCCCTAAGCAGACCAACTCAAGCACCGCATGGCATCTTTTTGCCTGAATGCTTGCGTAGCCCCTAGAACGCCTACGGAACACCGCTGGTTCCGAGGACAAATCTGCACAGGAAGAGGCCATAGAGCAAGAAAAAGAGGAGGGGGTGGAGGAGAGAGGTGTGGTAGAATCACCACTACCAGCATTTTGGAGGTGTGGTGGCAGAACAAGCTTCAACATTACTGCACCCTGTCCTGCATCCTTCCCAGCTGCCAGCAGGGTTACCCAGTGCGCCGTGAAAGAAAGGTAACGTCCCTGTCCATGCCTGCTGGACCATGAGTCAGCAGTAATATGCACTTTACCGCTGACCGCCCTGTCCAACGAGACCAAGACATTGCCTTCCACATGCCGGTAGAGAGCCGGAGTAGCCTTCCGAGAAAAAAATGGTGTTTGGGAACCTGCCACTGAGGTACCGCACATTCCACAAATTCTCGAAAGGGGGCAGAGTCTACCAGCTGAAAAGGCAGCAGTTGGAGTGCTAGCAATTTAGCCAAACTAGCATTCAGCCGCTGAGCATGTGGATGGCTGGGACCGAATTTCTTTTGACGGTTTAGCAACTGGGGTAGGGAAATTTGCCTGCTACAATCGGATTTAGGTATACCACTAGCAGATTGCCTGCAAGTGCTTGGGGCACCTAATTCTACACCTTCGTTCCTCTCAGTGCAGATCTCTGAAAGGACTGAAGATATAGTGGGATTGGAGATCCCAGCTGATGAGGAGCAAGGAGAGGTCCACCTTGTTCTTTGGTGTGGGTCTTTTAAGTACTGTTGCCAATGGACTGCATGGGAGCTCGACATATGTCTGGTCAAGCATGTGGTGCCCAAGCAGCTGCTGTTTTGGCCTTGCTTGATACTCTTCAGACATATGTAAACAGCAACAGTGCGATCTGCTGCACATGTCTCAAAAAAGGCCTACACCAAAGAGTGAGCAGCGCCCTGCACATGCTTAGCTCTGCGGTGTGATGCAGTCGGTTGGCTGTCCTTAAAGCTGGCCCCTGGAGGGCATCCTGCCTCATTGGAGATGTGCCTCCTCCTCCTCTCTTCTATCAGGCCCCCACGTAGAGTCAGTGACCTCATCATCCCCTTCCTCCTTGCCACTGGAGCAAACCTGGCAGTATGCTGCAGCTGTGGGAACATGACTGCCAGTTTCTTGTCCTTCCTGGGCACCCCCTCTCTCTGGGCTCATGTTACTGCCTTCATCCTCAACCTGGGTACCATCATCAGAGCCTTCAAAACCCTGCGTATCCTCCTGCAGCATGTACCCGACACTTTGGTCGAACAGTTCGGGGGACTCCTCAGGACATGATGGTGGGGCTAGAGAAGGAGTGACTGATGCCATTGAGCCAATGGAATGGGCTGCTTTGGCAGCTGCATGGGCAGCCAAACTTCTCTGAGCCTGGGTGGCAGAGGATGAGGAGGATGAGGACGGCTTTGTGAGCCACTCTACCAACTCTTCTACATGTGGTGGCTCGACACGGCCAGCTGTCGAAAAAAAGGACAAGCGTGCCCCACGGCCACATGCTGAGGATGCACCATGGCTACGACCAGCACTGTTGGCTGTAGACACAGAGCCTGCTTGCCCTCTTTTAGTGGCCTGTGAGCGTCTGCCTTTCCTTGGTGGCCTTCCAGACATGTTGTAAAATTGAATTAGCAAAACACTGCCTGAAGTTTACTAGGAAAAATACACCAGGAATGGCCTGCAGTCAGGTATAGGCTTGGCTGGACTAGAATGCAGTGGATATATATGTAGGACACTGTATATATATTTTATGCACTGCAGATCACTGAATCTCCTGCCTTCCTGCTTGCCTGAAAGTGTATTTGAAAACGTACACCAGGAACTACCTGAAGTCAGATGTAGGCTTGGCTAGACTAGAATTCAGTGGATATATATATATGTAGGAGACTGTATACATATTTTATGCACTGCAGATCACTGAATCACCTGCCTGCCTGCCTGAAAGTGTATTTGAAAACGTACACCAGGAACGGCCTGCAGTCAGATATAGGCTTGGCTAGACTAGAATGCAGTGGATATATATATGTAGGAGACTGTATATATATTTTATGCACTGCAGATCACTGAATCACCTGCCTGCCTGCCTGAAAGTGTATTTGAAAACGTACACCAGGAACTACCTGCAGTCAGATATAGGCTTGGCTAGACTAGAATGCAGTGGATATATATATATGTTGGAGACTGTATATATATTTAATGCACTGCAGATCACTGAATCACTTGCCTGCCTGCCTGAAAGTGTATTTGAAAACGTACAACAGCAATGGCCTGCAGTCAGATATAGGATTGGCTAGACTGGAATGCAGTGGATATATATATATGTTGGAGACGGTATATATATTTAATGCACTGCAGATCACTGAATCACTTGCCTGCCTGCCTGAAAGTATATTTGAAAACGTACACCAGCAATGGCCTGCAGTCAGATATAGGCTTGGCTAGACTAGAATGCAGTGGCTATATATATGTTGGAGACTGTATATATATTTAATGCACTGCAGATCACTGAATCACTTGCCTGCCTGCCTGAAAGTATATTTGAAAACGTACACCAGCAATGGCCTGCAGTCTGATATAGGCTTGGCTAGACTGGAATGCAGTGGATATACATATGTTGGAGACTGTATATATATTTAATGCACTGCAGATCACTGAATTACTTTCCTGCCTGCCTGAAAGTGTATTTGAAAACGTACAACAGCAATGGCCTGCAGTCAGATATAGGCTTGGCTAGACTAGAATGCAGTGGATATATATGTAGGAGACAGTATATATATTTTATGCACTGCAGATCACTGAATAACCTGCCTGGCCAGCCTGCCTGCCTGAAAGTGTATTTAAATATATATATATATTTGAATATATATACATGACTGATTATGACTCACTGGAAGTCCGATAGGTCCCCGACTGTTAAGGAGTGGACTGAAAGTATTAACACAACTCTAAAAATGGAAAAGTTGATTTACCAACATAGAGGTAGCATGCCAAAATTTGAAAAAATATGGGGTCCATGGTTAGATGTACCAGGATTAGCACCTATGGAACTGGTATATGACAGGTTGCTAGGAATTAATGCCGGGTGAGACCTGGATAGAGGTTGACTGTGATTGGAACAAGCTTTTAACAATGTTATATTGAGATTGTTACTTGGCTATTGGATTATGTGTTGCATAAGAAGTGCTGTGTAATCCTGTCTACAATGCTTGTAATGCTTTCCCTGCAAACTCAATAAAATCTTGTTGGATTAAAAAAAAAAAAGAATATATATACATATACAAAGCCGGGATGTGTATATATATATATATATATATATATATATATATATATATATATATATATATATATATATATATATATATATACTAAATACACTGCAGCTAACTGAATCAACTGCCTGCCTGAAGTATATTTGAAACAGTACACCAGGAACAGTCTGCAGTGAGATCTACCTAAACTGGATACAGTGGATATATATATATATACCAGTCTGACTGTATATATATATTAAATATACGGCAGCTAACTGAATCACCTGCCTTCCTGAAGTAGATTAGAAACAGTACACCAGGAACGGACTGCAGAGAGATCTAGCTAAACTGGATACAGTGGATATATATATATTCCAGTCTGACTGTGTCACGTACCTATTGATGAGCCCGGAATGCAGAAGGAGACCTCTCTTGCGTCCCTGACTTGCGGCCCCTGATAGTGGGAACAGGAGGCACGGAAGTCCAAGGTAGCACGAGTGCCTGGTAGCATCAACAGCCGGTGGATGGGTCAGGAAGTCTTCAAGGAGCTGTAGCTGGATTGGCAGATCTTGGCAGCAGAAGACAGGAACCAACAGGAGCCAGGGATCACACAGGAACAGGTAAGTCGCACTGGAGACAGTGCACAGGAAGGTCAGGCAGGCCAGGTCAAACCAGATGGTCGGTACAGGAACAAGTGCAGAAGACAGGAATGGAGTCACAGAGCAGGCCAGGTTGGCAACAGGCGGGCACGGATGGACCAGAGGATGAGGCAGATGCAGAGTCATAGACAAGCTGGAGGTCAGAGGCAGGCAGAAGGCAGGGGAGGGGAATGCTGTAGATCAGGCAGCAATGTCTGAGGGGAGAGCTGTGTTTAAATAGCCCGCCTGGCGCCGGTAACCGTGTGCGTGCACGCTCCCACGCGTGAACGCGCATGCGCCTAGACGCCCGCAAGCGTGCACAGGCAGGTGAGGGGCCACTGTTCCCTGACAGCTTTTCCTGACAGACTGTATATACAGTATATATATATATATATATATATTAAATACACTGCAGCTAACTGAATCACCTGCCTGCCTGAAGTAGATTAGAAACAGTACACCAGGAACGGTCTGCAGTGAGATCTACCTAAACTGGATACAGTGGATATATATATATACCAGTCTGACTGTATATATATATTAAATACACGGTAGCTAACTGAATCACCTGCCTGCCTGAAGTAGATCAGAAATAGTACACCAGGAACGGACTGCCTGCTCAATCTAACGCCAGCAACACACTACACAGGGCCGATGTGCAGGGGGCCTTATATAGTGTGGGGCGTGGACTTAACCCCCTGAGCCCTCTTTGCTGACGGCGCTGTGATTGGCCAAAGCATGCGGGTCATAGTGCATGCTTGGCCAATCATCAGCCAGCAATGCACTGCAATGACGCTAAAAACGCCAATAAATATAAAGATAAGTATAGATAACACTAAGTAACCCCCATATCAACCAAGTGCCCCCATCAGTATATAATAGAAAGCAAAGCATACAGCTTACCTATGAAGGAGGGATTTTTTACAGCTAATATGGTTTCCATATTTGCTATAGGTTTACATCCCTTTAGCTTCTATCTGTATGTAGTTTTTACCATGCCTTTTATTTAGAAGGATTTTCTGTCAGTTAGATCTTTGCCTTATATGGCACTTTCTCTAAACATAGGGATTGGCTCCCCAGCCCGCTCTCTACCATTACATCATATTAAATTAACTCCTGCTTCAGTATTATTTGGGATAAGTGATTCAACACAACTGTTGCTATATATATTTATTATTTTTCTTTGATAAGGAACTTAGGAGTCTCCTTTTCCTTTTATCACATGTTTTGTCAGATTCTTGCCCTGCAACTGTGCGGTCCAGTTCTCCTGTTGGAATTATCCTGTTGGGACCTGGCACCCATGGGTACTATGATCCAGTTGGTACATTAGATGACGTCTGGTAATGGTGGTGGTTGCTCTGCTCTTTAGACCTGTACTAGTAGGTGAGAGTTATTGGAATGAATCCTCCATTAGATTTCTTGTACCATGTTTTGCTGTATAACCATGCATGGCCACCATGTAATTATAGTTATTTGTTCTCTATACAGTTAAAATGAATTAGTGATGTTGTTTTATGCCCTGATGAAGCAAAAAAATTCTTTGCGAAACATGTTGGCTGACAATCACGAATGAATTCTGAATACACTACTGGATGGTCATGTTGATTTTTTTACATGCTATGTCTGCTATGCATATTTTAATTATCTCTCAATAAAAATGTATATATTTTATTAACCTGTGTGGTACTGACCTGCTACTAACAGACGTACTATCTCACACTTCTTTTTGAAAGAGTACCATCCTTCTTTTTATCTTTGTATCTCATATTTAGGGATTGGGAGATCTGTCTCTGCTATTTCCTGTCTATAGTCCAACCACTCATTATTGTGTTACTTCGATGTATGTACAGCCATTATCTTTTTGTTTTGGATAGAGTAGGGAAGAATTAAAACCCTTAACACAAAAGAAAAAGAAAGTAAGTAGAAAATGAGCACACCTAGTTTATGTATATGTAATTTTGGTAGATAAAGTACCCTCCTAATTAAGGACAGTCAGCACCAGTGTGGTTTATTGCAGCATATAAAAACTAACTTTTTTGCTTTGTTTTGTTTTTTAAAGAGTTAAAGTGATTGTAAACGATCACCTTAAAAAACAACGCATTCAGTTTAAAATAGAAATGAAAGGTAAAACATAAAAAAAAAAAAAAAAAGTGTAAAAATTTTAAAAACATCATAAATATCTGTTTTCCCTTTTTTTAAGTGATTCCCTCTGTTTTCAGCTGCATAAGAGCTGCGGGAAGATAAACAACAGTACATTGATTTTCCCAGTGAAAGGCTGTGCAGGGGAGGCATGTCAGAACAAGTCTGGTCATTGGAGGAGAGCAGGCTGAGTTCCTAGCATAGCTAGAGAACTGACTACGGTGCGCTCTAGTGTGGTCAGTTTTTAATAGAAAAGGGGACTGGCAGGAACATCAGGGATTTCACACAAAGGAAGCAATACAGGATACAAGAGGATAAAACAAGTAAAAAGGCGCAAAGCACAGTTACCTTCAAAAAAACCCGATTAGTCCAGAAGCTTAAAATGAGAAAGGTACATGCAGGTTTTCATGCATATATAGTGCAACTGTTCATGCATGTATAATGGGAGGTATAAATGAAGGTCAGTCAGGGCAGCCACCAATGGAGCCAAAAGCGGGATCCAGCAAGCTAGAACAATAACAAGGAAAGGGGCGCCTCTGAATATGTATCACAAACAAATTTTATTAAAAACAACAATATCCACTCACATGAGGAAGTTGCATTCAGGTCAGTTGGCTGAGCAGTGGAACTACATGTCGCAGCGGTTCTTGCAGGGGATATCAGGTCCAGAGGTGGGAGATAAGCTGGTGCAACCGGATGCAGACTGTAGTATTCAGGCCAACATAAATCCTGTAAGTTGTCCTGGCGAAAAAATCTTTCCAATCTAAGGGTAGAACCTTTACATTGGAACATTTCTATAATTGCTCATCCAACTTTGTTATATACTGCCTCACTTGCCCCTGTGGGTTAATCTATGTTGGGCGAACCATCTGCCCATTGAGGCAGCGTTTCGGCCAGCACCGACGGCTCATAGAGGGCGGAAAGGTCAAACATAGCCTCCCCCGGCATTTTGCCGAACACCACAACAAGTCTACTATGGGCCTATCAGTATGGGTTATAGAGCAAATCCCCAAACACATGTCAGAAGCTGAACGCTTTAAAAAGCTATGCGCCAGAGAGACTTTTTGGATATATTCCCTCGATGTACTCTCACCTGGCGGCTTAAATGAAGGGATAGAGATATCCACTGTCTTATAACCTATCCTCGTAACAATAAAAAGTCATCATGATGATTCCCATACACCCTATTGGTGAGCATATACACATACGCATGCTGCTGCTTTTATTGTTGTTGCTTGTCTACTAATATGTTCATATATTTATACAGGGGTACTACTATTTTTTACGAATAACCCAGTTTTATATTCCCTGTTGATGTCTTTTCTTCCATACATCTATACATGCTCATATAACCTTACCACTATTGTCTACCGCAGGTTTTATTTCTCTATTCTAATCTTGGGGGTGGTGGGCTCGTTTGCTCCTTTAGTAAGTATCGATTACTGTGTTTCTCCTCCCCCCTTCTCTTCCCCCCTCCCCCTCCCTTCCCCCTCCCCTCCCTATTTATATATATATATATATATATTTTTTTGTTTTCCCTTTATAATTCTTTACCTTCCCAGCCTCCCTTATCCCACCGCTCCTTTTCCCCTCCTCCTTTTTTTCCCCCTTCCCTTTTCTTTCCCCTTCCTTCCCCATTTCCCCCCCCCTTTCCCTCTCCCTTCCCCCATCCCCCGCCCAGCCGATCTGACTGTGTGTGTATGAATACACACACACATAATTTCTGTATTGTTATACATTTTTCACCTGGCTGTGCACACAGCCGTACCTGCCCACGCATGCGTTTGTACCTGTGCGTGTGTAGATACACAACCTATATTTCTTTATAAACTTCCTCCCCTTCCCCCTCTTTCATCACTATTTCCATGTTCAAGTCCCCTGAATTATTATGTATTTGCATAGACTAAGGTCCATATATTGTTTATATATATTATATTTTATATCATATACAGCCTACTTGTACTAATTATTTAATGAACTCTCTAATTTTAATTTTTAATTATCATATTAATTTATTTTATTATTCACTTGGTTTTCATGCCCACTAATGTCCATCTTTACTGATTATATATTTTGTATATTTTCTCATCCATCTACCCTCTATTGGTGCTTGCTGTATTAATAGTGTTTCAATCATGTTGTTTTTAATTATGTTGCTGGAAGGTCCTGATTCCCCCTGGTGTCCAATGCTTCCCAATTTGTGTATTCCGCATGTCTCTTGGACTTCCTGGCCCCCCCCCCTGCCCGCCCCCCCCCCCCCCCCCGGACTATTTAAACCCAGTAAGTCCTTCCTATCCCTTATGCTTGATAAAGGAATGCGGCCATTCTACCATCAATGGCAAGCTGATTTCAGAAACGCGTCGCATTATAGTGACGTCATCACCGGGTGCCACGCTCTGTTTGCTTCCCAAGCCTCGCTGTGATCCTTCACACGGCCGGCCATGCTACAGCTCAGAGGCTCTCCATGCACAAGCGGTGAGCGCCTGCAGTGACGTCCTCCCTCCACCTGCCTTCCATCCTTTCACTGGGAACTCTTATCCTGACGTCCAGGGAATCGCCAGGACAACTTACAGGATTTATGTTGGCCTGAAAACTACAGTCTGCATCCGGTTGCACCAGCTTATCTCCCACCTCTGGACCTGATATCCCCTGCAAGAACCGCTGCGACATGTAGTTCCACTGCTCAGCCAACTGACCTGAATGCAACTTCCTCTGCCCTCATGTGAGTGGATATTGTTGTTTTTAATAAAATTTGTTTGTGATACATATTCAGAGGCGCCCCTTTCCTTGTTATTATACAGGATACAAGAGAACAGGATATTTTCTCATAAAAATACATGGTACAGCAGGCACATATCAGGAATATGAAATGTTGGGGTACCAAACATCTTAAAGCTAAACTCCAGGATAATGTCATTGAGACTTGAATCTTGGTGTCCTTTGTGTCTTTCTGTTTATGTACGTTGTAAAGTGTTAATTTTTGAATACCGTATTTATCGGCATATAACATACTTTTACCCCCTGAAAATAGAGGGCAAACAGTGCGTGCGTGTTATATGCCGATATTTATTTTTCACCAACGGGGGCGGGGATCAGGCGGTCCGTCCCGGGTGCCACACATTAGGGGGGGTGTCAGGCCAACCGCCCCACCTCTTCTGGCCCTGGGACAGCATTGCCAGCATACTTTAAAGTTAAGAAAAAATCACTGCCAGCCCCTTCTCATACACTGCTCCTCCCGTGTCACTGTCATTGTAAATCAAAGCTTCTAAATACCCCATTAACGCCATTCTTTCCGGCCGCTCTCCTCCTTCCACTCCTCCTCTTCCACCTGAGTGTAGCTTTAGATTGGAGGAGGAGAGCAGTCACTTGACCGGGTAGCATGAATGAATGGCGTTAATGAGGTATTTATAAGCTTCAATTTACAATCACAGTGACACAGGAGCAGTGTATGAGAAGGGGCTGGCAGTGATTTTTTCTTAACTGTAGAGTATGCTGGCAGTGCTATCCCAGGAGACTGGTCATACGTGCAGTTAACCGCTTGCTGACCAGCGCACGCCGATGTACATCAGCAGAATGACGCTGTCACGTACCTGGTCGGAGTCTGAAGTGACGAGGTCAGCCTCTCTTGTATCTCCAACCTGGGTCCCACTGAGGATGGAGACAGGAGGACCCAAGGGAATGGAGGAACACGAGTGCCTGCAGATGTAGCCCTGAAAGCTTGAGACAGAAGATGTGACTTTGTACAATAGAAGGTTTTCCTCTTGAGTGGGATTTTAAAGGGCGGAAGTCTCAAATAATATATCAAAAAGTGTAAAAAATAGTAATTTTATTATATCAAAACGTTAAAAACATGACACATAATAATGAAAACAAAAATGAAAACAAGATGGATGCCAAAATTACAAATGATGATGATACAAAAAAGGTATACAAGACAAATCGACAGAACTACACTTAACCCCACAGTAGCTGTTTCAGCAAACAAAGCTGGTTTACAGTGCAGGCCCGACGCGTTTCAAGGTTTTATAATATCTGCGACCTCTTCTTCAGGGGCTGGAGGTGAGGTATATGTCTGTCATAATGTTGCAAGATCAGCATCAAATGGTATCCAGTTTAGGAGGGAGGAGGGGAAGAAATGATTAGCCACCGGGGTCCAGACCCAAATATCAGTGCTGCCACCACGAGACCGAACCCGTCCAGCAGATCAGGAACGGACACAAAGGGCGTCACGTCCGTCAGCTGGTGACACCTCAGGTGTTTGTAGTTATAAATTGTCTTGTCAGCTATTGGCACATGAAGAATAAAATTATCTCTATGCTGGCTCCAAAAGCGGATATCGCCAAGTACGTTCGTGGCCAGGGTCAAGAACACAAGGGGTGTCTCATCCGTCAACTGGTAACGCCCCAGGTGTTTGGGATTATAAGAGGTATTATCAACTAATAACACATAGGGGATAATTAATCCCTGTGCTGGCTCACATGGAGGTGTTGTCTATGAAGGCTGTTTTATCTCAAATGCCATGATGCAAGAAAAATTGGCGATGAGACACCTATGGTCAGTGGCTTAAAGGATCACAGCAGCTGCATATTCGGTCTGGTACCCCTACCAGCATGAAGATGTGACTTTGGGAATGCAGGAAGTTGCAGCAGGTCGCAGGAACGGAGTGGCAGGAACTCAGCAGGCAGCTTGGAGCCAAACAGGAGACAGCAGCGAAGTCACAGGAATAGCCGGGTTCGGAAGCAGGCGGGCAGGGAGGTACCAAATCATCAGGCAGGAGCAGAGTCAAATAGGAAGCCAGAATCAGGAACCAGTAATCGGAGATGTGGGAGAGTCCAGAAGCAAAGTCAGGAGAAGCCAGGGGTTCAGCAATGGATATCAGGCAGGCAAAGGCAGGAATCACAGGGTACAGGAACAGCTGAAGATCGGTCAGCATCTGTTGCAAGTCAGTGTGCCCCTTAAATAGGCTGTCTGGTACCAAAGGGGTGCGCGGGTCCGCTCCCACGGACGCGGGCACTCCTTTGCGCACGCGCATTGGCACGTCTGTGATCCGTAAAGTCCCTTATGCGCGCATGTGTGCGCGAGTGCGCTTGGATCGCGACAGCAGTTCTCTTACAGGCGCTGGTGGGCAAAAGGTACTACCCCTTTAAGAAGCGATATCGCAGGCACGCGCAAGCCCGGCCCCGTCTTGCCCCCTCTCTCCCCTGATTGGCTAACTGACTTTGATTGACAGCTGTGTGAGCCACTCGGCTGTTATCCCGGAGGAGCGGAGGGGACATCTCCCCCTCCTGCCAACCTTCAGCTGCTATTCCCATGCCTCCTGCCCCACCGGGCGACCCGAGCCACGATCTGGTACTTCCACTGGCTAGAGTGAGACTGGAAGAAAGCTGGAAACGGTTTCTTCCAGTCTCCTTTGTGTAAACATGGAAGCGACGTCACAAGGGTGCCGGTTTTAAAAAAATACAGTATTTAGAATTGCAGTTTTTGGCGATCTGAATACCTTGAAGTACAAACGAGGAATTTGGGGTCTTTTAGAGCCCCGATCCCTCCATAAAGAGTACCTGTCATCACCTATTACTGTCACAAGGGATGTTTACATTCCTTGTGACAGCAATAAAAGTGATAATTTTTTTTTAAGTGACAATGTAAAAAATAAATAAATAATTGAAAAAAAAATTGAAAGCACCCTCGTCCCCGTGAGCTCGCTCAGCAAAGAAAACGCACACCTAAGTCGCACCCACAAATGTAAACAGTCTTTAAATCACATATGTGAGGTATCGCCGCGATTGTCAGAGCGAGAGCAATAATTCTAGCACTAGAACTCCTCTGTAACTCTAACCTGGTAACCGTTTTTTTTTTTTAAACCGCCGCCTATGGAGATTTTTAGGTATTGTAGTTTGTCACCATTCTACGAGTCTGCGCATTCTACGAGTCAAAGCATGATATGTTAGGTATCTATTTACTCGGCGTAACATCATCTTTCATATTATACAAAAAATGGGCTGACTTTACTATTTTTTTTTTTTTAATTGATGAAAGTGTCTTTTTTCCTAAAAAAATTGCATTTGAAAGACTGCTGCGCAAATACAGTGTGACATAAAATATTGAAATGATCACCATTTTATTCTCTAGATTATCTGCTAAAATATATATATATATATATATATATATATATATATATATATATATATATATATATTTATATATATATATATATATAATGTTTGTTCTAAGTGTAGGGTGGAAAACATCAGCCTCTTTATTCAAACACAGGTACAAAAAGATATACACTAAGAGGACAATTCCCCCTCTTTGCATAATGAGACAGGGCGGGGTAAACTTTACCTCCTCCAGTAACAAGACACACAAGTGTATTCAAATTTCCAACAGTAGACAGTCTTATCAGCAGGGAGGGCTGTTGGAGAAATTCCCCCATCCTTTGCATAATGACACAGGGCAGGGTAAACTACATTCAGTAACAAGAGACACACAAACAGGAGGGGCTGCAGCAGAAACCCCCCTCCCCTCTCAGCTAGTCCACATATACATCCCATAATAGGTTGCTCCCAAGGCAGACAGAAACAATAGAACAATGGGATACAGCCATGCCCCTAGCAGTCTCAAAGGTGAAATTATTTATCTTCATATTTTCTTGAGGGATATTGTTCAGAAATATTAATGTCCCAAGTGAAAGAGCCCCTTCATTCTTTCAGCACAAACCACATATATAGAATCCAGGATAACAGGGGTAAAAGGAAATGCTGAGTGTGATTGTACTGGAAGTCAGGTTAGGCAGACCTGACTGGGGTTCTCAGTCACCCTGTGCCTTTAATAGACACAGGGCCTCTTACACATAGGAGGGGCCGGGGGTGCTGGATAAGGAGTTTTCAGTGCTCTCTAAGGTAAGCTGGGTTCCACAAGCCCTCCACCCAAAGTGACTCCCGTTACACATCTCCCCTTTTGACAGAAGACTGACACAGAAGGAGACCTTCAAAGTTAGTCCATAGTTCCAGTCCCCCAATGCCTATACCCACACAGTACCAAAAACACATTGTCCTTTCCCCTGGAGTCCTTTCAGAAGACAGGGTGGCTGGGCTCACTTCGTCAGGATGTTGGGATCTGGGCCGACTACCCAGCATCCCTGGGGTATACAGGTGGAGACTGAAGTCCCATCCACTTTTACTATATGAAAATCCCCCAATGCTGGACCTTTTTCTGGGGTTGTGTTAGTGGAAACCACAGTTCCATCCACTACCACGGGAATTCCATCTTCTGTTAATTGAGGGCAGAGGCCAGCAGCACTCTGCCCTGTTGCAAGCTCTTCTGCTGGGTTGCTGTCAGTGGAGACCGCATTCCCATCCACCGATATCAGCTCAAGCTGCAGTTGTGAGGTGCATTCTCTCCCTGGAGCACCTGTACAGTTGCTTGATGTGGGCAGAGGTCAATAGTGCCATGCTCTGAAGCCAGCTCTTCTGCTGAAGGCTCATCAGGTTGTTCCTCCTCAGCAGAAAAGTCTATTAAATCCCCAGTCTCTGGAACTGGTGTCTGGGGATAGAGGTTCACCATCTCCTGTCCATAGAACAAAGAAGATGATACTGGTGCTGGGCAGAGCTCAGTAAAGTTTGGCCCTGATGCCAGCTCTTCTGCTGGAGGCTCACTAGGTTGTTCCTCCTCAGCAGAAAAGTCTATTACTTCCCCAGTCTTTGGAATTGGTGTCTGTGGATAGAGGTGCACCATCTCCTGTCCGTAGGACGAAGAAGATGTTACTGGTGCTGGGAAGAGGCTAGCAGAGCTCTGCCTTGTTGTTAGTTTGAATTTAGTTGTTAGTTTGAGTTTCAGTGAATGTTATATCCTTCAATGAAAAGTCAATTAAATCTGTACTTTCTGTGATCTGTGGCTGGGGAATGAGGACGGCTTCCTCTTATCCCGAGGATAAGCACAGTTACTCTGCCCCACTGCCGACACTCCAGCCGTGATTGCAGGACAGTCGGCTGGTACTTCTGGATAGTCCCTGGCAAAGGGAGCCCCGCCCTGCTTCTGAGCAGAGTCTAGCAGCTGTCTGTAGGTGATCTCCAACTTCCATTCCTGAATGGCCAAAAACTCCAAATCTTCCTGTGCCCAGGGCACTTCCGAGACATTTAGCCTTCAGTCTCTGTACTCCATGATTTCCTCCAAATGCCACTCCAAGTCACTCCCAAAGCCAGGGTCCGTTATCAGCCTCCACTACAACAGTCCCATGCTGCCGTAGTCAAAGCCTTCTGTAAGGCTGTCATCCACTGTTCGGGGGCACAGTTGGGCTACATACCAGCGGAGGGCTATGTTGCCATCTCTGGGTTGTTTTGGTTTTTACATATTTTTAACATATTTTTAGGAATATTGTTAGAATTGTCAGTGCACAGTTTCCAATGTTTACTTTGTATGATCAATAAGCAACTATGTAGAAAACTTTTGTCATTTGTTATTTTTCACAAATTGCATATGTGAGCTCGTTTGTGTGCTTCTCGATTGGCGCCTCCCCGCTTGCAGCTTGGACCATCGGATCCCTGTGATGCCTGCATGATCGCATGCTCCCCGGGTCGGGGCTCATGTTCCCTGATGTGTCTTCCCGGCAGGGTGGGGAGCTCAGTTACCTGCGCTCCCCTTGTCTCTCCCCTTGGATGGCCGGATTCCCGGATCGGCCGCCCATGGGCGTGATTACCCTGCCGGCGGCATCCCCCATCACCTTCGGACGTTGCGTGCGGTGTGCGCACACGTGCGGGTCGCGTGTGCGTGCGGCCTCATGATGTCACGTATTTTACGGCGAAGGTGACGACAGATGTCGGGGCTTCACCTTGATGGACGCCGAGGGAGCCACACGAGGCCTGCCAATGGCGGCCACAGCCTCCCTCTACACTCCGGGGTTAAGGGGTGGAAGAAACGATACCTGTTGTTAATTTCAGTACTAATTAAGGACACTATTTAATGAGGGTGGATTTGGGTGTGATCCCTCCACTTCCTCCTTGGACGGCCAGACTCTTTTCCTCAACAGTAGGAGTGAGTGAGAACTTATGATACATCTGATTATCAATGCTTTGTTAGACCCCATAGAATAATATTTTACTTATATTTAATTTTGATTTATGTGCACACCAGCTCTGGATGCCGTAGACTTAGATACTTGGCAATATCATGCACTTTTTCCTCAAATTCACACATCACACATACACTCATTTGTTTTGTGTTGGTTTTTATTTATTTATTTATTTATTTATTTTTTTTGTTTCTCTGCTGTTTAAACACTCACTCGCATCATTTTCATGCACATTCCTTTTTTCACATAGACTTAGATACTTGGCAATATCATGCACTTTTTCCTCAAATTCACACATCACACATACACTCATTTGTTTTGTGTTGGTTTTTTTTTTTTTTTTTGCTGTTTAAAACACTCTCGCATCATTTTCATGCACATTCCTTTTTTCACATATATTTTACATGTCATTATTCACTGTGCACATCCCTCACTTCTCTTCCCATCACTGCCATTGTCAGCATTTAAAGACAAGGTCATCCCTGACATATTTTATATTAGTTATACCAACATAGTCACTTTACTTATTTTATTACCCTTCACATGATCAATTCAAGCTGTAATAGATTATTACAACACTTTCTGACCGCTCAACAGTTAAATCTAACCACTAACCTATATGGGTATATTTATGAGCTAACGCTCTGACAATTTTCGTAGGTTCCGGCCCCACCCCCCAGTGGCGTGTTGGTGGGGGGGCAATTATACGTGTGACTCCTTGCAAGCCATATCAAGTGGATTCCTGTTCCCCCTTCTTCCGGGGTGCTACTACGTGCTGGCACACTGGATGGTCGGGCTGCTATGTGGGGAGGCTCTGATCGAGGGGTACATCCAAACTCAGTGGTAATTATGTGCAAAGTGTTACTAAACATGTTGCTAAACAAACTTGCCTATGCTGTAATTCTTTTAAATAAGCTGGACATACTGTTATAAATTTTTCTTTTTTCTGTAGCAAACTCATCCTCTGAAGAGACCCCAAAATTCATGGGTCGAAACGCGTCAGGATTGTTATGCAATAGCCTTATCACATGCTGTGTATAACCTATGTTTGCTATTATATGTATTTGGTATGGGTATTTTCCCACTTGAGCTCCCAATTTATATTTATATGTTGTTACATTTATTCATTACCCTTCAATAAAGAATTTTAATATTTTACTTAATGCCTTGCTCATATCTATAGCTAGCTGCCTAAAAACCCCGCTTGGGGGACTTTTTTCCATTTTTCCTGTAGCTCTCATCCAACCTCATATCTGCCCGGATCAGTCTGCTTAACACAGCTGTTCAGTCCTGGTTCAGTTGTTCCCCAATAACAGCACTCGCACTCCATACTACGACCAGTACCTTACATGGACAGAGGGGAGAATTTTTCCCCGATGTCGCTATTTGCGAGCTAGCAATTTCTTCCAGAGTTGTAGGCGGACAGAATCATATCATCTCAGCAGGACCTGCATTGACACTGGTCCCCTGTGCTGTATCCGCATCCCTCTCAACCTCCTTTCGAATTCCTCTTTCATGGCGGCTCGTATCTGTACCTTTCCTCTCCTGCTATCCAGACCTTGGATCCCGGTGGTGGTTTGGATGTGTTCACAGTTAGGAAGCACAATCCTACTGCTTGCCACCAAATGTTATGGACCCCCATACTCAAGAAGAGTCTGTCCGTCGTATATTTTTCCTTTGTCCTTTACCAGCATGATCCAAGGTCCCTTAACCCAACATTAGACTCTTTATTCAAACACAGGAACAAAGAGATATACACTCAGAGGATAATCCCCTCTCTTTTCATAATGACACAGGGTAGGGTAAACTTTACCTCCTGCAGTAACAAGACACACAAGTGTTTTCAACTTTCCAACAGTAGACAGTCTTATCAGCAGGGAGGGCTGTTGGAGGAATTCCCCCCTCCTTTACATAATGACACAGGGTGGAGTAAACTACATTCAGTAACAAGAGACTCGCAGACAGGAGTGGCTGCAGGAGAAACCCCCTCCCCTCTCCCAGCTAATCCACATACACATATACATTCCATAATAGGTTGCTCCCAAGGCAGACAGAAACAATAGAACAATGGGATACAGCCACACCTCAAACAATCTAGCAGTCTGAAAGGTGAAATAATTTATCTTCATATTTTCTTGAGGGATATTGTTCAGAAATATTAATTATTGTCCCAAGTAAAAGAACACCATGATTCTTTCAGCACAAACCACACATATAGAATCCAGCATAACATGGGGTAAAAGGAAATGCTGAGTCTGAAGTGGTTGCACTGGGAGTCAGGTTAGGCCGACCCGACTGGGGTTCTCGGTCACCCTGTGCCCCCTGGGCCGGGGGAGCTGAATAAGGAGTTTCCAGTGTTCTCCAAAGTAAGCTGGGTTCCACAAGCCCTCCGCCCAAAGCGATTCCCGTCACAAGTGCCATTAATTGTTAATGGCACCCCAAACACAGAAGCAAACACACATTTTGCCACATTGAATAAGCAAGTGTCAAACGTAGCAAAACACGCAGTAAAAAAACATGCAAACCGCAACAGGTCAAAATGTCCCATGAGCTTCTTTGCCAAGTTTAGGGCTGCCCATTGATTTCAATGGGCTGCCCTATGTGTGTTGCAGGATAAACACAACAAAAAAATGTACATTCCCACTTCGCTAGGTGTAAATGTGGCCTGAAAGTGAAATTAGTGTGTTTACACAAGAACAATGAGGGACCATTCACATCTGCGCATTGCCAAATGCACAACAAACTGCACAAAAATAAGCGTGCTTTGCTGTGCGTTATGGAAACATCCATTGCACTTGCGTTGCCATTTAATGTTAATGGCACCCCAAATGCAGGTAGCAGGCGTGCGTTTGCAGTGTGACAAATGCGCTGCAAGCACACCATAAAGTGCAGTAAAAAAGACGAATAGTAAATAAACACCCTCAAGTTCATTGCTTAAATTCCTGTGTTTGGGTCACAGCTGGACATTTACACATTACACATGAACACCAGATACATGTTTATAAGTTATATAGAAAAAGTAGGTACATTTTGCATTGTACGTACCCAAAAAAGGTTATCACATTGGTAAAATATAACTTAATGCAGTCTCAGGAAAAAAGATGGGATGGGAGAAGAGAGAGCAAGGGGAGAGGATAAATGTTAAATGATTATAAAAACGAGGCATAACTGATGGCATCATTCAGCCCTGGTGGCTGGATTGCCCACAGATTAAATATCCAGCTAGCTTCAACTTGAAGAATCTTTTGATAAAAGTTACCACCTCGGACTGGGGGGTGCACCCTAGCGAATACCTGAAATTTGAGTGAATCTGTTTTGTAATCATGGAATTCTGCAAAATGTCTAGGTATAGGTTTCTCAGTGATCCCAATTTGTATATCTGTAACATGTTCCTTAATATGTCTCCAAAAGTTTTGTTTGGTTTAACGCACATAGTGGTTTCCGCAGCCACATGTGAGTAAATATACAATACCAATCGTGTCACGGTTCACGAAGTGGTACATGACTAAGTTCTCATCTGTGGATAAGTGAACAGTTTTCCCTGTTTTAATAAATTTACAAAAATTACATTTCCCACATTGGAAGGTACCTTGCGGCAAAGAGCCACAGGTGTCCCTATCCTTCAGGGGTGAAAAGTGACTTGACACCAAGATGTCTCGTAAAGATTGGTTGCATTTAATTATCAAGTCTGGCTCAGGTTCTACAAACAGTTTCAGGGCTGGGTCCTCACTTAGTAGATGCCAATGGGTGTTTAAAATATTTCTTATGGCTTGATGTTGGTTGTTATATTTTGTGATTGGACATATACCCAATGGGTGGGAAGGTGTCAGTGTTTCTCCCTGAAATAGTAAGAGATCTTGTGGGTTATCGTTTGCATTTTTGAAGGCTTTTTTAAGGGATTTTTTACTATATCCTGCGTCTAGAAAGTGTTTTTGCAGGAGGGAGGCCTGTGTTTTAAAATCCTCCTCACTACTGCAGATGCACTTTGCCCATAGGTATTGTCCCTTGGGGATAGAGTTTATCAAATGAGATGGATGAGCACTTGTAAAGTGCAGCAGGGAGTTTCCCGCTGTATCCTTCCGATAAAGCTTGATGGTGATCTCACCCTCCACATTTTTGTGTATGGTGAGATCCAAGAATGGAAGAGTATCCATATGCCAATTAAGTGTGAAGGATAGATTGTAGTCATTTTGATTGAGTCCCTCAACAAACGCCAACAAGAGTTCTGGTGTACCTGTCCAGAAGATCAAAATGTTGTTGATGTATCTGTGCCACAGCAAAGTGATGCGAACACCTCCCTCCCATCGCTACACCCTGCAAGTGGAGGTAGTGGGAGCCGTCGAAGGTGAAGGCATTACGAGTCAAAATGAATGTAACATTTCAGTGATGAACATGTTGTATGGTATAGTATCAAGATCCCTTTCATTTAAGAATAGCGATGTCATTGCAACCCCTTCATGGTGGGTTATACTTGAATAAAGGGCCTCCATGGAGGCCAAAATTGTGTTGGTAGGGACAGATAGGCCCTCCAACACAGTAAGCACATGAATGGTGTGTTTAAGGTAAGTGGGTAGACTCTCCACGTGAGGGTGAAGGTAGTAGTTGATGAGAGAGCTGGCTTGCTGGGCAAGGCGACCTACTCCCGAGATAATAGGTCTGCCAGGTGGTTTAAGAAGAGATTTATGAGTTTTGGGTAGGGCATAAAAAGTAGGAGTGATGGGATGTGGACTTTCAAAAAGTCCCATGTGTTTTTTGATATTAGGCTCCTGGAGAAGGCTCCATTAATGATCCTGAAGAATTCCTGTTGGTAATTGCGGATCCTGGTGAAAGAGATCCAGCGGTACCAAGAGGGATTCTGCAGGATCCTGTGGCACATGGCTATATATTCCTCTGTGGTTTCTATAACGAGGTTACCTCCTTTATCAGAGGGTTTGATTGTTATGTCCTGTCTCACTCTTATTTGGTTGAGGGCCGCTCTCTGGGTAGATGTTAGATTTGATCTTTTGGATTTAGGATATAATTTGCGAATATCCTGTTGTACGATCAACAAATAATTTGAGATTGGAGTTGGAGAAAGCTGGAAATTTCTGTGATTTTTTTTCTTATATTCAGGCGGTGTAAATGTGAGGGCTTCTAGGTCCTCTGTGTTGGTTAAAACTTGATACATTTCTTTAGAGTCATCCCAGACTCCCGCTTGCTTCTCAAGATGATCCAAAATCTTTAGCATTCTATAGTCCAAGTGGGACCACTTCATTTCCAGGTTTATTTCAGGTTGGGTGGTTTGGTTATGCCAATAGGTTTTAAAGGTATCCCCTTAAAATCCATACCAGATCCAAAGGGCCAGGTATAAATTTTTTAATGTTTTTTTTTCATTTAGCTGTCAGCGAGGAACGCCCCACAAATTTGCGTCTTCGGCGAACTTTTGCTTGGCTTGAACTGTTCACCCAACTCTAACACCTTAAAGGAATAAGTAGAAAAGTGGGTGGAAATAGACAAGAGATGGTATAGTGATGAGGGAGATGTGGTCCAAAGTTGTGAACATGCCCTATTCTGTGATGCATAAGGCAGAACATGATGGGATAAGATCTACAGGAAGTGATGGAAGAACAAAAGCATTTTTTACATTTTCAAACAGAAACATGAAATTTCAAAGCTTCCATGGACGAGGTAAGTGAGAAATAAGCCCACTGGGATTGCTTGGGCAGAAAAGACATTAGAAAAGGTTTTTATTTTAAAAAAAAAAAAAGGCAGACCTGAACAGACCATCCATTGCTCTCTATGTAGTGGCAGATTTCAACGTTGACACCCGTTCACATACAATCTGATCCTGTCCACTAAAAAACATCCCATCCGTCTGGCAGATTGGATGTAAAGAGGCAGGCGGTCAGTTTCCTTCTGACAGCCCATAGAAGACAGAGGGCTGTGTCTGTGTCCGCGGACAGGGACCTGTCATCTGCCTGCTCAAAGGGGAAAAGTGGAGGGATCCCTGCTGAGCAGGCAGATCTGCTGACGCACTCCACCAGTGTAATAGGGGCCTAAAGCTTCACATGAAGTTGTAAGATGCAATACAATGTATTCCTTTAAAAGTGAGATGTTGCTGTTTTAAACATTACCACTGCTATATGACAGATCCCCACCGGTTTTCGTTTATCAACAAATAAGTCATTTATTGGCAGTATAAGCATTACCTCTACATGAAAGATCCCCACCAGCTTTTGTATGAAATTATAAACAAGCTGCTGGGGTCCTAGGTCAGTGATGGCGAACCTTGGCACCCCATATGTTTTGGAACTACATTTCCCATGATGCTCATGCACTCTGCAGTGTAGTTGAGCATCATGGGAAATGTAGTTCCAAAACATCTGGGGTGCCAAGGTTCGCCATCACTGTCCTAGGTGATGTATTTTACCAATTATTGTCATGACCATATTTGGTAAATTACATTACCCAAGATCCCCAAACCTTTTGTTTACAACAGAAGCAAGTGGGGATCTTTCATTTAGAGGCAGTAGTTATACTGCCACTAAATGATCAAACCATTGGTTTGTAGATAAACATTTTGTGGTTAACAATTGCAGTCTAGCAGCATCAAAATATGTTTGAGCAAGGTGCAGCATGGTGTGGCGGGCAGTGAACATACAGAGTCCAAGATAGATAATAGCAGTATATTGTAGAAAGTTCCACTAAAATACAACTAGGCCCGACGGGTAGGTACAGCCATCTGGAGCCACTGACAAACAATAACATCATCATGTAGTCTTCAATGATGCCCACAGCATCCGCTATGGGGAACGGGAATACATCCTGGCCAGTCCAAGCTAAAAGGGGAGGCTTCCTGCAGTGGAGGCAGACGTAGTCCCTGCACTATCCCTACCCCTCCAGAACCTTTCCTTACCTCTAAGCACTGTACCTGCCAGACAGGGAACCTGTCCCTACATTAGCCACTCATATGAAGAACACCAAACCCAAGAGCTGAAGTCTTAAATAGACTCTGCCTGACCTAAGATGGCCACCAAAGTCACGTGGGACACCAGTATCCAATTAGACAGCTGTCTCCCTGTGACCACGGGAAGTAAAAGAGAAAGCAAGTTCCTCAGAACTTCCTTCCCCTTCGGCATTGCTGCTTAAGTTGAGCACCACCTACAGTGGAAATACAGACTGCATCTGCCTACATATTTTTTACACTATATTACAGACCTCAATGTGCACTTTGTGGACTCAAATCCCTATTTATCTCTTTTCCAAAGTTGTCACATGGCTGGTTTTGTTAGCACAACTGTTGTTTTGTTGGTGATATATGACTGGGTTTCTGTAAACACATTGAAACAAATATTTTGTGCATGAAGTATTGATGTTCTGTTCTTTTGTGAAATGACAGAGGTATAAATGTGAACTAGGCAAGAAATTTGTCTGAACGAGTAAGCAATGGGCATTTGTAATAATCTGAATGTCTACTCTACAACAGTGTATCTATACATCTCAGGAATAACTTGATTTTTTTATGTACTTGTATTCCCACCTTGTCAAAGCATAAATGTTGGACATTGTGACTATTGCCTGAGCACAATGCTAATATGAGATGCATAACAAAGATGTAATAAATATTTTCAGATTCCAGATTCCAGCAGCCTGAAGAATGTTTTAGCTATAAGCTCAGAAAGGAGACAGGTCTTCACAGAGGTTTATTTCCCATGAATTGTGACAATCACACTGAATGATATAAAATATCTACACAGTTCCTGCTAATACAATTATATAGCCTGAAACTTCAGGCACATGTCGTGGTTTTAGGTTTTTGATTAAAATCACAGAATCAGAAACCTATAAACATTGACTACAGGCAAGCGTACAAAAAACATTAGTACCCATATAAGCTGGAAATAAAGGATAGACAGAATAAATTAAATGAATTAATTTGTGTTTCCATCCCTTGCGTGAAGCATGGGTGGCCTGAGATCACTGACATTGCAAGCAGACATCAAGGTGGTACATGATGTGACAGAAAAGTGTGAGAAAAAGTTTTGTCAGCATGTTAACACTTAAAAAGGCGCTGGTAGGACTGGTGTGATGATTAATTTTTTCCTCTGACTAGAATTTATACCAAACACACAGGAAGGAAAAATAAACTGATTTTATTGGCTCATATGTATTTAATTTGAGCAGCTGGGATTCTTTCTTTCGGCGAGATGTGGTTTTCACATGCTAGCGTAAATGGCAAGTGAACTGGAGCATATAGTGCTGTACTAAAACAAAATACATTTTCTGTCATGTTTCCTAACTCAAAAACACTGTAAAACAATATTTGACTGACACCAAGTTATAAGATTAAGCATACAACCTTTGCAAGACCACTAAAGACACTATACACCATTATTTACTACAGGCTGCTTGACATGTGAAGATGCATGTGGTTAGCAATCTTTATGAGTTGACTTTTTATTTAATTTGTCATAGGATACTGGGAGAAACACCTTAACCAAATGAAATTATTAGTTAACTCTAATCTGTGGCCACCACAGAATAACTGTAAGTAACCAAAGCCTACAGAACAACTTTAAAAAAGATGTATGGCCAAAGCTTTTTTGGCCATACTTCGCTTGTGGGTCAGGGGAGTGCACTTATTTTTGCTCGTTTGTTACCTAGAATCAGCTGACAGCAAGCTATAGCCTGCCGTTAGCTGACATAATGAAGCTGCTCCAAGCTCTGGTAAGATCTATACAGTTTTGTCAGAATCCACTCTCAGCGCTAGACTGAGAGCAGCAGCCAGCTTTGCTCACCCCCATCCTTGCCCAGCACTACAGTGAGCACTGCACGAGTGGTTGTCTCCAAGCCTTATTTCTATGTCCCGTGCTCCTATACATTATTATTATACAGGATTTATATAGCTAGTTTGCACAGCATTTTACAACATAGGTGCAAACAGTACAGTTACAATACAATTCAATACAGGAGGAATCAGAGGGCCCTGCTCGTTAGAGCTTACAATCTAGAATACATATTAATTGGGATGCAGAAAAATGGCAGCAGGTCCTCTGGACCAATGAGTCAAATTTTTAAATATTTGGCTGTAACAAAGGGCAGTTTGTTCGCGAAGGGCTAGAGAGTGGTACAATAATGAGTGTCTGCAGGCAACAGTGAAGCATGGTGGAGATTCCTTGTAAGTTTGGGGCTGCATTTCTGCAAATGAAGTTGGAGATTTGGTCAGAATTAGGGATGAGCTTCGAGTTCGAGTCGAACTCATGTTCGACTCGAACATTGGCTGTTCGCAAGTTCGCCGAACAGCGAACAATTTGGGGTGTTCGCGGCAAATTCGAATGCCGCGGAACACCCTTTAAAAGTCTATGGTAGAAATCAAAAGTGCTAATTTTAAAGGCTTATATGCAAGTTATTGTCATAAAAAGTGTTTGGGGACATGGATCAATGCAAAAAAAAGTTTTAAAAACGGCCGTTTTTTCAGGAGCAGTGATTTTAATAATGCTTAAAGTCAAACAATAAGTGTAATATCCCTTTAAATTTTGTACCTGGGGGGTGTCTATAGTATTCCTGTAAAGGGGCGCATGTTTCCCGTGTTTAAAACAGTCTGACAGCAAAATGATATTTCGAAGGAAAAAAAGCCATTTAAAACTACCCGCGGCTATTGCATTGCCGACAATACACATAGAAGTTCATTGATAAAAACGGCATGGGAATTCCCCACAGGGCAACCCCGAACCAAAATTAAAAAAAAAAAAATGACGTGGGAGACCCCCTAAATTCCATACCAGGCCCTTCAGGTCTGGTATGGATATTAAGGGGAACCCCAGCCAAAATGTAAAAAAAATATGACGTGGGGTTCCCCCTATATTCCATACCAGACCCTTCAGGTCTGGTATGGATTTTAAGGGGAACCCCGCGCCAAAAAACAAAACAAAAAACGGCGTGGGGTCCCCCCATAAATCCATACCAGACCCTTATCCGAGCACGCAACCTGGCAGGCCGCAGGAAAAGAGGGGGGGACGAGAGTGCGCCCCCCCCTCCTGAACCATACCAGGCCACATGCCCTCAACATTGGGAGGGTGCTTTGGGGTAGCCCCCCAAAACACCTTGTCCCCATGTTGATGAGGACAAGGGCCTCATCCCCACAACCCTGGCCGGTGGTTGTGGGGGTCTGCGGGCGGGGGGCTTATTGGAATCTGGAAGCCCCCTTTAACATGGGGACCCCCAGATCCCGCTCCCCCCCTGTGTGAAATGGTAAGGGGGTACTTACCCCTACCATTTCACTAAAAAACTGTCAAAAATGTTAAAAATGACAAGAGACAGTTTTTGACAATTCCTTTATTTAAATTCTTCTTCTTTCTTCCTTCATCTTCTTCTGGTTCTTCTGGCTCTTCTGGTTCTTCCTCCGGCGTTCTCGTCCAGCATCTCCTCCGCGGCGTCTTCTATCTTCTTCTCGGCTCATCCCTAGTCAGAATCAATAATGTCCTCAAAGCTGAGAAATACAGACAATACTTATCCATCATGCCATACTATCAGGGAAATATGTGATTGGCCCAAAATGTATTCTGCAGCAGGACAACGACCCCAAACATTCACCCAATGTCATTAAGAAATATCTTCAGCGTAAAGGAGAACAAGGAGTCCTGGAAGTGATGGTTTGGCTCCCATAGAGTCCTTATCTCAACATCATCAAGTCTGTCCAGGATCACATGAAGAGACAGAAGGATTTGAGGCAGCCTACTTCCACATTCTCCAAGATGTTTGGAACAACCTACCTGCTAAGTTCCCTCAAAAACTGTGTACAAATGTACCTAGAAGAATTGAAGAGTTGATGCTGCTTTGAAGGCAATGGGTGATCACACCAAATATTTCAATGATTTGGATTTTTCTACCGATCATTTATTTTACATTTTGTTAATTGTATAAAATAAACTATTAGCACTTCTATTTCTGAAAGCATTCCTAAGTTACAGTATTTTTTCACACCTGCCTAAAATTTTGCACAGTACTGTACATCACAAAATGCTGTAAATATAAAGAAATATAGTTATGACTTGGGATGAGTTCAAGGTTCAGTCCAAGCACTGGAAGAGCATCCTTTACAAACGCTAGACTTTTTGCTTGTTTGGTCAGAGCTGAATGTCACATATATTAGTAGCATTTCTACCACTACTATACATGACAGCTTCCTGTCAATGGCTATTAAAGAAGCAGCGGGTGCAGGCACCTGCCATGTCCTTAGCAAACAGGGAGGTCACCAGGCCCTATTCATTTACAGTCAGGTTCATAAATATTGGGACATCTACACAATTCTAAACTAAATCGGAATCAGTTCAGGTGATTGACTTGGCCATTGCATAACATTCCACTTCTTTCCCTTAAAAAACTCTTTGGTTGCTTTCGCAGTATGCTACGGGTCATTGTCCATCTGCACTGTGAAGTGCCGTCCAATGAGTTCTGAAGCATTTTGCTGAATATGAGTAGATAATCTTGCCCGAAACACTTCAGAATTCATCCAATAAATACAAGAGAACCAGTTCCATTGGCAGCCATACATGCCCACGCCATGACACTACCACCACCATGCTTCACTGATGAGGTGGTAGGCTTTGGATCATGAGCAGTTCCTTTCCTTCTCCATACTCTTCTCTTCCCATCACTCTCGTACAAGTTGATCTTGGTCTCATCTGTCCATAGGATGTTGTTCCAGAACTGTGAAGGCTTTTTTAGATGTTGTTTGGCAAACTCTAATCTGGCCTTCCTGTTTTTGAGGCTCACCAATGGTTTACATTGTGTGGTGAACCCTATGTATTCACTCTGGTGAAGTCTTCTCTTCATTGTTGACTTTGACACACATACACCTACCTCCTGGAGAGTGTTCTTGATCTAGCCAACTGTTGTGAAGGGTGTTTTCTTCACCAGGGAAAAAATTCTTCGGTCATCCACCACAGTTGTTTTCCGTGGTCTTCCGGGTCTTTTGGTGTTGCTGAGCTCACCGGTGCATTCTTTCTTTTTAAGGATGTTCCAAACAGTTGAATTAGCCACACCTAATGTTTTTTGCTATCTCTCTGATGGGTTTTTTGGGACAGGCTCTGCTAATGCCACTTCGTTGCTTTGATTTTATCCAATGCTTTGTGCTAATGTCTTCTCAAATACAACTACTGATGTCAAAACGGTCACGGATCCCTATCTGATTTGGTCTATTTTGGAAGTCGTGGTTGCTGTACCTCCTTGGGTGTGTTACACCAAAAGCTTGGTTGACTCATCAGGCATATGCCTAGTTGGGTTCAACCTGTCTGGTAAGCCCCTTTCCTTATGGTGGTGGATTATCTATAGGCAACCAGTTCACACAGATTCACAGTCACTATATTTGATGGCATATATGGACTTTATGCACTTTATATGCACTGACACTGTTGGTTTATACTATTTTATCATTATTGTTGTGATAATTTATTGCTGTGTATTTTTGTTTTGAATATTCATTTATCATATTCACTTTATAATGGTATAATTTTATTGTTTATTTCATCTTCATCAGCGCTGCACTATACTACTTTATTTGTTCACTTATTCACAGATTATCTGATGTGCTGGCAGCTACCATTATTTGTATAAGACGTGCGTTTTTTTCACTATTTTTCTACACACTTTGCTATAATCTTTTTATATGGACTATAGAGTGAAGGACTTAGGAATAAATGGTTGTGGAATGAACCATATTTCTTATGGGGAAATTCAGTTTGATATATGAGTGTTTTGGATTACAAGCATGTTTATGGAAGGAATTATGCTCGCAATCCAAGGTTTTACTGTATTAGTATTCCGAATAATAATAGATTATTGTAATAGGGGTAGCGTCATGAGCTGCACCCATTGGGATAAGTTCTATATGCAGACTGTTGCAGAGTGGTTTGCAGCAAATTAGCTACTTGCTACCCAGGCCAATTCTGACACTTCGCTCCTACGTGTAAAAGTCATCATTTTTTTGCTAGAAAATTACTCAGAACCCTCAAACATTGTAATATATATGTTTTTTTAGCAGAGACCCTAGGGAATAAAATGGTGGTCGTTGGAACTTTTTATCTCGCAAGGTAATTTTTCAAATGTGTTTTTTTGGGAAAATGCAAAAAAAAAAAACAGTAAAGTTAGCCCAATTTTTTTGCATAATGTGAAAGATGAAGTTACGCCGAGAAAATAGATACCTAACATGTCACACTTTGAAATTGCGTACACTCGTGGAATGGCGCCAAACTTCAGTACTTTAAAACCTCCATAGGCGATGCTTTAAACAAAAAGAAGGTATTGTTTATTTTACTTTTATTTTTCTATTTTGGCACTTTCTTTTTACTTTTTTTTTATCACTTTTATTCCTATTACAAGGAAAGTAAACATCCCTTGTAATTGGAATAGTGCGTGACAGGTCCTCTTTACAGAGAGATCTGGGGCCTATAAGTCCCCACATCTCGCCTCTAGGCTGGGAAGCCTGGAAAAAAAAAAATGACCCTGGCTTCCGAGCCGAGGTGGCGGCATTTTTTCAAATGCAGAGGCCAGGTGTAACGTCATAACATCGCGCCCAGCCTCCGAAAGATCATAGAGACGTCCGGAGGCCCACTGTGGTAATGGCATACATTTTAGACCACTTTGTAAAAAGACATACATCAAAAACCTTTAAATAAAAAATTAAAAAATCATTAGAGGTAGGGTGTTGGGTGGAAGGTAACAGAATTTCTATGTGCTATATTAAAATGTACCTTTACTGCCAAGGCAATTTGAGTTAAAGATTCATGTCTGGGTGTGACTGGCACTGTATGTGCAGAATAGCAGTGAGGAGTGCACAGCTACAAGTAGTCACCATTGCTGATTTCAGAGGGCAAGAAGCTTCACAATGGCATTCCCCAAGGATTCCAGCTTGACTCAAAGACCAGAGGCCTGTGGAAAGTTTAAACCTCATGTGGTCAGGTCATTTTTCAATATTTTGACATACATCATTGTGAGCTCCAACCACGCGTTAAACCAGATCACAGCAACATCTCAACATATCTAACACTCAGTTGACATTTCTGACAAGAAACTGGAAAGGCAGATTCTTGTCGGAGACCAAGCTTATGCTTTTAAGCTACTAGTTTAGGAATAAAGTGACAAAATTAAAAAGAGCAATCATGAAGTAATTAAATGTGTGGAATGAAGTGAAGTATGTTTTACACAGGGAAACTTTCAAACACTGTTGTGATCAGAAAGATCACTCATTAAGAACAGAGAAAGATGAAAGATTGTGCCTTGCTAAAATCCGCTGAAATATATTTACCCAGCACGCCTAGTGCTGAGCGCTGATGCAAACCTAATAAAAATAAAAAATAAAAATCCCTTTTCTATTGTTAAAGAGGGATTGTCTTGATGCTGAAACTGGTTGAAAAATCTTTTTGAACAATGAAATGTGTTTTGTTATTATCTGAATTTTTTTTTAAAAATAAAAAAAGATCAAAATAGCAACTTTTAAGCAACTATTACACTTTTAACACTGGGTGCAAACTTGTGTTACTGTCTGTTTAAAATATTCAGGTTGGCATTTTAACTCCATTTTTTTTTCATTTTCTAAAGAACCTTCAAAAAATAACAAAATACCCTAAAAGGTTAAAAAAAAATTGGATTTTTTTTTTACTTTTTATTTTTACCTTTTATTTTACTTAATTCATGGGCATTTGATGTTTTTAAATAAATTTCTATTTATACTGAGTGTGACTGACAATTGGTGAGAAAACAACATGTCCTTATTTCTCCTTCTCATTGATAATAAAATCCATTCATTAAAATAAAGAATGTTTTCCATGGACTTAACTTATTGAGCATATTTTGAGAAGGGAAAAATGAGGGCATGGTGATGGTTCGCCAGGTTGTCGTTCACAGTCTGTACATGAATGGACATTTTCTTTATAGACACCAAATATCCATTCAATAAGTTTAATAAAAATACAAATATAAAGAAAAAAAGAAACCTATTGCAGCAAAATCAAGTTCAGTAAAATTTTGCACTCGTCCTTTATTAAAGTGGTTGTTAAGCCACTATAATCTATTCATGCGATCCCCTCTGTTATATAACAATTTTTGTATCGGTGATCTATATAAAAAAAATGCAGATTATACCTTGAATCAGAGCGTCTCCCGGCATTCACGTAACTCCACTGCTCTCTCCTCTCCCTGGCTGACAGCTATAGCGGGAGGGGCCGAGCACTCCCTCTGACATCAGCCGGGGAGGAGAGAGAGCCGAGGAGTCACGTGAGTGCCAGGAGACGCTCTGATAGAAGGTATAATCAGAATTTTTTTTATAGATCAGATATTGGGACACATATTGTTATACAAAGGGGATGGCATGAATATATTAAGGGGTTTGATATGCGGCGCTAATCTAAATGGATGGATTCCTGGGATACCAAAAAAATAAAAACTAATAAAAAATTGCCATTAAAAACTCAAAAAAATGACAATAATTCTAAAATACGTGGATCCGTGGATATCCAATAATAAAAATATACTAATACCAAAGCCAAATGAAGAACAATAATATTCGCCAAGCTGATAAAAGGAGGAAAGAATAACGACCACAGATGAAAATAATCACAAATCTAAAACCAAGTGCGGGGGGTAAAACTGCGGCGTAAAACAGAGAGTATATTCCCGGGATACCAAAGACAAAGACAATGGACACCGCGGGAATATAGCCAGAGGAAGATGCAGGTAACAATTCAAAATTTCTTATATTGCATGAATAGCTGGTAATTCCTCGGGCGGGATAATCTATGTGACAGAAAAACAATGACCACACCAAGAAGAGGAATCCAGGTATGGAACCAGTTTAAGTGAATTAATATTCCACTAATTAATTGCAACAAAGAGTAAAGGCGAATCAAAGTTGCAATAAAAGTGCGGTTAATTGGGGAACTAAATGACTAAGATCTATATAATTAGTAGCCTCTTTGACCTAAATAGTGTACACAATGAACTCTAATCGTGACTCCAAAAAATACCAGTGTTCCTAATTAAGTGCAAACAATAATACAATAATTCAATAATTCAGTGCACCATCCAAGGTGAGAACAAGTGAATAAGTGACTAAATGGTTAATTTTACCTATAAAGGCAACAGATCCTAATGATCAAAAAACAAATGCAAATAATTAATTGCTATACTAAATAAACCTTGAATAGGAAAAACAACCTAAAAAGGAACAAAAAACAGTGAATGAAACTAATAAAATAGCTCCATTTAAATTCTACAGAAAACACTCTAAATAAAAAGTGCAAATGTTGGTGCAGCATCCAAACAACAATTAAAGATGAAAAATGAGTGTCCAGTTAAACAAGAACAAGATTAAGAACAGAGAAAGATGAAAGATTGTGCCTTGCTAAAATCCGCTGAAATATATTTACCCAGCACGCCTAGTGCTGAGCGCTGATGCAAACCTAATAAAAATAAAAAATAAAAATCCCTTTTCTATTGTTAAAGAGGGATTGTCTTGATGCTGAAACTGGTTGAAAAATCTTTTTGAACAATGAAATGTGTTTTGTTATTATCTGAATTTTTTTTTAAAAATAAAAAAAGATCAAAATAGCAACTTTTAAGCAACTATTACACTTTTAACACTGGGTGCAAACTTGTGTTACTGTCTGTTTAAAATATTCAGGTTGGCATTTTAACTCCATTTTTTTTTCATTTTCTAAAGAACCTTCAAAAAATAACAAAATACCCTAAAAGGTTAAAAAAAAATTGGATTTTTTTTTTACTTTTTATTTTTACCTTTTATTTTACTTAATTCATGGGCATTTGATGTTTTTAAATAAATTTCTATTTATACTGAGTGTGACTGACAATTGGTGAGAAAACAACATGTCCTTATTTCTCCTTCTCATTGATAATAAAATCCATTCATTAAAATAAAGAATGTTTTCCATGGACTTAACTTATTGAGCATATTTTGAGAAGGGAAAAATGAGGGCATGGTGATGGTTCGCCAGGTTGTCGTTCACAGTCTGTACATGAATGGACATTTTCTTTATAGACACCAAATATCCATTCAATAAGTTTAATAAAAATACAAATATAAAGAAAAAAAGAAACCTATTGCAGCAAAATCAAGTTCAGTAAAATTTTGCACTCGTCCTTTATTAAAGTGGTTGTTAAGCCACTATAATCTATTCATGCGATCCCCTCTGTTATATAACAATTTTTGTATCGGTGATCTATATAAAAAAAATGCAGATTATACCTTGAATCAGAGCGTCTCCCGGCATTCACGTAACTCCACTGCTCTCTCCTCTCCCTGGCTGACAGCTATAGCGGGAGGGGCCGAGCACTCCCTCTGACATCAGCCGGGGAGGAGAGAGAGCCGAGGAGTCACGTGAGTGCCAGGAGACGCTCTGATAGAAGGTATAATCAGAATTTTTTTTATAGATCAGATATTGGGACACATATTGTTATACAAAGGGGATGGCATGAATATATTAAGGGGTTTGATATGCGGCGCTAATCTAAATGGATGGATTCCTGGGATACCAAAAAAATAAAAACTAATAAAAAATTGCCATTAAAAACTCAAAAAAATGACAATAATTCTAAAATACGTGGATCCGTGGATATCCAATAATAAAAATATACTAATACCAAAGCCAAATGAAGAACAATAATATTCGCCAAGCTGATAAAAGGAGGAAAGAATAACGACCACAGATGAAAATAATCACAAATCTAAAACCAAGTGCGGGGGGTAAAACTGCGGCGTAAAACAGAGAGTATATTCCCGGGATACCAAAGACAAAGACAATGGACACCGCGGGAATATAGCCAGAGGAAGATGCAGGTAACAATTCAAAATTTCTTATATTGCATGAATAGCTGGTAATTCCTCGGGCGGGATAATCTATGTGACAGAAAAACAATGACCACACCAAGAAGAGGAATCCAGGTATGGAACCAGTTTAAGTGAATTAATATTCCACTAATTAATTGCAACAAAGAGTAAAGGCGAATCAAAGTTGCAATAAAAGTGCGGTTAATTGGGGAACTAAATGACTAAGATCTATATAATTAGTAGCCTCTTTGACCTAAATAGTGTACACAATGAACTCTAATCGTGACTCCAAAAAATACCAGTGTTCCTAATTAAGTGCAAACAATAATACAATAATTCAATAATTCAGTGCACCATCCAAGGTGAGAACAAGTGAATAAGTGACTAAATGGTTAATTTTACCTATAAAGGCAACAGATCCTAATGATCAAAAAACAAATGCAAATAATTAATTGCTATACTAAATAAACCTTGAATAGGAAAAACAACCTAAAAAGGAACAAAAAACAGTGAATGAAACTAATAAAATAGCTCCATTTAAATTCTACAGAAAACACTCTAAATAAAAAGTGCAAATGTTGGTGCAGCATCCAAACAACAATTAAAGATGAAAAATGAGTGTCCAGTTAAACAAGGAAGTGTATCAAATCGGACAGTTATTTCTAGTAAGCAAAGAATGTATCTTCCAAAAAAATATATATATAATAACACACCAAAAAACCAGTGTTCAGCACAAATAACTGAATATGGAAACAAGGGATAAAATTCCCAAAATGAATGAAAAAAAGTTGTGAAAAAAAGTTTCTCAAAATAAAAAAACGAAGCAATAGATGTGGTAAGGCATCCTAATCATATCCCCTTCGTGATGAATGAAGAAAATCCTTCACATATCCACAGTGAGGGCAGATAAATATACCGGTTCCCCCAGCCTCTTACCTCCCGGCTGAGCGATAACAGCCCAAAAAGTAGCCTCACGCTGTCTGTGCTTGCAGGTAGTTTTAAAAGCTGTCAGCTCCCAACAGGATGATATCAGCCTTCAGTGTAGATGGTGAAACATCTCCCGATCTCCAAGTTTCTCACGCAGTGTTCACTCAAAAGAATAAGGGGAAGGATTCCATAGTGTAGTATGTATATAATCAATCTTTTATTAAATAGTAGCCCACTTACATTTAAAAACTAGCAACATCAGCAGAAAATAAAAACCGGCTCACTGACACACCGATCCCGGCCGTGATCGGAGAGACAAGCAGCCCAGCAATACCGCCTCTCTTCACCCTGACGCGTTGCGTGACTGTCACGTCACTTTCTCAAAGGGAATGAAGAAAGGCGGACACGGATCGTTCTTATGGCAGAGGGGTAACCATGGCAACCCATCTGACACGAGCGTAACGGCGGGATAAAGCGGCACTCCTTGTGCACAATAAACATAACATTAATCCTAAACAAATCTCCAAAATTGCATGTTATCATAATTACTAAAGGAATACTAAGGTAAGTCCAGGATGTAGTACATGTATAAAAATAAACTAAAAACATTAATTTAAGGACAGATACGGGGAGGAATGGAAGAAACTCCCTCTAGTGGTCCATCATAAAAACTACAAATCCAGGTAAAAATGACAAGTGAAGGATTAAAATTCACAGTGTTTAACGAATATAGGCAAACAGCACATATAAGAAACTAGCTTTAAAATTCTAAAAATTAATCTAAAAAAAGGATCTAATTAGGTATTAAAATCAAAGAAAATCATGATAATGCCTATTAAAAAAGAGGATAGCCCAAGGGGAGAGTTATTGTGTAACAACAATTCTAATAGTTAGAGATAAAGCAATTTAGGTCAAACTCCACATTGTGACCCAAAGGCGTTAAAGTACAGAGCTCATGTATCCAACGGGATTCTGCCTGACTTAGTTTTATCACTTTATTATCACCCCTCCAATGGGGTTTATACTTCTCAATTCCCCATACTTTTAATGAGGAGTAGTTTAGGAATAAAGTGACAAAATTAAAAAGAGCAATCATGAAGTAATTAAATGTGTGGAATGAAGTGAAGTATGTTTTACACAGGGAAACTTTCAAACACTGTTGTGATCAGAAAGATCACTCATTAAGAACAGAGAAAGATGAAAGATTGTGCCTTGCTAAAATCCGCTGAAATATATTTACCCAGCACGCCTAGTGCTGAGCGCTGATGCAAACCTAATAAAAATAAAAAATAAAAATCCCTTTTCTATTGTTAAAGAGGGATTGTCTTGATGCTGAAACTGGTTGAAAAATCTTTTTGAACAATGAAATGTGTTTTGTTATTATCTGAATTTTTTTTTAAAAATAAAAAAAGATCAAAATAGCAACTTTTAAGCAACTATTACACTTTTAACACTGGGTGCAAACTTGTGTTACTGTCTGTTTAAAATATTCAGGTTGGCATTTTAACTCCATTTTTTTTTCATTTTCTAAAGAACCTTCAAAAAACAACAAAATACCCTAAAAGGTTAAAAAAAAATTGGATTTTTTTTTTTACTTTTTATTTTTACCTTTTATTTTACTTAATTCATGGGCATTTGATGTTTTTAAATAAATTTCTATTTATACTGAGTGTGACTGACAATTGGTGAGAAAACAACATGTCCTTATTTCTCCTTCTCATTGATAATAAAATCCATTCATTAAAATAAAGAATGTTTTCCATGGACTTAACTTATTGAGCATATTTTGAGAAGGGAAAAATGAGGGCATGGTGATGGTTCGCCAGGTTGTCGTTCACAGTCTGTACATGAATGGACATTTTCTTTATAGACACCAAATATCCATTCAATAAGTTTAATAAAAATACAAATATAAAGAAAAAAAGAAACCTATTGCAGCAAAATCAAGTTCAGTAAAATTTTGCACTCGTCCTTTATTAAAGTGGTTGTTAAGCCACTATAATCTATTCATGCGATCCCCTCTGTTATATAACAATTTTTGTATCGGTGATCTATATAAAAAAAATGCAGATTATACCTTGAATCAGAGCGTCTCCCGGCATTCACGTAACTCCACTGCTCTCTCCTCTCCCTGGCTGACAGCTATAGCGGGAGGGGCCGAGCACTCCCTCTGACATCAGCCGGGGAGGAGAGAGAGCCGAGGAGTCACGTGAGTGCCAGGAGACGCTCTGATAGAAGGTATAATCAGAATTTTTTTTATAGATCAGATATTGGGACACATATTGTTATACAAAGGGGATGGCATGAATATATTAAGCAGCTGGAGGGGAAGAGGTAGGCACTGTCACGAGCAGAAAGGCAGGGAGGGAGGGGGGAGAGGAGGACAGAGGAGGACAGAGGAGAGTTGCAGGTGATGGAGGCACATAAACTGAGCATGGTGTCGGGGCTCAGCAGCCATGATAAACCGTGGTCAGTTTACAGGGGGGAGGGCAGAACCAGGCAGGATCAGCCAAGTTTTTAGGGTGATACAGGGGGCCAAATTACACAACGCAAGCACTGTGCTGTGTAACATGCTTTAAGGGAACAGGATCTTTTTTTTTTTTAAGGTTACAAACACTTTAACCTTTTAAGTTCCTGAGTCTTTTTTTCTCTAATTCTCCAAAATGTTTTATATTATAGGGGATGTTTCAGTTCTGCACCTTGTATCTTATAGCATCTATAGTATACCCTAATGTTTATATTGTTTTTTAAACAGATATGCCCCGTACACACGGTCGGATTTTCCGATGGACAATGTCCGATCGGAGCGTGTTGTCGGAAATTCCGACCGTGTGTGGGCTCCATCGGACATTTTCCATCGGATTTTCCGACACACAAAGTTGGACAGCAGGAGATAAAATTTTCCGACAACAAAATCCAATCGCGTCAATTCCGACCGTGTGTGGCCTGTTCCGACGCACAAAGTACCACGCATGCTCAGAAGAAATTCCGACACGGGACAGCTCGTTCTGGTAAACTTAGCGTTCGCAATGGATACAGCACTTTCGTCACGCTGCAATGTTCAAAATGGTTTAATACAGCGCACTCTCTTCTTCTTTATAATGTGACAAGAATTAAGTAGTTTTGCTGCTCATATTCACACACACTTCTCACAAACTTTTATTTGTGTTTTTTTATTGGGATTCCCTCAATATATTGTTATTAGTTGCCACATCTGACAGTTTTTTTTTTATATATTTTTTTGTTTTTTATTTTACGCCTTTTTTTTTTCTGTAATGTTTGGATTTTTTCAAAGGCTGATCTTTGTTCAATGTTATTTTTATTTTTACTCCAGAATATTTTTGTGTGTGTTTTGTGTGTCAAGTTACCCCAACACCATTGATATCTTTTATTATTTAATCTCAAGGAGATTGTTTGGTGTTGGTGTCCCTTGTTCATTTCACATTGTATATTTGAAATGTACCTGAATCCTCACAAACAAACCATCATTTTTGAAGTAAAACACATAGGAGGGTATAATTCAAAACAAAAATCCTTTATTAAGGTATCAGAACCAAACAAAGAGGAAGGAAACACTGGATCAACATGAGAAATTAGCGAAGCCTGGGACCCCCACGGCAGACATCAATTCTTCAACATCAAAATTGGTGGCCTGAGGAGTCCATACAGTACATGTCAGCTCCCTGATTGACAGGATGATAGAATTTCTTTACAACTTTCAGTGACATTGGTACCAAACATTTACTTTATTCAATTACACAGCACCTTCATTCAGCAATCTAGTTTGTGTCATGCTATTGAGTACATTGTTAGTGCTGGTAGACTTGACTAACAAACCTTTATTTACTCCATATTGCTTTCATGGTAAGTTTGCTATTTTTCTGTAATTCTGTCTAAAAATATCTTTGCCTGCTGTACGCTATGGTTCATTACAATATGCATTAAAATGTGTTAAAATATATGCTCTTCACTGCATTACCATGTATTTCTCTTGAAAGTCCTGAAAGTATGCTGGAAAAGTTATCCAGGTCATGTTTCTGTGACACATTGGAGTTGACTTACTAAAGGCAAATAGACTGTGCACTTTAAAAGTGCAGTCACACTAATTTTCCCCAGATCTTAATAAATGTGGTAAAGTTTCAATTTGTATCGATGACTCAATCAGGTGCAAAGAAAAAAATCGGCATTTCTGCTTGCACATTATTGGATGCTGCAAATCGCAAATTTACTAAGCTTATTTACTAAGCTCTTGGGAAAACAAGTGCAACTGCACTTGCAAAGTGCACCGTCTATTTGCCTTCAGTAAATCAATCCCATTAAATGGCACTGCACAGGTCTAAACAGAGCTCAATTACTTGCATTATGACCTTGTGTTTTTGAGCAGTGCCCCTATGGTAGCTAACTGAGTTCTATCCAAGGGAACATAGCCTTTAACTTTGCAGTTTTAGTATAGCCAGCGATCTTTTAAAACACAGACTATAAAGAAAAATTAAAATCTGATAACACTGCAAGCTGTTTAAACAATACATCTGCATGTTGTTTTGTGAGGTACTTGGACTTCCTACTTCCAACATTCTACATCTCAGAAAGCACACTGCAGCCTTCCAGTGCATTCTTAAACACTTTTTCTGTTTCTTTAAACATGTCTTGCTCTGGGCTGATAATGAACAACATATTTGTGGCCTGGGTGGTGTCAGCCCTGCCAAGTTGTCATGCTGTAAAGGAAAAGAGGTTTAACCACCTCAATACAGGGCACTTTCACCCCCTTCCTGCCCAGGCCATTTTTCAGCTGTCAGCGCTGTCACACTTTGAATGACAATTGCGCAGTCTTGCAACTCTGTATCCAAATGAAATTGTTATCATTTTTTCCCCACAAATGGAGCTTTCTTTTGGTGGTATTTGATCACCTCTGCGGTTTTTATTCCTTGCGCTATAAACAAAAGAAGAGTGACAAGTTTGAAAAAAACACAATATTTTTTACTTTTTGCTATAATAAATATCCAATTTTATTTTTTTAAACAAATGTTTTCCTCAGTTTAGGCCAATATGTATTCTACATATTTTTGGTAAAAAAAAAATGAGCAGACAAAAAAGTAGCAGATAATAGTGAAACCGTTGTCCAATAGCCAAGCCTTGCCCAATAATCAAGCCTTTAGGATTTAATCACAAGTTTATACAACAATCATTAACTTGAGCAAACTATGAAATGTTATATTCTGATCTGTTAACATTGTTTATTCTTTATCTTTGGATATAAACAGTAACGACATCCAAAATAATTAGCTTGTAGTGTAAAACTCTTTTCTGCATAATATTTAGTATTAAAACATCAAAAGTATTCCCCCACAGCCAAAAACATTTAAAGTGGAGTTCCAGCGGGGGGGGGGGGGGGATTAATATTAATATTTTAATATAAGGACACTTACCTGTCCAGGGAGCCAGCACTTGAGGGAGTCTGCATGAATACTTAGTATTTCAAACCGCGTGGTTTTATTTTAATTTATTTTTTCTTTCTTTCCATTAACTAATTTTAATTACCTCGGTTAATAAAATGTTATGTGAAACTATATTTTTCTAAGCACAAAGGGAAGCAATATGATGAACTGATGAACCGCTGTCACTATGGGAACCCGGATGCCATCTGACATAAATACGGAGACTATGGCATCTCGGGGATATCCTTGAGAAAGTCACGTGGTCTGTGACGTAATGCGTGGGAGGAGCTAGTGAGGCAAACTGCTGCTACAACTAAACAGTATGACAGCAGCTGCTCTCTGAAAGAGCTTTGTTCACAGCGACTGATTGTAACCTTTGTGCTGAACGTACACCGGGCTTTTGTGAGTGTATCACTATGGTGCTTATTTCTCTCTTGGTTATTTAGCTCACTGCGCAATGATACATTTATATTTTTGTTTTGCATATTCATCTCCTGCTGAGATTAACACATTAGTGAAACAAAACGCTATTCATCACTTATTTATCTTTCATTTTATTCTTTTTATCTCACATGTGGAGCCACTGCTTTAGGGGAAGCGTTCGATTTATACAGCATTGGATACTGGAGATCGCGTGTTAACCCGCATGTGAGTGGGTTGAGGCAACTGTGGCCAAACACGAGAGTGTGAGGCTTTAACAGTTGGTGAGTTTGAATTTCAGAAGGGAGTGGAATCACGTCACTGTGGTGTGGTGGATACAAGAATCACTGTGTTTTCTTTGGGAGATTTTATCACCCTTGGAACTCTTTTGATCACACTACATGTGGACTGTTTTTTTTATTTCATTAGGTTCACTATTGTTGATATAGTGATACCATCATAACACACTTGTCACGAGGTATAATTATTTTTACATCATTTTATAAATATGTTTTTTTATATATATATTGTTTTCACTGTTATTTGTTGCATTTCAGTAGGGCCATGCATGTTGCACTATTGCTCATCAATTCACTTGGTTAAGTGATTTTTCATCTCACTAGGTTTTTTATGTATGTTCATTCATATCATACAGATCATCTATTTCACATATGTTTTTTTCATTTCACCATATATGTTGATAAGTTTAACTTATGCTTCAACACTAGTTCAAGGTGATTTACACTGGTTTAGTCACGATACTGTATTATATATGGATTATCATTAGTCATTAATTTTAGTTCACGTAGTTCATCATTATCTCACTTTACGTTGTTAGTAGTGATTTTTTGTGCTAGCGCCACTATCCATTCTTACATTTATTGGGGGTTGGATTCAGACCACACATTCTTTCTCTAAGTGGCAGCTTGATTTTTGTGATTTTTTACCATCTAGAGCGCAGTGGTGGTATTACGGGCTTAGGCGGGTATACCTGTATACCAACAGTTTCTACATAAAGATGGCCTAAGCTATAAGAAGATTGCCAAGACCCTGAAACTGAGCTGCAGCACAGTGGCCAAGACCTAACAGCGGTTTAACAGGACAGGTTCTACTCAGAACAGGCCTCGTCATGGTCGATCAAAGAAGTTGAGTGCACGTGCTCAACGTCATATCCAGAGGTTGTCTTTGGGAAATAGACGTATAAGTGCTGCCAGCATTGCTGCAGAGGTTGAAGGGGTGGGGGTCAGCCTGTCAGTGCTCAGACCATATGCGTCATATTGGTCTGCATGGCTGTTATCCCAGAAGGAAGCCTCTTCTAAAGATGATGCACAAGAAAGCCCGCAAACAGTTTGCTGAAGAAAAGCAGACTAAGGACATGGATTACTGGAATCATGTTCTGTGGTCTGATGAGACCAAGATAAACTTATTTGTTTCAGATGGTGTCAAGCGTGTGTGGTGGCAACCAGGTGAGGAGTACAAAGACAAGTGTGTCTTGCCTACAGTCAAGCATGGTGGTGGGAGTGTCATGGTCTGTGGCTGCATGCGTGCTGCCGGCACTGGGGAGCTACAGTTCATTGAGGGAACCATGAGTGCCAACATGTACTGTGACATACTGAAGCAGAGCATGATCCCCTCCCTTCGGATACTGGGCCGCAGGGCAGTATTTCAACATGATAATGACAGCAAACACACCTCCAAGATGACCACTGCCTTGCTAAAGAAGCTGAGAGTAAAGGTGATGGACTGGCCAAGCATGTCTTCAGACCTAAACCCTATTGAGCATCAGTGGGGCATCCTCAAACGGAAGATGGAGGAGCGCAAGGTCTCTAACATCCACCAGCTCCTTGATGTCCTCATGGAAGAGGGAAAGAGGACTCCAGTGGCAACCGGTGAAGCTCTGTTGAACTCCATGCCCAAGAGGTTTAAGGCAGTGCTGGAAAAAATTATTATTATTATACAGGATTTATATAGCGCCAACAGTTTATGCAGCGCTTTACAATATAAAAGGGAGACAATACAGTTATAATACAATAAAATACAAGAGGATTAAGAGGGCCCTGCTCAGAAGAGCTTACAATCTAATTGGGTGGGGCAGGTGGTACAAAAGGTTGTAACTGTGGGGAATGAGCTGGTGGAAGTGGTAGGAGATTAGTTGGAGACGTGATAGGCTTTCCTGAAGAGATACGTTTTCAGGGATCGCCTGAAGGTAGCAAGAGTAGAAGATAGCCGGATAGATGGAGGTAGCGAGTTCCAGAGGATGGGAGAGGCTATGGAGAAATCCTGGAGACGAGCATGGGAGGAGGAGATAAGAGAGCTTGGAAGCAGGAGGTCTTGAGAAGAGCGGAGAGGTCAATTTGGGTGATATTTGGAGACTAGTGATGTAGCTCGGGGCAGAGTTGTGAATGGCTTTGTATGTTGTGGTTAGTATTTTGAATTTAATTCGCTGGGTAATTGGGAGCCAGTGTAGGGATTGGAGTAGAGGGTTGGCAGACACTGAGCGGTTGGTAAGGTGGATAAGTCTGGCAGCAGCATTCATGATAGACTGAAGAGGGGATAGCCTATGGAGAGGTAGGCCAATGAGAAGGGAGTTGCAATAGTCAAGGCGAGAGATAACAAGGGACTGAATGAGCAGCTTGATGGTTTCATTTGTTAAAAAGGGGCGAATTTTAGAGATGTTACGGAGGTGAATTCTACAAACTTTTGACAACAATTGGATTTGAGGCTGAAATGACAAGTCAGAGTCTAGTATTACACCTAGTACTCTGGCATGAGGGGAGGGACTGATGGTTGTATTGTTGATTTTGATGGAAAAGTCATGGAGGGGGGCACGGGCGGGGGGAATATTAATAGCTCAGTTTTAGAGAGATTTAGTTTAAGGAAGTGGTGCGACATCCATGCTGATATGTCAGTTAGTAAGTTATTAATGCGAGAGGAGACTGAAGGAGTGAGGTGAGGAGTAGACAGATAGATTTGGGTGTCATCAGCGTATAAGTGGTATTGGAAGCTGTGGGCGGTTATTAGGTGACCAAGGGAGGAGGTGTAGATAGAGAAGAGAAGGGGTCCAAGAACCGAGCCTTGGGGGACCCCCACAGAAAGGGGCAATGGAGAGGAGGAGACAGAATTGTAGGTGACACTGAAGGAGCGCTGTGATAAATAGGCAGAGAACCAGGATAGAGCAGAATCTCGGAGGCCAAGAGAATGTAGTTTATTGAGAAGGAGCGAGTGGTCAACAGTATCAAAGGCCGCAGAGAGGTCAAGTAGTAGGAGTATGGAGTACTGGCTGTTGGTTTTAGCAGTTAGTAAATCGTTAGTGAGTTTTAGTAAGGCAGTTTCCGTGGAGTGGTGCGAGCGAAAGCCAGACTGTAAGGGTACCAAAAATATTTGTTAGAGGGCAGGGACAGTTAACCCATTAGCACCACATCCCTGGTAAATAAAATACAAAAGGAAAAAAGGGGGTTGGGGTATGAATACCCCTGGGATTTTTAAGGTGCTTTTCAAAATTTTTTTGGGTAAATCAGTAGAGAAGTATATTAACCTCAAAGAAAAGAAAAAGATCACTGTATGCAAATTGCCAAACTGACTAATAGATTTCTTGATTAATATCTTTAATGATTAGGAGTAATAACAAAACACATCATCTAAGAACATGCACAATTTTGAACAAACATGATCAAATAGTGACATAATTAAAATTTGAAACCACTTTGCGATACCAATCTCAACATGTTTCGCTCAATATCTGAGCTTCATCAGGAGTTTTTTGGTACAGGTGTGGCATACTAAAATAAAACAGAAGAAGAGACAAAACAAAAATAAATACAATGCTTACAAAACACTTATAAGATATTAATTTATCAGAAAAATCGAATTCAATTAAATATTGCTAGAAAAAGATCAACTGGTGTACATATATTTGCATACAGACAAAATACATGGGTAGATTGTCGCATCTAGCCTACAAGTCTATACTAATAATAATCTGGTCAAAGTAAATAAAGAAATAGGAATTCATTGAATACTGTACATTCATTCGTTTCTAGGTCCACAAAGGGAAGAGACACCCATGTGGATCTAGGGACAGTACAACAACATGAAAGAAATCAAAAGGAGTAGGGGTTCGCTTACCCAAGCCAAAACAGATTTAAAGGTGAATAGTAGACACATAAGTGGTAAAGGTATATACAGTGCCGTGGCTCAAATGCCAATCAAATGGATGCGTCTCACCCGTCTAAGGCCTCCCAAAACGTTTATTTGGTCCACAGAGGGGCCCAAGCATAAAGTAACTGAAATGAAATAATTAACAGAAGAATAAAGAGATATTTTTCTAAGTACAGGGACCAATGGCGGGGAAGTAAAGCAGTCGGTGAAGTAAAGTAGTGAAAATGTCAAAAAATTACCTTCTGGGTTGAATCAAGGGTACATGTTCGAGGCTAGAAAAGCCATATGAACAAAGGCATAGAGGAGGACAATACTCCAGTTTCACCACACGGTGGCAGTCAAAGAGAACAACCCTTGAGAGCCAGATCAGAAAATCCAAATGTATGCTGCCCCATTAAACTAGAAAAAACAAATAAATAAATAAAGACAATAAAACAAATTGCTCTAGAGAGCATTGTCTTGTTCATCATACCATTAAACCAATCCCCAATAAGGAGCGTAGCCCCCTTCGGACAAGGAGTTTAGCTTACCTGAGAGGTAGGGTGGATGTGTATGGAAGGGGAGAGCGGCATATACCTCCCCTTGCAGCCTCAGCGCCACTGTCAGAAGGTAGCGGCTGGGAAGCCGAACTATATAGACCCCTCCAAACCGATGGCGTCTGGCGTCACCATCGGAAAGCGGACGTGTTGTGAGGCACCTCCCCCAGGATTTTTGTGGCCAATGGATACCAAGAGGGGCGAGACCAAGTATCGAAAAAAATCCCAAATAAGGCTGACGTCGAATCTTCCGTCGCTTGTTTCGACGGTAGTGAATTGGCGCATGCGCACGCCGGGAAGGGACGTTGTTAGAGCCCTATTGCCGCGCAAGCGTACTGCAGACCGGAAAAAGGGCTGGATACACCAGCCCTAGAGAAAAACAATATTATCCGAAGCAGGACGAAAGGACAAGTAAACGGTCAGCCATGTTGACTGTGGGAAATCGGAAGGGAAAGAAAAAGGAGTATGAACAATGTATATATAAACCTTTTGACAATAATCTTATCAAAAAAGAGTATTAAATATTAATAAATAACCAGCAGGTAGCTAAGACCTAATCTGATATATTTAATACCAATGAGTTATCCCAATTTTGGCAGGATCAAGGAGAAGGTGAAAAGGAATGTGGAAAAATAAAAATAAAATTGAAATAAAATGAAATAAACAAACAAATTTCGCCGGATTGGCCATCAGGCACATACATCCAGAAGGGGGAGTTTTTAATACCTCTAGGGCCCCCAGGGGAGGGCAATTGATTATTTACCCCACACCCTAAGTGCCCGTGGCGTCCGTGTGGACCAATGCAAAAAACGGAACTAAGGAAGGAACCTCACAAATGACGGAGAGACGCTAAATATTTAGTTTAGACCATGGATATATATGTATTGAAAAAAAGGGGACAATACCATCTCCGTCTGTGTTGGCTTGGAAGGGAAACCCCACTTTTTATGAAAACAACAAGATTGAAAAGCTATATGGTGAGAATCAAGCTATCACCACCAGTGAATTGTTCCCCACGCGAGAATGTACCCTAAAAACAGATCTAGAGGGGTATGTCACCGAAATTCTAAAAACTAAGGAGAAAAAGTTTGTGAGAGACAAACTTGCTTATGACAACAACCAAGCTTACCATTGGGGGCAAAGAAACAGCAAAGCAAAGAGACGTACCTACCAAACACGCAGCTTTAGACAACAACAAGGGGGGAACCAAATGAATCGGATTCATCTATTTCCTCTGCTTCCTCCTCCCAGGCACGGAGTACCAGAAGCTCCACTAGCCAGGAGACAACAAAGGGTGTGAAGGACCATACCAACACGGGCACAGTTAAGCACACCCCGCACACGAAAGCCCCAATGGTTACTCGAGCCAACTCGACAAAAGGTTCGTCCACTTGCGCACCGAGCCACCCGGAAACATCTACGAGCACCCCCTCTACGAACACTCCTTCCCTCCCCCTGTCTCCCAGGTTGCAAGTAAGTAACACTATTTCTGCACCTACACATGTGGATTTTCGTCCAGCTCCGATATTTGCTCAACCGGTGACGGACGTCAAAAAGGCAGGGCCTTTGGAGACACCGGCGAAAGGGACGCGGATAACTTCGAAGTAATTAATTTATCTTCCTATACTCTTTCAGCTGAACAAATATCAGTTCTTAAATTAGGTTTAACCTTCTGCCCCACGCAGAGGGTTGACCAATTTGAATTGATTAAGGACATCAATCTCTTTTCACGAAGGTTGATGTTTAAGATAATTTTTGACAAACCAAGTCCATCTCCCAATGACCAGTCCCTTAGGGACCCTGCCTGGCGTGATATGACCATTGCAGATATAAAAGCCTTAGAGGAGTTGATGGAGCTGTGGGAGGAGGGTGGTCTCGAGGAGAGTGATCTAATGGAGGCGGATTCTCTCTTGACCGGCTCAGACCCCCCTCCTCCCCCACCCCCATCCTCCCCATCTTCCCTTTTACCACGTCCTCTATCCAAACCTAGGGAATACAAGTCGAAATCTCGCACTTTCCCGACCCTTCAGGGTAACCTCAATGTTTGGGCATTCACTAAACAAGTTACTAATGAAATCTCTCAAACCAAATGGAAGAATATATCCAGATCAAACCTATCTGCTTCCCAACTAGAGGCCCTTAAACTCCTACAGAACAACAATGATATAGTGATCAAACCGTCTGATAAAGGCGGGAATTTGGTCATTATGGACAAAGCCCACTATGAGACCATGGTTGCGGCCATAGTCAGGAACAATCAGTGGTATCGTAAGGTTTCCCCCAGCTACCTAACCCTGATAACTACTCGATATAAGCACTTGATAGGCTCGGCCTACCATAAAGGTTTGATCACAAAAAACACTTACGAATTCCTCAATGTAGGTGCACCACGTACTCCAACTCTGTATGCCCTTCCAAAAATACATAAGAACCCCAAAATGCCTCCCGGCAGACCAATTGTGTCGGGAAATGGGTCCCTTACGGAGATGGCAAGCAAATTAGTGGATGACTTTCTGAGGCCCCATGTGGAGGGCCTGACGTCCTATCTTCAGGACACGGGGGATCTCCTCCGCATGTTGGATGGGGTTGCTATACCCCCTGGCTCTTGGCTAGTGGCTCTTGATGTGGAAGCCCTCTACAATTCTATCCCTCATGAATTGGGGGTGGAGGTTGTGGGGGGCTTCCTATCTGAGGATCCGGATGCCTCGGTTGAATATAACCGATTCATCTTGGATCTTCTGTTCTTCATCTTGTCCAATAATGTTTTCTTGTTCGGAGGCTCTCACTACCTCCAGATACAGGGAGTGGCTATGGGGACCAAGTGTGCCCCTGCCTATGCCAACCTGTATCTGGGGGGGTGGGAGCGTGAGCTGTTTTTCAGGGAGGACATGCAGGCGTTTTTTGAGCATGTCCTAACATGGAAGCGATTCATCGATGACGTCTTTTTTATTTGGCAGGGTAACAAATCCAACCTTCTTGCCTTCCTTGAGAGTCTGAAGGTCAACAGATACAATTTGAAATTCACATTTGAAATGAACCAACATCGGTTGACCTTTTTAGACGTTCAGGTATTGGTAGACGACGAAGGCAACATTGGAACCACCCTATACCGAAAACCCTCAGCGGGCAATACGGTATTACATGCCACAAGCTCACATCCCATTCCATTGATCAATAATTTACCCTATGGGCAATATCTTAGGTTAAGACACAATTGTAGCACTGATTTAGATTTTGAACATCAAGCCAAACTGCTGCAGTCTCGTTTGAGCCAACGAGGCTACAGCAAAAAGTGTCTGAAAAGGGCTTATCTAAAAGCCAAGAGCCAAAAGAGATCCCTACTCATACATCAAGCCAGACCCACTAAGACAGATTCTAGTGTCAGACTAATCACCAGATTTTCAGGCCAACAAAAGCAAGTCCGGGATATCATTCAAAAACATTGGTACCTCCTAATGGGAGACGAGAAAGTATCAAAGCATTTAAAACCATATCCGGAGATCACGTTTAGAAGATCCAAATCTCTGAAGGATACTTTAGTACATAGCCATTATGACAGCACCATACAATCAAAAACAGAATCCCGCAAGGGGTGTAGACCTTGTCATAAATGTCCCTTTTGTAGATTCATCCACTCTGCAAGAGGTATTATGCTCCCCAATGGTCGTCATTACAAACCCAATTTTTCAGTGACGTGTCAATCCATTGGGATTGTATAGATCATGATGTGTGAATGCCATGGATTCTACATAGGCAAAACTAAACGTCCCTTCTTTTGTAGGATCAGGGACCATGTGTCCCTGGTTCTGAAAAAGAAAATGGAGACGCCCATTAGTAGACATATGGGGCTGCATCACGATTTTGACAGCAACAAAATGCATTTTTTTGCGTTGGAATTTGTTCCCCCAGGGGAGCGTGGGGGGAATTATGATAAAATACTTTTACAACGCGAGACCCGTTGGATACACACTCTGTCCGCTTTAAAACCCCCAGGTCTCAATGATGCATTGAGTTTCAAACCATTTCTCTAGTCCTTTTTTATTCAATTATCTTTGTCTATTTCATTATACATATGTGTTGTTTCCGGTCTTGCTTTTCAAACTTGCTTCAACAAATTGTTTAATACACAATTTCACTTAAATACAACAATTTTTGTAAATATTTCTCTGTATGTGGTTTTTTCCAGGTTGTTTTCATAAAAAGTGGGGTTTCCCTTCCAAGCCAACACAGACGGAGATGGTATTGTCCCCTTTTTTTCAATACATATATATCCATGGTCTAAACTAAATATTTAGCGTCTCTCCGTCATTTGTGAGGTTCCTTCCTTAGTTCCGTTTTTTGCATTGGTCCACACGGACGCCACGGGCACTTAGGGTGTGGGGTAAATAATCAATTGCCCTCCCCTGGGGGCCCTAGAGGTATTAAAAACTCCCCCTTCTGGATGTATGTGCCTGATGGCCAATCCGGCGAAATTTGTTTGTTTATTTCATTTTATTTCAATTTTATTTTTATTTTTCCACATTCCTTTTCACCTTCTCCTTGATCCTGCCAAAATTGGGATAACTCATTGGTATTAAATATATCAGATTAGGTCTTAGCTACCTGCTGGTTATTTATTAATATTTAATACTCTTTTTTGATAAGATTATTGTCAAAAGGTTTATATATACATTGTTCATACTCCTTTTTCTTTCCCTTCCGATTTCCCACAGTCAACATGGCTGACCGTTTACTTGTCCTTTCGTCCTGCTTCGGATAATATTGTTTTTCTCTAGGGCTGGTGTATCCAGCCCTTTTTCCGGTCTGCAGTACGCTTGCGCGGCAATAGGGCTCTAACAACGTCCCTTCCCGGCGTGCGCATGCGCCAATTCACTACCGTCGAAACAAGCGACGGAAGATTCGACGTCAGCCTTATTTGGGATTTTTTTCGATACTTGGTCTCGCCCCTCTTGGTATCCATTGGCCACAAAAATCCTGGGGGAGGTGCCTCACAACACGTCCGCCTTCCGATGGTGACGCCAGACGCCATCGGTTTGGAGGGGTCTATATAGTTCGGCTTCCCAGCCGCTACCTTCTGACAGTGGCGCTGAGGCTGCAAGGGGAGGTATATGCCGCTCTCCCCTTCCATACACATCCACCCTACCTCTCAGGTAAGCTAAACTCCTTGTCCGAAGGGGGCTACGCTCCTTATTGGGGATTGGTTTAATGGTATGATGAACAAGACAATGCTCTCTAGAGCAATTTGTTTTATTGTCTTTATTTATTTATTTGTTTTTTCTAGTTTAATGGGGCAGCATACATTTGGATTTTCTGATCTGGCTCTCAAGGGTTGTTCTCTTTGACTGCCACCGTGTGGTGAAACTGGAGTATTGTCCTCCTCTATGCCTTTGTTCATATGGCTTTTCTAGCCTCGAACATGTACCCTTGATTCAACCCAGAAGGTAATTTTTTGACATTTTCATTACTTTACTTCACCGACTGCTTTACTTCCCCGCCATTGGTCCCTGTACTTAGAAAAATATCTCTTTATTCTTCTGTTAATTATTTCATTTCAGTTACTTTATGCTTGGGCCCCTCTGTGGACCAAATAAACGTTTTGGGAGGCCTTAGACGGGTGAGACGCATCCATTTGATTGGCATTTGAGCCACGGCACTGTATATACCTTTACCACTTATGTGTCTACTATTCACCTTTAAATCTGTTTTGGCTTGGGTAAGCGAACCCCTACTCCTTTTGATTTCTTTCATGTTGTTGTACTGTCCCTAGATCCACATGGGTGTCTCTTCCCTTTGTGGACCTAGAAACGAATGAATGTACAGTATTCAATGAATTCCTATTTCTTTATTTACTTTGACCAGATTATTATTAGTATAGACTTGTAGGCTAGATGCGACAATCTACCCATGTATTTTGCCTGAATGCAAATATATGTACACCAGTTGATCTTTTTCTAGCAATATTTAATTGAATTCGATTTTTCTGATAAATTAATATCTTATAAGTGTTTTGTAAGCATTGTATTTATTTTTGTTTTGTCTCTTCTTCTGTTTTATTTTAGTATGCCACACCTGTACCAAAAAACTCCTGATGAAGCTCAGATATTGAGCGAAACATGTTGAGATTGGTATCGCAAAGTGGTTTCAAATTTTAATTATGTCACTATTTGATCATGTTTGTTCAAAATTGTGCATGTTCTTAGATGATGTGTTTTGTTATTACTCCTAATCATTAAAGATATTAATCAAGAAATCTATTAGTCAGTTTGGCAATTTGCATACAGTGATCTTTTTCTTTTCTTTGAGGTTAATATACTTCTCTACTGATTTACCCAAAAAAATTTTGAAAAGCACCTTAAAAATCCCAGGGGTATTCATACCCCAACCCCCTTTTTTCCAGACTGTAAGGGGTCAAGAAGGTTATTTTCACTGAGGTAGCAGCTAAGACGGTTGTAGACTAAGCGTTCTAGAAGTTTAGAGGTGAATGGGAGCAATGAGTTGGGTCTTAAGTTGTTCAGGTTGGTAGGGTCCAGTGAGAGCTTTTTAAGAATGGGAGTGATCTGAGCATGTTTTAGAGGGGAGGGGAAGATGCCACTAGAGAGGGAGAGATTGAAGATGTGGGTGAGGGAGCATAGGATAGAAGAAGAGGGTGACCGTAGTAGTTGTGAGGGAACAGGATCCAAGGGACAATTGGTTAGGTGGGCATCCGAAAAAATTTTTGTAACCTCTTCAGTCGTAGCCAATTCAAAAGAGGAGAGTGTTGAATGGGTTGCTAGGCAAGGTATTTTGGGTGAGGAAGACGTGGAGATGCCCTCACGAATTGCATCGATCTTGTCTTTAAAGTGATTGGCAATCTCTTGCGCAATGGTGACCACACAAAATATTGACACTTTGGGCCCAATTTCGACATTTTTACTAAGTGGTGTACTCACTTTTGTTGCCAGCAGTTTAGACATTATTGGCTGTGTGTTGAGTTATTTTGAGGGGACAGCAAATTTACACTGTTATACAAGCTGTACATTCACTACTTTACATTGTAGCAAAGTGTAATTACTTCAGTGTTGTCACATGAAAAGATATAATAAAATATTTACAAAAATGTGAGGGGTGTACTCACTTTTGTGAGATACAGTATATATATACTAATACAGATTTCAAAATTAATAGAATATGTATTATATTTTATATATATATATGGGTAAATAGGGAACATCGCTCACCATTAATGTAGTGAAGAGACAGTGATAGAAAAGCTGTAGCACTGAACTAGTTTGCCAGGATTTCTCAAGCAGCTGTACTGTGCCACTCGCCAGTAACACACTGTTGCACTAAGCTAAATACAATAAAAGCAGTTTGCCAAGATTTCATTAGCAGCTGTAGTTTGCATGCACAGAATAAATCAGTCTCTCTTATGACTGAATGAACTGTACCTACGAGAGGTGGAGAAGATACATAAGTGATGAGGACAAAAATAAAAGGAGCCACATGTTAAAAAAAAGAACTGAGGAGTTAAATAAAAGAAAAATAGATTGAAACCAGTATTCAGCAATAATGATAAATTATTTAATTGAAAGCATATAATATCTCAAAGTGGAGGCCACAGGGTTTTAATGAGCCCATGTGAAAAATCCAGAGTTTTGTTTTAGACATAAGACTAATGAGATCACCCCCTTTGGCACCTTTACAGTAAGGGAAAAAAGTATTTGATCCCCTGCTGGTTGTGTAAGGTTGCCCACTGACAAAGAAATGATCAGTGTATAATTTTAATGGTAGGTTTATTTTAACAGTAACAGACAGAATAACAACATAAATATCCAAAAAAACATTTAAAAAAATTATAAATTGATTTGCATTTTAGTGAGCAAAATAAGTATTTGTTCCTCTATCAATCAGCAAGATTTCTGGCTCCCAGGTGTCTTCTACACAAAAAACAAGCTGAGATTAGGAGCACTCTAATTAAGGGAGTGCTCCTAATCTCAGCTTGTTACCTGTATAATAGACACCTGTCCACAGAAGCAATCAATCAGATTCCAATTTCTCTACCATTGCCAAGACCAAACAGTTGTCCAAGCATGTCAGGGACAACATTGTAGACCTACACAAGGCTGGAATGGGCTACAAGACCATTGCCAAGCAGCTTTGTGAACAGCTTGGTGAGAGGATGACTACAGTTGGTGCGATTTATCACAAATGGAAGAAACACATAATAACTGTCAATCTCCCTCGTTTGGGGCTCCATGCAGGATCTCCTCTCATGGAGTTTCAATGTTCATGAGAACGGTGAGGAATCAGCCCAGAATTACACAAGAGAATCCTGCTCAAGAAAGCACACGTACAGGCCCGTCTGAAGTTTGCTAATGAACATCTGAATGATTCAGAGGAGAACTGGGTAAAAAGTGTTGTGGTCAGATGAGACCAAAATCAACCTCTTTGGCATCAACTCAACTCGCTGTGTTTGGAGGAGGAGGAATGCTGCCTATGACCCCAAGAACACCACTCCCACGTCAAACATAAAAAAGAAAACATTATGCTTTGGGGGTGTTTTTCTGCTAAGGGGACAGGACAACTTCAAAGCATCAAAAGGACGATGGATGGGGCCATATATCGTCAAATCTTGGGTGAGAACCTCCTTCCCTCAGACAGGGTAATGAAAATAAGTCGTGGATGGGTATGCCAGCATGGCAATGACCCAAGGCAACAAAGGAGTGGTTCAAGAAGAAGCACATTAGGATCCTGGAGTGACCTAGATAGTCTCCAGACCTTAATCCCATCGAAAATATGTGAAGGGAGCTGAAGGTTCGAGTTACCAAACGTCAGCCTGGAAACCTTAATGACTTAGAGAGGATCTGCAAAGAGTAATGGGACAAAATCCCTCCTGACATGTGTGTAAACCTGGTGGCCAACTACAATAAACGTATGACCTCTTTGATTGCCAACAAGTGTTTTGCCACCAAGTACTAAGTCATGTTTTGCGAAGGGGTCAAATACTTATTTCACTCATTTAAATGCAAATCAATGTATAACTTTTTTGAAATGCGTTTTGTGTTTTTTTGTTGTTGTTATTCTGTCTCACTCTGTTAAAATAAACCTTCCATTAAAGTTATAGACTGATCATTTCTTTTTCAGTGGGCAAATGTACAAAATCAGCAGGGGACCAAGTACTTTTTTTCCCTCATTGTATGTATTATTCTATGGCCCAATAGTCCAAGTCTTGAAGGCTTCTGTTATGTACTGTAATTCTTTATAGTCATAAAGCGGATGTTTCTTTTTGCCTAGCAGAATGCCATAAATATGTCCCCTCATTCTCTCTTTGAACTCCCATTGTGTGCAGCCAACAGTGCGTATTGTTTTTAGGAAGGGTACAGCATTCAGTAAATCACTCCTTTAATATTACCAGTTACTCAACTCTCTGATAGTGAACCACTTTTTTTTTTTTTATCTAGATGAAGGTTTTCCTCTTTTTCACTGTGTCTAATTTGTCTTTGTGCATTTGGTGTATCATATAGCCGACTTTAACTGGTAGTATACCTTCCTTTTCTTTCTTTGTTTGTTTGGCTTTCTTAAAAGGACTGACCCTAGTAGTTTATCCTTCTTCAGAATATTCCAGTATTTTCTTCTAATGTTTTAGACTTTATCGGCCTGTGAGTTGTAATTTATGAGGACACTAAAGTAAATATTTTCACATGTGGCCTCCTCCTTTGCCTCCCTTCTATTGGTGTTCATTTTAAGCAGCTCATTCCTATCCATAGTGCATATTTATTAAGCATTCTTCAGTGCGGTTACATAGTTAGTCTGGTTGAAAAAAGACACAAGTCCATCTAGTTCAACCAATACACAATCCTATACCCACAGTTGATCCCAAGGGAGGCAAAAAACCCCAGCAAAACATGATCCAGTTTACTCCTCCAGGGGAAAAAATTCCATCCTGATCCCCCAAGAGGCAATCGGATATTCCCTGTATCAACTATACCTATAAATGGTAGTATCCAGCAGTGGCGACCCGTCCATAGGGGGTGCCTGGGCACCGCCCCCCCCCCCCCCCCCCTCCAGGCAGTCACAAAAAAAAAGTAAAAAAAAAAAATTTTTAAAGCTGGCCCTTTCAAAAAAAAAAATACAAAAAAAGGTCCTTAAGTGCACTGTGTTCAGACGCCGGACACAGTGCGACCCTGGACACAGTGCACTTATGGGAAGCACCACGTCTATGCAATCACGAGATTGCAGACATGGCGCTTCAGTTGCGGGCGTGTAGCCCGCCTTGCGGTGCTTTCTGAAGTAGTATCTATTACTATGGCCAGGCGGTTTGATTGACATCTGAGTATGATGTCTCTTCCTGTTTCTCTCTCCAATTGCGCCCAGGAGAGAGGAAAAAGGAAGTATGAGAGGAACGGACCTTTCCACAGGAGACACCGCTGGAGAGGACAACACACAGCAAGGTAAGTAACTGGGGGAGGGGGTTTGATGGTGACACATGCTGCTGCAATTTGGTGGTGACACATGCTGCTGCAATTTGGTGGTGACACATACTGCAGCAATTTGTGGTGACACATGCTGCTGCAATTTGGTGACACATGCTGATGCAATTTGGTGGTGACACATGCTGCTGCAATTTGGTGGTGACACATGCTGCTGCAATTGGTGGTGACACAGGCTGCTGCAATTTGGTGGTGACACATGCTGCTGTAATTTGGTGGTGACACATGCTGCTGCAATTTGGTGGTAACACATGCTGCTGCAATTTGGTGGCACATGCTGCTGCAATTTGGTGGTGACACATGCTGCTGCAATTTGGTGACACATGCTGCTGCAATTTGGTGGTGACACATGCTGCTGCAATTGGTGGTGACACATGCTGCTGCAATTTGGTGGTGACACATGCACCTGCAATTTGGTGGTGACACATGCTGCTTCAATTGGTGGTGACACATGCTGCTGCAATTGGTGGTGACACAGGCTGCTGCAATTTGGTGACACATGCTGCTGTAATTTGGTGGTGACACATGCTGCTGCAATTGGTGGTGACACATGCTGCTGCAATTGGTGGTGACATAGGCTGCTGCAATGCGGTTACACATGCTGCAGCAATTTGGTGGTGACACATGCTGCTGCAATTTGGTGGTGACACAGGCTGCTGCATTTGGTGATGACACAGGCTGCTGCATTTGGTGGGACACAGGCTGCTGCAATTTGGTGGTGACACAGGCTGCTGCACTTGGTGATGACACAGGCTGCTGCATTTGGTGGGACACAGGCTGCTGCAATCTGGTGGTGACACAGGCTGCTGCAATTGGTGGTGACACATGCTGCTGCAATTGGTGGTGACACATGCTGCTGCAATTGGTGGTGACACATGCTGCTGCAATTGGTGGTGACACACGCTGCTGCAATTTGGTGTTGACACATGCTGCTGTAATTGGTGGTGACACGTGCTGCTGCATTTGGTGGGACACAGGCTGATGCATTGGGTGGTGACACAGGCTGCTGCATTTGGTGGGACACAGGCTGCATGTAAGGAGGGACTCCGCTGGGGGCACCTGATGTAAGGAGGGACTCCGCTGGGGACACCTGATGGCATCTGGTGGCAGGCGACGTGGCTAGTGACACACTCAGGGCTCCCACTGATTCTGCATTATGGTGAGTTGAATGATTTAATTTTATATTACAATGTAATAATAGAAATAATGCGCTTCAATCATCCTGACACCATAACAACCATGGTGCCGGGATGATTAAAGCGCTAACACCAGGTGTTTGGAGCATCTTTATCTGCTGATTGTTAAACTTTCTAGAATACACATATTTCTATTGTTGTGTAGGATCTGGGCCTGCTGTCCCTCCATCCCTCTCTCCCTCTCCCTCCATCCCTCGTTCAACTCAGACACTAACCACACTACCTTAGAGCCGTGCCCACTATTTCGCTGAAACCACGCCCATTTTTACCAAGTGGGAGGGGTCAAAAAGGAAGGGCGGGGTCTGGCGCCCCCATGATAAAATTTAACCAGCCGCCACTGGTATCCAGTTGTATTACAGTATGTACATTTAGGAAAGAATCTAGGCCTTTTTTAAAGCATGTCAAAGGGGGGTTGTGACCAATCCACATATTATTACCAAGAGAGCACCGACATGCCTCCATCCCAATAAATATGTGAAAAAGTGGGGGGACAGAAGCGGGACTTTGTATGAGGCACGTGGGTGAATATATTGGGCTAAATGCTGAGTGTTGAGATGTAAATAATGAAGTCAATATAGGTTCCACAAATGGTATTGAAGCGTAATCATGATATAAAAGGTTTTAATGGCATGTGCATTTGGGCCAAATACAATCGAAGGAGAACACATATAAGATCCTGATAAAAGCGTATTGGCAACAATGTATAACAGGCAAAGTTCATGAATTGATAATACAGTAATAATAACACATATACATGGTACATTACATAGGTGCATCAATAGATCTAAACTCAACGCGTTTCATGGCTTGTAACCAATCGTCAGGAGTCCGATGCCATTTAACTAAATCAGAAAAATAAAATACCTATTAATGTGTGAGCAGATGTATGTAAGGGAGATATACTGGAAATGTAATCTTCCGTATACTCACAAGTTGCGCATTGATCGATAGTGATAATGTGTTCAAATACGATATCAGTCTGGGTCCATAGAGTCTCACCCGGGGTTGAGGCAGAGAGCATACCCCAAAAAGGGCCGCCAGCACGGCAGCCAATATGACAGAGGCACCCATGGAGACCGGCAGTCAGGGACATCTGGCGGGGCCAAGGAATGTGGATGAGCTGGGGAAAAAAAAACGATGGTGATGAGGAAGGGTGTGTAGATGGGTGGGTGAGTGATGATGGGATCAGTGAAAGCAGTGTGGGATAGCCATAGATGTGTAAAGGAAGGCTTGAGTGGATCAGATGTGAGGGTGATGGGAGGGAATGGATGTGTGTGCAACAGGAGGTCATTACTGTGATGGGTGAGCGTGAGTGACAGAAGGTATGAAAGTTACCTGTGTGGTGAGTGGGCCAGCCGAGCCAGAAGTCCGGATGAGTGATGGGGTCATGGGATGCCCGGCCAAAGGCAGCCATATAATGCCGTGGACATGAGGTGCACTCACGCCAACGTCATGCGCGGGCGTGATGACGCGGCAAGGGGAGGGAGGGAAGGGCCGATGTATGCGGCCGCCCACCATACCCTGCAGCGTCTAAGCCCGGAGATGGAAAAACACTGAACGTCCCGTGTGCGACGGCATAGACGCCGCAGGCGGGATGTAGGAGGCATGACGCCGATGCGCCGAGGCAAGGGCCCGCCCACGTCGTAGACGATAGGGTGATGGGTCCTAGGCTGGGCGCATCGCAACCCCGGGAAATAGACAGGACGGATCCCGGCACATATAGTACATGAGAGACAGATGGATGACAATAATGTAAGGGAAAAAAGGGGGAGAAAAGTCTGAAGTAACTCAGGAATGAGTACAAAAGTAATATCTAAAAGCTAGCACATCTTTGCCTTGAATATAATCAATATGGCAAAGAAAGCGAAAACATATTTGCTCCCTGCATAGGATACATTCTCTATACAGGGAAGTATGAAACATAAAAAGCTTTGGCCCTGAATTTAATCAGTATTTATTTGACCAAAGCTAAGCAAAAGAAAAAAATAAAAAAAAAATAAATAAAAAAATAAAAAAAATTTAGTAAGAAATAAGATAGAAAAATATAAAGGATAAAAAAAGTAAGAGAGCTTTAGCCCTGAATTGAATCAGTTATTTGTCTGGCTAAAGAAATGAACAAAAAAGAGGAGTAGAGTAAGAACTTTAGCCCTGAATTAAATCAGTGGTTATCTGACTAAAGGGGAACAAAAAATAAAAAATAAAAAATAAAGAGGCGAAAAAAAGAGAAAAAACCAAATAGAGATTAATTGGAGGGAAAAAGGGCAATATGGTCCCTGAAAGGAAAGCAAAAGAAAGACAAAGATGGGGGAAAAAGAAGGGAGATGATAAACGAAAAATGAAAAGTGTAGCATGGGGAACGGGACCCAAATAGTGTTGAACTGTACAGGACAAGGGATGGAACTGATGTTTAATACTGTAGGGAATCAGTATACAAATGCCGTTTTGAAGAGTGCAGAGGTATGGACAGTGGGTAGTACATGCGACTCTTGCGTTGCAAACAGTTAATGAGCAGGAGTAGGACCATGGGTCTCAATCAGGTAATATACAGTATGCTAGATGGGAGAAGGGGAAGAGAAGAAGAAAGGGAGAGAACAGAAAATAATAGAGTAATAGATAGATAGTGGAATGGGGAAAAGAACAAGATGATAAGATATGGTAAATGGGTCAGTTGTGGTGCGTATGTGTAAGCATGAATAGGTGGAATAATTTGGTCACAGAAAGCGGGTGTCTACCACCCTGGTTATCATATGTCAAAGGGGGTTGTGACCAATCCACATATTATTACCAAGAGAGCACCGACATGCCTCCATCCCAATAAATATGCGAAAAAGTGGGGGGACAGAAGCGGGACTTTGTATGAGGCACGTGGGTGAATATATTGGGCTAAATACTGAGTGTTGAGATGTAAATAATGAAGTCAATATAGGTTCCACAAATGGTATTGAAGCGTAATCATGATATAAAAGGTTTTAATGGCATGTGCATTTGAGCCAAATACAATCGAAGGAGAACACATATAAGATCCTGATAAAAGCGTATTGACAACAATGTATGACAGGGTAAGTTCATGAATTGATAATACAGTAATAATAACACATATACATGGTACATTACATAGGTGCATCAATAGATCTAAACTCAACGCGTTTCATGGCTTGTAACCAATCGTCAGGAGTCCGATGCCATTTAACTAAATCAGAAACAATAAAATACCTATTAATGTGTGAGCAGATGTATTTAAGGGAGATATACTGGAAATGTAATCTTCCGTATACTCACAAGTTGCTCATTGATCGATAGTGATAATGTGTTCAAATACGATATCAGTCTGGGTCCGTAGAGTCTCACCCGGGGTTGAGGCAGAGAGCATACCCCAAAAAGGGCCGCCAGCACGGCAGCCAATATGACAGAGGCACCCATGGAGACCGGCAGTCAGGGACATCTGGCGGGGCCAAGGATTGTGGATGAGCTGGGGAAAAAAAAACGATGGTGATGAGGAAGGGTGTGTAGATGGGTGGGTGAGTGATGATGGGATCAGTGAAAGCAGTGTGGGATAGCCATAGATGTGTAAAGGAAGGCTTGAGTGGATCAGATGTGAGGGTGATGGGAGGGAATGGATGTGTGTGCAACAGGAGGTCATTACTGTGATGGGTGAGCGTGAGTGACAGAAGGTATGAAAGTTACCTGTGTGGTGAGTGGGCCAGCCGAGCCAGAAGTCCGGATGAGTGACGGGGTCATGGGATGCCCGGCCAAAGGCAGCCATATAATGCCGCGGACATGAGGTGCGCTCACGCCAACGTCATGCGCGGGCGTGATGACGCGGCAAGGGGAGGGAGGGAAGGGCCGATGTATGCGGCCGCCCACCATACCCTGCAGCGTCTAAGCCCGGAGATGGAAAAACACTGAACATCCCGTGTGCGGCGGCATAGACGCCGCAGGCGGGATGTAGGAGGCATGACGCCGATGCACCGAGGCAAGGGCCCGCCCACGTCGTAGACGATAGGGTGATGGGTCCTAGGCTGGGCGCATCGCAACCCCGGGAAATAGACAGGACGGATCCCGGCACATATAGTACATGAAAGACAGATGGATGACAATAATGTAAGGGAAAAAAGGGGGAGAAAAGTCTGAAGTAACTCAGGAATGAGTACAAAAGTAATATCTAAAAGCTAGCACATCTTTGCCTTGAATATAATCAATATGGCAAAGAAAACGAAAACATATTTGCTCCCTTCATAGGATACATTCTCTATACAGGGAAGTATGAAACATAAAAAGCTTTGGCCCTGAATTTAATCAGTATTTATTTGACCAAAGCTAAGCAAAAGAAAAAAAAAAAAAAAAAAAAAATTAGTAAGAAATAAGATAGAAAAATATAAAGGATAAAAAAAGTAAGAGAGCTTTAGTCCTGAATTGAATCAATTATTTGTCTGGCTAAAGAAATGAACAAAAAAGAGGAGTAGAGTAAGAACTTTAGCCCTGAATTAAATCAGTGGTTATCTGACTAAAGGGGAACAAAAAATAAAAAATAAAGAGGCGAAAAAAAGAGAAAAAACCAAATAGAGATTAATTGGAGGGGAAAAGGGCAATATGGTCCCTGAAAGGAAAGCAAAAGAAAGACAAAGATGGGGGAAAAAGAAGGGAGATGATAAACGAAAAATGAAAAGTGTAGCATGGGGAACGGGACCCAAATAGTGTTGAACTGTACAGGACAAGGGATGGAACTGATGTTTAATACTGTAGGGAATCAGTATACAAATGCCGTTTTGAAGAGTGCAGAGGTATGGACAGTGGGTAGTACATGCGACTCTTGCGTTGCAAACAGTTAATGAGCAGGAGTAGGACCATGGGTCTCAATCAGGTAATATACAGTATGCTAGATGGGAGAAGGGGAAGAGAAGAAGAAAGGGAGAGAACAGAAAATAATAGAGTAATAGATAGATAGTGGAATGGAGAAAAGAACAAGATGATAAGATATGGTAAACGGGTCAGTTGTGGTGCGTATGTGTAAGCATGAATAGGTGGAATAATTTGGTCACAGAAAGCGGGTGTCTACCACCCTGGTTATCATATGTCAAAGGGGGTTGTGACCAATCCACATATTATTACCAAGAGAGCACCGACATGCCTCCATCCCAATAAATATGCAAAAAAGTGGGGGGACAGAAGCGGGACTTTGTATGAGGCACGTGGGTGAATATATTGGGCTAAATGCTGAGTGTTGAGATGTAAATAATGAAGTCAATATAGGTTCCACAAATGGTATTGAAGCGTAATCATGATATAAAAGGTTTTAATGGCATGTGCATTTGGGCCAAATACAATCGAAGGAGAACACATATAAGATCCTGATAAAAGCGTATTGGCAACAATGTATAACAGGCAAAGTTCATGAATTGATAATACAGTAATAATAACACATATACATGGTACATTACATAGGTGCATCAATAGATCTAAACTCAACGCGTTTCATGGCTTGTAACCAATCGTCAGGAGTCCGATGCCATTTAACTAAATCAGAAACAATAAAATACCTATTAATGTGTGAGCAGATGTATGTAAGGGAGATATACTGGAAATGTAATCTTCCGTATACTCACAAGTTGCGCATTGATCGATAGTGATAATGTGTTCAAATACGATATCAGTCTGGGTCCATAGAGTCTCACCCGGGGTTGAGGCAGAGAGCATACCCCAAAAAGGGCCGCCAGCACGGCAGCCAATATGACAGAGGCACCCATGGAGACCGGCAGTCAGGGACATCTGGCGGGGCCAAGGAATGTGGATGAGCTGGGGAAAAAAAAATGATGGTGATGAGGAAGGGTGTGTAGATGGGTGGGTGAGTGATGATGGGATCAGTGAAAGCAGTGTGGGATAGCCATAGATGTGTAAAGGAAGGCTTGAGTGGATCAGATGTGAGGGTGATGGGAGGGAATGGATGTGTGTGCAACAGGAGGTCATTACTGTGATGGGTGAGCGTGAGTGACAGAAGGTATGAAAGTTACCTGTGTGGTGAGTGGGCCAGCCGAGCCAGAAGTCCGGATGAGTGACGGGGTCATGGGATGCCCGGCCAAAGGCAGCCATATAATGCCGCGGACATGAGGTGCGCTCACGCCAACATCATGCGCGGGCGTGATGACGCGGCAAGGGGAGGGAGGGAAGGGCCGATGTATGCGGCCGCCCACCATACCCTGCAGCGTCTAAGCCCGGAGATGGAAAAACACTGAACGTCCCGTGTGCGACGGCATAGACGCCGCAGGCGGGATGTAGGAGGCATGACGCCGATGCGCCGAGGCAAGGGCCCGCCCACGTCGTAGACGATAGGGTGATGGGTACTAGGCTGGGCGCATCGCAACCCCGGGAAATAGACAGGACGGATCCCGGCACATATAGTACATGAGAGACAGATGGATGACAATAATGTAAGGGAAAAAAGGGGGAGAAAAGTCTGAAGTAACTCAGGAATGAGTACAAAAGTAATATCTAAAAGCTAGCACATCTTTGCCTTGAATATAATCAATATGGCAAAGAAAGCTAAAACATATTTGCTCCCTGCATAGGATACATTCTCTATACAGGGAAGTATGAAACATAAAAAGCTTTGGCCCTGAATTTAATCAGTATTTATTTGACCAAAGCTAAGCAAAAGAAAAAAATAAAAAATAAATAAATAAAAAAATAAAAAAAATTTAGTAAGAAATAAGATAGAAAAATATAAAGGATAAAAAAAGTAAGAGAGCTTTAGCCCTGAATTGAATCAGTTATTTGTCTGGCTAAAGAAATGAACAAAAAAGAGGAGTAGAGTAAGAACTTTAGCCCTGAATTAAATCAGTGGTTATCTGACTAAAGGGGAACAAAAAATAAAAAATAAAAAATAAAGAGGCGAAAAAAAGAGAAAAAACCAAATAGAGATTAATTGGAGGGAAAAAGGGCAATATGGTCCCTGAAAGGAAAGCAAAAGAAAGACAAAGATGGGGGAAAAAGAAGGGAGATGATAAACGAAAAATGAAAAGTGTAGCATGGGGAACGGGACCCAAATAGTGTTGAACTGTACAGGACAAGGGATGGAACTGATGTTTAATACTGTAGGGAATCAGTATACAAATGCCGTTTTGAAGAGTGCAGAGGTATGGACAGTGGGTAGTACATGCGACTCTTGCGTTGCAAACAGTTAATGAGCAGGAATAGGACCATGGGTCTCAATCAGGTAATATACAGTATGCTAGATGGGAGAAGGGGAAGAGAAGAAGAAAGGGAGAGAACAGAAAATAATAGAGTAATAGATAGATAGTGGAATGGGGAAAAGAACAAGATGATAAGATATGGTAAACGGGTCAGTTGTGGTGCGTATGTGTAAGCATGAATAGGTGGAATAATTTGGTCACAGAAAGCGGGTGTCTACCACCCTGGTTATCATATGTCAAAGGGGGTTGTGACCAATCCACATATTATTACCAAGAGAGCACCGACATGCCTCCATCCCAATAAATATGCGAAAAAGTGGGGGGACAGAAGCGGGACTTTGTATGAGGCACGTGGGTGAATATATTGGGCTAAATGCTGAGTGTTGAGATGTAAATAATGAAGTCAATATAGGTTCCACAAATGGTATTGAAGCGTAATCATGATATAAAAGGTTTTAATGGCATGTGCATTTGGGCCAAATACAATCGAAGGAGAACACATATAAGATCCTGATAAAAGCGTATTGACAACAATGTATAACAGGGTAAGTTCATGAATTGATAATACAGTAATAATAACACATATACATGGTACATTACATAGGTGCATCAATAGATCTAAACTCAACGCGTTTCATGGCTTGTAACCAATCGTCAGGAGTCCGATGCTATTTAACGAAATCAGAAACAATAAAATACCTATTAATGTGTGAGCAGATGTATGTAAGGGAGATATACTGGAAATGTAATCTTCCGTATACTCACAAGTTGCTCATTGATCGATAGTGATAATGTGTTCAAATACGATATCAGTCTGGGTCCATAGAGTCTCACCCGGGGTTGAGGCAGAGAGCATACCCCAAAAAGGGCCGCCAGCACGGCAGCCAATATGACAGAGGCACCCATGGAGACCGGCAGTCAGGGACATCTGGCGGGGCCAAGGATTGTGGATGAGCTGGGGAAAAAAAAAACGATGGTGATGAGGAAGGGTGTGTAGATGGGTGGGTGAGTGATGATGGGATCAGTGAAAGCAGTGTGGGATAGCCATAGATGTGTAAAGGAAGGCTTGAGTGGATCAGATGTGAGGGTGATGGGAGGGAATGGATGTGTGTGCAACAGGAGGTCATTACTGTGATGGGTGAGCGTGAGTGACAGAAGGTATGAAAGTTACCTGTGTGGTGAGTGGGCCAGCCGAGCCAGAAGTCCGGATGAGTGACGGGGTCATGGGATGCCCGGCCAAAGGCAGCCATATAATGCCGCGGACATGAGGTGCGCTCACGCCAACGTCATGCGCGGGCGTGATGACGCGGCAAGGGGAGGGAGGGAAGGGCCGATGTATGCGGCCGCCCACCATACCCTGCAGCGTCTAAGCCCGGAGATGGAAAAACACTGAACATCCCGTGTGCGGCGGCATAGACGCCGCAGGCGGGATGTAGGAGGCATGACGCCGATGCGCCGAGGCAAGGGCCCGCCCACGTCGTAGACGATAGGGTGATGGGTCCTAGGCTGGGCGCATCGCAACCCCGGGAAATAGACAGGACGGATCCCGGCACATATAGTACATGAGAGACAGATGGATGACAATAATGTAAGGGAAAAAAGGGGGAGAAAAGTCTGAAGTACCTCAGGAATGAGTACAAAAGTAATATCTAAAAGCTAGCACATCTTTGCCTTGAATATAATCAATATGGCAAAGAAAACGAAAACATATTTGCTCCCTGCATAGGATACATTCTCTATACAGGGAAGTATGAAACATAAAAAGCTTTGGCCCTGAATTTAATCAGTATTTATTTGACCAAAGCTAAGCAAAAGAAAAAAAAAAAATTTAGTAAGAAATAAGATAGAAAAATATAAAGGATAAAAAAAGTAAGAGAGCTTTAGCCCTGAATTGAATCAATTATTTGTCTGGCTAAAGAAATGAACAAAAAAGAGGAGTAGAGTAAGAACTTTAGCCCTGAATTAAATCAGTGGTTATCTGACTAAAGGGGAACAAAAAATAAAAAATAAAAAATAAAGAGGCGAAAAAAAGAGAAAAAACCAAATAGAGATTAATTGGAGGGGAAAAGGGCAATATGGTCCCTGAAAGGAAAGCAAAAGAAAGACAAAGATGGGGGAAAAAGAAGGGAGATGATAAACGAAAAATGAAAAGTGTAGCATGGGGAACGGGACCCAAATAGTGTTGAACTGTATAGGACAAGGGATGGAACTGATGTTTAATACTGTAGGGAATCAGTATACAAATGCCGTTTTGAAGAGTGCAGAGGTATGGACAGTGGGTAGTACATGCGACTCTTGCGTTGCAAACAGTTAATGAGCAGGAGTAGGACCATGGGTCTCAATCAGGTAATATACAGTATGCTAGATGGGAGAAGGGGAAGAGAAGAAGAAAGGGAGAGAACAGAAAATAATAGAGTAATAGATAGATAGTGGAATGGGGAAAAGAACAAGATGATAAGATATGGTAAACGGGTCAGTTGTGGTGCGTATGTGTAAGCATGAATAGGTGGAATAATTTGGTCACAGAAAGCGGGTGTCTACCACCCTGGTTATCATATGTCAAAGGGGGTTGTGACCAATCCACATATTATTACCAAGAGAGCACCGACATGCCTCCATCCCAATAAATATGCGAAAAAGTGGGGGGACAGAAGCGGGACTTTGTATGAGGCACGTGGGTGAATATATTGGGCTAAATGCTGAGTGTTGAGATGTAAATAATGAAGTCAATATAGGTTCCACAAATGGTATTGAAGCGTAATCATGATATAAAAGGTTTTAATGGCATGTGCATTTGGGCCAAATACAATCGAAGGAGAACACATATAAGATCCTGATAAAAGCGTATTGACAACAATGTATAACAGGCAAAGTTCATGAATTGATAATACAGTAATAATAACACATATACATGGTACATTACATAGGTGCATCAATAGATCTAAACTCAACGCGTTTCATGGCTTGTAACCAATCGTCAGGAGTCCGATGCCATTTAACTAAATCAGAAACAATAAAATACCTATTAATGTGTGAGCAGATGCATGTAAGGGAGATATACTGGAAATGTAATCTTCCGTATACTCACAAGTTGCGCATTGATCGATAGTGATAATGTGTTCAAATACGATATCAGTCTGGGTCCATAGAGTCCCCGCCAGATGTCCCCGACTGCCGGTCTCCATGGGTGCCTCTGTCATATTGGCTGCCGTGCTGGCGGCCCTTTTTGGGGTATGCTCTCTGCCTCAACCCCGGGTGAGACTCTATGGACCCAGACTGATATCGTATTTGAACACATTATCACTATCGATCAATGCGCAACTTGTGAGTATACGGAAGATTACATTTCCAGTATATCTCCCTTACATACATCTGCTCACACATTAATAGGTATTTTATTGTTTCTGATTTAGTTAAATGGCATCGGACTCCTGACGATTGGTTACAAGCCATGAAATGCGTTGAGTTTAGATCTATTGATGCACCTATGTAATGTACCATGTATATGTGTTATTATTACTGTATTATCAATTCATGAACTTTGCCTGTTATACATTGTTGTCAATACGCTTTTATCAGGATCTTATATGTGTTCTCCTTCGATTGTATTTGGCCCAAATGCACATGCCATTAAAACCTTTTATATCATGATTACGCTTCAATACCATTTGTGGAACCTATATTGACTTCATTATTTACATCTCAACACTCAGCATTTAGCCCAATATATTCACCCACGTGCCTCATACAAAGTCCCGCTTCTGTCCCCCCACTTTTTCGCTTTTTTAAAGCAGTCTACTGAGTTAGATAGAACCAGTTCTTGAGGGAATCTATTCCACATTTTCACAGCTCCTGGGTGTCCGTTTATGAAAGAGAGAAAAGCCGAGATCCTGATGTATAGTAGTGAGAGTACAGCTTGTATAACAGTGTAAATTTGCTTTCCCCTCAAAATAACTCAACACACAGCCAATGTCTAAACTGCTGACAACAAAAGTGAGTACACCCCTAAGTGAAAATGTCCAAATTGGGCCCAATTAGTCATTTTCCCTCCCCAGTGTCATGTGACTCGTTAGTGTTACAAGGTCTCAGGTGTGAATGGGGAGCAGGTGTGTTAAATTTGGTGTTATGGCTCTCATGCTCTCAAACTGGTCACTGGAAGTTCAAAGAACTCTCTGAGGATCTGAAAAAAAAATTGTTGCTCTACATAAAAATGGCCTAGGCTATAAGAATATTGCCAAGACCCTGAAACTGAACTGCAGCACGGTGGCCAAGACCATACAGCGGTTTAACAGGACAGGTTCCACTCAGAACAGACCTCACCATGGTCGACCATAGAAGTTGAGTGCACGTGCTCAGCGTCATATTCAGAGGTTGTCTTTGGGAAATAGACATATGAGTGCTGCCAGCATAGCTGCAGAGGTTGAAGAGATGGGGGGTCAGTCTGCTGGTGCTCAGACCATACGCCGCACGCTGCATCAAATTGGTCTGCATGGCTGTCGTTCCAGTATGAAGCCTCTTCTAAAGGATGAACTTATTTGGTTCAGATGGTGTCAAGCATGTGTGGCGCCAACCAGGCGAGGAGTACAAAGACCAGTGTGTCTTGCCTACAGTCAAGCATGGTGATGGGAGTGTCATAGTCTGGGACTGCATGAGTGCTGCCGGCACTGGGGAGCTACAGTTCATTGAGGAAACCATGAATGTCAGCATGTACTGTGACATACTGAAGCAGAGCATGATTCCCTCCCTTTGGAGACTGGGCCGCAGGGCAGTATTCCAACACAATAACGACCCCAGACACACCTCCAAGACGACCACTGCCTTGCTAAAGAAGCTGAGGGTAAAGGTGATGGACTAGCCAAGCATGTCTCCAGACCTAAACCCTATTGAGCATCTGTGGGGCATCTTCAAACGGAAGACAGAGGAGTGCAAGGTCTCTAACATCCACCAGCTCTGTGATGTCATCATGGAGGAGTGAAAGAGGACTCCAGTGGCAACCTGTGAAGCTCTGGTGAACTCTATGCCCAAGAGGGTTAAGGCAGTACTGCAAAATAATGGTGGCCACACAAAATATTGACACTTTGGGCCCAATTTGGACATTTTCACTTAGGGGTGTACTCACGTTTGTTGCCAGCCAGCGGTTTAGACATTAATGGCTGTGTGTTGAGTTATTTTGAGGGGGCGGCAAATTTACACTGTTATACAAGCTGTACACTCACTACTTTCCATTGTAGCAAAGTGTAATTTCTTCGGTGTTGTCACATGAAAAGAGTTAATAAAATATTTATAAAAATGCAAGGGGTGTACTCACTTTTGTAAAATAATGTGTGTGTGTATATATATATATATATATATATATATATATATATATATATATATATATATATATATATAGTGTGGACAGAAAGTATTCAGATTCCCTTAAATTTTTCACTCTTTGTTATATTGCAGCCATTTGGTAAAATCATTTAAGTTCATTTTTTTTCCTCATTAATGTACACACAGCACCCCATATTGACAGAAAAACACAGAATTGTTGACATTTTTGCAGATTTATTAAAAAAGAAAAACTGAAATATCACATGGTCCTAAGTATTCAGACCCTTTGCTGTGACACTTGTATATTTAACTCAGATGCTGTCCATTTCTTCTGAAAATCCTTGAGATGGATCTACACCTTCATTTGAGTCCAGCTGTGTTTGATTATACTGATTGGACTTGATTAGGAAAGCCACACACCTGTCTATATAAGACCTTACAGCTCACAGTGCATGTCAGAGCAAATGAGAATCATGAGGTCCAAGGAAATGCCTGAAGAGCTCAGAGACAGAATTGTGGCAAGGCACAGATCTGGCCAAGGTTACAAAAAAATTTCAGCTGCACTTAAGGCTCCAAAGAGCACAGTGACCTCCATAATCCTTAAATGGAAGACGTTTTAGATGACCAGAACCCTTCCTAGAGCTGGCTGTCCGGCCAAACTGAGCTATCAGGGGAGAAGAGCCTCGGTGAGAGAGGTAAAGAAGAACCCAAAGATCACTGTGGCTGAGCTCCAGAGATGCAGTCGGGAGATGGGAGAAAGTTGTAGAAAGTCAACCATCACTGCAGCCCTCCACCAGTCAGGCCTTTATGGCAGAGTGGCCCGACGGAAGCCTCTCCTCAGTGCAAGACACATGAAAGCCCACATGGAGTTTGCTAAAAAAAAACACCTGAAGGACTCGAAGATGGTGAGAAATAAGATTCTTTGGTCTGATGAGACCAAGATAGAACTTTTTGGCCTTAATTCTAAGCGGTATGTGTGGAGAAAACCAGGCACTGCTCATCACCTGTCCAATACAGTCCCAACAGTGAAGCATGGTGGTGGCAGCATCATGCTGTGGGTGTGTTTTTAAGCTGCAGGGGCAGGACGACTGGTTGCAATCGAGGGAATGATGAACGCGGCCAAGTACAGGGATATCCTGGACGAAAACCTTCTCCAGAGTGCTCAGGACCTCAGACTGGGCCAAAGGTTTACCTTCCAACAAGACAATGACCCTAAGCACACAGCTAAAATAACGAAGGAGTGGCTTCACAACAACTCTGACTGTTCTTGAATGGCCCAGCCAGAGCCCTGACTTAAACCCAATTGAGCATCTCTGGAGAGACCTAAAAATGGCTGTCCACCAACGTTTACCATCCAACCTGACAGAACTGGAGAGGATCTGCAGGGAGGAATGGCAGAGGATCCCAAATCCAGGTGTGAAAAACTTGTTGCATCTTTTCCAAAATGCTGTATTAGATCAAAAGGGTGCTTCTACTAAATACTGAGCAAAGGGTCTGAATACTTAGGACCATGTGATATTTCAGTTTTTCTTTTTAAATAAATCTGCAAAAATGTTAACAATTCTGTGTTTTTCTGTCAATATGGGATGCTGTGTGTAGATTAATGAGGAAAAAAAAATGAACTTAAATGATTTTACCAAATGGCTGCAATATAACAAATAGTGAAAAATTTAAGGGGGTCTGAATACTTTCCGTCCCCACTATATATATACACATACATTATATACACACACACACAGGACCCATTCACATCTGGGCAACAATCAGTGGCACCCCAAATTTAATTAGCAGGCATGCATTTTGACAAATACGCTACCAACATGTCAAAATGTGCATTGAAAAAATGCACAATGCTGCATTCCCAAAAAGTGTTTAATTTGGCTTTTTGGGCCTTTTTTATGCACATTTTGGTACAGTTTTTAACACACTTTTTGCTGCTATTTTCAACACACATTTTGGCGTGTTTTTTAACCACTTGCTGACCGGCTCAGGCCGATATATGTCAGCAAATTGGAACTGCCGCGCAAATTGGAGTACCCATATGGCGGCTCCTTTAATAGCCATAGCAGGCGCGCCTGCGCCCCCTGCACAGCTGGGGACCCAATGCGATGCCCCTGTCAGAACACACAAATCCCTGTTCTGACAGGGGAGGAAAGACAGATCGTCTATTTAACCACTTATACGTCGGTACATTTGAAGAGGGATATCGTTGTTATGGAAGCAGCTAGCTACCATAACCCCGGTATCCTCTTCTTCAGCGGGCGGTCCGCTTTCAGATAAAAGTGGTCTCTACGGCAGATTCGGTGTGGATTTGGTGCTCTCCACTGCTTACCGGAACCGTTAGTAGCGGCGGAGGCGATCTGGTCCTGTGTCCTGTGTCCTATTAGGTATGGAGATGAGTGAGGGGAAGATAGCCCCCACCCGTCTGCATACCATTGCAGTGCGGACGAGACGTCAAAACATCACTTCCACCCATAGCTCTTAAAGAGATATATATTTTTTTTCAAATGACATTTAATTATTATTATTTTTTTTATTGCATTTTAGTGTAATATGAGATCTGAGGTCTTTTTGACCCCAGGTCTCATATTTAAGAGGTCCTGTCATGCTTTTTTCTATTACAAGGAATGTTTACATTCTTTGAAATAGGAATAAAAGTTACACCATTTTTTTTAAAAGAACAGTGTAAAAATAAAAAATAAAAGGTAAAATAAATAAGAAAAAAAAAATGTAAACGCGCCCCGTCTTGTCGAGCTTGCGCGCAGAAGCGAATGCATACGTGAGCAGCGCCCGCATATGAAAATGGTGTTCAAAACACACACGTGAGATATCGCCGTGATCGGTAGAGCGACAGCAATAATTCTAGCCCTAGACCTCCTCTGTAACTCAAAACATGCAACCTGTAGAATTTTTTAAACGTCGCTTATGGAGATTTTTAAGAGTAAAAGTTTGTCGCCATTCCATGAGGGGGTGCAATTTTGACATGTTGGGTATTAATTTACTCAGCGTAACATTATCTTTCACAATATTAAAAACATTGGGCTAATTTTACTGTGTCTTATTTTTTAATTCAAAAAAGTGTATTTTTTCCAAAAAAAGTGCACTTGTAAGAGCGCTGCGCAAATACGATGTGACAGAAAGTATTGCAATGACTGCCGTTTTATTCTCTAGGGTGTTTGAAAAAAATATATATAATGTTTGCGGGTTCTAAGTAATTTTCTAGCAAAAAAAAAAAGTTTTTAACTTGTAAACACCAAATCGCAGAAAGAGGCACAGTCCTTAAGTGGTTAGAGAATGGGCCAGAATGTGTGTAAAAAAACTGTAAGTTAAAAAAGGTCCAGTGCTTATTATTTTCATGTAATTACATGGTCTTTTTAACTTTAGTTTCACTTAAACTCAGCTGCTCTGTAATAATCTCATGAGATCGCAGGCAGCCCTCCCCCTTCTACACAGATCTCAGCTGTTCTTAGAGGAAAAACTTCTATGTTCTCCTTCTGAGAACAAATGTTCTCCACTTCATAAACAGGGTGGCAGTGGAGATGATTTTTCTCTGAGAACTGAAATGAGATAAATTATAAATGTATTAAACGTTCACCTTACTGTGAAGAAACTTTTCTGTATTTGGAGATTAAATCTGCTTTTCCTCCAAAAGTAAAGAGTGCCTTCTTGTCCTCTGTGATGACCTTAATGCGATAACTCAACATCAAGTTCACTATATGGACCGCCAATGTATTTATACATGGTGATCATATCCCCCCTTAATCTCCTCTTCTGAAGACAGAATAAATCCAGTTCCTCTAATCTTTCCTCATACCTGAACTCCTCCATGCCTCTTATCCATTTGGTTGCCCTTTTCTGCACTTTCTCCAGTTCCCAGGTATTCTTTTTGTGAATTGGTGCCCAAAACTGAACTGCTTATTCCAGAGGAAATCTTACTAATGATTTGTAGAGGGGTAAAATGATATCTCTCTCTGGAGTTCATACCTCTCTTAATACAAGAAAGGATTTTGCTTGCTTTGGAAACCGTAGCTTGGCATTGCATGCTATTAATAAGCTTATGATCTACCAAAACCCTCAGATCCTTCTCCACCATTGATTGCCCCAGTTGTACTCCCCCTACTATGTATGATGCATGCATATTCTTAGCCCCCAAGTGTATAACTTTACGTTTATCAACATTAAATCTCATTTGCCACATAGTCGCCCAATTAAACAGTGCATTGAGGTTGGAGACATCCTGTAAGGATGTTATTCCACTGCATAGCTTGGTGTCATCTGCAAACACTGAAATAGTACTTTTAATCCCAGACCTTATATCATTTATAAAATATGAAATATATGAAAAATAAGGGTCCTAACACTGAACCTTGGGGTACACCACAAACAACCCTAGACACTAGAGTTGGAGACATTTTTTCATGTAACACTTCTTAGGGCACAATTACGCATACTCTGTTTAATTTGTATGAAAGGTAGCCCATTTACAAGAGAGCGCAAATTTCAACCCTTCGTTAAGCAATTTAATTTTTTGCATTGCTAAGATCATTTGTGCCTAAACACACTCATGGGTTCTATTGATTGTTCTGTTTTTGTTTGGTTATCTTGTAATTTTGTTTAAAATGACACTAAACTCACATTTTTTAAATAAAACAAGATAAATGCAATATGTTAAATATAAGTAGAATGTACCTTCTATCTCTCTCTCTTCCTTTGTGTCACCTCTAAAATGCTATTTTTTTTACTGTTGCTCTCGGACTTCCTATTCTATGGTGGCAACATTTTTTTCTCTGTGCCCCCCTTGTGTATGTGAATGTAGCCACCCTTTCATGCTTGCCTCTGAAATGGACTACACATCTACCTACAGATACATTCAGATCTATGGGAATTGCAGTACGCATAGAGAGGAGTATGTGACCAGAAATAACGATATTGCTTGCTATACACTAGTAGCTGTGAAGTGCATCCTTGGAGGATGGAGAGCATACACAGGACAAAAAACAAGCCTGAAAACAGCAGTAAGAGAGTTAAAAAAACAGAACCATGGCATACTTGACATTTTAGAATGACTGATGTAAAAAAATTTAGTTTACTGCTACATTATTACTATTGCTTGGGGTGGGAGATGAATGGTTCCCTTCTAGATCTGTCAGCGGGAGAAATGTATTTGATACATCTTTTCTCCCTGGGTGTCTTATTGGTGATTTAAGTCTGTTTAGAATACTTTCCCTTCCTGTAGGGTGGCACTGGGAAATTCTTGTGTGTGGGGTTTGCAGGTCAAGGTACATTAGGTTCACATTTGGGGTGTTTGCATTATCTGTGTTACTGACCTCTCTCTTTTTTTTACTATGTCTTATTTTTATCAATACCTCTTTTTCTATTGTTTTAAACTTTCATAGTTTTTGTCCACAATTTATTGTTCTTGTTTATTCAGTCTGTGGTCTTCTATATATTCTTATATTCATAATTTCCCTTATAAGGCTCCAGATGTTGAATCAAAAGTGTATTTATTATCCAAAATCTATTATTTGTGACTTTCTACTTTTATAATAAATTGAATGGCTTTTTTAGAGAAATCATAAAGTCCCATTTTTCCTAAAGATCATCACTAGTCAGATGAAAGCAAAGCGTTTTATTAGTCATAAGTTCCTTAGGGATAACATTACATTCTAGATACATTTCTATAGTGGGTATTTCCTATAGATTTTTAATTTCCTGAATCAGAAGTCTCTCCAATTTCCTGCTCATAAGCACTTTATCTAGCTTTTGAGTAACATCTTGTGGAATGTTTTTGTAGAAAAATTCCTCTATTTTTAAAATACAGTTAGCTCTATACCCCACAGGTTAGTGATTTGTGTAATTTCTTCCATACTCATAGGTTCCAAGCATCTTCAACAGACTTGGAATTGGTAACAAAGCCCAATAATTTTAGTTATGCTGAGCTCAAAGTACATTAGAAAAAGAATAGACTAAAAATGTGGCAGCTGCATCAAGAAGAAGGAGGTGCATCAGTCCCAAAAAGCCCCCCAACTATTTTAGATATAGACATAAATTGGGAAGAGCACTTGTCAGTAATGTAGTAAATAAAGAAAAAGAAAAACTGTGTTGTATTGAACTAAATTGCCAGGGTCTCTTTAGCAGCTGTGTTGTGCCATTCACTAGTAATACACTGTTGCACTGAACTAAATACAATGTAAACAATTTGTCAAGATTTTATCTGTCCAGGTGATGATTGCAGAAGTGATGACTGATTTTTCATAGCAATATTCTTCAAAAAGGTAGGCTGGAAGATGAATCTATGTGAGGGATGGGTCCAGCAATGAGAGTAAAGCAGAACACGTGGTCTCATGGCCAATGAGTCGGCAAAGCGTCCAGCACATGCGATTGATTTCAAGTTGGCTATAAGTCATTGACTGGTTTTCAAGATCTAAGGTTTCATTCCTCAAGATGTATTTAGTCAGCTTCTCTGGTCCTCTATTTGTAGCTCTCCAGTTGTAACCATTGTAGTGCTGGTGGGAACAAAGCCAGTAAGTCACAACTAATAATCACACATTTGTATTATATTTTAAACAGGATACTTTCAAGCAGTATTAAAGTGATTGGAACATTTTTTTTAAATAACAAACATGTTATACTTACCTGCTTGATGCAGTGGATTTGCCCTTGATGCAGTGGATTTGCCCTTGATGCAGTGGATTTGCACAGGGCAGCCTGGATCCTCCTCTTCTCAGGTCTCTCTTCGCTGTTCCTGGCCCCTCCCTCCTGTCACGTGCCCCCACAGCAAGCAGCTTGCTATGGGGGCACCTGAGCCGAGCTGGAGCTCCATGTGTCCATTCAGACATGGAGCTGCCATTCGGCCCCCCCTCTCTTGATTGGCTAACTGACTTTGATTGACAGCCACGGGTGCCAATAGCCCCGTGGCTGTGTCTCAGCCAATCAGGAGGAGAGTCCCAGACTACTGAGGGACTCGTGGACTTACTGATTTGACTGCTGTGCCTCATTTTTGGCAATACTTCTAGAGATTATACCCTATTCCACCTACATATCATTGCTGTAAGTATGTTGCGTTTGTTTGCTTTATTTTCCACGTATTCATAGATTACTGATACAGAGCTTCATAAATATTCTTCTACTCTTTATAGAGCAGGACTTTTTCTTGGAAGTGTTTTTTTCCGCTATGATTGAATCGTTGAATACATGTCATTGCCGTAGTAATCAAACAGCTTGACTTCTAAGTAAGTCCTTGTTATATATCTATGAGTGTATATATAACATTGAGGAGGCTTCTCCACATTCTTTTGAAAACGTATTTGGTCCTCTATATGTATAGGGCCGCCTACCTGGTTAGTGTGCTTAGTGCTGGGTCGGGTTCCTCTCCAGTGGTACTCCTATGCCCCCAAAGGCATTGGAGCTGGTCGATTTACTGCCGGATCTCGCTGGTAGGAGCACGCAGTTTTTATTATGGCAGCATGATACATATCACAATGTTATGTCTGCTTGTTACTAATACTATGTTATTCTAGGCAATCCTTCAAGTCTATGTCTGCGTTCTGAGGAAGGCAAATGGATGGCGAAACATTGACCAAACAGACAATAACACATCCCACACATCATATGGATTGTACCGATATATTGAACTTAATGCACTAATTTTATACCTTGTATAGTCTATGTATAGTGTGCTACTATTCCCCTATGTTGGGGTTAAACAAGTATTACTCCTATACTTTTTAACCTTTGTTTAATAAAAATGATGTGATTTTATTGATCTTGTCTCCAATCTATGGCCGTTATAGTTCGTTATTGTGGGATACGGGGGCATGTCTCTGGTATTTACTTAACATAGTTACATAGTAGGTGAGGTTGAAAAAAGACACCAAGTCCAACATATGTGTGTGATTATATGTCAGTATTACATTGTATATCCCTGTATGTTACGGTTGTTCAGGTGCTTATCTAATAGTTTTTTGAAACTAGTGATGCCCCCCGCTGAGACCACCGCCTGTGGAAGGGAATTCCACATCCTTGCCACTCTTACAATAAAGAGCCCTCTACGTAGTTTAGAGTTAAACCTCTTTTCTTCTAATTTTAATTAGTGGCCACGTGTCTTGTTAAATTCCCTTCTCTGAAAAAGTTTTATCCCTATTGTGGGGGTCACCAGTACGGTATTTGTAAATTGAAATCATATCCCCTCTCAAGTGTCTCTTCTCCAGAGAGAATAAGTTCAGTACCCGCAACCTTTCTTCATAACTAATGTCCTCCAGACCCTTTATTAGCTTTGTTGCCCTTCTTAGTACTCGCTCCATTTCCAGTACATCCTTCCTGAGGACTGGTGCCCAGAACTGGACAGCATACTCCAGGTGCAGCCGGACCAGAGTCTTGTAGAGTAGGAGAATTATTGCTTTATCCCTGGAGTTAATCCTTTTTTTAATGCATGAAAATATTCTGTTTGCTTTGTTAGCAGCAGCCTGGCATTGCATGCCATTGCTAAGCCTATCATCTACTAGGACCCCCATATCCTTTTCCATCCTAGATTCCCCCAGAGGTTCTCCCGCTAGTGTATAGATTGCATTCATATTTATGCCACCCAAATGCATTATTTTATGTATTGCATATTTTGTTGCATTCTTTATAAAGTTTGAATGCTGATGATGATCCCTCAACCTTGTATTTTTTGAAGGCCTTCTCTTTTGCTTTTATATGCATTTTTACATTGGCGTTGAGCCATCCAGGACTTTTGTTTGCTCTTTTAAATGTATTACCCAATGGGATGCACTGGCTAATGTCCTTATTCGATATGCTCTTAAAGCGAACCCATCTCTCCTCCATGTTCTTTGTTCCTAAGATTTTATCCCAATTTATATATTCTATCTAGGTTCGTAGTTTAGGGAAGTTGGCTCTTTTGAAATTCAGTGTCTTTGTATTTCAGTTATGTTTCCTATTTGTGTGATTTATACTGAAGCCAATTGACCTGTGATCGCTGTTTCCTAAATTGCCCCGTATTTCCACATCCGTGATCAGGTCTGTATGGTTGGTAATCAGTAGATCTAGCAACTCTTTATTCCTAGTTGGTGCATCTCTCACATTCACTTGTACATTATTCTTGATATACAGGCATACCCTCCCCCTTTTTTACCCTCTCTATCCCTGCAATTAAGGGTATACCCTTGAATGGTTGCCAGACAATCATGAGAGCTGTTGAACCAGGTCTCTGAAATTCCTACAAAATCCAAATCCTCCTCGTACAACAGTATCTCTAGTTCACCCATCTTGTCCGCCAGGCTCCTGGCATTGGTGAACATGCCACTAGTCCCCGAGGCACAGCAGACAGCAGCATTGTCATTCTGGAGGAGGGTAGTGTTAAATGTATTAGCAGATACACTAACAAATTGAAGCCAAAGTAAAGTGACATTAAACCCAAAACCAAATATGTAATATATTGCAGCTTACCAATCATTAGATGTGGTGGCTGCATTTGTTTTCTTTTCTTTAGCGTTTTCCCTCTGTTTCCATCTGGTTATCTGGCCAGTAACACAACTCCTAAATTAATGATACGCAGTCTAGAAGAATGAGCACAGGAGGCACAGCAGGCAGCAGCATTGCCAGTCTAGGGAGAGGGGAGTGTTAGATGTACCAGTAGATTTAAATACATTAACAAACTGAAGCCAAACTCCAGAAAATACTTTATAAGCAGTTACAGCAGGCAGTTTTTTTCCTTGTAGCCTCCCTGGCGGTTTTCCCGAGTGTGGCTCGGGGTTAAAAATCAGGACCATTAGCGGTACCCCGAGCCACACTCGGGATTACATCGCAGGATCCTGGTGTGGCATTACTTACCTTGTCCCTGGGATCCTGCGGTGTCCGCGGGCTGTGTCCTCTGCCCGAAGCCTCTCTGTGCCAGGCTCCGTTCCCTGCGAGCGTCGCGACGCACGGGGGCGGAGCCTGGTGGCAAATTCAAAAAATCATAACACATACAGTACTGTAATCTTACAGATTACAGTACTGTATGAAATGATTTCACATCCCTTTTGTCCCCAGTGCTTTGGCCAATGCCCTGCATGCAGTTTTATGTGATATATACTGTTCTTTCTGCCTGGAAACTGGAGATTGTCCAAAGCAACCAAAAAGTGTCCCTTTACGTCAAAAATGGCTTTAGACCAGCTAGAAAACAGCGATAGTAAATTAGAACACTTGCAGAATTGAGCGATAGTGAATCGTGGGGAAATGTATTTTATTACTATTTATTTTTATTTTTTTTAATTATTTATTTTTATTTATTATATTATAATTTATGTTTTTGTGTTTCAAACTTTATCATACCCGGGATATCTACTAGACTCTTGTTTGGACAGATTTAAGTGTGTTATTGTTAAGAATTACAGACCTACAATATAAAATGCCAAATTTCCATGCAAAATAATGGTACCGCTTTCAGCACCTAAAATCCGAAATAATCATACCGCCAGGGTGGTTAAGATGAATGTTTTACGTAAATAAATAAAATCTGATCAATGTAAGCATACCTGCCAGTGTTAAATGGTTTGTCTCATTCCTGTAACTGCAAGAGAGCTTATACTATTGAAAAACAACAGACTTGCTGGCTAGATCACCAGGTAAAAATTAAAGAAGCAAAAGCCTTAAAAAAAAACTAATACAGCCATTACATCTAAGAACTGGTAACTTGCAGCATAATAAATCTTTGCTTTTGGGGTTAATATTACTTCAAAGTTTATCTAAAGGCAAAACTTTTTTTTATTAATTTTGGAGTGATTCCCTTTCTATTCTATATAGATGTGCTGTAGGGATGATCCTGATGTTCAAGTCATAGAATGTAGAGTCGTGGAACAAACCAACATATGGGGCGCTCGTGGGAAGTTCGCCCGCCACGGAGCACCCCATAATGCACTGCAAGATCACATTGACAGCTGCTGATTGGCTAAAGCATGCACCTTAGATATAACATAAGAAAAAAAGCTGTGCTATGTAATTTTAGTAATCAAAATATAAGGTGACTTAAAAAATATTTCATCTAAATGAATGGAGATATGAGAACTCTATACAACACACTATAACATAAATATTTAAATGCATCAGTGAAATGTGCAAAAAATGATAAAAAAGCAAAATATAATTTCCAACAAGAGTCCACTCCAATGGGCTCTAAAAAGAAGCCCCACTAAGTATACAGTTTATAGTGATCTTCAAGTGGTGATTTTTCAACCCTCTAAGTAGAAGTGACATGCGACCACAACACCAAAGGAAATTCGATGGGGTGCGACAGAAAGGTATCTCCACCTGTGATAACACTGCCGCTTACCAGCTCGTTTTGATCTCTTGTTTTATGGAGATCGTGCGTGCCTGTGGCTCTTAACCCCAGCCCTGTGTCTTTTAAGCTTGGATGGCAAGATGTCCTCAGACTTTCTGCTCGGGGTGTCCTCTATACAGCAGATGTGCACAAACCAACATGGCGGCAGCAAGCCATGTGCTCACATCTGAAGGCCAAAGGGCCTTTTTCCAGTAAAGCATGCACCTGACCTGTATGCTTGGCCAATCACAGCGCAATGTGCTGTGAGAGCCATGGCAAAGGAAGGGTGCTTTTGGCCAATCATGGCTCAGGAGCTAAGTCCAAGCCCCACACTATATAAGGCTGCTGCTTACACGGCGGCCGTATATAGTGAATGAATAGAGATTAGGCAGATAGTAAAGCCGCGTACACATGATCATATTTTCCGACGGGAATTGTGTGATGACAGGCTGTTTGTGGAAAATCTGACCGTTTGTACGCTCCATCAGACAATTGTTGGCCAACTTTCTGTGGACAAATGTTGGATGGCAGGCTTTAAAATTTTTCGCGGACAAATGTCTCTTGTCAGATTTTCAGAGCGTGTGTTCACAAGTCCGTCGGACAATAGTCCAAAGTAAAAACATGCATGCTTGGAAGCAAGGACGAGCCAGAAGCGGTCGGTCTTGTAAACTAGTGTTCGTAATGGAGAATTAACATTTGTGACGTGGCAAATTAGGAAATCTCGAAATGCAGCACATATTCTCTTCTTCTTTAATGGGATAATAATGAAGCTGCTTTGCTGGTGATACTGATGGAGTTATGGCAAACAAGTTTTCAAAGGCTTTTATTTTCTAGTGATATCAAGAATAATATTATTATGCGTTTTTTTTTTTGGTGCAAGTTACCACAACACTATTATCCCATAGTTTTTAAGATCAAAGATACAACTATGTTGGTGTCCCTTGTTAATTTTAAATTGTATTTTTTTAAATGTAACTGCCTACTCCCAAACTGTCATTTGAAGTAAAACACATAGCCAAGTATTATTCTCCACAATTATTGTGCATTAAAAAAAGAAAACAAATAAAATTAGACATGCTATCTGCCAATAGAACTTAACCAAAAAGTGCATTCTATGCATCCAAAAAGATAGAAAATAATCAAATCATTATTATTCAATGCCTCATGCATGTGTCCTGCTTCTTAATATAGGGGGTCAACAATGCCAAGAGTTGGTGAAAGCAGGGGTCCGTCATTATTATTATTATACAGGATTTATATAGCGCCAACAGTTTGTGCAGCGCTTTACAACATCATCATGAGATTATTTGTAAAATCATCTGAATTATTCTCCTGGAGCTCCTGCAGCAAAGGCATATGACATAATTGGTCACGATTAATAAAGCAAACAATTTTTGGTCAGTGAAATCCTCCTTCTTCTGTTCCTGGACTGGACTTGGGTCAAAGCAATAACTCCAAGGCCAATAATAACTGGCTGGTTGACGAAGGGCTGTTCAGAAACGAACTGAAAAGTGCGAACTGAAAAGTGCGAACTGAAAAGTGCGAAACTGAAAAGTGCAAAATGAAAAGTGCGAAATGAAAAGCGCGAATCAACACTCACCAAACTTCTACTAACACGAAATTAGCAGAAGGAGCACAAAGGGTGTCGTCTGACAATTGAACTTTCTCTTTTTCGGCTCGTAGTATATCTAGTACATCACTACGTTCGTGTTTGTTGGACAACAATTGTGTACCGTTTGTATGCAAGACAAAATCCAGGCACACGCCTTCGGACAAAATCCGATCGTGTGTACAAGGCTTTAGTGTAGTATACAGTCAGTCAGTGTAGTATATATAATACAGTTCAAAGTATATAGAGCAGTCAGTGTGGTATATATAATACAGTTCAGAGTATATAGTTCAGTCCGTGTAGTATATATAATAAAGTTCAGAGTATATAGTTCAGTCAGTGTAATATATATAATACAGTTCAGGGTATATAGTTCATTCAGTGTACTATATATAATACAGTTCAGAGTATATAGTGCAGTCAGTGTAATATATTTAATACCGTGCAGAGTATATAGTGCAGTCAGTGTAGTATATATAATACAGTGCAGAGTATATAGTACAGTCAGTGTAGTGTATATAATACAGTGGGTGCCCCCAAAGCACCTTGTCCCCATGTTGATGGGGACAAGGGCCTCTTCCTGACAACCCTGGCCAGTGATTGTCGGGGTCTGCAGGCGGGGAGCTTAATGGAATCTGGATGTCCCCTTTAACCAGATCCCGCCCCCCCTATGTGAATGGGTATCGGGTACATTGTACCCCTACCCATTCACCAAAAAACCACAAGAGACAGTTTTTGACAAGTCCTTTATTAAACAAAAAATAATAAAAAGTGTCCCGCGATGTACATCCATCTTCAATCACGCCACCTGACGGACCGAAAAAATAGAAAAAAAAATTTTGAAAAATTAAAAATGGGAAGCCTCCTGGCGACTGCTGTCTCTTGGCTTGACAGCTGTTATATAGGCAAGGGTGGGGCCACCCAGTGACGTAACTGAGTGACCGGCCCCCTTCTGATGTCATGTGTGGGGCTCATCTGGTTACGTCAGCAGGTGGCCCCACCCGTGGAGGCAAATTTTTTTTTTTTTCTAGATTTTTCGGGTCCGTTGGGCGGTGTGATTGACGGTGGATTTACATCGTGGGACCCTTTTTTTTTAAATAAAGGAATTGTCAAAAACTGTCTCTTATGGTTTTTACTTTTTGACACTTTTTTTGGTAATTGGGTAGGGTTATAATGTACCCAATACCCATTCACATAGGGGGGGCTGGAATCTGGGTGCCCCCTTGTTAAAGGAGGCTTCTAGATCCCATTAAGCCCCCCACCCACCGGCCAGGGTTGTCGGGAAGAGGCCCTTGTCCCCATCAACATTGAGACAAGGCGCTTTGGGGTGGGGGTGCGCAGAGCACCCCTGCCCCAAAGGATATCCCCCCCATGTTGAGGGCATGTGGTCTGGTATGGTTCAGGAGGGGTGGTGGGGGGAGCTCGTTCGTCCCCCCTATCCTGACCTGCCAGGCTGCATGCTCAGATGAGGGTCTGGTATGGATTTTTTTTTAAATTTTGTCGCAGAGTTCCCCTTAAAATCCATACCAGACCCGAAGGGTCTGGTATGGACTGGGGGGGACCTCACTTCATTTTTTTCATTGATTTTTCATCTCTATTGCCGGGAGGAGACAATGCATTACAGCTGCGAGCAAGTTTAACCACTTCAGCCTCGGAAGATTTGGCTGCTCAATGACTAAAGCAGTTTTTGCGATACGGCACTGCGTCGCTTTAACTGACAATTAAGCAGTCGTGCGATGCTGTACCCAAACAAAAATTCATTTTTTCCCACAAATAGAGCTTTCCTATGGTGGTATTTGATCATCTCTGCGGTTATTATTTTTTGCGCTATAACCAAAAAAAGAGCGACAATTGTGAAAAAAATATATACAATACGTTCTACTTTTTGCTATAATAAATACCCCCAATTTTTTTTTCTCAGTTTAGGCCGATATGTATTCTTCTACATATTTTTGGTAATAAAAATTGCATTAAGTGTATATTTATTGGTTTGCGCAAAAGTTATAGCGTCTACAAAATAGGGAATAGATTTATGGCATTTTTATTATTATTATTTTTTTTTACTAGTAATGGCGGCGATCAGCAATTTTTATCATGACTGCGACATTATGGTGGACACATTGGACATTTGGGACCATTGAAAACTATACAGCGATCAGTGCTATAAAAATGCCACTGGCAGGGAAGGGGTTAACACTAGGGGGCGATCAAGGGGTTAACTGTGTTCCCTCACTGTGTGTTCTAACTGTAGGGGAGGGGACTGACTATAGGAGATGACAGATCGTGGTTCCTAGCTATTAGGAACTCATGATCTGCATCTCCTCTGAGAACAGAACAGGGATTTGTGTGTTTACACACACACGTCCCTGTTCTGCCTCTAGTGCCAGCGATCGCACGTGGCCGGTGGTCTTTGCGACCACCAGTCACGAGCATCGGCACCCCCGTAGTGCAGCGGGGGGGCGCGCACACGCCTGCTATGCCGCATAAAGGAGCCGACGTATAGCTATGACGGCTCACAGGAACTTGCCGATGTATAATGACTTGCCGTTGTATAATGACGGCGGCTGGTCAGCAAGTGGTTAAATGAGATTTTTTCCTTTAGAAATGTCATTATTGCGGCGTCATGTTCTACACATCACACAGATGTGCCGCTTTACAGGCAGACTAAGGGGACTCCCCAGGCACGATATTAACAGGAATATTTCATTTTTTTTTTTTTTCCACCCCCTTGATGTATTTTTTTTTTTAACAGTTACGTTTTTATTTATCTCCAACGGAGAAAAGTTTCAGTACAAACATAAAAAAAGAAGTACATTCACAAATATATATATAAATATACATATATCCATACATATACATAAAAATATAAAAAAAAAAAAAAAAGGACAAATAGTCTCCAGTATTACATCAAAAAGCAAGGCACATCAGTTCACATCCTAGTTACAAGTATTCATATCACTGCAAAGTTATATTTTAGGAGCAATACCTCCTCCTCAAAGAAAAAAGGTATATTTTAGTGGTAATTTTAAGTGTATTCTAAATATTTCTTAACCAAACTGGTGGTGTATAAGTTCAGCGAGTTCTCCCGGGGGGATCCGCATCAGTAGCCATTCATCTAGAAACCCATGCACCCTAAATTTTTTCAAACTTTTTGGGACATTTCCGGCTCATAAATGTGAGCTTATATAGAGGGAGGGTCATATCAATAAGTGTTTTCCACTGTCCCACTGTTGGGGGGTCTGTCTGTTTCCATTTAAATAAAATGGTTTTCCTTGCATAGAATAGAGCGTAGAAAACGAATAGCCTCTTATGGGTGTTTGCGATAAGGGTATCACAGATCCCCAAGAGAAGGACTCGGGGATCCAGTGTAAGTGTCAGGTTCCCAATTAAATTGATGTACTGCACCACCCCCCTCCAGAACTGTTGAAGAAGGGGGCACGACCACACCACATGTAAGAAAGTACCTATATCCGTATTGCATTTTGGGCACCTATCAGAGTGAGAGGGATATATTTTAGCAAGCCGTTGGGGTGTGTAGTATGCCTGGTGAAGGAATTTTAATTGGATGTACCTATCCCTGGCGGATATCATTAAAGGAATATATTGTTGAATTCCCTCTTCCCAGTCGTCATCCGTCAGGGAGGGCACAGCCAGCTTCCATTTTTATTGTTTCACATTAGCATCATTAAAATCACTTCTCCTGAAAAAAACAATCGTTTTAAAAACTTTTTTTTTGCATTGATACATGTACCCTAGTGCAGTACCCGGGTCCCCATACACTTTTTATGGCAATATCTTGCATATAAGCCTTTAAAAATAGGACTTTTGATTTTTAATGTTCTTGCCCCATAGAGTTTATTAGCGTTCGCATGTTTGCTAAAACTTTTTGCCTGTTCGAGGTGTTCTTGTGCGAACTGAACCGGGGGGTGTTCGGCCCTTCCCTTGTGCTGCAACAAGCTGTGATAAAATGCAGACATGCTGCAATTTGCACTGCACAAATCGCACTGCACTGTACAGGATCGCATGGCAGCGTACAGTAGCGCATTGTGTATCTTTACAGTGACATGAATGACGTATACTTTTGTACACTTCAAATAAAGTTAGTTGAGAAAAAAAAGGGAGCCACGTGTATCGCACACCACACTGCCCCCTACTGCCGCCTCCATCTACAGCTGCCGGAGAAGAAGAGGAAGCTAGAGAGGAAATCACATTGGTTTACCTCTTCGGTAGCTGTATTGGGGTTGATTCACTAAAACTGGAGAGTGCAAAATCTGGTGCAGTTGTGCATAGTAGCCAATTAGCTTCTAACTTCAGTGAAAAAATTATTAGACCCCCGCGCTTATGGTGAAAATGAAAAATGAGGAGCTGCAGCCTCTATCAATAAATTCACCATAAGGTGAATTTAGAAGAAATGTGAAAAAAAGGGGATAGGTATGGCGCTGCTCTTATTAAGAGGTGACCTACAACCTCTAAATACTTGAGTGGTGTGTGTCACGGGTGCATTTAGTGCAAAAAGTGACAATAAAAGTGCAGAAAATAAATATTTGTATATTCACAAAAATCCACAAAAAATCCTACTGTGTAAACCTTTAGCCGCTTATATATAATGCATATTGTTATGTTCAAATGAAAACACAATCCTGTGCAAAACCTGCAATTCAAACTGACATTTCTGTGCAAAAAAATGTGGTGCAATGACGCTTGGGCGGGACTATATAGCGTCATTGCATCACTTGCGCTCCAGTTTCCTGTTTTTAAATACTGTTTTCGCTTTTAATGATTTTTAATAAATGTGAGTACCCATCAGTATTATTAATAAATGTTTGGATATTTGTACGGTATCACACTATGGAGTTTCTTTCCTCTCTACATGTGGGCAACATCTAAGAGGTTAACAGTGAGGAGACCACTTACATCGCAGACAAGGAGGCACTTGGAGAACACAGGACAGGAAGTTTCCTCCCACTCCACAGGCTGAACAGTGGCTCATACTGTGAAGGTGAAATACCTCTTTGTGGGGTAAATAATAGCGGTGAGTGCGTTTCTTATGGGGCACTGTTTTCCAAGAAGCACAGAACAATTTGAAGGAGCACATTGTCACTTTATTGGACTTTTTTATACACCAGGGTTTAAGGACGGTATATGCATATTTCTGAACCCAGTTTCACAGAAACAATATACACCAGTCATATATGTTGGATTTTTTTGCACAGAAATGTCACTTTGAATTGCAGGTTTTGCACAGCATTGTGTTTTCGTTTGAACATAACAATATGCATTATATATAAGCGGTTAGGAAGTTTACACAGTAGGATTTTTTGTGGATTTTTGTGAATATACAAATATTTATTTTCTGCACTTTTATTGTCACTTTTTGCACTAAATGCACCCGTGACACACACCCCTCAAGTATTTAGAGGTTGTAGGTCACCTCTTAATAAGAGCAGCGCCATACCTATCCCCTCTTTTTCACAGCTTCTAACTTCAGCTTGTTCAATTAAGCTTTGACAAGAAAAAAAAACTGGAAGCTGATTGGTTTCTGTGCAGAAATGCACCAGATTTTGCACTTTCCAGTTTTAGTAAATCAACCCCATTGCATGTGAACCAGCCTTTAATGGGAACATTTAAAATGTAACAATTATAAAAGGTAGGTGTTTTCTTAATTTAGCTGAAAAAGTGGAAATGCTCTTTAATTCACAGTCAGATCATAGAATTGTTGACGGAACTTAAGTTTAGTTGCTGTTTCACATAATAAATGCATTTTATATTTAACTGTCTGTATAAACAGCTGTGTTACAGCTTTGGCAGACATTTGCCACTTAAGATGACAGCCTAATAAAAGCCTCTTACATTTTTAAATAAAAATTGAAACACATGTAAAAGTGAATGAACTGTATTCAAATCTGTTAATCGTTACTAGTGCACTTCATGCATTAACAAAAATCATGGATATTACTCAGTATAAAAAAGTGTCACTTTTTATGACTGTGGTCACCATTTCAGGAAAATTTCATGAAAACTATTTTAGATGTGAAGAATTGGACCCTGTTAAAACACTCACGTAGTCATCAGAAGACTTTTTTACTGATTGCATAAAGAACCTTCAGTGCCGAGAAGTCAACAAAACAACAAACTCTCCTACCCTGGGAAACTCCTTGTAGTTTTAGAAAAATAAGATTTACAACTAGATTTATTTTATGTTTTATTAAAATCATCATTTCTTTTTGTTGGAAAATTGCATGTTCCTCTTTTGAGAAAAAAGGGAGTCTCTGTGATGTTTGCACCATTACTTGAATCATAAAATATCTGTCTGTTCTCAATTATTATTACATCTGCCAATAATAAGTTGGGACTGTGGTTTGTATGCACATTCAGAAGATTCTTGAATATTATTATTCTGGACCTATGCTCACTTTTGTCCTGAACGGCAAGGTCCATTTTGGAGTTCTCATCTATCTTTCCAGGAAAACCTGCACGGTTGTGATATAAATAAAACGCAGCATGATCGCTTTTGCTGGCAACATTCAGAAAATATTATTTCCTAATTATCGGTAGTTCTTAGTGTTACCATTTACTTATGGAGGTATTTAGATGCATGTAATAACACCAAATATTGCAGTTATGTATGCATTAAAAATCATCACATAATTACCTTTCTGGCTAAGCACCTGCCTCCCTCGATCCACATTAAAGTGGTAGTAAACTCTGTACTACTACTTGTACGGTACCTACAGGAAATAATAAGGCTTACCTGTAGGTACTGTGAATATCTCCTAAACTTACACAGTTTAGGAGCTTATTCAGAGCGCATGTAGCTGATGACATCATTAGGCATACATTATCAAGGCTTACAGTACTGGACCTTCAGAGCCCGTGTCGTAAACGGCGGCTCCCACGTGCATGCATGGGAGTGACGTCATTGTGGCTCTGACCAATCACATAGCTGGAGCTCGTGAACCCAGAAGACAGACAGGGGGAACATGTCAGCTCTCTCAGTGGTGACTTTACAGTGCTGGAGAGCTTCGTTCCAAGGTAAGTATTTCATAATGTGTTAGTATGCGATGCATACTAGCACATTATGCCATTGCCTTGCAGGGTTTTTGGTTTTTCTTTTTTGAACATTGGTGGTTCACAACCACTTTAAGACTGAGAGCTCCCGCCATTAGCACTAAAGCGCCGTTCATTTTAGCGGCGCTTTAGTGCTGTTTCGGCCACTAGCGGGGCCTTTTATCCCCAAAAAAAGGGTTAAAAACTCCCATTTTTGCGGTCCTTTCAAATCGTTTGTAAGGCACTTTGAAAGTGCTGCCCATTCATTCCAATGGGCAGGTTGTTTTGGGAGAGCTAAATACAACGCTCTAAACCGGCTCCAAAGATGCTGCTTGCAGGACTTTTGGTAATGTCCCACAAGTGCACCACCCAAGTGTGAAAAGTCACACTACAATGAATGGGAGGCGGTAAAGCACCTGAAAACTGCCCCAGTGTGACAGGGGTCTTACTCACAGGTGTGGAATTACTACATCAGTACTTCAATGTCACATAAAGGCATATCTCTGTTGTACAACATACTTCAACAAAAACAACAATTTGTTAAAACTCCCCCTATGCCGGCCTGGGTAGCAGATCTACAGACAGTGTTTTCACTTTAGCCTTTCGATGCAACTACATAGCCTCCCACTGTATTACTATTGGGGACTAACCAAGAAAATAGTGTCTCGGTGGTATAGAACCCCATCCCAAATGGCGAAATATCACACCTCCCATTTCTCCCTATGTTGGGAAGAGTGTGGCCATTCTGGTACCATTCTTCATAGCATCTAGGCTTGTAAAAACCTCACTAGCTATTGGAGGAAAATATTTAGTATCATAGCAGACATCACTGATATTCTAGTATCACCAGAGCCTGCTTTAGCAACTCTACATATAGGTATAGACAATATGTATGTATGCTGAAACAGTGCATTGACTCTAAACAAAACTATTTTATGTTGCAGAGTGGTATTAAATCCCTGAAAAAGATTTGAGAAGTATTGTTTTTCGAAACGCGTTTGATATCCTTAACTCCTGGAACCAATCAATTGCCTGTAGAGTGATGGAAATGAATAGCAAGTAGCTGGGGAATACCACTTTATGCATCCAGACTTGTGACATATGATGTATCATGATATGTAAAATATGTGTCTGTGACAACCATCCTATACGAAATAATGTTTTTTTTTAATATTTAAACAATTCTTTCCTTTTAAAAAAATAACAATAAAGAATGTAATTTTATATATATTATATTGTAATCATTTTTTGGTTGCCTCAAAAATCCCACAGGATTCACATTTTTTGTCATATATTAGGGATGATGGCAACCACACCCCAAGTCATATGTACCTCTTTTTTTTTAGTAGTTACGCATATATAATAGCAGCCAAAGTGGTCATTGCCAAACACTGGAGAAACAACCTCACTCCAAACCCTTTGGAGGTCTTGGTACAAGTTAATCTCAAATATCAATATGAAAATCTCCTAGCTATTAGACCCCTTTCACACTGGGTCGGGGGGGGGGGGGCATTAGCGGTAAAGCGCCGCTAGTATTAGCAGCGCTTTGCTGCTGTTATAGTAGAGCTTTTTGGCAGGTAGCGGGGCGCTTTTACCCCCCCGCTAGCGGCCGAATAAAGGGTTAAAAGTGCCCGTAGAGTGCCGCTGATGTAAACTAAAGCCGGCAATCGGCTTTTTTCCACTCATGCTAACAGTGGGAGGAAAAAAAAAGCAGATTACAGGCTTGTGTAAATGGGACATCGGTCCCGCACACTGAGAGCCACTGCCGCCTCATCAGCGACCACCAGTGCCACCTACCAGAGCCCACCAATGCCACCTACCAGTGCCCATAAGTACTGCTAAGCAGTGCCCACCCGTGCCACCTATCAGTACCCACCAGTGTTGTCAATCAGTGCCCATCAGTGCCTCATCATCAGTGCCACCTATCAGTACTGCCTGTCAGTGTCACCTACCAGTGCCCATCAGCGCCCCCTATCAGTGCCCATCAGTGCCACCTATCAGTGCCTCCTGATCCGTGCCTCCTTATCAGTGCCCACCAGTGCCGCCTTATCAGTGCAGCCTATCAGTAGAAAGTTCTTATGCAATGCTTAAATGGATGTATAAAGCCCAAAATGACAAGTGGAAAGGAAGGAAGAAGGAGAGTCCCCTGCACCGACTTCAGCGTGTGAGCCCACACTCCACATATCAAATACTGTACCCTTACCAGAAAGTTGATTAAATCAGACCTCACAGGGAGCTCAATACTTCTCCAGTAATCCACCAGAATGATCCAACTGCACAGCCTATCAGTGCCCATCTGTGCAGCCTATCAGTACCAATCAGTGCAGCCTCATCAGCACACATCGATGAAGGAGAAAAATTACCAATTACCAGCAAAATTTTATAATAAACTATGAAAACTATTTTTTTTTTTTTTTTGTCTTTTTTGTTTGTTTAGCAAAAAATAAAAACCCCAGTAGTGATTAAATACCACCAAAAGAAACCTCTATTTGTGTGAAAAAAATTATAACAATTTCATATTGGTACAGCATGAACGCGCAATTGTCATTCAAAGAGTGACAGCGCTGAAAGCTGACAATTGGCCTGGGCAGGAAGGGGGTTTAAGTGCCCAGTAAGCACGTGGTTAATAAAAACTTATATGATATTAAAAAAATGAATATCATCACATGTATTTAAAATTCAACTAGTGTAGGTACTAAAATATGACATGGTTTAGCCTTGTGTAATCTGTAAGGGAAGGATTATACAGGTGTGCTGATGGGGTACAAGGAGATGACCAAGCTGTATTGCTCTAGCTGTAGCAGAAAACATTTGGATCACCAACTTGGCTTTACTGTTTGGTAGGGCTTCATAGACCTCAAAAATTACTTTACAGAATATTCTGTAAATCAGATTTTTTTGTTGTTCGCCTAAAATTCAGCTTTAAGATGTTAGCCCAATATATAGAAAATTACATAGAAAGTATAAAAAATAATAGTAGTAAAATATACTATCAGAACAAAACTCTTGGGCAAAACAATACATTCCCAAGTTAAATATATGACAAGCGTAAATGGAAAAAACCTAGCGGATTTTGGGTGGCACAATATGTTAGGTGGGTCACTGACAAACCTCTATTGTACCATAGGAAGCTTATTAGCTTTACTTATCCGATTGAATGCGTAGGCAAATCAGTATACTAAATGCTCTTTATAAATAGGAAGAATGCCTCTCCATCAAATGCGATGAATGTCTTTTTATAAAAGTATTCCCATGACTGGGTGTTTCAGTTTCATCTTTTAAACTAAAGATTATTATGTACGATTCTATCTATTTTCTCATAATCATAGAAAAATGATATTACGCAGATCAATATTACTTATACAAGCCATATTTTTTTTAATGTCCTCATTTTTATATTGCTGTATGAATTCATCTGCTATTCATCTACTCGTTTCTACATTTGATTATTGTATTTCTGCTAAGTGTTCCCACTTGTCTTATCATATTGTATATCATAGAGCAGTACTGGGAAATATGAGATTATACTTCTATACATATGTTCTATAGTAAGTTCATGCTAATGAACTATAGCACTAATCCTTGAGAGACTACATTGCTAAGAATGCCTTGTGTATGCAATCTGTATGTAATACTTTGCCCTTGCTTACTAATATAGACCTGCAAAAAATGTTAACCAAAGTTAGAAATGCACTTACTTTGATTTTGAGAAAAATAAGAAGTGACTCGCTAAAGCTTGCAAACTCCTTTTTTATTTTTAGAACGTGTATAATGAGTGAGAGCACAGGTGGTCTGCAGAGGATGCTGCATGTATGATATGAAATAAGACTTTAATGTTTGAGTATTTATTTGCTTCTTACATGTGTCCCAGGTGCCTAATGAGCTCTTAATAGACCTAAAATAAGGTTACGTAAGATGTCAAATAATTGGGTAAAAATGTAAACAGAGGTGAGTGAACTTTTAAAAGGAACTTGTCAGGATAGAAATATGGGTGCTGCCCTTGCTAACCCTAGTCTTCTTTTCACAATTTCAATTCAAATTAAAGTGTAAATGTAATATTAATATAAACAGTAAACAGTAATATAAACAGTGATTTACCAGAGGGCTCCATACAAGGTTTCAGTCTGACAAAGAGAACTTCATAGCAAGCTGCTCCACTGTGCTATCTCTGGCATAGATTCAACAAGGTGAAACGTTCCTCAGAGATTTTGGTCACTTGACATGATAGCATCACGCAGTTGCTGCAGATTTGTTGGCTGCACATCCATGATGTAAATCCCCCCTTCCACCATACCCCAAAGGTGCTCTATTGGATTGAGATCTGGTGACTATGGAGGCCATTGGAGTAGAATGAACTCATTGTCATGTTCAAGAAACCAGTTTGAGATGATTTGAGCTTTGTGACATGGTGCATTATCCTGCTGGAAGTAGCCATCAGAAGATGGGTACACTGTAGTCATTAAATGATGGATATGGTCAGCAACAATACTCAGGTAGGCCGTGGCGTTTAAATGATGCTCCATTGGTACTAAGGGGGCCCAAAGTTTGCGGCAGGCAACAGGAAGTCAAATAACCACTCGTTACAACCAAGGTATGCAGAATACCATCTCTGAACACACAACACATCGAACCTTGAAGCAGATGGGCTACAGCAGCAGAAGACCACATCAGGTGCCACTCCTGTCAGCTAGGGAAGGCTCACCAAAATTGGACAATAGAAGATTGGAAAAACGTTGCCTGGTCTGATGAGGCATGGTAGGGTCAGTGTGACAAACCCCGGTACTCAAGAGGAGTATGTCCATTGTATAAGATTACCTTGCCCCATAAATAAACAATACCATAACCCGCAGTCCACCCAGTCACTAGTTGGGACACAACATAAGGTGATGAAAAACATAATATATATATATATATATATATATATATATATATATACCACACAAAATCAAACAAAAGCTTGATCACATTATCGTATGCAAAGGAAACTGTATAACACACACTTTTTCCCCCCTGAAAAATAGGGGAAAAAACGTGGGTGCATGTTATACGCCGTCATAGTGCTGCTTTGGAGGGGAAGGTGGGGACGAGCGCTGCCAGATTAGACAGAGGCAGGGTATCCTGTGTACTCGACTCATCTCGGTTCTCAGTCACATGTCCCGGATTGCGACCTGAGTGCCGAGCTGAGCCGAGTACACAGGAGATCTGGCTCTGTCTACATCCACACTGGCTACATTAACAGGCACTGGTGAGGCTGCAGATGGGCACTGAGCAGGCTGCAATGATGGGCAAGGATGGAGATGGGCACTGATCAGGCTGCAATGATGGGCAATAGCAAGGCTGCAGATGGTCACTGAGCAGGCTGCAATGATGGGCAATGGCAAGGCTGCAGATGGGCACTGAGCAGGCTGCAATGATGGGCAATGGCAAGACTGCAGATGGACACTGAGCAGGCTGCAATGATGGGCACTGCTGAGGCTGCAAATGGGCACTGATCAGACTACAATGGTGGACAATGGCAAGTCTGTAGATGGGCACTGCTGAGGCTGCAAATGGGCATTGATCAGACTACAATGATGGGCAATGGCAAGGCTGCAGATGGGCAATGGCGGGGCTACAAATGGGCACTGATCTGGCTTCATTAATGGGCAATGGTGAGGCTGCAGATGGGCACTGATCAGGCTATAACAAACAATAAGCCTAGTGCGCAAAAACCACACTCTCTAACAGACACGGGAAGCTGCCAACATAAAGGAGTGTACTCACAAAACTCAAGGCAAATCTAAAATGAATAAATATGTGGTGCTACCTCATCTGAAATATGATACCAGATAAAGAAGGTATGTACTAAAAGTAATCTAAACAAATAATAAACTGAACGATCTTCAAAATAGCATATAGACACAAGATAATAACAAACTAAATGTGCAAAACAAATGATGATAAATGCCGGGACCTCACTAATAGAAGTGCATAGGTGCATATGATGAACAATACAGTCGTAGAATAATTAGGTCAATAATGATGACATAAATAAATGTGCAAAACCATACATAATAACGTGACCTCATTAGTAAAAGTGAATGATGCATAAATGCCAAACATAAAATAAAGGATCACAAAAAAGACTCCATCCAGTGAATCTCTAGTAGGAAAAACAATGATAATAAACAAAGAAAAAAAAGAGATGTGTAAACTCCTAGTAATAATACCGTACACTGTGTATAAGATCAAAATTTCAAAAAGAAACCAAGCAGCTCAAGGTGGCGATCTGAAAAAGGACTAACACCAATGTGGTAAAAAAGTGCAAGTGCAATGAATCAGTGTGAATAGAAGTATAAATGTGAAAGAAATTGCTAGTGATCATAAATAATAATATTAATATTAAGACAAACGAATGTCCAAGCAAAACTCAAAGTGTAATGCAATAAATTGATAACGTGCAGCTCCCGGTAACAGTACGGTGCAGATCTTCTAAAGATGATAGCAAAAGTGCAGGTAAAGGTCTTTTACAGATGATGGAAAAAAGTGCAAGTGCAGTGGATAGAGCTCTGCAACGGCCAGTGTCCGATAATCAGTAATCAATCCAATCCGGTTACAGGGTGCACTGAGCGTTTCCCCCAGCCTCTCACCTGAAGTTGTGGCCCTCAATGGGCCGAATGGAGCGTGTGCCTTCAGGCAATGAAGCAGTACAGCGGAGACAGGCTTCTAGCCATTGTCACAACCTCTCGGGACCGAGATATACTGGCCACAGCTCAACACTCCCCCGCACTCAGTGGATATCCTCAAAGGTCCTCAAATGGATAGTGGGAAAAGAAGGGATGGCTCCATAGTGTAGTATATTATAGGTTTTATTCATAAAAAATAGCAGTGACTTACATAAAGAATAACTAACATATTCTATATGCTAATCCACATCTAGCTACTAATAGCCGACAGTGATATAATTAAGATGAGCTAATTAACTAGGCACTTAAACCAGCCTAGGTGACCAGACCATTCGGTACCTACAACCCTGAATGCAAAGTACTGTACAATACAAATTATTACAAGTATAAACACATAGATGAGAAGACAGACAGAATCAATAGGGATCCAATTAACAATAGAAGGAAGACACTTAGGAGGCACACTATGGGAGAGACCTACTTACAGTAAACACATTATGACAGGCGACCCCCATGGTTTGAGCTGATTACATTAACATCTGACTATTGCAACTCCCTTCTCATTGGCTTACCTCTCCATAGGCTATCCCCTCTATCCCCTCTTCAGTCTATCATAAATGCTGCTGCCAGACTTATCCACCTTACCAACCGCTCAGTGTCTGCCAACCCTCTACTCCAATCCCTACACTGGCTCCCAATCACCCAGCAAATTAAATTCAAAATACTAACCACAACATACAAAGCATTTCACAACTCTGCCCCGAGCTACATCACTAATCTTGTCTCCAAATATCACCCAAATCGACCTCTCCGCTCTTCTCAAGACCTCCTGCTTTCAAGCTCTCTCATCTCCTCCTCTCATGCTCGTCTCCAGGATTTCTCCAGAGCCTCTCCTATCCTCTGGAACTCGCTACCTCCATCTATCCGGCTATCCCCTACTCTTCCTACCTTCAGGCGATCCCTGAAATCTCATCTCTTCAGGAAAGCCTATCACGTCTCCAACTAATCTCCTACCACTTCCACCAGCTCATTCCCCACAGTTACAACCTTTTGTACCACCTTCCCCACCCTATTAGATTGTAAGCTCTTCTGAGCAGGGCCCTATATTGTCTCCCTTTTATAGTGTAAAGCGCTGCGTAAACTGTTTGCGCTGTATAATAATAATAATCTACAGTCATTGCTGGTTTGAGGCATAGAGGCCTCAAATATGTATATGGAACCTCTAGTTACCAGAGTCTGTGTGTTTTGGGAAGATATGGACTTAAATCCATCCAAAAACACTCTAAGGGTCCCCCAGGCAGTGTTCCCTTAAAAGCCAGGGCCCATAGTCAGTAGGCAAGAGGCCACCCTGCAGTCCCCTCCAAAAGCCCCTGTCCTGGCTGTGTCAGTCACAGTCAGAATTTGTTATTAACAACATTGATCCATCCTGCCTTGTATCAACAGTTCAGGCTGGTGGTGGTGGTGTAAGGGTGTGGGGGGTGTTTTCTTGGCACACTTTGGGCCCTTTGGTACCCATTGAGTCTCCAGTGCCTCATACCCTCAATGTGCCCAAACTTATCCTGCAGAACACAGGAACTTGTTGAGTGAGAGGCAAATTGGAGCATGACTGCAAACGCACAAAGCTGTGCTTTCTTGTTCTTACTTCTTTAAAGGGGATCCTTCAGCTTTTGTCACTAAATAACCCTTAGCAACAGGTTTCCACCAATTAGAAAATAAAACTTCTATTCTTAGATCTTGCTGGTACCGGGCAAGGGAAGCTTCTACGGTGGACATACTGCTATTGAGTATAGGGGTCCGTCACAACAATACTTCTATATTAAAAACGAAACAAAATGTAATAGCACAACAGCAAAACCCACACAAATGAATATAAATTAATTATAATAGAAATGGAGTTAACCAAAAGAAAGTTTAGGGTATTGCCATAAACAAAATCACAAAGACTAAAAAATTTCTGCCAATAAAAAAACTTTGTTCTACTAAAGCAGCAATGCAGGCTTTAAAGTGACTCTGTAATGAGAGTATGCTAGTTCCCTGGCTGTGATGCAGATGCTTTGGCTTTAATCTTTTCTGCATCTATAACCTGGAACTAGTATAAAGATATGTAATTCTGACACTTTTCTGACATTCATATGCCCCATTTCTGTTGACGCAGAATGGTTTAAGCCAGGCACAGGGAGGTAACTAGGTTTCGGTAAAGAAGTCTAGCAATGGCAGCTATCATACTTTTCTTATGACAGATTCATTTTTAAGACCCCTTTAAAAGTTTGATTGTTCCTTCCTAGTAGACTGTCCTATTTCTTTTTTTATTTATTTCTTTTTATTGAAGATGATTTGTATAAGTACAGAACATAGCCTTTGGGCATTTCCCAGCTAAAAAATACAGCTAGCACAAACTGCTAAATAATGCAACATCAAATACAAAGAACAAAACATACACTGCGCTCGGCCGTTCTAATAATTTATTTCAAGAATTCATGAATTACAAGGAGATTCCTGCTCCCTGTCAACCAACAGAGTGCTACGTCAGGAGAACATTTACTCATAGTTGGACCTATACCCGATCTAATGAAGCGTGAGTCACTGCAAAGGAGTAAAACCGTATATAGCTTAGGCTAAACCATATCAGGGGTGACTAGATTTCGACCATGGACTCCTGATCGTCAGGACTGTCCTACTTCTAACCTAAATTTGTTGCTTCTTGCAAATTTGAAAAATTCTCTCTGCAATCTTTTTTTTTTTAAAACCAGGAGTGCTTTATTGTAGAAATAACATGTACAATAATTCAAGTTCACAGTCAGTTGTTACAGAGTCACTTGTCACATACTTGTCAGCAGTTCACATAAGACATACACCATGAAATATACAGCATAATACATTCTTAATGGCACAAACTTCTGAAGTTTCCTGTTCAGGGGTACATTTCCTGAGTGATAGGGGGTGGGGGGGAACACCAGAGTGAGAGCATAGAAGGGGGAAAAAACACACGGAGCATTACCCTGGTGGAGGGAGTGGGGGGGAGAAAGAAGGAAAAGGGGGGCTTAGCATTTTCTCACTACTAGATCGACGCCCAAGAGGACCACACCTTGTCAAACTTCCATGGGCAACCACGATTAATATACGTTAATTTATATAAAGGGAGGGCAGCGTTCACTTTGTTTTCCCATGTAACTATGTCTGGGGGGACAGGAGAGGACCATTTACACAATATTTCTTTCTTAGCATAGAAGAGCAAATATGAGATTAGTAGTTTGCTATGATGCGGTCGCTGATCATCGTCATGTATACCCAGTAAGGCTATTTCTGGTGTCATAGGAACATTCAACTCAAGTCGGACATTTAATTGGTCAAATATTTCTGTCCAGAAGGTCGACAACATAGGGCACCCCCAGAACATGTGCAGGTAGGTGCCCGGATGTGTCAAGCACCTGGGACATTGTGGGTCCCTACCAGGATATATTCTAGACATACGTATCGGGGTAAAGTAAACCCTGTGAAGGAATTTGGTCTGTATAAGTTTATCCCCTGCCGCTATTGCTAGTTTGGGGCCCCGCTCAAGACTGTCCTCCCAATCTTCCCTCTCTAAAGATGGAATATCAGCCTTCCATTGTTCCCAGAGTCTATCCATTTTAGCATTATCAATTGGGAGTAGGACACCATACAGAGCCGAAAGTGGCTTTGCAAGGTCTTCATGTGACATTAGATTCTCTACTGGGTCCAGTTGTAGAACAGGTTGAGTAGGAAATTGGGCTCTAACTGCGTGTCTTAGTTGGATATAGCGGAAAAACATCCATCCAGGCAACTCATATTTCCTAGCTAATTGTGAGAATGACATTAGTGTGCCCGAGGGCATGATATCCCTTAGTGTCTTGATGCCGAACCTTGCCCAGGCCTGGGGATCTGGTATTGTCCTAAAGTGTGGCAGATTGGGGTTTCCCCAGAGAGGCTGAACCGGTGACCATCGATCCACCTGGAAGAACCTACGTCTAGCCGCAATCCAAATCCTTATTGTCGCCTTAGTCGGTAAAGGGAGATCCTCATAGGCTCTCACACCTCTATATGCTAAATTTTGTAGGTGCTGTAGTGAGCCCAGCCAGGCCGCCTCCACACAAACCGCAGCATTTGATCTGCTCGCCTTAAACCACCAGTGTACAGTAACCAGCATGGCCGCCCAATAGTAAACCCTGAAATCCGGGAGGGCTAGCCCCCCCAGATTTGTAGGTGCACGCAGTGTGGCCTTTGCCAGTCTTGGCACGGATCCACTCCATATAAAGGAGGTGATACATTTATCAATTTCTTGAAAAAAGATCTGCGGTATCCAGATTGGGCTGTTGCGGAAAAAATAATTAAATTTAGGTAAAATGATCATTTTAAGAATATTTATTCGGCCTATTAGATTCAATGGAAGTCCGGACCAAGACTGACATTTCTCCCGCAAGAGTCGAAGCAGGGGGAGCATATTCAGATTATAATATTGACCGACGTCCCTAGAAATTTTAACCCCAAGATACTTGAATTCATCGACCCATTGGAGTGGCGTATGATTGTGCGGGCCCTGTGACAGCCTATCCAGAGGGAACAAGACCGATTTATTCCAGTTGATACGGATACCTGCTAGCGTGCCGAACTGATTAAATAATACCAGGGCGGCGGATAGTGATGGACCAGAGTCATTCAGGTAAAGTAAAGCGTTGTCCGCGTATAGGGATATTTTCTCCTCTAGTGCGCCAACCCATATTCCCTTTATCTCTGGAGACTCACGAATCATAATAGCCAAAGGTTCTAGGGCCAGGGCAAATAAACCAGGGGACAGGGGGCATCCTTGATGGGTACCCCTATGCAAGGAAAATAAATCTGACAATCGGCCGTTAGTACGCACCCTAGCCTTTGGGGCTCTATAGAGTAGCCGTATCCACTGGACAAATTTGGGGCCAAACCCGAAGTGTTGTAGCACCCCCCAGAGATAGGACCACTCTACAGAGTCGATCGCCTTTTCGGCGTCGAGGGAGGCAATCACCCGAGATCCCACTACATCTTGATTAAGCGACAAATTCACGAAAAGGCGTCTAAGGTTTATGTCGGTACCTTTTCCCGGCATAAACCCTGTTTGGTCGATGTGAATCACTGTGGTTATTACCAACGATAGACGATTGGCTAGGATTTTTGCTAGGATTTTCGCGTCGACGTTAAGTAGTGATATTGGTCTGAAGGATGTACACTCCTGAGGGTCCTTCCCAGGTTTAGGTATTAAAACTATAATAGCCTCTTCCATAGACTCCGGGAGAGCCCCTGTCTCCAGCAGGCCAGAGAAAAGGGATCTCAGTCTGGGGGCAAGCAGTTCAGCGTTTTGTGAGTAAAACTCTGTTGGAAGGCCATCTGCACCCGGAGTTTTACCGCTTTGTAACTCGCTAATGGCAGCCTGAACCTCCTCCAGAGAGAACTCCCCCTCCAACAAGTTTCTATGCTCTTCTGATAGGGATGGGAATGGTATTGCGTCTAGGTATTCCTTCAGTTCTAGTGGCGTGAATTGGGCCCTAGAGGTGTATACTTCTCTGAAAAACTTAAAGAATTCGGCATTTATTGCCTCTGGGGAGGAAAGTATTTGTCCACTAATATTACGGATACTAGCTATGTGAGTGAAAGCTGTCTGGTTCTTTGCTAGCCAGGCCAGGAGCCGCCCATTTTTATTTCCGTACTCAAATATTTTTTGCTTCGCGAATAGCATAGATTTTTTAGTCTGCTCAACATTATGTAGGGAAAGCTCACGTAAGGTGCTCTGCCAGTTATGATAGTTAGTGTCGCTGGGGGATTGAATATACTCTGCCTCCCTTCTAACAGTCTCCCTTTCCAGTGTCTCTCTTGTCTTGGAAGCCTCCTTCTGCAGGAGAGATATGCGGGCAATGTATTCCCCCCTCATCTTAGATTTGAACGCGTCCCATAACACATTGGCATTAGCAGATTCCCCATTTTCATTCCAATAGTTACAAATATTTTCCGTCATTGATTCTTGGACTTTCTCATCCTTGGCCCAGAAAGCGGACAACCGCCACAGTCTCAAACCCGGGGGTCTTATTAAAGAAATTTTGAGGCAGATAGGTGCATGATCCGAGATGCCACGGGGCAAATGCTCTATTGCCCCTACCCACCGCAACGCCCCAGGTGATGCATATGCAAGATCTATGCGTGAGAGCGCTCTGTAGGAGGTGGAGTGACACGTGTACTCTCTCTTGCCTGGGTGAAAATGGCGCCACACGTCCGTAAGAGCACACGCGGCAGCCCAACCCCCCAAGGCCGACGAGGTGCGGGTCACCCCATGCAGCCTATCCAGCTCCTGTGATGGAACTAGATTAAAGTCACCAAAAATAAAAACTTCCGGTACATTGAACCCCATAACTATTTGCATTATATCCTTTAACAGTTGTACCTCGGCAGGAGGAGGAAGATATAGGCCCACCAATACCATTTCTCTGTCATAAAGTGTAACATTAATAATGACAAATCTGCCCCCCGGGTCAGTTTTTACATCTAAAATCTGCAGTGGAAGCGATCTGCGGATCAAAATGCTCACACCCCTCGCATAATTTGAGTATGTAGAGTGGTGGTGAATTCCCACCCAAGCCCTCCGGAGACCCAAGACACGTTTACCTATCAAATGGGTCTCCTGGAGTATACAGATGTGCGGGTTGTGCTTTTGTAGGTATTTGAAAACAAGTGTCCTTTTTGTGGCTGAATTTAGGCCCCGGACATTCCAAGAAATGATAGATAACTCAGTCATTCCCTCTCATATGAAATCGTGTACGCAGGATCCGCACATCACCTCCTCCCCCCAGCCAGTCCCCACACAGACATATCTTACTGTTCCACTTAGGTCTAGGAAAAACATGGTATAGTTTGTTTACGCCTATATATTGTTTGCTTAAGTCGGTAACACTCCAACCACAAATGAGCAACTCCTTTTGGAAACTTAAAAGCTCAAAAGCCTTAAACTTCTGCAACAGCAGATGTCCCCTCCCCTCTCCCCACATCCCCCTCTGAAACCGAGGATGTTTCATACCCTGAACCCCCAACAGCTATACTTAAAAGAGGGCGAGCACCTGTAGCGTGGAGTGTTTCCTCTCAAGGCGACAGAGTTGCTGGTTCATGTCATGTATACTTTCTCCTGGAAACCCAGGGGCACTTATCTTGGTTACTAAACAGTCATTTAAACAGTATTAAGAACTAACAGTTTACACCTTTATGGACTAGCCAGAACCCACGTATTACGCAGTTCTGACCAACCAACCCATGAGCCATCTCAGGTGTTTTCCCAAAACCTCAGGGTATTTTTATTCCTTAGTAACTAACTCAAGAGGCTCTGGTCTTTTGTTACAGAGTTCCATTTCTCCCCATCCACCTAAATCTCGGCTCCAAAAAGCCAGGCGCCTTCATGCCAAATCAACAATAAAGCAATATCTTGCAGGTTGCCGTAGGAGGTAGTTCCCCTTCTCGAAAGTGTTATCACAGTTCTGGAACCGTCACAGCATAACAGCATCTATCCCGGTGTGGCCCACAAACCTCCTTTAGAGAGCACATATCAATTATGCCACCCCTAAACCATCCGAGCATGTCATTGCCAGCAGACCGGTTTACGTGTTCAGTCTTGTGTTCAAGGATAAAGTACTGGGTTGCAGCCACAAAGTTATTGACAATAGCCTTATGGGGGAGTGTCTCTATTGTTTTCCCCTGTTCAGCCCTGTTCTGATCGTTCTGAACGCTGTGACGTAAAACACGTACGTCGGGACTATAAATGGGGCAGTAGCCAATAGCTTTCATCTCTTTATTCTGAGCATGCGTGGCACTTTGTCCGTCGGATTTGTGTACACACGATCGGAATTTCCGACAACGGATATTGTTGTCGGAAAATTTTATATCCTGCTCTCAAACTTTGTGTGTCGGAAAATCCGATGGAAAATGTGTGATGGAGCCTACACACAGTCGGAATTTCCGACAGCAAGGTCCTATCACACATTTTCCGTCGGAAAATCCGACCATGTGTACGGGGCATTACTCACAAAGTTTTGTCATGGTTCTCATCCTATGTCCGAATGCACTCTCAGTAATTTTTATCGCTGGGTAACCTCTTCTTCACATCTCTTTGTGGCTGATGTACCTTTGGGCTCTGTTTCAAGACCATGTTCTTTTTCTGTACACATCTTATCTTGGCAAAGTAATAAGCAATTTTGGTTTTCCGCTCTGCCAGTATGATTTTGACAGCCAGCTCTTTTCCTTTTTATACAAAAAAACAAAATATAACATAGGGCTTCTGGTGTTTTCCTCTTCCACTAGTACTTCTACAATTAAAATTTATATGGAGAGCACTTCCATAACTCCACAAACACAATCTAGCTATCTTGAAGTCATATCAGATTCCAGGCTCTCCTTCACACCACCATATTCAGGTCTCTGCTGGAACGTGTTATGCTCTCATTGTTCCCCCTTATAGCCTTATAGCCTAAGCAACTTATCGTCTCTTGATTTTAAATGCAGCTGCTAGAATCATCTGTCCCTCTTTTCACTAAATCTGCTGTTTTGCCAACTTCTAAACTGATAACAAGATTTGTACAAAAAAGAATGTAACATTCCATCTCTTTATTACAAAGACCTTTTAGGCTCCATGCACACTGGCTTAAAAAATGTTGGAGTTTTTTGTTCTGGCTGTAGAAGCTACTGAACGTTATCCTATATGTCCATGCAAATTAGGACAATTGAAGGCATATTTTGAGCTCAACGTTTAGAGGCAGAAAAAAAAAACCTTCTGGTTCGTGTTTCTGATTGGAGCTTACTGGCAGAAAAAACTTAAAACTCTCCTAAACACGTCTAAACTTTGTACAAAAAATGCTCTATATGAGCGCTTTTTACTGCCAGGAGAACAGATGTTTTTTTAAGCCCAGTGTGTAAAACTCTGAAGAGAGAAATATATACTTTAAGCAAGTATTGCTCATTCCGTCTGAAAATTATTATCCAGTTATTTGGCTGTCTTTGGCTTTAGTATTATTTACCTGGAACAATTATGCAGACAGCAAAACCAGAGTGAAGTCAGATTACTTGGTCAGATAAATTTTTCATGCCAAAACACTTTGATACACCAGGTGGTACCATCACTCAGCAAAGTGCCTTCAATAGGTTTGACTAGGAATCTGTCTTCCTACCAAACAGTTAAAGGGCCTTTCAGTTCAAGCAATGAAATGTCTTGATGACAGACTAAAGTATTGTGAAGCTTTAACAGTCTACAAGGTTTACTATTAACTGAGACAGATGTGATCTACAGTCACTTTTAGCACATCTTCAGTTGGCCACTGGTCAAAGAGAACAGAGTGTAAGACCAGAAGATTCTGGAACAAAAAGCTTTGTTGCATAATGAGAAGAAACCATGAAAACTAATTTAGGGAACTTGCCATTGGCAATAATTTCCCTATCCTAATTGTAGTGTTCTTGGACTGCAGTCTGAATGGATAGTTATGCTTTCTACAGGTTTTGCCCTACGTTTAAATTTGTGTTTACTTCTGCCTGCTGATGGCGAGTGTCCCTGGCAATAGTGTGGGAAGATCCAGTAGCCTGAGTTATGAATATATATATCTCTGTGGCAAATGACTAGGAGTCTTATCGTCAGTAGTGCATGCTGGGGAAAGGTATACATATTTGGAGGGGTGCTGTCTTGCCCCCCATGTTCTGTCTGGGGAGGATGTATGTGCTGTTTTCCTGTTTTACTAACTTTCTAGCCTTCTTCCTGTGGAGTACAAGTGTTTTGAGCCTTCAAGCTTGCATAGTCTTGTGGCAGTTCTGTACCGGAGAAGTGAACCTGGAACCTGGATTGAAGGACAAGGGATGAACTTAGTCTGCTGGAGAGTATTCCAAATAGCTAGTTAAATGCTTGAACACTGCAGGAAGTCTGATGGCTTAGTCTAGAGGATTAATGTGCTAGAACTGCTTACAGATGGAAAAATACATGGTGCTGATGTGGCATAAAGGTTCTTTTCCTGTATCAGCTGTGTTTTTTCTGGAGTCAATGAATTGTTCTTTGGGCATCTTGTGCCCTAACCCTCTCTCCCTGTATTTTATTCGCTTAAATAAAATGACTGGCTCTCATCTGTTCATGTCCTCACTACAAAACAAGTATACAACTGAGGGCTACTCCAACTTGAAAGTGTATTCCATGTAATGAGGTATCAGACACAAGCTACCTGATTATACAGTTACACAGATGCAAGCAGGAAAATTAGAGGGCTTATTCATTTTTTGGGAAACCATAGAGAGCTGGATGGTTAGATTTCATTAAGCGAGTATGATCGTCTATATCTAGAGGTCTGAGAGTTTTCGTCAGTGTATATGTGGGGTCTGCACTGAATGCTGAGTTGTGGAATGAAGATGCACACTGTTTTGGAAGATTCTATCTGCACACTTGTTCCAGGTCGGAAACATATGGCATGAAAGCCATTAGATCAGCATTAAAGCTAGGTAACACCCCTTTTCAGAAGGAATGGTCAACAATGGAAACATTTCCAAATAAGTTTACATAATACATTATTGCTCATATACATGTCAAAAACTCTTATATATCCTAAAGTATCTGTCCTCAATTGTTTGACCTATTTCCTTTTACTAGTGCTGTTCCCATTGGCTAGCTGCACTCTGTTTATATATACAGATTTTATCTTTACACTGTTTCTGAGGCGGTCTATGTCAGCTAGAATGGCTGTTATATATTTACCCTACAATGTATTATCTTGATGCAGCGGTCATATGTTTATTATACAATCTAACATTTATTATTGTTGCCAGTTTTCTACATACTATGTTTGTTACATGTTGTCATTATGGACACAAACCTATTAATTAATTTTCTTACATGTTATGCAATTATTATTTAGCAATAAACATTGTGTTTTTTATATTGACTGCGTTTATGTTGCCGCACATACCTCATATAAAGTCCCACCTTGTTTCTATTGAATCAGGAATGGAGACGTATTCACATACGTTTCATATAAAGTCCCGCGAAGTTACTCTCCCCCCCTTCCCCCCCCCTTTCTTTTATCGACTAATTTATACAGCATTCGTATAAATGTATGTTTTGTAATGATGAATATTTGATCATTTAACCATGACATCTGCCTTAGAAAGTCTTCAATCCGAGTCTGATTGTTGGCATCAAGAAAAGTTCCATCTCTTTGAGTGATAAATATTTTTACCCCATTCAGGCTCCTAGTGAAGCTGTAGATTCTTTCTAGCATAAAGTTGAAATAGAAATGAATAAACTGAAAGAATCGTTTTAACTCACAGACATCCTGGTTTAACTTATCTAAAGCAGAATATCTTGCTCTTCAGGGGTTAAAAGAAAGAAAGGATATCATTATACTGAAAGCAAGGTGGGCTGGTAGTTAACTTAGACACTGACAGCTACAGAGAGGAAGCACTGAGACAGCTGAACGATGCTAATACCTATCGTATACTTAGTGCAGACCCAACCCCAGTTATACAATGTAAAATGAGACATCTTTTGTATGAAGGAAAGAATGCAGGAATACTGGAACAAAAAAAATGACAGATTATTTGATGGTAGAAAAACCGATTATTCCAGTATTCCATCATCTTCCAAAAGTCCACAAACATCTCACTCCTGTTCAGGGCCGTCCCATTGTTGCAGGCATACAGCCCCTATTGGAAAGACTTGGCGAGTGGGTAGATGAACATCTTTAACCCCTCGTCACCCGCTTACCAGGATACCTTAGGGACACAGGTCACCTTCTTGCCCACACACATGAAACCAAATGGTCAGCAACCAATACTTGGATCACTGTTGATGTTAAGGCATTATATTCTTCTATACCGCACTGTTTAGCCCTGGAGGCTATTAAATACCACCTTACGTTATACAGTTGTTACAGTCAGGATTTGTGCGAATTTCTACTCTTGGCTAATGAGTTTCTATTGAAGCATAATTATTTCATGTTTGATTCCTCCTTTTATATGCAATGCCAAGGTGCCTCGATGGGGGCTCTATTTTCTCCCTCATTGGCAAACTTGTACAGTATATGGGGTGATGGAAGGAGGTCATTCTTTTCACACATAATGATCCTTTCAGAGTGCATATTGACTGGTACTGTCACTACATAGATGACCTGGCTCTGGTGTGGACTGGCCCGGCCTCTATGGTAGATTCTTTCATTCAGTATCTCAATAACAACCATTTAAAAATAGAGTTTAGTCACAATTTCCACTCTGATAGTATTGATTATTTCAATATAACACTAACAGGACACATTGACAGTGGCAGGGTTACTACAAGAACCTTTACAAAACAATGCACTGGCAATTCACTTTTGCTCGCTACGAGTTGTCACCCTTTCCATACTATACATGCATTACCAGTGGGTGAATTAGCCAAAAGGAATTGCTCTGATTATGAAGACTTTGTGAAAGAATGACGGGTCCATGCAATATGCAGGACCCACATGGGAGAGCCAAAGGGGAATGCACGTTTCCCTATTTTGTGTTTCAGGATTGCCATTGGTTAACAGCAGCTTCGCAGGGTAGCAACAGGCAGCAGATTGGTGAAATTTGGCGGGCCTCAAAGCCCACGAATTTGGAGGAGATAAAAGAGGGCTGTCCGGCCGTTACCTTCAGACCGTGTGGTACAGGACCGGGATTCACACTGCTCAGACTGTCGGAAGGATGAAGCACCGTTCGCCCGTTGGAAGAGAGAGCCTTCTTCGTTGCCTCATTGAGAAGGTGGAGAGTGCCGGAGGGGAGGAGTGGCTCCTTCACTGCCTGGAGGCCGGTCATTCCGAAGCTCCGCTTGAGCCGTCTGTTAGCACAGCCCAGGAGAAGATGGAGGAGTCTGCAGCAGATATGCGCAGTCCGTGCCAACAGCCAGGAAGGGCAAAGAAGAGAGCCAGAGCAGAGGCTTCTCAATGTCCTAAAGGCAAGGAGAGAGCCCGCAGCGTTCTGTATAGGAAGACCCCCCCATGCCAGGATAATGCTACTTAGCCAGCTGCGGCAGCTAGCAGTGAGCATCTCAGGAGTTCACCTATGGGTGAGACATGTTCTCATAGTAATGTCACTGATTTAAATATGTTGGTTGAAACTTTGTCTAGTATTGTGAATGATCTTAAAGGTGCACACACAGTTGGTGATTATGTTGGTATATCTGTAGGTGCACAGTGCTCTGGTGCTTTACATGTTACAGATCATAATCCTGTTTTAAAAGGGGCACAGCTACCTGGTGCTATTATACAGACCAATGATGGTATGTTACAACATAGTTTGGATGATGTCAGCCCAATATGGCGCAATTTGTCAGAGGTGCCCTTTTTTGCAAATGTGATAGACAATGCTAGTGCACCAACACAAAAAACTTTTCAAATGTTCAATTCTGTTATCCCCTCTCCACGCTCCACTCATCCTATAGTGGCGGAGTTCTCCTTTAAGATCCCTATGCCGTGTGACATTTCACCGTTAGGTTTCCTCTTAACCGACGCTGTTAAAGGGAAAATTTGGAGGGGTGAATTTGTGGATTTACTGTCATTATTGCCTGCTTCCAAAGAGTTCTTAGTCAAATCTGATAGGAAGGTGGAGGACCGCTCAGAGGAACATAGGCGGAGATCTGTCCCCAAAACTTTTCAGAATTGGTTGCAAGCTTTCTGCATTTATGCAGCGGTGCTGGGCGAGCAATTTCTGGAAAAATGTTCAGGCTTATTTTAGCATGTGGACATAATTGCTGAAGCTTTTCGTCATTTTGGTGGTACCTCATGGTTCACCTATGATGAAAATTTTAGGCAGAAATTGGCGGTTCATCTGTCTTTAAAATGGGGATGCAAGGATGTGGGATTATGGTTGAATCTCATGCTGCCACAGAAGCCCCCATTCACACCTCGAACGTTAGCTCCACAGATTGCCTTTCGCAAAGGGTTCTATTTTGCCTTTAATGAAGGGCAGTGTAAATTCCTGTCAAACTGTAGGTACAAACATGAGTGCTCTTACTGCAATGGGGCCCATCCAGCTAGTAGGTGTTTTCAGAAGTCATCAGCAACTTCCCTCCCATCTCGGGACACTGGTGGCAAAAGCCATGACTCCAGTGAGTTTGCCAAGAATGCAACGGTGGTTAGATCTCTACCCAGATTGCACAATGGCACGGCTCCTAATTGACGGTTTCCAAAATGGTTTCTTGGTTCCCTCATTTTCCGGGCTGGGATGAGTTTTTGTTAAAAACTTGCTTTCTGCTAGGAGGCATCCTGACTTTGTTCGGGAAAAAATATCTAAGGAAGTCAATGAAGGCCCGGTAGCTGGCCCTTTCCACCGTCTGCCTTTTGCAAATTTTCGTCTTTCCTCTTTGGGCATTGTTCCCAAGAAGGAACATGGTAGTTTCAGCCTCATCCATCATTTGTCCTTCCCGGCTGACAATTCACTTAACGATGAAGTTTCCGAAATATTAGCCCCTGTTTATTACTCCTCTTTTGATGAAGCACTAGTGCTTTTAAGACCTTTTGGGCAGGGAGCATTGTTAGCGAAGGCAGATCAAATCTGCCTTTCGGCTGCTACCCGTGCATCCGCAAAGTTTCAATTCCCTGGGTTTCCAATTCCAAGACAAATTTTATTTTGATAAATGTATGCCCATGGGTTTCTCCTTATCATGTTTTTATTTTGAGGCTTTCTCTACATTTTTGCACTGGGTTTTGTCTGAATGTTTCCCTATTGGCCCAAAGGACTCACAATTATGTCTTGAGTCACTGAACTCATTTTTTCATATTTGTGATTCCTTTGGAATCCCCATTGCACATGAAAAAAAGTTTTTTCCATCACCCACTATTGAGTTTTTTGGGATTACTATTGACTCCTCCTTGATGGAGTTTAGACTGCCCAGGGATAAATTGAACCATATGAGATTGATAATCTCGTTATTTTTATCTAAACGCAAGGTCTTGTTGAAGGATGCTCAATCCCTATTGGGGCTTTTTGCATTCGCAGCTAGGACCATCCCTATTGCCAGAATTTTTTCCAGGCGTTTTGCTTTGACTATGAGAGGTTTGAAGAATCCTTACTCTCATGTTTGCATCTCCGCAAACATCAAAGAAGACTTAAAAATATGGGATTCTTTTCTTTGTAATTTTAATGGGTCTACGGTCTGGCAACAACCTTTTACAAATGATTTTCAGTTGAATTTCTTTACAGATGCCGCAGGTTCATCAGGCTTTGGAGCCTTTTTGGATGGCCATTGGTGTGCCTCTGAATGGCATTCCAGTTGGCGGCATCAAGATATTCTGCATAACATAGTCCTCCTAGAGTTTTTTCCAGTGGTAGTTTCAATGGTAATATGGAAGGATACGTTTATGAATCGTAGGGTGATGGTACATACAGATAACAAAGGCGTACTTTTTGCTACCAACACGCTGTCATCCAGATCAGAGCTAGCTATTAAACTTTTACGTTTTTTAGTTTTGCCCTGTATGCATTTCAATATCTGGTTGAAAGCTCGTCACATTTCAGGGATTGATAATACAATAGCTGATGCTCTATCTCGTTTGCAGTTTCAAAGATTCAGAGAATTGGTTCCATGAGCAGATCGGCACGGCAGCCCTTGCCCAGATTGCCTCTGGGGCTTGATTTGGGCCTGATATCTGCTCATCTCCAGAATTCGGGAGCGCAGAAGACATGGCGAGACTATAACCTAGCCTGGTCCAAATGGTGTTCCTTTTGCTCTAGCATGCTTGTAGATGTATTGGATGTGAATGCTTATATCTCATTGGCTTTCATGTCCTCCCTGATTCAGGCCCAGCTTAGCCCTGCCTCAGTTAGTAAAATTTTGGCCGGGGTTTCATTTTTTCTTAAATTTTCTGGCAGGCCTGCTTTGACCTCTTTCTTCTCGGTCAGTCAAATCCTTAAGGGATTTCGAAAGTCCTCCCCTACGAAGGATGCCAGGCGTCCTATTTCAGTTACTTTCCTGATCAAACTGATGTCTGTTTTGGAAGATGTTTGTTTTTCTAGTTTTGAACTCTTGCTTTTCAGGGCAGCATTTTCAGTTACCCTTTTTGGTGCCCTATGAGTGGGTGAGTTTACAGCTCAAAACAAATCATCTTCTTCTTTTCTGTTGTTCTCTCATGTGTCCCTTGCGCCAGACGGTTTACGTCTATTTCTTTGTAGGTCTAAGACTTTTGAGTTAGGTAATGGTCAGTGGATATCTCTGGCAAAATCTCCCAACCTGTTGTTATGCCCAGTGTCCCATACGGCCAGTTATATAGCGGTCAGACCCCCCTTTGAAGGTTCCTTTTTAATCCATCAGGACTTGTCTCCTTTGACCAAATACCAGTTTTCTGCTGTGCTTTCTTCTTGCCTTATGCGCATTAACCTCTCAGGTTTTAAATTCTCATCGCATTGATTTAGAATTGGGGCTGCCACCAAGGCTAACCTATTGGGATTCCCCCCAGAAGGTCAAAAGAGGGTTGGCAGGTGGGCTAGTAGTAGGTATAAGCTTTATGTTTGCCCTGAATGGTTAATTGTATGATTTTCTATCTCAGATTCTCCTAAATACACAATCTGGATAGTAGGCCACTCCTACGTCTATTGGGCTGAAAGGCTGGCTACATCCAGGATTTATTCCAGCAATTTAGGTCTAGACTTTAATAAATTTAAAGTTTTATGGTCCGGTATTCAGGGCCTGAGATGGCGTAATCTTAGAGACCACTTACTTCATTTATCTTCTATTTGGCCCTCACCTATAGTTATAGTTATTCACTTGGGGGCTAACAACATTGGCAAAGTTAGAACTTGGGAACTGCTTTGTGAAATGAAGAACAATATTTGTGCCATTAAGCTTCTGTTTCCACGCATTATTTTGGCCTTTTCTGAGATGGTTCCTAGACTCCTTTGGTCTTCTTGGGAGACATTCTTTTATGTAGATAAAATTAGTAGACGCCTAAATAGGACCATACATCATTTTCTTGTGTCATCGAGTGGTTTGTCATTCTGCCACTTAGAGTTAGAGGGTTTTATACCTGGTTTATTTAGGGAGGATTTGGCTCACTTATCAGACATTGGCATTGATATTTTCAATATGGGTCTGCAGAGTTTAATTGAGAGTGCCATGGTGTTGGGGGGACCTCAGCCAGCGGCTGCTCTGCTGGCCTCGGTCGGTGGGGAATAGTCGTCCAGCATTGTCTGGATGTAGTGCCTGTCAGATACAGTATGTGGGGTGTACCATTCGTCATTTACGAATCAGGGTTTCAGAACATTACAATGACACTGATAATCCAAATGCCAAAAACATTTCAAATGCATCAAATCATTTTAAGACAGTGCATGGAGGTAACCTTGACACCTTTTCTTTCTTCAATCTAGAACAAATCAAATAATCTACAAGAGGGGGGGACACCCATCGCACCCTGCTCCAATACCAGGATGCTGTTGGGTATGAACAATAGGATGGATGTTAGCCTGTTTTTGAAATAAGTCTTTGAAATATAGTAATTATTTTGTATTGCAATTTTTTTCACTGCTGCATCAGTGGGACTTTAGTAGTTAAGTAGTAGTTAAAATCTTGTGCTTCCTGTTTTAACCCCCTTGTCACATGTGATTATTTGACCCAGGTTTCGATCAGCTCCATCTGTAACCAATTAATGAGATCATTTTTTAATCAAACTAATAATGCCCCTTTTATTTCAGGAGGGTTGCTTCTTTATATATACCTGTTTTCAATGTCATATTTTTTATGCTTTTGATGAAGGCTTAGGCCGAAATGCGTCAAGATTTTGGATGATGTTACTGCTATAGTGCTACAATAAAATTTTCTATGGAGAAGCTGTCAAGTTGCTGGCTTATACTTTTTATGGATTCTCTGTGAGCTCAATTAGCCAGAGCACCGACCACTCTGCACACTAACTACATTATACAGCGGTAGAGCTTGGGTGAGTTTTCTTTTGATGTTTTGTAATGAATATGCCTGATACTTTTGCTTCACATTTACATGTTAAGCTTTTATAGACAGGACTTGTCCACTCTTTGTCTAATAAATTATGTATATTTTGTGGGATTTCCATAATGTAATGAAGTAATATTAATAATACGTAGAATAATTTTAAAAGCTAGTATTAGTTAGTCACAATCAGCAGGACATGTTTTGTAATGTTAATGATGATGGTTGCTACTCATCCAAGCAATTAATTCAGTTACAATGAGTGTTGGTAACATATTCCATCAAAATCAAATAATATAGAACATCCCCTTCTTTTCTTCAAAGAAACAGTATTCTGGGTACACATTCTGATAAAATTGTAGTTGATTATTTTTTAGTAATGAATGGTACCACATAGCATAAACACCTGTAATACCAAGATGCAGCTGAAAGAAAAAATGAAATTTCTGCGTTTCAGACACAAGCATTGCAGCTTTAAGTTTCTACCTGCATTGGAAAAACATCAAGGCAGTACAATAACAGGGCTGCTGCCAAGAACAGCTCAATAGACCAAGATGTCAGTAGTAATCTTTGCTTCAATGCTGAAAATATTTTTTTTTCTTTTTCTGTGGAATGGGATATATAGGTCCCATGGAAGCTAACCACTAAACTTGTTCCACCACAAAAAAAGAGGAAGTCTGTCTGATTATTTTAGCAGATTGCATGATTATCATTCTTAAAACAGTCCTATGGTAGCCACTATCCACATATTTATGAGCTGTTGGCAGGTTCATGACAGCCTGGGCTTCTATCATTGCCAAGTGAGACAAGATAAGATGTACATTTGAACAGCACAACAGTGCAGTGCCAATGCAAGTCATGAGAGATCAAGTGTTTAAAAGAATGTTTTGAGTAAAGAAAAACCTTTTCAGCATTGCAAGCAATTTGTGATATGTTGGGAATATTTCCGTTACTAATAATCCATTTATTGTGATATAAATGGAAAGTAGTTGCTTAATTATTTAAAAAAATCTGATCACATTCAAATTCTCTACAATGCACTCTCCCAATTAAAGAGAAACTGTAATGACAAAAAATACAGACAACAAGTACTGACATTACTGGACAGTTGTTAAAGGTGCAGGCCCCAAATCTGAATCCTTGAATTTGGTCTCTTTACATGCAGAGTCCCCGTTGTAGAACAAGCATGCCATCAATGAAGTCTGAAAGCCTGAATTACCTTCTGTCGACTTGTGCTAGATCAATCACTGGATCTGGAAAAAGCCCCTAAAATATATTACCGTTATTTTTCTAACAAGACAGCAGAGGCATCTTCCTTATTCCTGTATTCATAAAGTTATGCCTAGGCATGAGAATGTCTTAAAGATCAGCTAAATTCCCAGCTTTAATCATTTTAATGTATTCCAACCACATCGAAATAAAAAGAGTGCAAAGTCAACAGTTCACTGTCTACAAAAAAAACAGTAGAAAAGCTTGTCTCCTGCTAACATGCTGCAGAGAAGGACTCTTGCTCCCTGTTTGGAAGCAGTGGTCTCTCGGCAGAGTTAGACACACCCCTTGCTAAATCAGACCTATTGCTCTGCAATCAATGCTATTGCTCTGATTAACTAATTTATGGACCCTTGCTTTGTGCACTGGTGCGCAGTCATGTTGGAACAGGAAGGGGCCATCCCCAAACTGTTCCCACAAAGTTGGAAGCATGAAATTGTCCAAAATGTCTTGGTATGCTGACGCCTTGAGAGATCTCTTCACTAGAACTAAGGGGCAGAGCCCAACCCCTGAAAAACAACCCCACACCATAATCCCCCTCCACGAAATAATTTGGACCAGTGCACAAAGCAAGGTCCATAAAGACATGGATGAGCGAGTTTGGGGTGGAGGAACTTGACTGGCCTGCAGAGTCCTGACCTCAACCCAATAGAACACCTTTGGGATGAATTAGAGCATAGACTGCGAGCCAGGCCTTCCCATTCAACATCAGTGCCTGACCTCACAAATGCTCTTCTGGAAGAATGGTCAAACATTCCCATAGACACGCTCCTCAACCTTGTGGACAGCCTTCCCAGAAGAGTTGAAGCTGTTATAGCAGCAAAGGGTGGGCCAGCCGATTATTAAACCCTATGGGCTAAGACTGACATGCCTTTAAAGTTCATGTGTGTGTAAAAGCAGGCGACCCTACCATCTGAATGTCACAGCTGAAATCGAGACTCGTCAAACGAGGTAACGTTTTCCAATATTTTATTTCCAATTTTGAGGAGCCTGTGCGAATTGTAGCCTCAGTTTCCTGTTCTTAGATGACAGGAGTGGCACCCAGTGTGATCTCCTGCTTCTGTAGCCCATCTGCTTCAAGGTTCGATGTGTTGTATGTTCAGAGATAGTATTCTGCATACCTTAGTTGTAACGAGTGGTTATTTGAGTTACTGTTGCCTTTCTATCATCTTGAACCAGTCTGCCCTTCCTCAAACATCAATAAGGCATTTTCGTCCACACAACTGCCACTCACTGGATATTTACTCTTTTTTTTTGGACCATTCTCTGTAAACCCTAGAGATGGTTGTGCATGAAAATCCCAGTAGATCAGCAGTATTTGAAATACTCAGACCACCCCGTCTGGCACCAACAACCATGCAACATTGAAAGTCTGAAAGTCACTTAAATCCCCTTTCTTCCCCATTCTGATGCTCGGTTTGAACTTCAACAACGTCTTGATGTCTAAATGCATTGATTTTCTACCATGTGATTTGCTGAAGAGTAATTTGTGTTACGAAGCAATTGAGCAGGTGCATATATATGTGTGTGTATATATATATATATATATATATATATATATATATATATATATATATATATATTTGTATATATATATATATATATATATATATATATATATATATACATATATACAGTGGGGACGGACAGTATTCAGACCCCCTTAATTTTTCACTCTTTGTTATAATGCAGCCATTTGCTAAAATCATTTTTCAATTTGCTAAGTTCATTTTTTTCCTCATTAATGTACACACAGCACCCCATATTGACAGAAAAACACAGAATTGTTGACATTTTTGCAGATTTATTGAAAAAAAAACCCTGAAATATCACATGGTCCTAAGTATTCAGACCCTTTGCTGTGACACTCATATATTTAACTCAGGTGCTGTCCATTTCTTCCAAGATAGAACTTTTTGGCCTTAATTCTAAGCGGTATGTGTGGAGAAAACCAGGCACTGCTCATCACCTGTTCAATACAGTCCCAACAGTGAAGCATGGTGGTGGCAGCATCATGCTGTGGGGGTGTTTTTCAGCTGCAGGGACAGGACGACTAGTTGCAATCGAGGGAAAGATGAATGCGGCCAAGTACAGGGATATCCTGGACAAAAACCTTCTCCAGAGTGCTCAGGACCTCAGACTGGGCCGAAGGTTTACCTTCCAACAAGACAATGACCCTAAGCACACAGGTAAAATAACGAAGGAGTAGCTTCAACCCAATTGAGCATCTCTGGAGAGACCTAAAAATGGCTGTCCACCAACGTTTACCATCCAACCTGACAGAACTGGAGAGGATCTGCAAGGAGGAATTGCAGAGGATCCCCAAATCCAGGTATGAAAAACTTGTTGCATCTTACCTAAAAAGACTCATGGCTGTAGTAGATCAAAAGGGTGCTTCTACTAAATACTGAGAAAAGGGTCTGAATACTTAGGACCATGTGATATTTCAGTTTTTCTTTTTTAATAAATCTGCAAAAATGTCAACAATTCTGTGTTTTTATGTCAACATGGGGTGCTGTGTGTACATTAATGAGGAAAAAAATGAACTTAAATGATTTTAGCAAATGGCTGTAATATAACAAAGAGTGAAAAATGTAAGGGGGTCTGAATACTTTCCGTCCCCACTGTGTGTGTATATATATATATATATATATATATATATATATATATATATATATATATATATGTATATATTAGGGATGCGCCGATATATTGTGCAAAAATAGGGCAATAGGTGCCGATAATGGCCAGGTGAGGCTGACAGTCCAGCTCCCCTTCTGCGTGATGCCATTCCTTCTATCTGCGGACAGGAGGGTTCTCCATAAATAGTATGGCACGGAGGGCGGAGAAGAGCTGCCACTTCCTAGGATGCTGCAGTGAGTAAGTGAGGGCTTGGTGAAAAGGCACCTAACTTGAGGAGTTCCTGATGTATGAAGGACAGTGCTTTTGTTAATGTGTTGCACCAAACGTTTGCAACAGTTTTAGTTCTGATGGTGACTTGTGTGCATAATTTGTGTAGTTCTAATTTGTTCCATTTCTAAGTTTGTGACAAAACACCTGTGCCAAATTCAAAATAAAATACCAACGGTTCATATTTTACAAAAGTGGAGAAAATTAAGACCGACTTTCTTTTGCCGTACAGATACAGATTTAGCAAATGTGTATTCTAATGCCCCGTACACACGGTCGGATTTTCCAACGGAAAATGTGTGATAGGACCATGTTGTCGGAAATTCCGACCGTGTGTAGGCTCCATCACACATTTTCCATTGGATTTTCCCACACACAAAGTTTGAGAACAGGCTATAAGATTTTTTCAACAACAAAATCCGTTGTCGGAAATTCCGATCGTGTGTACACAAATCCGACGGACAAAGTGCCACGCATGCTCAGAATAAATAAAGAGATGAAAGCTATTGGCCACTGCCCCGTTTATAGTCCCGACGTACGTGTTTTACGTCACCGCGTTCAGAATGATCGGATTTTCCGACAACTTTGTGTGACCGTGTGTATGCAAGACAAGTTTGAGCCAACATCCGTCGGAAAAAATCCTAGGATTTTGTTGTCGGAATGTCCGAACAAAGTCCGACCGTGTGTATGAGGCATTAAAGTGGTACAGCATGCACCAAATTCAAGCACAAGTTTTAGACGGGTACAGGAATTTGGTGAATGCAGCACCACTCTAATGCCGCGTACACACGATCGCACATTCCGACAACAAAATCCATGGTTGTCGGAAATTCCGAACGTCAAGAATGCGATGACGTACAACACGTATGATGAGCCGAGAAAAATTAAGTTCAATAGCCAGTGCGGCTCTTCTGCTTGACTCCGAGCATGCGTGGAATTTTGTGCGTCGGAATTTCCGACAACAGATTTTGTTGTCGGAAAATTTGAGATCCAGCTCTCAAATTTTGTTTGTCAGAAATTCCGATGGAAAATGTCCGATGGAGCCTACACACGGTTGGAATTTCTGACAACAAGCTCCTATCGAACATTTGTTGTCGGAAACACTTTTGCAAAATCTATCTGCGCCAGTCTTTATAAATTGCAGGGTATATACCTTAATCCACATTCCACAACCAGCAGCTCATCAAAGGGTCATTGGAAGTGAACTTGGAGACTATCCTGTTTAATTTTCTTGCTCTATCTACCTGTCTGCTTCCTGCATCACAAATATGGGTTGATTAACAAGAACATTCCTGAAAAAATAGAAGGGTTGGTGGATTATTGCACTAGAGCAGCCTTTCTCAACCAGTGTGCCGTTTCTGCCAGAGGTCCTCAGGTGTGCTGCGGGATCATGGGAGAGAAGGGCTGTCAGATGAGCTCCGTCAGCCTCAAAATTAAATTCAAGACCCCTTTTACACTGAAGGCGGTTTTCGGGTGTTTTGGAGCTAGAAATAGCGCCTGTAAAGCACCCGAAAAGCACCTCCCCAGTGTGAAAGCCCCAGTGCTTTCACACTGGGGCGGTGCGCTTGCAGAATGGTGCGCTTGAGGGGCGGGAAAAAAAGTTCTGCAAGCAGCATCTTTGGGGCGTTTTGGGAGCACTGTATACAGCGCTCCTAAACCACCTATGCCCATTGGAATGCATTAGCATCGTTTCGGAAGCGTGGCAACACGGGCGGTTTTAACCCTTTCTTCGGTCACTAGCGGGGTTTAAAAGCTCCCCGTTAGCAGCCGCTAAAACTACGGTAAAGTGCCGCTAAAATGAGAGGTGCTTTACTGCTGACGCGGCCGTGGCTACAGTGTGAAAGTAGCCTAAAGGAAGAGGAAGTGTGCTATGTTCTCTACTTCCTCCTACAGTGCAGTACCTGACTGTGTAAAGGAAAGGTACTGTACTAGAATATTTTAAAGGGCTTTATACATGTCTCTGTGTGTGTATACATGTGTGTTCACATGCCACATTTGGCAGGTCATTTTTTTGGGGGGGAGGAGGAGCGGATACCCTCTTTTGAGAAGCATGGGACTCCCACTTCCTCCCGGGGCCCCGGGGCTCCACAGCGCCTGAAGGAAGTTCACCTCTTTCCCCTCTCTCTGTGCAATCTTCTGGGACATGCATACGCAGTGTGTTCCCAGCTGTGAAGCCACAGCCAGGCGCCCACAGTCAGAATGCCGCTGGAGAGGAGGGGGAGAGGAGCGGAGCTTCGTTCGCCCGCATCGCTGGACCGTGGGACCTGTGAGTGTCCGATTATTAAAAGTCAACAGCTACACTTTTTAGCTGCTGACTTTTATGTGGGTGAAACTCCGCTTTAATGAGTCCCGGGATTTTTGTTATATTTCTCTTCATAGGCTTACAGAAAAGCCTTTTGTAAAACTATGCACCCAGAAATCAATAAAATAAATAAGTGAAAGAAGCACAGCAAATTATGCAGGTACATGAAAAATACCGGTAACAGCCACAAATGCCAACATTTTCTTGGCATGTTGTAAACTGCAATTTAATTCTGCTGATATGATGGTATCTGCAATTATTTTACTTGATCAACATTTCAAATGATCATACTGATTGTGCTGCTTCTTTGTTTCTGAAAAAAATGTGTTGGTTTTAACCACTTGCTTACTGGGCACTTAAACCCCCCTCCTGCCCAGACCAATTTTTAGCTTTCAGCGCTGTCACACTTTGAATGACAATTGCGCAGTCATGCAACACTGTACTCAAATGTTGGTAAATGTTTATCATTTTTTTTCACACAGATAGAGCTTTCTTTTGGTGGTATTTAATGTTAGGTTTTTATTTTTTGCTAAACAAACGAAAAAAGACAGAAATTTTTGAAACAAAAAAAAACATGTTTCATAGTTTGTTATAAAATTTAGCAAACAGGTAATTTTTCTTTCATTGATATTCACTGATGAGGCTGCGCTGATGGGCACTGATAGGCTGCACTGATGGGCACTGATGGGCCCTGATGTGCTGCACTGATAGGCACAGATAAGGTGACACTGATAGGCACTGATAAGACGGCACTGATAAGACGGCACTGATGAGGCGGCACTGATGGACCCTGATAGGTGGCACTGATGGGTGGCACTGATGGGTGGCACTAAAGGGCACTGATAGATGTCACTGATAGATGGCACTGATGGGCACCGATAGGTGGCACTGATGGGCACTGATGGGCAGTGGTAGGTGGCATTGATAGGCAGCACTGGTGATGAGGCACTGATTGGTGACATTTATAGGTGGCACAGTGGGCACTGATAGGTAACTCTGTGGGCACTGATGGGTGCACTGTGGACACTGGTAGGTGGCACTGGTGGGCACTGGTAGGCAGCACTGTTGTGCACTGGTTGTGCACTGGTAGGTGGCATAGGTGGGCACAGATGACTCTGCAGAGCCTCTCCACAATCGGGACTGATGTCCCTCTCACAGCCGCTGGTGATCGGCCGTTTTTTTTCCTCCTCGCGCTATCAGCGTGAGAAGAAAAAATAGCCGATTACCGGCTCTGTTTACATCACATGATCAGCTGTCATTGGCTGACAGTTGATCACGTGGTAAGGGGTCGGGATCGACCCATTACTCCGATCTGTGATCAGCCGAGTCTTATAGACTCGCTGATCACAGAGCGCGCCGTACGCGCCCTGCAGGGGGCGCGCAGGCCACTCAGAAACGGGAGGACGCCTATTGACGCCCTCCTGGCAAAGTAGGTTCGCGCTGTAGCCATCATTGGGCTATAGCGCAGAGGGGAAGAGGTTAAGGACATTAATGTTTGGTTTATAATTCAAAAGATAGCAGACACATTCCCCCACCCCCCAAATGAGATGAGACTTAACCAAGTGTACTCAGAACTAAAAAGTAAAGACACTAAAAGCTTGTTTACACACACACAAATTATCTGAAATAACGAATAACAAATTATCTGAAATAACGAATGCCGTATCTAAATGAATGGAACAGAACAAATTAATAATAAATAATAATAATAATACAATGTTTTTATTATTGTTATTTATTCATATTAATTTGTTACGTTCCGTTCGTTTAGATACAATATTTGTTATTTCGGATAATTCGTAACTTTGGAAAAATAAGTATTCGTTAAGTTCACTAACAGCCAAATTTGAAAAGAAATTCCAATACTTTTAATTTAATAGTTAGTAATAGTTAAGTTATTATTAGTTAGTTATTATTTCAGATTTTCAAATTTTTGGGTTTGTGTTCTTAGCTCTGGATCCAGGCTGTCACTGACAGCAAACATTTTCAGCACAGAAGCTAGCTGAGCCCTACAGAAGCCACTAAGCCCAGGTAATATTTTAAAACAGCACTGGAACAAATATCCCTACAGTCTTTGAAAATGGCACATGGTACTTAAGTGGAAAATTAATGTATAGCCAAAACCATTCTTTTTAGTTTTGGATGGAGTTGGGAAGAGTTAAATCTCCCCAATTGGACACCTGTCTGTGTCCAATTGGGGAGATTTTCCTTTGCTTCCTGTCCCAGAGATGCAACAGGAAGTAAAAAAAAAATTCTACAAAATTATTGGAGTTGCCAATAGAAGAAGTGGCCCAATTGAAGGATTTCCCTTTACCTCTTGTTCTGGTGAAAACTGTAAAATTATGTATTTTTCAGCAATTTCTTTCTAGCGTAGTCAGCAGAATAAATATAGTGGTGGAATCTACCTTGCTGGGACACAAGCAATAATAAAAAAAAATGACATAGGTTCTAATCTTTTCCAACTTTCTTTAACCCCCATCCCCCTAAAAAACCTATTGGCTTTACATACACTTTAAAATCCAGTGTAACAGCAAGGAGTTTTAAAGTTCAACCATTTCTAAAGTGTGATTCTACTAATGTGGTTTAACCCTTGGAACATATTGGTTGCAAAAAGTGAATGCTAGTGAAAGATGGAAAAACAATCGTCATTAATATAAATATAAATAATGAGTAAAAAGATCACAGCATCCCACTACATTTGGGTCATAGGAAAGATCCTACAAATGTATCCTATAAATTTACGAATTTTCGAATATTTGAATTTACGTATATTTGGAAAAATTCGTTAAACAGGTTTTCGCTAATTCGGATACTTCCGAATTAACGAATTTGTCGAAATTCATTAAAAAACTAATTCGGAACAAAACGAATTGCACCTCCTCTTCTGCAAGTGCCATCTTAGCAGAGCCATTTTAACAGTAAAAGTGTCTCAACTGCGTGTTTTTACCGCACCCCCCCCCCCCCCGACGGCAAGTGTTTTAAAGCGGAACTAAAGGCACAGATACTTACTACTTCTCCAATGGGATGGCGTAAGGTTCCTCGCTGGCACCAGCATCCTTTCCACAAATTGCTCAGCAGCTACAGGAAAACCACTGGTGATTTTTTTATATAAAATATTATTAAAATGTGCTTATCAGAGTGGATTCTGTCATAAAAGTACACTCCGTGAAGCTTTTGCGCTCCCTTTATTCAATGCATTTTGACTTAGGACCATCTTGAAACAGGGAGGGGCAGTGACTCTCTATTTTATTTTAACACCTATGTTATCAACTCTCACTGATCATGTTAACCCTTCCTTCTCTAGACTGCACTTAATTCATATTACCGTACTTAACATAGTAAATGTAATCCTAAAACAATATAGCATCACAAAACCATTATACAGAATAATAGCTGAAATAACCCAATATAACAACAAGATAAAAAAACATGATGGTAAATATAAAACTATTTTCTATTAAAAAAACGTTAATTAAACGCCACATCAAGACTTTTTGGGGTATAGGGTTTCTAACCTTTTGATCTATTCACTCCTTTTACAGTTCAACAAGTTTAGGATCTCGCCCCCTCCCCATTCTTTTTTAACCTCTTCTATTGCTAAAAAGGTTACATTTGTAAGATCTTTCCTATGACCCAAATGTACTGGGATGTTGTGATCTTTTTACTCATTATTTTTATATTAGCGACTTGTTTTTCCATGTTTCACTAGCATTGACTTTTTGCAACCATTATGTTGTGGCTAACACAGGAATTCCAAGGGATAAACCACATAGAAGAATAATAGAATCACACTTTAGAAATGGTTGAACTTTAAAACTCCTTGCTTTTACACTGGATTTTAAAGTGTATGTAAAGCCAAAAGGTTTTTTAGGGGGGGTTGAAGAAAGTTGGAAAAGATTAGAACCTATGTCATTTTTTTATTATTATTGTCTGTGTCCCGGCAAGGTAGATTCCACCACTATATTTATTCTGCTGAATATTGCTAGAAAGAAATTGCTGAGAAATCCATATTTTTACAGTTTTCACCAGAACAAGGGGTAAAGGGAAATCCTTCAATTGGGCCCATGGGCGTAGCATAAGGGGTTGCAGGGGCCACAATCACAACCCCGCCCCTAGCTCCAGGGGGCCCCTGCAGCCCCCCTATCATATTATAATATCCTCCACAAAGTCCAGCTCCGATCTGCCCTAGGGCCCCACGGCCACACTCCAGTACTGGGCTTCCACTTTGCCTTCCACAGTCCACACCCCTCTGTTCTCATTAGCTGGGGAGAAGCTGTGAGACATTTCCTGAATGGGGAGGAGCATGGGGTGAATACAGCCCGGAAAGGAGAAGTGTCTGTGCTGTGTGCTGGCAACATGGAATGGTAACCAAGCTCAGCGTGTTAAGAGGAGGAGAGTGCCCTAATGTAGCCATGATGGGACCAATGTAACTGGTGAGGTAAGACACCGCTCAGTGTCTTCTAGTCACTAGCTGGGATTCTCTGTACCCCCCCCCCCCACCAGGAGATGTCTGCTTACCCCACTTCCCTGACAACTGGGAAAAGACACACACCTCCGGGAGGTGACCTTCCCCCAACACATGCCAACACTGATAAAGAAACCTTCAGAAATAGCTAAAACAAATCCCTTAACACCCCCTGAGGGGCCCCTGAGCGGCTGCAGGCTTCAGATTTCATGTCAAGTGGCTTTGCCCCCCTGATCTAAGTTCCCCCCCAAAGCCCCCTGACTACCCTCTCCGCCCTGAATGCTATGCCCGCTGCTGAGCTTCTTTCCCAGTACAGCACTCTATACGTCTCCTCCTCCGCAGGGCTAAAATCAAATTCCTTTACAACACAGCCAGTCAGCCATGATCTGCATAGGGTGTATTTACCTACTGCAACTACACTGCCGTTCCAACCAGGGGATTTCACAGGTCAGAACGGCAACGTAAAATCCAGATACACCCTGTGAAGGCTGATATACTGTGTGTAAAGGAATGTGATTTCAGCCCTGTGAATTGTGGGGGGGGGGCTGTTTATAGTGCTGGAATGGGAAAGGAGCTCTGCCAAATGACCTGCCAGGGGTCTCTGTCCTCTGATTCTCCAGCAGTGATCCCTGTCATCTGATTCTCCAGGGGTGATCCCTGTCCTCTGATTCTCCAGGGGTGATCCCTGTCCTCTGATTCTCCAGGGTTGATCCCTGTCCTCTGATTCACCAGGGGTGACCCCTGTCCTCTAATGTAAGGAGGAACTCTGGGAACTCTAAAATCTTAAGCCACTTTGAGTATCTTGGCATGCGGTGGGTTTATCTGCACACACAGTGGATCCTGTTGCATCTCTAGGACAGGAAGCAAAATCTCCCCAATTTGACAGAGACAGGTATTTTAACCCTTCCCAACTCCATCCAAAACTTAAAAGAATGGTTTTGGCTATACATTAATTTTCCACTGAAGTACCAGGTGCCATTTTCAAAGACTGTGGGGATATTTGTTCCAGTGCTGTTCTAAAATATTACCTGGGCTTAGTGGCTTCTGTAGGGTTCTAGCTTCTGTGCTGAAAATGTTTGCTGTCAGTGACAGCCTGGATCCAGAGCTAAGAATACAAACTGAAATTATCAGCTAATTAATTTACAATTCTGCTACACATAAGCACTCTATGACAGACAATATAAACATAACACAATATTGATAACACAGCTCTTCCTTTCAGTACCGAGGCTTAGGCAGAGCTGTTATAGCTCTGTCCTGCCTTGCTCTGCCACAGTGAACTACTGTTATAGTAATTTATTGGTGCATTTAGACGTGTTTAGCAGCGTTTGGCGTTTTTTATACCCAAAAGCTCCACTCTTGAACTTGATTCTTCTGCATTCAGGAAAAGGAGCTTTGACTGACTCTAAACTTTGCTGCTCCTAAACTCCTCTAAAAGCCTATGTGTGCATGGACATATAGGCTTTTATTGAGGCATTCAGGGGCTTAACCAAAAAACGCCAAAAGCCCCAAAAACTTCAGTTTAGGAGCAGCAGTGTGCATGAGGTCTTAACCACTTAAGGACCGAGCCTCTTTCTGAGATTTGTTGTTTACAAGTTAAAAACAGGTTTTTTGCTAGAAAATTACTTAGAACCCCCAAACATTATACATTTTTTTTCTAACACCCTAGAGAATAAAATGGCGGTCGTTGCAATACTTTCTGTCACACCGTATTTGCGCAGCGGTCTTACAAGCGCACTTTTTTTGGGAAAAAAGTGACGTTTTGACGTCGCTTCCGCCCAGCAATGTCATGGAGACGGATGGGGGCCATCTTCCCCTCACTCATCTCCATACCCAGCTACTGACAGGACGCGATTGCCTCCGCCACTGCCGGCGGCTCCAGTAAGAAGCGGAGGGCACCGGATCGCAGCGGGAGGGGGGCCCCTCTCCCACCACCAATAAAAGTGATCTCCGCCACAGAGACCACTTTTATCTTGTAGTGTACCGCCCGCTGAAGACAAGGATACCAGGGTTAGCTGCTGCCATAACAATGATATCCTCCTTCAAACAGCCGCTGTATAACGATGGCGGGCAGTCCGTAAGTGGTTAAAGTATATATAGGTACAGTATATACACTGTATATAAATAAATACATACATAAATAAAAATGATTCCCTCTCCAGATTCATCCCCTGGTCCCAACAATAACATTGGACAATCTGGATGACATTTACATTCTCTGCTTGATCTTCAAATTCTCACATAACCAAACACAATGTCATTCAGAGTTTTAAAGTTACAAATCTGTTCAAGTGTCACTATGATGCTAATTTACTTTCACACAAATCAAACTTGACTTATCTTAATGTTAAGATAACAATTTATGCAAGCCAATTTTATTTTCCCTGCATTCATCACAACGTAGTGTTAAAAGGGGAATAAAGCTCTCCCAAAGTAAAACACCAATGTTCACTTCAGCTTTACCGTTCTGCCACAATACATAATACATTATATGTAACTTATGTGATTTAGGTCATTTAAAACAGCAAACGTTATTGGTTATATTTTGGAATAAAAATTTAGTGGTGTGCATAATTTGCAAGTTAAAGATTGCAGGAAAATAACATTTTTCAAAGTTTTCACTATTCGTTATAAATTGAAACCTAGGAAATTAAAACATATGCACCAACACCTCTATCAACATAAAACCCTATTAGGGCGTACACACGGTCGGACTTTGTTCGGACATTCCGACAACAAAATCCTAGGATTTTTTCCGACGGATGTTGGCTCAAACTTGTTTTGCCTACACACGGTCGCACAAAGTTGTCGGAATTTCCGATCGCCAACCACGCGGTCACGTACACCACGTACGACGAGACTAGAAAAGGCCAGTTCAGAACCAAGCGCGGCACCCTTTGGGCTCCTTTTGCTAATCTCGTGTTAGTAAAAGTTTGGTGAGAGACGATTCGCGCTTTTTCAGACTCGTGGCTTTCAGATCATTTTCTGCTCTTCAGTTTGTGCTTGTGGGTTTGTATCTGCTCTTCAGTGCGTGCAGCAAGTTCCGCGTGACTTTAGGTAGTCATTGTATTCTTGTTCGTTCGTTACTGGTTTTCAGGTCGCTCTTCACAGGCCTTGCTGTTCTTCAGTGCGTTCTGTTACTTCGTTCTGAGCAGCCGACCATTTTCTAGCCATGTTTCGTATGCGTACTCCTCGTAGAGTTCGTGCTGTGCGGGGGCTTGGTGTTGGGGTCCTGACCTTGACACAAGTCCAGTCCATGAACAGGGTGGGGAGGAGTTCATGGACCAAGAAATGGTTGCTCCAGCGTGACCAGTTCTGTCATATGCCTTTGCTCCATGAGATCCGTGAGAATAATCCTGATGATTTCAGGAACTTTCTCCGGATGACGGACCCCGTGTTTCACCGTTTGTTGGCTTCGCTGACCCCCTATATCAGCAGGCAGGATATCTGCATGAGGCAAGCCATCAATCCGGAGCAGAGGTTGATCGGTACCTTGCGGTATTTGGCCACAGGGAGAAGCCTGCAGGACTTGAAGTTCTCGACAGGCATCTCCCCCCAGGCTCTGGGGATCATTATCCCAGAGACCTGTTCTGCCATCATCCAGGTCCTGCAGAAGGAGTATATGGAGGTAAGATTTTAATCCTTTAAAGCGGGGTTCCACCCAAATTTTGAACAATATCTGTATGTATTGTCTTCCTTGCCTAGATGCTGACATGCCGTTTAAAAAAATTTAAATCGCCGTAATTACCTTTTATTTTTCTATTCTTCTTTGCACTTCCTGGTTCTCCTCCCGTGGGAGTAGGCGTGGTTCTAGCTTCCCCCAGACTCCTGGGAGCTAGTCTCAGGCTTCCCAGGATGCCACTGAGCATGTGCGGGAACGAGCGCTGAATGCTGGGAGCACAGCATTCACCACATCCAGGAAATAAATGCTTGTGGGCTTCAAATGCCCACAATGAAGATGGAAACCGCGTGCAGTGAATAATATAAGTTATTCTTTCTGACTAAATCTGACACAGGCGGACATATTACACACAATATGTGAGTATGTAATGCTGAGAAGAAAAGTTTGTGAATGAACTAAAAAAAAAAAAAAACGATAGATAGGTGGACCCCCGCTTTAATATCACATTTTATTGTATTGAATGTTTGCTAATATATTGTATTTCTTTCCTCATTCCCTAATTACCATGATTGTAATATGCTGTGAATGTCCCCTTTGTCCTCATGCATGCTGGATTTGTATGTAATTATTATTTTAGGTCCTTCATACATATTTGCCCTTCACTAACCTCCCCAGCATGGTGTCTCCTGGCCCTATATTCACCTCATGTAGTCACTTAACAATGTATTTTATCAGCTCCATAGTAGTGCTTTACCCCAAACACCCCCTAAAATGTTTGGTAATGTTATTTTTGATTTAAATTCAGGCAGAGTGCCAGAGGCTTTTTTTTGTGGTGTCCCCAAATTTTTAGTAACCCTCCCTCCCCCAAACTGCTAAGTCAGCTGATCCCAATTCTCTATCCTCAATCATCTATCTGCTGACTTTGCCAATCCCATACACACTATACCCATCTCTTTACTGGTCAGATTTATGGATGAATTCCCCAAAGCATGTAGTGCAAGGGCCTGCCTGTATAATTTCCAATGGTACTGTTTAAAGTTTTTGTATCCTATTATTATCTTGATAGGTAATAGCAGAATTTTCAAATGTGCTCAAATGTGTACAGTGTGTATTTATATCTTTGTATTCAGACACTTCTTACCTGTCCAGTGGTCTGCCAATAGTGTAACTAAGGAGGGGCTGTTCCAAGTAATACCCATTATTTAGGCATTCATCTCTCAATGAAGTGAAGAGGGTTACCTGTCCAAGAGTCCCCCCCCCCCTATAATGTTAGAAATGGCCCATGAGAGGGGGGGAGGGGGAATATGATAGGTGTACCTTATACTTTGGTGTTGTTAAATTCCCCTTAATAAATGCTATCTGGAGGTTGCCCCATAATGTTTGTGTCTAATCTGCTTGCCATGTTTCTGTGAAAAAATTGTAATGTTTATTGTTTTTTCCTCAACAGTTTCCTTCAACGCCACAGGAATGGCAGTCTGTGTCCTCCCACTTTGCCCAGCGGTGGGACTTTCCTAACTGCGGAGGGGCAATTGATGGGAAACACGTCCACATCGTCCCACCACCCAACTCGGGGTCGTATTATTATAATTACAAGGGGTTTAATAGTATAGTGATGTTGGCGGTGGTGTCGGCTAATTACGAGTTCCTGTATGTGGACGTGGGGAAGAATGGCCGGATGTCCCATGGTGGAGTCATCGCCCAGACGGAGTTCTACAGGCGTCTCCAGAATGGCAGCTTGGACTTGCCAGCTCCAGAGGACAATGTTGAAGGTCTCCCATTTGTGTTCGTTGCTGATGAAGCGTTTGCGCTGGGGGACCACCTGATGCGGCCATTCCCGATGAGGACCCTCACCCCGGAACAGAGGGTTTTTAATTACCGGCTGGCCAGAGCCCAAAGAGTGGTGGAGAACACATTTGGAATCCTGGCCAGCCGGTTCCGACTATTTCTGACACCCATCCATATGGCGGAGTATAAACTGAACCATATAATACTTGCCTGCTGTGTTCTCCATAATTTTTTAAGAAAACATTCAGCCAACTATGCTGGCTCAGTTGGGCCTGAGGCCGGAATCCTACATCCAACAACACTGACGGCGCTTGAAAGTGGCCGTCCTGGCTTGCCCTCCCTGAATGCCCGTGATGTCCGGTTACGATACCTGGAGTTCTTTGCGGGTAGGGGGGCTATCAATATGCCAGACAATATGTGAAACCTTTTTCGAATAAAAAACAACCAAAAGAAATTCTTTGTGGACATTTACTGCTTGTGTTTGTTTTAGCTGACCCTGACAGAAATGTGTTGAGTGCAGAAAATGTCGTGATTGGGTAACCTTATAAAAAACACTGTTGGCTGGTACTTCCTAAATGCAAAAAAACATTTCACTACAAGTGCACTTGCAACTGCACTGAAACTGCACTTGTAGTGCAAAGTGTATTTGCCCTTAGGAAATAACCCCCATGTTTGCATAAAACAGCAATTACATCACCCCAAAAGTGTTGTAGTGTTGAGACAATAATCCACACATTCTTGAGTAACCAACTTTTTTATAGCTGCACAATCACATGTGCATTTACCAAAGGTTTTTAAAACAAACCAACATGTTTGTTGTATAACAATTTTTGCTGTAGCATAATCAAAAATCGAAATGTCCTTTTCAGATAAAACAGGCCTGTGTAAAACCAACAAGAAAGCCAAAAAACTTGAACTTACAAAGATCACATAGGGTAAAACCTGAAGGCTATATCAGACATGAGTATTTAGGAACTGTGTTTGATATAGCGTTCAGATGGGGGGAAATCACCCCTGGAAAAGCCAAATTTGGAAGATGCACACCAAGTTCAGAATGTCAACATGTGCTATCTGCCATCACGGGGGATCAAGGGACGTGTTTTGGGGGAGCAAGCCCTTCCTCACCGCTACTTTATAATTGAGGAAGGTGTTGCACCCCCAAAACGCGTCCATTGATCTCCCGTGATGTCAGATAGCACATGTTGGCACACTGTGTGCATCCTCCAAATTTGGCTTTTCAAAACATTGCAAAAAGATTTAAAAGATTGGACCACAATCCAAAAAGTGATTTTGTGGGCTTTTAAATTCGCCCCAAAACATCAATGATGTTATTATTTTTTTAATACCATCACTGATTTTTTGCTGTATGTTGTGCAATTCGAGATTACACCCCATGATCTCCCCGATCAGGATCTGGGCACTTTCTGAAGTAAAGTGTTCTGGATCCCTCACATCATGATCACCTAAAAAGAGATAAAGAAAACAAAAACACGTATCAAAAATCTGCCACCATCCATCTCTTTTACCTGAGCCTGTGGTCGCAGACACTCACCTGTTGTGGTGCCAATCTCCACCACATCTTCTTCTTCCTCCTGCTCTTCTTCTTGGGTTGGGGGTATTTCACCTTCTTCCATAGGTGGGGGGTCTGTGGTCTCCTGGGATTAGGGGTGTCCTCCGAGTCTTTTCTCCTCTATGTAAAACAAAAATGGTATACTTAGCACACAGATATTTGATGGCAGAACTAGAAATAGGAAACATTGCTTGGAAGTGGGGTACAATTATTGATTTTAGCCGAGTTCCAAGATGTAATTTTCTTATTGCCCTTTGTCAAGCTGCAATACTTTACCGGTTTAGTACAAAGTTCACAGATGTAGCCCCCCCTATAGTATACACTGGAGCACCTGTGTGGCCCCCCCTAATAAAAATGGTGTTCTGGGGTCCCACACTAGTGCTCCAGTGTCCAGATGTGAAAACAGCTGCTCAGTGTCCTCTCCTTACACACAATCTAGTTGGCATTTCATTCTAGTAACAAACCCATCTACACAAACAACTATTTGGCATCCAAGTAGGCCCAAAAAAAATGTGGGAAAATGCATATGGCCTAAACAATGGTGTTTTAAAGGCCCAAAGAAAAATGTTTGATACGAACGAATAATGGGCCCATGAACATTAAAGTTGCTCTTTTAAATGTTACAATTACTAAAAGCATATGGAGCAGAACAAACGGAATAAAGACAGAAAGAATAGGAACACAGCACAACTACTTACTTTTTTGCAGCACTCTCCGGATCTTTCGGTACTGCTCTGGTTCTCTTAATTTGAGGTCCGACCACCGCTTCCGGAGCTGATCTTTTGATCTTCGGACCCCGAAATTCCTCTCAAGACTCCTGACCACTTTCGACATGATCTTGGCCTTTCTGATGTTGGGGTTGGGGTAAGGCCCATACTTCCCGTCATAGTCGGACTTCTTCATGATGTCGACCATCTCCAACATCTCCCCAAAGGACATATTTGTGGCCTTAAAACGTCTCCTTCTGGATCGGGACGTGTCCGGATCTGGGCTTTCCTCCTCCTCCTCCTCGTTCCTGCAATTAGCACGCACCTGCTGTGACTCCGCCATGTGCTCTTCCCCCACTGCGCCGAACGAAAAGGGGCGGGGAATAGACTAGAAAGAACGTCAGGGGCGGATTTACACGCATGCGCAGTGTATATAAAGCATAACACGCGTGCGTATTACGTACGATCTGTGAGCGGAGGAAGGAGCATTGGAGGCGCCGATCGTAAGAACGAAGGTAAGAGACAAACTTGTGCCTATACTGCTTCTACATTGAGGCCTATATTGTAACAAGATTAGGAGAGTTTTGTCTGACATTAGGCTTTGTCTTGTGTTGTGTCTTGCAGTGAACATGGATATGGTACTCAAAGATAATGACTTCATGTCAGTATTCATAGATATGCTAAGGGAGCTGCCCTGTCTGTGGGAGATTAAACACCCCCATTACAAGAACCAAGCAAAGAGGAAGGCAGCACTGGTGCAATTGTTGGTAATTGTGAAGCAGGTGATCCCCACGGCAGACATCACTTATTTAAAGATCTTAATTGGTGGCCTGAGGAGTACATATCTGAGGGAGCGCAAGAAAGTCCTGGATTCGCAGAGATCTGGAGCAGCAGATGACTTCTATGTCCCCAGGATGTTGTCCTACGACAGGCTGCATTTTCTGGCAGGCCAGACTGAACCCATCCCTCTCCAGTCTTCCTTCCACGCTTCCTTCCCCCCCGGCTGAGGCTTCTGACGCCCAACCTGGGTCTTCCAGGCCACATGTGGAGGAGCCCAGATTGAGCCAGGTATAGCATTCCTCTAAATATTTCTGCTTGTCCAATCAATGATGTTAACTAGATGTTAGTTGAGAGTACTAATGTATGATTGTGATTGATGAAGCAAAAACTAAAACCATGTCCCTTTTTCATACACAGGGAAGTCTCAGCCAGGAGGTGGCCGGGCCGAGCCGGCTGGCTGATCTGCAGGTCCCTCCACCCCCCTGAAAAGAGAAAGTGGCAGTAGGAGGAGTGCCCTAGAGGAGGCTACCGGAGGACTCTTTTGGAGGGCTACAGAGGTCCTGGGAGCACGACAGACCGTGGAGGAGGACATTGCTGCCGTCATTGCATATAAAATGCAGAGGATGGAGGAGGGCCAACAAGTAATGTGTGAGGCCCTCATATCGGAAGCTCTGGAGAAAGGTATGAGGGGCCAAATTACACCTGAGACACACCTTTGTGATGGTCCTCCTCCTCCTCCTGCAGGTCCTCCTCCTCGTCTTCCCTCTCCTCCAGGTCCTCCCAGTCCTCCTCCTCCTCCAGGTCCTACTCCTCCTCCTGCCACCTCTCCAACAGCACAGCCACAGCCGGGAAGGAAGCGTGTAAGGAAGATCAGAAAGTGAGGACCCTGGATCCAGTCTGGTCGGCCGAAAAATGCAGCCTCTTGTGGTACCACAGCCTGGGGACATACATGTCATCTGCTGCTATCCGGATCTCTGCGAATCCCGGACCAGACTGCCCTCCCTTACATACCTGTAGTCAGGAATTATGACAAGGGTCCACAACAAAAAAAACGAATGCAAGAACGAACAAACCACTTCAGCCCGGACCATTTGGCTGGCCAAAGACCAGAGCACTTTTTGCTATTCGGCACTATGTCGCTTTAACTGACAATTGCGCAGTCGTGCGACGTGGCTCCCAAACAAAATTGACATCTTTTTTTCCCCACAAATAGAGCTTTCTTCTGGTGGTATTTGATCACCTCTTTTTTCTCAGTTTAGGCCGATACGTATTCTTCTACATATTTTTGGTAAAAAAAAAAATTGCAATAAGCGTTTATCGATTGGTTTGTGCAAAAGTGATAGCGTCTACAAAATAGGGGATAGTTTTATGGCATTTTTTTTAATAATTCTTTTTTTTACTAGTAATGGCAGCGATCATCGATTTTTATCATGACTGCGACATTATCGCGGACACATCGGACACTTTTGGTGCTATTTTGGGACCATTCACATTTATACAGCGATCAGTGTGATTAAAAATACTGTGTAAATGTGACTGGCAGTGAAGGGGTTAACACTAGGTGGCGCTGTAGGGGTTAAGTGTGTCCTAGGGAGTGATTCTAACTGTGGGGGGAAGGGGCTATGTGTGACACAACACTGATCACAGCTCCCGATTACAGGGAGCTGTGATCAGTGTCAGTGTCACTAGGCAGAACGGGGACATTGAGTCCACGGGACCCGCGATCACACTCACGGAGCTCACAACGGGCTCACGCGCGCTGCCAGCGGCACGCACGCGATGGCACAGTGGCAAATTTAAAGGGACGTACCTGTACGCCAATTTGCCTGTCCATGCCATTGTGTCGATGTAAATCTACATGCGGCGGTCGGCAAGCGGTTAAAATAACATACTCTATCATGGCCAGTTCGAGAATGAGTCGGGTCACCTATCAGGGTGCATGTTGGTTAGTGGCAATTCCTAACCATGCCCCTCCAAGTGGACAGCACACCCAAAATCCTTTAAAGGAAAGTTGTTGTATAAGTGTGGAAACATTACGGTTATCTATAGTGTGGAAGGAACCAACAGGGGAACCCGAAGACCAACAATAGCCAGGGAAACCTTGGCTCCGTGGGTGTTCACACAAGAGCCCATTAGGTCTGGTATGGGTTTTAAGAGAGGGACAAAAATAAAAAAAATGTAAGCCCCCCTCACCCCTACTACAGACCCTTATCCAAGCATGCAAGGGAAGGGGGGGTGAGTATGTGTCAGGATCTGGACTCAAATCTGGGACCTCTTCTGTATCTGGCATTGACTCTTCTCACTGAGCTATCTGGAATGCTGGACAGTGCCCTGCCTGATCTCTTGGACAATCCTGCCTGGTCCATTGGACAACCCTGCCTCGTGTCTTAATTGCTGTTAAACCTTGAACTCCTTGCTCCTCCCATGAACTTCCTATATAAGCCTTGTCTCTGTACTTCCTCTTTGCCAGGTTATTGTGCTTCTCAGCCAGTGCCTTGCTCTTGTCTTCCCTGCTGCCATCAATATTTTGCTACCACTCATTATCAACCCTTGGCTTGTTCCTCGACTACTCTTCTGCCTGATCCCAACCTGCAACTACTCGTTACCACTTCCGTTTGATTCTTATCTGCTTATCTGCTACTGGACCCCAGCTTGCTCACATCCTGGTGGGGCTATCCAGAGAAACGTGACCTGGTACTAACACACAGCTAAATCCATCTCCACCATCAGGAGCTCTGGTGAACACCGGTTAGTACTTAGACTCCGCACCTCAGGTGAGCCTGCGTCATTTGCCAGGGTAACTGCCTGTGTACCTATCCTGCTAGTCGGTGGTAGTTCTGAAACTGCTATAGCAACTGGTCTTCATGCTTCATGCTATAGCAAATGCTGTAGCTCCTTTCAGACAGCAAATTGCAGAGCTGCAGGAGTTTGGTGTCACTCACTAAGAAAAATTTGCCGGACTGGAAAATGTGGTGAAAGAGCAACGCAAAGAGATCCGTGCAAAAACAATTGCTGGACCTACGTTCCAGAGATGATACTAACGCACATATGCCTCACCCACCCAAGTTTAATGGAGATTGCCACCATTACAGAGGTTTTCTTAACCAGTGTCAAACATATTTCCAAATGAAAAACAGAAGTTAATGTTAGTTATCAACCTCCAGACTGGGGAAGCTCTAGCCTGGGCCTCCCCTTATATAGAATAAGACAGTGCCACGCTGAATAATTTCCAGACTTTTGAGGCCACGATGAATCAGGTTTTTGATGCTCCCAACTGCTGCACTACTGCAATCAAAGTAAGCAAAGTTGCATAGTTTATGGCAGGGTAAACGCTCTGTTGCTGAGTACACAGCTGAATTCAGACATTGAATCGCTGATACCACTTGGAACCGAGCAGCGCAAAAAAGTCAGTTCCGCCTAGGGCTTTCTGAACAGGTAAAAGATGAGCTCGCCATGATGATCTTGAGGCCTTCATCCAACTATAGAAAAGTATTGTGTGATTCCGTGCAAAGGAATGTACAAGGCAGATAGAAAATGTAATGGATAAGAGAGAACTGCTGCCCCTACAGAATACTGCCACCTAGGTGAAGTACAGGTAAATTGATTGTGAGTGGTGTAGGTGTAGCGCTATTCCTCTTAAGGAGGCCTTAAGGCCTAAATAAAGTGCTTGGATTGCTAAAAAACTGATTAAATATATGACAGTGTTGTCATATAATAAAGTGGTTAGTGATTATGTGTTGCACCCTCTGCAGAGTGCAACACTATGTTATAAATGCCTTCAGGGTAGATGAGGGCGTGTGCTAATAGCATGTATGAAAATGACGACCCTATATGCTCAGACTCCTATTACGCTTTCCGCAGCTGTTTTAGTGAAAAGTGCGAGTGTTTGACCCTCTGCTGCAAAATGCAAATTGCATAAATATACCATGACAATTGATAAAAAAAAAAAATTTTTTTTTTTTAGAAAACCTACTAAATGTGATTAAAATGGAGAAATGTGTACCAGAAATTATATTGTTAATAAAGGACTAGAAATATATAAACAATAATTTTCACATTTGATGCAAAAATAAAAAAAAAATAAACAAAGTGACTTGTGCTCTCAAAAGTGTCCAGTGCTTTGCAGAAATAATGCTGTTTCTTATACTCTTGAGTGATAATAGTGCTGGTGATCTTATCCGTGCTCTTATTATGATTGCACTCACCGAATAGCCTTACCCCCCCAGGGGTACTGCGCAGCCACAGTATATGCCACTGTGTAGCACTCTGGAAACGACCGAACGGTCTATGGTTTGTTAATGGCGTTCCGCCCCGATTACCATATGAAGGAGAGAAGAATGCCAATAGCATAATACCGCTTTAAGACTGTTTATTTATTAAAAGTTTGGAGATATACTCACATTTGTTTTAAGAATTACAGGCAAAAAATGGAAATACAGGCACCAAGAAAAACAAACATCTACGGCCCTGACAGGAAGTGACGCAAAGACGTTCCGTAACTCCGCCCTACACGTTTCGTAATTCAAGACGTCATCTGGAGCAGCCATCTTGCTACACCTCCCGTCATTTTATAGTGTGCGGTGTCCCCAATAGGCCTGCGCACAAAACTACGGTGGCCATTTTTGATAAGATTTTAAAGACTGAAGTCCGTTCTTATATAAAAGATAATGTACTTGCAGTCTAGCTAAAATAAATGTATACGCCCTTGTATTAAGCCTAATAGATACCGTGGATATATGTTGAATATGATAGGGGTAATCACTGGCATTCTCAGTCGGTCATACTGTATATACTGAGAAAAAAGGGGGGTAGAAGAATCTCCCCACAACACGGATTCTATGGCTACCGCAATGAGGTGTTCATATATTGACCGGAAGCTGTAAAATTTCTTCCAGTTGGGGTCATTATACACTATAGAAACCAAAACTTTAGTACCTTTGATTAAACAAAATTGTTAAGCACATTTGTCCACCAAGGAATATATTACATATATATGCAATCATAAAAATAACTTCATTAAGATTGCAGATAAAATAGAATATGAGAAGCCTAATATGAAGCACTATGAAAAATAAAAAATATTAAAAACATTAAAATTAAAATTAAATTCTACTCGCCAATAATTATGGCGTATATGAACTATTTAATACTCAAAGGACCCTAAATGCAGAGGATATAAATATATGCATGAATGCATACATAACATAAAAAATACATAAAAAACATTACATAAACTTGCTGAGGAAAGTATAGACCTATGTAAACCCAAGAAAGTGAATTTTAAATTCATTCATGGTAATAAGAATGACTCTGTGTATTCCCCAACAAACCATACAAAGGATTATACCTGGAAATTCTAATATGTGTTTTTATTGCCCAGATTAATAGTAAATTCTATGTATATATAAAGAAAGGCCAATTGATAATAGGTGGGGTCTAATAAACAAACACCCCTGGTAGGTGATTTAGAAGAATTAAGGAAATAATTACTTATCTACGATAAATCTATATCGGCCCAAATTAACTAGTTTATATGAGGAGTTAGGCCTCTAAAATTAGTCAGAAAGCAATTCAAATCTCTGTTCAGCCCTGCTGGTTGGAGGGTGTCTAATTGGAAAATCCATTTAGTTTTGTTTTGTGAAATTTGAATTTTTTTATTCTCTCCTCGCCAGTGGCTTTTAATTTTATCTATAGCATAGAAGGTCATACATGTTGGATCTCTTCTGTGATAATCTCTAAAGTGCCTCGAGACACTATGCTTGTTGAAGCCATTTTTTATATTATTAATGTGTTCCTGGATTCTAAATAAACAGCTGCCTTGTGGTTCTCCCCACATATTGTTTGTGGCATGGACATTCTATAATATAGGTCATGTGGGTACTATTACAAGTTATTAGTTCTATGATGTTGTATTAATTTCCTTTTTCTGTGGTGGTAAAATTTATTTTTTTCTTGTTGGTTTTCTTACTGACCCTACATGGTAGACATTTCCCAAACTTAAAATCCTTTTAGGTTTTTGAATATTTTAATTTGTTTAGGTGGATGTAGAGCATTGTGTACCAGTCTGTTTCTCAGAGGTGGCGCTTTTCTGTAGATAAAAGTAGGTCTAGTTGGTAGTATGAATCTTAAAACTTTGTCAGACTGTAGAATTGGCCAGTGTTTTTTATTACCATTTTTAAGGCCTTATGCTGTCTATTATATCCCATGAGGAAAGCCATATCAATATGCTTGTTCTTCTTCTTTTTCTTATTTTCTGACTTTCCTTCTATCATCATATTTCTGCCCATCTTTTTAACTTTTTCTTATAGTGCTAGCTATTCCTTTTCTTTGTATCGCTTTGCCTTGAATCTGTTGATTATTATATTTGATTGCTCTTCAAAATCATTTGGATTGCTGCAGTTTCTATATATACGCAAATGTAAAGAAAAAAACTGCGCTAAACCCTGGATTAACCACTTGAGTCCCGAACCATTATGCTGCCTAAGGACCAGAGGTCTTTTTCCAATTTGGCACTGCGTCGCTTTAACTGCTAATTGCACGGTCATGCAATGCTGTACCCAAACGAAATTTGCGTCCTTTTCTTCCCACAAATAGAGCTTTCTTTTGATGGTATTTGATCACCTCTGCGGTTTTTATTTTTTGCGCTATAAACAGAAAAAGACCGAAAATTTTGAAAAAAAATGATATTTTCTACTTTTTGTTATAAAAAAAATCCAATAAACTAAATTTTAGTCATACATTTAGGCCAAAATGTATTCGGCCACATGTCTTTGGTAAAAAAAATGTCAATAAGCGTATATTTATTGGTTTGCGCAAAAGTTATAGCGTCTACAAACTAGGGTACATTTTCTGTGATTTACACAGCTTTTAGTTTATGACTGCCTATGTCATTTCTTGAGGTGCTAAAATGTCAGGGCAGTACAAACCCCCCCCCCCCCAAATGACCCCATTTTGGAAAGTAGACACCCCAAGGAAATTGCTGAGAGGCATGTTGAACCCATTGAATATTTATTTTTTTTGTCCCAAGTGATTGAATAATGACAAAAAAAAAAAAATATTTACAAAAAGTTGTCACTAAATGATATATTGCTCACACAGGCCATGGGCCTATGTGGAATTGCACCCCAAAATACATTCAGCTGCTTCTCCTGAGTATGGGAATACCACATGTGTGGGACTTTTTGGGAGCCTAGCCGCGTACGGGGCCCCGAAAACCAATCACCGCCTTCAGGATTTCTAAGGGTGTAAATTTTTGATTTCACGCTTCACTGCCTATCACAGTTTTGGAGGCCATGGAATGTCCAGGTGGCACAAACCCCCCCAAATGACCCCATTTTGGAAAGTAGACACCCCAAGCTCTTTGCTGAGAGGCATATTGAGTCCATGGAATATTTTATATTTTGACACAAGTTGCGGGAAAGTGACACTTTTTTTTTTTTTTTTGCACAAAGTTGTCACTAAATGATATTTTGCTCACACAGGCCATGGGCATATGTGGAATTGCACCCCAAAATACATTTAGCTGCTTCTCCTGAGTATGGGGATACCACATGTGTGGGACTTTTTGGGAGCCTAGCCGCGTACGGGGCCCCGAAATCCAATCACCGCCTTCAGGATTTCCAAGGGTGAAAATTTTTGATTTCACTCTTCACTGCCTATCACAGTTTCGGAGGCCATGGAATGCCCAGGTGGCACAAACCCCCCCCCAAATGACCCCATTTTGGAAAGTAGACACCCCAAGCTATTTTCTGAGAGGCATGGTGAGTATTTTGCAGCTCTCATGTGTTTTTGAAAATGAAGAAAGACAAGAAAAAACATTTTTTTTTCTTTTTTCAATTTTCAAAACTTTGTGACAAAAAGTGAGGTCTGCAAAATACTCACTATACCTCTCAGCAAATAGCTTTGTGTGTCTACTTTCCAAAATGGGGTCATTTGGGGGGGTTTTGTGCCACCTGGGCTTTCCATGGCCTCCGAAACTGTGATAGGCAGTGAAGAGTGAAATCAAAAATTCACGCCCTTAGAAAGCCTGAAGGCGGTGCTTGGTTTTCGGGGTCCCGTACGCGGCTAGGCTCCCAAAAAGTCTTACACATGTGGTATCCCGTACTCAGGAGAAGCAGCAGAATGTATTTTGGGGTGTAATTTCACATATTCCCATGGCATGTTTGAGCAATATATCATTTAGTGACAACTTTGTGCAAAAAAAAAAAAAAATTGTCTCTTTCCCGCAACTTGTGTCGCAATATAAAATATTCCATGGACTCGACATGCCTCTCAGCAAATAGCTTGGGGTGTCTACTTTCCAAAATGGGGTCATTTGGGGGTGTTTGAACTGTCCTGGCATTTTATGCACAACATTTAGAAGCTTATGTCACACATCACCCACTCTTCTAACCACTTGAAGACAAAGCAATTTCTGACACTTATTGTTTACATGAAAAAGTTATTTTTTTTTGCAAAAAAATTACTTTGAACACCCAAACATTATATATTTTTTTAAAGCAAATGCCCTACAGATTAAAATGGTGGGTGTTTCATTTTTTTTTTCACACAGTATTTGTGCAGCGATTTTTCAAACGCATTTTTTGGGGAAAAAACACACTTTTTTAAATTTTAATGCACTAAAAGACACTATATTGCCCAAATGTTTGATGAAATAAAAAAGATGATCTTAGGCCGAGTACATGGATACCAAACATGACATGCTTTAAAATTGCGCACAAACGTGCAGTGGCAACAAAATAAATACATTTTTAAAAGCCTTTAAAAGCCTTTACAGGTTACCACTTTAGATTTACAGAGGAGGTCTACTGCAAAAATTACTGCCCTCGATCTGACCTTCGCGGTGATACCTCACATGCATGGTGCAATTGCTGTTTACGTTTGACGACAGACCGCCGCTTGCGTTCGCCTTAGCGCGAGAGCAGGGGGCGACAGGGGTGCTTTTTTTTTTTTTTTTTTTCTTTATTATTTTTTTGCTTTTTTATCTTATTTTTAAACTGTTCCTTTCATTTTTTTTTTTTAATCATTTTTATTGTTATCTCGGGGAATGTAAATATCCCCTATGATAGAAATAGGTAGTGACAGGTACTCTTTTTTGAAAAAATTGGGGTCTATTAGACCCTAGATCTCTCCTCTGCCCTCAAAGCATCTGACCACACCAAGATCGGTGTGATAAAATGCTTCCCCAATTTCCCAATGGCGCTATTTACATCCAGCAAAATCTAAGTCATAACGCTAGTGGACTAGTGCTAGGGGACGCTAGTATAGATCTGATCGGATCAGATATTGATCCGATCAGATACTATACCACTAAGGGAGGTGTACGGTGCGTGCGTGGGTGTTAGCGATACTGGCGCTAACCTGACGCTGCTTGAGGCTGGTGCTTGCCAGTTTACCAAAATACTACCAAAAAAACTGTTAGTGATCGCAGGGATCAGGCCTGACTCTGCGAATGCTGCAGTTATGCATTTAGTGTTTTGTAAGTGTCAGTGATCGATCGATACTGCACTTGGGTGGGCTGGGCCGGGCGGAGGGGCAAAACGCAGGTGCTAGCAGGTATCTGGGCTGATCCCGCTAACACTGCGTTTTTGGGAACCCTAAACTGCTGGGGACGCTAGTATAGATCTGATCGGATCAGATATTGATCCGATCAGATACTATACCACTAAGGGAGGTGTACGGTGCGTGCCTGGGTGTTAGCGCTACTGGCGCTAACCTGACGCTGCCTGGGGCTGGTGCTTGCCAGTTCACCAAAATGCTACCAAAAAAACTGTTAGCGATCGCAGGGATCAGGCCTGACTCTGTGAACGCTGCAGTTATGCGTTTAGGTGTTTTGTAAGTGACAGTGATCGATCGATACTGCACTTGGGTGGGCTGGGCGGAGGGGCAAAACGCAGGTGCTAGCAGGTATCTGGGCTGATCTCGCTAACACTGCGTTTTTGGGAACTCTAAACTGCTGGGGACGCTAGTATAGATCTGATCGGATCAGATATTGATCCGTTCAGATACTATACCACTAAGGGAGGCGTATGCTGCGTGCGTGGGTGTTAGCGGTACTGGCGCTAATCTGATGCTGCCTGGGGCAACGCATATCACCGCCGGGCGATCAGGGGGCTAAACCTTTATTCGGTAATAAACGGCGGGTGCCCTGACACTATAAAAAATAAATGAACTAACCAGCGTCAACCGTAACACTTATACGGTGATCAGTGGTGAAAGGGTTAACTAGGGGGCAATCAAGGGGTTAAAACATTTATTTGGTAGTATATGGGGGTCCCTGACGCTATAAAACGCTGACGGCGAACCTAAATATTTACGTCCCTAACTAGCGTCACCAGCGACACTAATACAGCGATCAGAAAAATGATCGCTTAGTGACACTGGTGACGGGGGATGATCAAGGGGTTAAAACTTTATTAGGGGGGGTTAGGGGGGTACCCTAGACCTAAAGGGGGCTAACAGTAACTGTCCTAACACTGTAACTGTCACAAACTGACATCTAGCAGTAATCAGAAGAAAAAAAAACCTGCTTGGTGTCAGTTTGTGACGGGGGGGTGATTGGGGGGTGATCGGGGGGAGATCGGGGGGGGGATCGGGGTGTTTTGTATGCCTGGCATGTTCTACTGTGTGTGTGTAGTGTTGTGCACTCACATTGATGTCTTCTCTCCTTGGCGCTGGAACGGAAACTACTGAGCCGAGGAGAGATGACATCATTTCCTTTGCTGCTGTTTAGCATACAGCAGCAAAGGAATGTTCCCATTGGCCGGCGGCGATCGCGAGGGGGGGCCACGAACGGATGGCCTCCCCCTCACCTCCGATCGCCGGGGAACAAAAAACGACCGCCTCGGGCACCAGGGGGGGGGGTCCGATCGGACCCCCCACCCGCGGAAGGCAAATCACGTACATGTACGTGATTTTGCCTGTCCGTGCCACCTTGCCGACGTACATCGGCGTGAGGCGGTCGTCAAGTGGTTAAATGTGAATGTACAGTGAATCATACATAACATGAGATCATGAAATATAAAAGATTCCTCTTGTGAGAACACAACCACAAAAATAGTGCAATAATCAAATTTATCATAAAAGATCAGTGATAATCCATAACAGATAAAATCGTGAGTCAGTATATGCATATGATCTTGGCTGCGGAGAAACAGAGACCACAAGTGGAATGAAAAAAAAGTCCCAAGGAAAGCCCCTCTGGCTTATATGCAAGTTATTGTCATAAAAAGTGTTTGGGGACCTGGGTCCTGCCCCAGGGGACATGTATCAATGCAAAAAAAAGTTTTAAAAACGGCCGTTTTTTTGGGAGCAGTGATTTTAATGATGCTTAAAGTGAAAAAAAAGTGAAATATTCCTTTAATTATCATACCTGGGGGGGTGTCTATATTATGCCTGTAAAGTGGCGTGTGTTTCCCATGCTTAGAACAGTCCCTGTACAAAATGACATTTTTAAAGGAATAAAAGTCATTTAAAACTGCTTGCAGCTTTAATGTAATGTCGGGTCCCGGCAATATGGATGAATATCAGTGAGACAAACGGCATGGGTACCCCCCCCAGAGCATCACCAGGCCCTTTGGGTCTTGTATGGATATTAAGGGGAACCCCGCACCCAAATTGTCTCCTTCCGTTTGCAAGTAGGAGTTATTTGTAAGTTGGATGTTTGAAAGTAGGGGCCTGCCCTATATACTCTGCAGAAATTGGGGCCTTAGGTGTTGGTGTTGCCAGAACACTGTAAGCCCTCACAGTTACTCTTGGTGGGTGCAGGAACGGGCCCTGCTGTGAAATATTAGATCAAGAATTGTAATTACATGCCATTGTTGAACAGGGGCAGAAAAATTGGGCCTTTGGTGGGTGTGGTGCTGGTGCCACAACACTGTAAGTCCTCACAGTTACTCTTGGTGGGCGCTGGAACGGGCCCTGCTGTGAAATATTATATCAAGAATTGTAATTACATACACCTGTTGAACAGGGGCAGAAAAATTGGGCCTTGGGCACTGGTGCTGGTGCTGGTGCCACAACACTGCAACCCCTCACAGATACTCTAGTTGGAGCGTAGGAATGAGCCCTGCTGCAAAGTATTGCATCAAAAATTTTAATTACACGCCCCTGTTAAACAGGGGCCTTAGGCACTGGTGCTGGTGCCACAACACTGCAACCCTTCACAGATACTCTAGTTGAGCGCAGGAATGAACCCACCTGCAAAATATTGCATCAAAAATTGTAATTGCACACCCCTTAAACAGGGGCTGAAAAATTGGGTCTTAGCCACTGGTGGCGGCGCCGAGAACCAAAAATGTTCTTATAAGCTATCAGCATGATCATTGAGGAGGAAGAGGATAATCACTCAGCATAACAGGATAGTCACTCAGCATCAGCATAGGCAGTCTTGAAGGGATCTGACATTTCAAAAAAAATTATTTGATTATTCAGCATCAGGTGCCTGGCAGCTGGTGGTGATCCAAGACTGATTCGTTTTTATGAAGGTCAGTCGATCGACTGAGTTGGTGGACAGGCGCACCCTGTGATCAGTTACAAAGCCTCCAGCAGCACTGAATGTGCGTTCCAAAAGAACACTGGATGCAGGACAGGCCCGTAGCTCAATTGCATACTGTACAAGCTCTGGCCAGTGATCCATCCTCAAGACCCAGTAACCCAGAGGATTTTCCGTGGGAAAGGTGTCCAAGTCAGATCTTGCCCCTAGGTATTACTGCACCATGTAAATCAGACGCTGGCTATGGTTGGTGGAACCAATCAGACCTTGGGGCTGCGGAATAAAAAATTGTCGGAACGCATCATCAGATGGCCACCTTCACTCCTGCTCCTTCTGTGACTGACTGAAGCCTCAGCAACACGTTGTCCAGGAGGACCAGGAAATTGTGAGATCCCAGGTTCTGGAAACGCATTGCACAAACCTTTCTGCAAGGCCTCCCGAAGATGTTTCATCCTCTGCTCCCTCTGCAAGATAAGGTTCGCAAACTTACCCTTGTAACGTGGATCAAGGAGGGTTGCCAGCCAGTATTGATCCCTCTCCTTGATACCACGAATACGAGGATCCTTCCGCAGGCTTTGCACGATCAAGGAGGCCATGCAGCGTAGGTTTGCTGAGGCATTCGGTCCGGAATCCTCTGGGTCACTAAGGACGACATGATCCGCAGCCACCTCCTCCCAGCCATGTACAAGTCCATGGATTTCTTGGGACTGTAAATGATCCCTTGAAGACTGCTGCTGATGCTGAGTGCGAGGCTCCACCTCCATGCTGACACAATCCTCCTCCTCCTCCTCTTCCTGTGTGATCGGCGGGCACGCAGGAACACTGTCTGGATAAAGGGGGCCTTGAGAGGTAAGGAAGTCCTCCTCTTCCTCTCTCTGTTCTGCCTCAAGTGCCCTGTCCATCATTCCATGCAGTGTGTGCTCCAACAGGTGGACAAGAGGGACAGTGTCACTGATGCATGCACTGTCACTGCTCACCATCCTCGTGGCCTCCTCAAATGGTGACAGGACAGTGCATGCATCCCTGATCATAGCCCACTGGTGTGGGGGAAAAAAACAAGGTCCCCTGACCCTGTCCTGGTGCCATAGTCGCATAGGTACTCATTGATGGCCTTCTGCTGCAGCATGGCCAACATTGAGTTCCACCTGGTGGGAATGTCACAGATTAGGCGGTTCTTGGGCAGGTTAAATTCCTTTTGGAGGTCAGCCAGTCCAGCACTGGCATTATATGACCTGCGGAAATGCACAGAGTCTTTCCTGGCCTGCCTTAGGACATCCTGTAAGCCCAGGTACCTGCCCAACAACCGCTGCACCACCAAGTTAAGGACGTGAGCCAAACAGGGCACATGGGTCAGTTGTCCCTGTCAGAGGGCGGAGAGGAGGTTGGTGCCATTGTCACAAACCACCATACCTGCCTTAAGCTGGCGTGGCGTCTACCACCTCTAAACCTGCCCCTGCAGAGCTGACAGAATCTCTGCCCCAGTGTGGCACCTGTCACCCAAGCACACCAGCTCAAGCACCGCATGGCATCTTTTTGCCTGCATGCTTGCGTAGGCCCTTGAATGCCTAAGGAGCACCGCTGGTTCCAAGAACAAATCAGCACAGGTAGAGGCCATGGAGGAAGAAGAAGAGGAGGGGGTGGTGCAGAGAGGTGTGGCAGAATCACCACTAGTAGAATAGGCGTGGTGGCAGAACAACCTCCAACACTACTGCACCCTGTCCTGCATCCTTCCCAGCTGCCAGAAGAGTCACCCAGTGCGCGGTGAAAGATAGGTAACGTCCCTGTCCACGAATCAGCGGTAATTTGCACCTTACCGCTGACCGCCCTGTCCAGCGAGACCAAGACATTGCCTTCCACATGTCGGTAGAGAGACGGAATCGCCTTCCGTGAGAAAAAGTGGCGTTTGGGAACCTGCCACTGAGGAACCGCACATTCCACAAACTCACAGAAGGGGGCAGAGTCTACCAACTGAAAAGGCAGCAGTTGAAGTGCTAGCAATTTAGCCAAGCTAGCATTCAACCGCTGGGTATGTCGATGGCTGGGAGCGAACTTCTTTCGGTGGTGCAGCAGCTGGGCCAGGCAAATTTGCCTGGTACAATCTGACGTCGGTGTACCAATAGCAGATTGCCCCCAAGTACTTGGCTGTGACACACCTAATTCTTCATTCCTCTCAGTGCAGGTCTCAGAGAGGACTGAAGGTATAGTAGGGTTGGAGATCCCAGCTGATGAGGAGCAAGGAGAGGTCCTCTTTGTTCTTTGGTTGGGTCTTTTAGGTACGCTTGCCAACGAAGTGCATGGCAGGTCGACATATGTCTGGTCAAGCATGTGGTGCCCAAGATGTTTTGGCCACGCAAGATACGCTTGAGACATATGTTGCAAATAGCAGCGGTGGGATCTGATGCACTCATCTCAAAAAAGGCCCACACCAAAGAACTTTTGGAATAACGCGCAGAGACAGCAGCGCTCTGCACATGCGGAGCTCTGCGGTGTGATGCAGTCAGTGTGCTGCCTTTAAGCTGGCCCCTGGAGGGCATCCTGCCTCATTGGTGATGTGCCTCCTCCTCCTCTCACATATCAGGCACCCACGTGGAGTCAGTGACCTCATCATTCCCTCCCTCCTCATCACTGGAGCAAAGCTGGCAGTATGCTGCAGCTGGGGGAAGATAACTGCCAGATTGCTGTCCTTCTTGGGCACCCTATCTCTCTGGGCTCATGTTACTGCCTTCCTCTAGCTGGGTACCATCATCGGAGCCTTTAAAACACTGGGCATCTTCCTGGAGCATGTACCCAACACTGTGGTCAAACAGTTCGGGGCACTCCTCAGGAGGACATGGTGGGGCTAGAGAAGGAGTGACTGATGCCATTGAGCCGAAGGAAGAGGCCATGTTGGCAGCTGCTTTGCCAGACAAAGTACCCTGAGCCTGGATGAGAGAGGCTGAGGAGGATGAGGACGGCTTGGTCATCCACTCTACCAAGTCTTCCGCATGTTACAGCTCAACACGGCCAGCTGCCAAAAAAAGGACAAGCGTGTCCTACGGCCACCTGCTGATGAGGATGTACCGTCTCCACGACAAGCACTGTTGCCTCTAGGCACAGAGCCTGCTTGCCCTCTTTTATTGGCCTGTGACTGTCTGCCTCTCCTTGTTGGCCTTCCAGACATACTAATGGCCTGCAGTGAGATGTAGCTGCACAAAGCTGGGATGTATATATACTGATACTGCAGCTAGCAGAATCAACTGCCTGCCTGTAGTATTATTAGTATGAGAGCACCAGCAATTGTCTTCAGGTAGCTTTAGGTGTACACTGTGCAGAGGACACAGTACACTAACTGTAACTACTGTAGCTGCCTGCCTGTGGTATTAATAGGAGCAGAAGAACACCACCAATTGTCTTCAGGTAACTTTAGGTGCACACTGTGCAGAGGACACAGTACACTTACTGTAAATACTGTAGCTGCCTGCCTGTGGTATTAATAGGAGCAGAAGAACACCACCAATTGTCTTCAGGTAACTTTAGGTGCACACTGTGCAGAGGACACAGTACACTAACTGTAAATACTGTAGCTGCCTGCCTGTGGTATTAATAGGAGCAGAACAACAGCAATTGTCTTCAGGTAGCTTTAGGTGCACACTGTGCAGAGGACACAGTACACTAACTGTAAATACTGTAGCTGCCTGCCTGTGGTATTAATAGGATCAGAAGAACACCACCAATTTTCTTCAGGTAGCTTTAGGTGCACACTGTGCAGAGGACACAGTACAATAACTGTAAATACTGTAGCTGCCTGCCTGTGGTATTAATAGGAGCAGAACAACAGCAATTGTCTTCAGGTAGCTTTATGTGCACACTGTGCAGAGGACACAGTACACTAACTGTAAATACTGTAGCTGCCTGCCTGTGGTATTAATAGGAGCAGAAGAACACCACCAATTTTCTTCAGGTAGCTTTAGGTGCACACTGTGCAGAGGACACAGTACACTAACTGTAAATACTGTAGCTGCCTGCCTGTGGTATTAATAGGATCAGAAGAACACCACCAATTTTCTTCAGGTAGCTTTAGGTGCACACTGTGCAGAGGACACAGTACACTAACTGTAAATACTGTAGCTGCCTGCCTGTGGTATTAATAGGAGCAGAAGAACACCACCAATTGTCTTCAGGTAACTTTAGGTGCACACTGTGCAGAGGACACAGTACACTAACTGTAAATACTGTAGCTGTCTGCCTGTGGTATTAATAGGAGCAGAACAGCAGCAATTGTGTTCAGGTAGCTTTAGGTGCACACTGTGCAGAGGACACAGTACACTAACTGTAAATACTGTAGCTGCCTGCCTGTGGTATTAATAGGATCAGAAGAACACCACCAATTTTCTTCAGGTAGCTTTAGGTGCACACTGTGCAGAGGACACAGTACACTAACTGTAAATACTGTAGCTGTCTGCCTGTGGTATTAATAGGAGCAGAACAGCAGCAATTGTGTTCAGGTAGCTTTAGGTGCACACTGTGCAGAGGACGCACTACACTAACTGCAAATACTGTAGCTGTCTGCGGTACTAATAGGATCAGAAGAACACCACCAATTTTCTTCAGGTTAGCTTTAGGTGCACACTGGGCCGAGGATGCACTACACTAACTTGTAAATACTACAGCTGCCTGATCAGAAGAACACCACCAATTTTCTTCAGGTAGCTTTAGGTGCACACTGTGCAGAGGATGCACTATACTAACTTGTAAATACTGCAGCTGCCTGCGGTACTAATAGGATCAGAAGAACACCACCAATTTTCTTCAGGTAGCTTTAGGTGCACACTGTGCAGAGGACGCACTACACTAACTTGTAAATACTACAGCTGCCTGTGGTACTAATAAGATCAGAAGAACACCACCAATTTTCTTCAGGAAGCTTTAGGTGCACACTGTGCAGAGGACGCACTACACTAACTGTAAATAGTGTAGCTAATAGGACTAATAGGATCAGAAGAACACCAGCAATTTTCTTCAGGTAGCTGTAAATACTGTAAAAACACCTGCCTGAGAATAACAGGAACGGATCTAGCTAAACTGAATACAGTGTGTATATATATATATATATATAGGAATATAGCGCCACACCTACACCCCTTCCAATCAACTGCATCCAACTATGTATCCGAATTGATCAGAGACTTACAGAAAGGAGGAAGGAGAGACTGGGAATGTTTGAAAGTAATGGTGGCATGCGTTTCTCTGCTAGTCAATTTGTTCAGGAGGATCCAAGAGTTTCTTCAGATTCTGGCACAGCTGAACCTATGCAGGTTGATGCAATTATGAGATCCATTTCTATTCAGGAGAAAGAGAGAAGACGATTGGAGAACCTGTGTCTATATTGTGGGGAGTCTGGGCATTACTCAGTTAACTGTCCTAACAAGGTTAGAAGAACAATTGCGGTGACTGATATGATCGTGCCTGAACAAATAAATCTATTACCCCGTCTATCTCCCCATTGATTCACGGAGAGAATAAAGTCAATTCCGTACTATCTCATTTTGTCATCCCTATTAAACTTATATCTGATGGCATTGAAATTCCTTGCTCTGCTATGCTGGACTCTGGGGCTGGGGGGAACTTTATGAACATAGAATTTGCCCACAGCAATAATATCCAAACAAGAAATAAGTCTGCTCCTATCGATATGAAGACAGTCGATGGTTCACCCTTAACTTCAGGACCTGTTACCCATGAAACAGTCCCTTTGGTACTGCAATTTGAGGCTAACCATCATGAGACCATCAGTTATTTAGATGATTACGTCACCCAAATTTCCTGTCATCCTAGGCCTTCTTTGGTTTTCTACCCATAATCCCTTCATCAACTGGGAAGCACGGATTATAAACTTTACGTCCCCCATTGCGAGGAATTCTGTAGAGATCCTTGTCGAACAAGTTCTTTGTCAGACAGGGAATCACAGGTGGATGTGGTTACTGTGCAGTCATATGACAACCTGCCTCCACAATACCATGACTTCCAGGATGTCCCAAACAGTCCCTTTGGTACTGCAATTTGAGGCTAACCATCATGAGACCATCAGTTTTCAGCTGATTACGTCACCCAAATTTCCTGTCATCCTAGGCCTTCTTTGGTTTTCTACCCATAATCCCTCCATCAACTGGGAAGCACGGATTATAAACTTTACGTCCCCCCATTGCGAGGAATTCTGTAGAGAACCTTGTCGAACAAGTTCTTTGCCAGTCAAGGAATCACATGTGGATGTGGTTACTATGCAGTCATATGACAACCTGCCTCCACAATATCATGAATTCTGGGATGTCTGTGATAAGTAGAATGCGGATCAGTTACCTCCTCATCGCCCATATGGTTGTCTCATTTAAACAGAGATAATTCCCCTAGTGGACTTTAAAGGCACATATAAAAGAATGTGTAGGAAAGTATGTTAAGTAGACAACAATTTATTAATTACAAAAAGCTCTCATAAAGACATCAAACAAATGACATAAATAAAAAAGGAATGCGATTACACATATTTATAGCTATTGATACCAATACGCTTGCACCCGACGCGTTTCGGAGTTGTTTTAGCCTCCTTCTTCAGGGGTGATTGTAAGCTTTAACAGAGATTTCTATATAGGGAATAGTATATACAACATAGACATAATAAATACATGTGTATATCAAGCCATAAACATATAGGTGCAATATTATATTCATTTTGTTTACACTTACATTGGTATATATAAATGTTGGCTGCGCATTCCAGAAAGGTTTAAAAACAACGGTACTGACACATACTGCCCATCAAGCGCATCTTCCAATCGTGGTGTGTAAAACTTTGTTTAGTATATCCAAAGTATTCATATGGCCTCTATCGAGGTGGAAATAACTGGGTAAGGATGTATGAGGTGGTTTTACTTCCTTATGATAGGAAGAAAGGCCCATTAATCAAGGGCATACAAATGTTTGGATCTGGAATCACACTGGGGCCAAATGCGGGTCCTGTAGGTTGCGAAAATGTATAAATAAATGTATAGTGACCAGGAATATGAGTAAATTCAGTGATAGGTAAGAAGTTTTTAGATGTATCCTACCTGATAGGCCTACGGTACAGAGTTCAAAAGAGACCGCCAGCTGATGATAGGTGTAGACCAGGTGGAACTCAGATAGCTAGAAAATCAACATGAAGGAGAAGGGACATATAAAAGTCTCATTTTTGTACTTCTGTCATTTGTCTTGACAGTTTAAGGTGTATCTAAAAAGGTATGTGTTTGGGGATTTTATATAAGAGAAAACAGGGGTTCAACAACTTTGTCCCTGGTTAGTAGTGTTAAGTTTGATCAAGGAGGGGAAAGGGGGGGGGGAGAAAGGAGGGGAGGGGGAGGGGGAAAAGGGGAGGAGGAGAAAAAAAGGGGGGGGGAAGAAAGGAAGGGGGGAGAAGGATAAGGGAAAGGAAGGAGGGGAGGGGGGGGAAAGGGGGGGGGGAAGGGGGGGGGAAGAGAGGGAAAAAGAGGGAAGGGGAAATGAAGGAAGGAGCGGGGGTGGGTGAAAGGACGGGGGGAAAATAAAGGCAGGGGAAAGCGGAAAGTAGGGGGGGGGGGAAGGAGAAGGAAAGGGGGAGAAAAGGAAAAAGGGGGAAAGAAAAGAAAATGCCGGTGGGGGAAGGGGAGAAAGAGGAAAGAAAGATAGCAGAAAAGAAAGGGGGGGAAAGAACACGGAGGGGGGGAAGGGAAGGGGGGAGGGGGAGGGGGGGGGAGGGGGGGGAAAAGGGGAAAAAAAAGGGAAGGAGGAAGAGACATAGAGAGCACAGGTGTGATATAAGATTTGTGGCTTGTAGTTTCAGTGATACAAATCTAGGTATATGAGTGTGCATGGGTTCAGTCTGGTATTAAAGTTACTCACAGTATGTGGCAGCGGCTCACACCGACAGCGTCCTGCCCAAAGCAGATAACGCTCGGTGTGAGCATTGCCAGAGTATTTCAAGCCCTCCCCACCAATCAGCTGTTGATGAGAAAAGCCAACAGCTGATTGTGGATGGTGGAGGAGGGACGGACGCGCTACGACTGGCCCCCCGGGTGGAGCGAGCGCCGCCAGGCCCCCACAGCGCATGCGCTCGCAGACGCGGTGAGGCGCGGCCACGCCTACTACACCCGCCGGCACGTCTAGCTTCCCCGACGGACTGCGCATGTCCGCCGGGGTCGCAAGATGGAGGACAGTGTCAGCAACACTGTACCTCACACAGCGCCGCCATGAGCCAGAATCGCTCAGGCGGCTTTGTGTGCCGGGCGGATAACAGATCACAAGGTGGAGGAAATGCAGAATAAAATGAAGCACAAATATTGTGCATACTGTAAAAGGAATAAGTACATGTATAATAAAGTCAGATATACATTGTATGGGTAGGATCCAGGGATTTCACTCAGTTATACATACACACAGTCCGGATTATTGGGACCTAAGGTGTCACAGTGTAGGATATGCATATGCATGACAGTAGTTTAATCAGAATATCCAAGACATATCGTTATAGTACATCCTAAAACATTCTATAGGTCCCACTTCTATGTAAACATGAGTCTAGATAATAGACAGTAGGCAACAACCAGGCTAGGCATACATACATATTGCTCAATTCAAAACGCCTCTTCTAAGTTTTTATTTATGATGTAAATAGCCGATAGCACAAAATCTGCTAGGCATATAGATACAGCCAGTCCATACTTGAGAGATGTGTCTTTACATATATGTATATATGCCTCTAGTTGTGTATAGGCAAGAGGAGGGGAGATAGAACAGTATGTAGATAGATATATAAAGGAGCGGGCAGTAGTACCATAGGGGTAAGGGGTGTTTACTGACGAAGTATTGGTATATTCGAAAACTCGGTCTGTGGTCCAAGTGTAGATACATATTGTATATATAGTTATCTTATTCATTGCTCTCTACCGCCTGATGAAAAACCTTCGAGAAAGGGCTTAAACCAGATGGTTTCGTTTAAGCCTGGGGGTTGGGTAGCTCTTAGATTATATATCCAACGGGACTCTAACTGTAAAAGTGTCTTATTCCAGTCACCTCCCCTAGATTCCGGATGTACCCGGTCCAGAATAAGAAATTTAATCTTAGGACATTTACCCTTATGTACTGTTAAAGTGTGTCTCCCGAGTGGGAGATCGGGATCGCATGTTTCCATGCTCACTAAGTGTCTATATGCCCTCTTCCAAAATTCTGTTTTGGTTTTCCCTATATAAAAACATGTACATTCGCAAAGAAGTAGGTATATCACCCCGTAGGTCCTACAATTGGCAAAATGTTTGGGGTGGAAGGGCTGGCCGTTTGGAAGGATCGGGTTTTTTGTCGTAAGCATATATTTGCAGTACTTACATTTTCCACACATGAATGTTCCCTTGTACTTACAGTGTGTTTTATTTGTCCCTGCCTTGAACTCGCTTGCAGTGATCTTGTCTCTCAAGGAGGTGGTTCTTTTAAAAGTAAAGAGAGGTCTCTGTGGGACCAATGGTCCTAGTGTTGGATCGCACTGTAGCATGTGCCAGTATTTTGTCACAATATTCCTGACCTGTCTGTGTTGGTTGTTAAATTTGGTAATGATCCTGAGGGTGTCAGTATCATTCTTGTCAGGTTTATTTGCTTTTTTAGAGTATAGTAGCTCCTCTCTTGGCTGCATCAAAGCTTTTTTGAAAGAGCGTTTGAGTGACGCATGGGAATACCCCCGTAGTAATAATCTGTCACGTAATTTGTTTGCCTCTAATCTGAAGGTGTTATCGTCGGAGCAATTACGTTTTACTCTAAGGTACTGGCTATATGGAATTGAATTAAGGAGGGGTTTGGGGTGGAAGCTGCTCGCATGCAAAATTGCATTACTTGCAGTGGGTTTCCTGTATAGTCTACTTATGATGTTTCCTTCCTCGCCCCTGCAGACCTCTACGTCAAGGAATGTAACGCACTGTTTGTCAAACGACATAGCAAAGTTGAGGTTAAAGTCGTTACGATTCATCCTCAGCAGGCACTCCTTAAGGAGGTCGATCGATCCGTCCCATATGATGAAAAGGTCGTCGATGTATCGGTACCATCCGAGTATGTGGTCCGTATACATCGACAGACCTTCATCATCCAGGAACATGGCCTCCCACTCCCCCAGGTACAGGTTGGCATACGATGGGGCACAACATGTTCCCATCGCAACCCCCTGCACCTGGAGGTAGTGGGAGCCATTGAAAGTAAACACATTGTGGCTAAGAATAAATTCTAATAATGAAGTAATAAACTCTCCATATGTGGGGTCCATATCTCTGGCTGTGCGGAGGATATGTTTGATGGCTGCTACACCCTTCTCATGGGGAATGGAACTATACAAGGATTCGACATCAATTGTGACAAACGTAGCATGTTCGGGGACTACTTGTTTATCAATAATTTGTAAGAAGTGTACTGTGTCTTTTACAAAGGAAGGGAGGGCATAGACTAATGGTTTCAGTACTTCGTCTATCAATTTGCTTGCATTTTCACTGATTGCCCCTATACCGGAGATGATTGGTCTGCCGGGGGGGTTTTTTATGTCTTTGTGGACTTTGGGTAATGAGTAGAAGACCGGTGTGCGAGGGAAGTTGTTTCTAATAAATTCCCATAGGGATTTTGTGATTGTTGAGTTGGAATAGGCCGTGTCTATCAGTGTGTAGAAATCCTGATTATATTTTTTAACCAAACTCGCCGGTATAGGGCGATACCACTCTCGGTTGTCTAATAGTCTATTACACATCCTAATGTAGTCTTCATTATCGAACACCACAATGTTCCCACCCTTGTCCGCATTCTTGATTGTAATTCGGTCATTCTTTGACAATGATTTGAGTGCTGCCTTCTCACTTGTAGTTAGGTTTTCAGGGGATTTACTATGAATTCTTATCTTATCTAGTTCTTTACCAACTAGCTTTAGGAAGGCCACTGCATTCGGATGGGTACTTGGCGCAGGGCAGAAGTCAGACTTCTTCTTAAGTGTGGACATATTTCCCTTAGGGGGTTCATTGGGCGTTTCGATAGACTCTAGTATTTGGGAAAGGTTGATTTCATCTATGAGATCAGTTGGGTTGTTCTCGTCAAGAAGGGACATCAACTGCTTCAATGCTTGGTGTTCTTGTAAGGTCAGATTGGTAGGTCTCTCCTACCTATGATATATTTTTTTTAGGATCAACTTGCGTATGAATAGTTGGAGATCCTTGTAGATCTCGAACTTATCCAAATTTTGATTAGGACAGAAATTTAGACCTTTTTTCAGGACATTGGTTTCATCGTGAGAGAGTTTATAAGATGAGAGATTGATAATATTCAGGTTGTTTGATTTTAATTCTTGATCAATATCTGGGACAGTTAAAGTGCTATTTGAGTGTAGGTATTGGGGTTGGATTGTGTGGGTTGTACACCCATCAAGATTTTTTCTAAAAAAGATGGGTCATTGGAAATCGTGTCTAGTGTCGTGACAGTGGAGGGATTGGATTGGGAATTAGTTTCCCTTATCGGGGTATGTGTGTATTTTTTTCTCCTCCTCCCCTTTTCCCCCCTCCCCCTCCCCTCCTTTCTCTCCCCCCCCCCCTTTCCCCTCCTTGATCAAACTTAACACTGCTAACCAGGGACAAAGTTGTTGGACCCCTGTTTTCTCTTATATAAAATCCCCAAACACATACCTTTTTAGATACACCTTAAACTGTCAAGACAAATGACAGAAGTACAAAAATGAGACTTTTATATGTCCCTTCTCCTTCATGTTGATTTTCTAGCTATCTGAGTTCCACCTGGTCTACACCTATCATCAGTTGGTGGTCTCTTTCGAACTCTGTACCGTAGGCCTATCAGGTAGGATACATCTAAAAACTTCTTACCTATCACTGAATTTACTCATATTCCTGGTCACTATACATTTATTTATACATTTTCGCAACCTACAGGACCCGCATTTGGCCCCAGTGTGATTCCAGATCCAAACATTTGTATGCCCTTGATTAATGGGCCTTTCTTCCTATCATAAGGAAGTAAAACCACCTCATACATCCTTACCCAGTTATTTCCACCTCGATAGAGGCCATATGAATACTTTGGATATACTAAACAAAGTTTTACACACCACGATTGGAAGACGCGCTTGATGGGCAGTATGTGTCAGTACCGTTGTTTTTAAACCTTTCTGGAATGCGCAGCCAACATTTATATATACCAATGTAAGTGTAAACAAAATGAATATAATATTGCACCTATATGTTTATGGCTTGATATACACATGTATTTATTATGTCTATGTTGTATATACTATTCCCTATATAGAAATCTCTGTTAAAGCTTACAATCACCCCTGAAGAAGGAGGCTAAAACAACTCCGAAACGCGTCGGGTGCAAGTGTATTGGTATCAATAGCTATAAATATGTGTAATCGCATTCCTTTTTTATTTATGTCATTTGTTTGATGTCTTTATGAGAGCTTTTTGTAATTAATAAATTGTTGTCTACTTAACATACTTTCCTACATATTCTTTTATATGTGCCTTTAAAGTCCACTAGGGGAATTATCTCTGTTTAAATTCTTAATTTAGGATGTGGCACAATTTGCAGATAATTAGCCGGCCAAACCCCTGTTTTCATATGATTGTCCCATTGAACTGCTCCCAGAGGCTGAAATACCTTTTGGTTGCCTTTTCAATCTTTCAGAACCTGAAATAAAGGTTCTCAGAAATAGATTAATGAGAATTTAGAGAAGGGCTTCATTAGACCCTCAACTCCTGCAGGGGCAGTCCTGTTCTTTGTTGCAAAGAAAGATTCCACCTTGCATCCATGCATTGACTACCGGGACCTGGATAAAATCACTATTAAAAACCACTATCTACTTCCTTTAATCTCTGAAGACTCCGCTCTACCAAAGTCTTCACAAAACTAGACTTAACGAGGTGAATATAACCTCATCCGCATGCGTCAAGGAGACAAATAAAGACATAGTCTCTATGTACCTGAATCTGCTCGGATTGAAGCCCTCAGATTGGTTCATGACTCAAAACTTGCTGGGCATTTTGGGAATTCCAAGACAAACTCCTGTCACCTTTTGGTGGTCTAGCTATAAGAAAGATGTCAAACACTATGTGGTCTCATGCCTGAGATGTGCACATATAAGACTCCCCGAGCTTCTCCTTGGGGTTGCTCCAGCCACTCCCTCTTCCAACAAGACCATGGGGCTCAATTTCTATGCACTTTGTGGTAGATTTACCTCCCTCAAAAGAAATGACCACTATCTTGGTCATTGTTGATCGTCTCACTAAGATGGCTCATTTTTTACCTGTTAAGGGGGTACCTTCTGTTGAACAAACTGCTGACTTAATGGTTCGAGAAGTATTTAAACTACATGGAATTCCTGATGATGTGGTGTCTGACAGTGGAGTACAGTTTACTTCAAAGTTTTGGAAAAACTTTTGCTCAGCCTTAGGTGTAACCAGGGCTTTTTTTCAGCAGAAACTTGGGGGGAAGAAGTTCTGGTACCTCCAGAACTGAATGTATGTAATGGCAAGGGGTGCTGGGGTGTGCTGAAGGGTCTATTGATGTTGAGAGGGTCTGTTTTTGCAAAGGAAGGGGGGATCTATTGTGGCTGGGGTGTATCTTATGTTGTTGGGAGTATGTCGTTGCTGGGAGGATCTACTGTTGAGGGAAGGTCTATTGATGCTGGCTGCTGGGAATCTATAGTTTCTGGAGGGAATCTATTGTTGCTGGGAGGTCTATTGTTGCTGGTGAGGGGTCTATTGTTGCTGGTGAGGGATCTAGTGTTGCTCAGGGTGGGTATTATGTTGCAGGGAGTCAATCATTGCTAGGAGGGATCTACTGTTGAGGTAGGAGTCTAATGTTGCAGGCTGTTGGAGGGTCTATTGATGCTGGCTGTTGGGAGTCCATTGCTTCTGGGGTGGATCTATTTTCGCTGGGGTATCCATTGTTGCTAGATTACTATTTTACTGCCTTTCTTGTTATCATTAACAAATTCCATACAAAATACTTAGCACCACAAAACAATACTTGGTTCTCTATTCTCCAAAAGGGGTGGTACTGGGAGGTGGGTAAGGTGTGGAACAAAGGAATGGTGCTTGAAGGGGGGTAGGGGGCGGAGTCAAGGGGTGACTCGGAAGGGAGGAGTTCCTGCACTCATTCTCTAAAAATAAAGCCCTGGATGTAACAGTTAATCCTGTCTTGTTCTTTTCCTCCCCAGTCTAATGGTCAGACCGAGAGGACCAATCAAACCTTGGAGCAGTACCTTTGATGTTTTGTCAGTTATCTTCAGGATGACTGGGTGGATTATCTTTTTACAGCAGAGTTTGCTTATAATAATTCTAAACATAGCTCCTCTTCTCAAAGTCCTTTTTATTTAAACAATGGGTATCATCCAGTTTTCATTACTGATCTCCCTATCTCAACTACAATTCCTTCTGTTACCAACAGATTAACTACTTTGCAGGAGATTCAGGAGAAATTGATTGGGACTTTAAGGGAGGCTCAGGAATGTTACAAGAAGGCTGCTGATAGACATCGCAGATCACTTCCTACCTTTCATGTGGGTGACAAAGTTTGGTTATCAACCAAAAATTTAAAGTTCCATGTTCTGTCTGCAAAGTTGGGCCAAGAGTTTGTAGGACTATTCAAGATTTCTGCTCAAATCAATCCACTTAACTTTAGCTTAAAACTTCCTGACAGTATGAAAATGCACCCTGTTTTTCACACCACCAAATTGAGCACATGTGCCAGGCATGGAACATGTGTCAACTTTCCCTGTCTAAGGATGGACAGGAGGTTTGAGCCATTATTGCACACCACCATTCCTGGCTCTAGCTGGTGTGGTGTGAACAACCTCTGGGCCTGTCCCTGCAGAGCTGCAAGAATCTCTTTCCTCAGTGTGGTTCCTGTCCCCTAAACACACCAGCTGAAGCACTGCATAGCACCTTTTAGCCTGACTCTGGGAATAGCCCTTTGTACATTTAGGGGGTACCTGTTGTTCATAGGAAAATTTTGTAGAGAAGGGCATGGAGGTGGCGGAGGAGGAGGCGGAGGGGTTAGAGCTCACAGGTCTGGCAAAATCACCACCAGCTGTATAGAGACAAGGGGGCACAACAAGCTACAGCACCAAGCCCTGTCCTGCATCCTTTCGATTTGCAAGCAGCGTTACCCAGTGTGCTGTGAACGAAATATATCATCCCTGCCCATGCTTGCTGGACCACGTGTCAGCAGTAAGGTGGATTTTATGGCTGACTGCCTTGCCCAATGATGCCAAAACATTCCCTTCCACGTGATGGTAGGGAGATGGAATTGCCTTACATGAAAAGTAGTGACAACTGGGAACCTGCCATTGTGGTACAGCACATTGTGCGAATTCACGGAAGGGGGCAGAATCCACCAGGCTGAAAGGCAGAAGATGGAGAGCCAACAGCTTTGACAAGCTTGCATTTAGACGCTGGGCATGTGGGTGGCAGGGACTGTATTTTTCTTCTGCTGCAGCAGGTGGGACAGAGAAATTTGCCAGCTACAGTCTACAGCTGGTAGTGTGCTGCTGGCAGATGTGCTGCTACGACCTGGGACACCCTGTGCTATACTATCATTCATGTCAGTGGAGGCTGCTGAGACGTAATGACTCGGTATAGCAGGGACAAACTGAAGTGGATAAGGAGGAGGAGGAGTGGGGACAGATTTGTGCCCCTTTTGTGTGGCTTTTAGGTGCTCTTGCCAACGGGCTGAGTGGTTGGATGTTAAATGCCTTGTTAAGCATGTGGTACCCAAATGGCTGGTGTTTTTGCCACATTTGATGTGCCTGAGACACAGTTTGCAGATAGCAACAGTGCGATCTGCTGCAGAAGTGCTTAAAAGGTCCCAGACAGCTGAGCTTTGGGGAGTGGGCCCGGAGATAACAGCTGCAGAATGTGATGGAATTGGGTGGCTGCTCTCTACTCTTTCTTGATGTCGGCCTCCTTGGGGTTGTGCCGCCTCACCTTCAGATCCTCCTCTGATCTATCTGGCACCCAAGTCGCATCAGTGACCTCATCATCATCATCTCCATCTCCTCCATCTTCATCATTACCACTGGAGACAACTTGGCAATACGCTGCGGCTTGGGGAACATGAATGTCGATTTGTCTACCAGTGTTCCTCCCTCTCTTTAGGCTCATGTTCCTGTCATCCTCAACCTCAGAACCAACATCTAAATCCAGTAATGGCTGGGCATCATCAATGAGCAAGTGGCTGATGCTGTGGTCAAATAAATCAGCTGACTCCTCAAAGGCTGATGCTGGGGCTATGGCAGGAATTGATATGGACAAGGAGGCAGGTTTATCCACTCTGGCAATAGGGATGAGCCGAACATCCCTCTGTTTGGTTCGCACCAGACCTTGCGAACAGGCAAAAAATTTGTTCGAACACGCGAACACCGTTAAAGTCTATGGGACACGAACATGAATAATCAAAAGTGCTAATTTTAAAGGCTTATATGCAAGTTATTGTCATAAAAAGTGTTTGGGGACCTGGGTCCTGCCCCAGGGGACATGGATCAATGCAAAAAAAAGTTTTAAAAACGGACGTTTTTTCGGGAGCAGTGATTTTAATAATGCTTAAAGTGAAACAATAAAAGTGTAATATCCCTTTAAATTTCGTACCTGGGGGGTGTCTATAGTATGCCTGTAAAAGGGCGCATGTTTCCTGTGTTTAGAACAGTCTGACAGCAAAATGACATTTCAAAGGAAAAAAAGTAATTTAAAACTACTCGTGGCTATTAATGAATTGCCGGTCCGACAATACATAAAAGTTCATTGATAAAAACGGCATGGGAATTCCCCCCAACCAAAATTTAAAAAAAAAATGACGTGGGGGGGGTCCCCCTAAATTCCATACCAGGCCCTTCAGGTCTAGTATGGATATTAAGGGGAACCCCGGACAAAAAAAAATGGCGTGGGTCCCCCTAAAAATCCATACCAGACCCTTATCCGAGCACGCAACCTGGCAGGCCACAGGAAAAAAGGGGGGGATGAGAGAGCGCACCCCCTCATGAACCATACCAGGCCACATGCCCTCAACATTGGGAGGGTGCTTTGGGGTAGCCCCCCAAAACACCTTGTCTTCATGTTGATGAGGACAAGGGCCTCATCCCCACAACCCTGGCTGGTGGTTGTGGGGGTCTGCAGGCGGGAGGCTTATCGGAATCTGGAAGCCCACTTTAACAAGGGGACCCCCAGATCCCGGCCCTCCCCCCTGTGTGAAATGGTAAGGGGGTTCAAAAGTACCCCTACCATTTCACTAAAAAAGTGTCAAAAATGTTAAAAATTACAAGAGACAGTTTTTGACAATTCCTTTATTTAAATGCTTCTTCTTTCTTCTATCTTCCTTCGGTTTCTTCATCTTCTTCTGGTTCTTCTGGTTCTTCCTTCGGTGTTCTTGTCCGGCATCTTCCTCCGTGGCGTCGGTGTCTTCTTCCCTTCTTCTCCGGGCTGCTCCGCATCCATGATGGCATGGAGGGAGGCTCCCGCTGTGTGACCAGAAAAATATACAAAATTACCGCGCTTCACAAACATGAAAAATTGGACAAGCTGCAGTTCTAATTGTGAGGCATACACAAATACACAAATCAAAATAATCTAAAGGAACCACGCTACAGGATTGAATTGGTATACTACTGAGAGTGAAACCAAAAAATAAATTTTAATTAAATGAAAATATTAAAAAATCAATCATTTAAAGTGACAAAAAATGAAAAATTATGTGATATGAACAGAGAAAAAAAGTCCCAAAACCAAATCGGTATTAAGTGGTAAATAACAAAAATCAATAGTGATGACAAAATGAAAATAGATGACGATGATTGGAGAGAAAAAGGTCCCTGAAGCCAAATCAATGTTCAAATGGTGATTACTCAAAGTTCATCGACAAACACCCAGTGAAGAATCCACCACCTATAAAAATGCACGCTTACCAAAGGCAAGCTATGAATCAGCTTGTATACGGATATCCACTCATAGGGGACAACACATTCGATCTCCTCACAGAGGAAGGACAAGCAGGAACCCTCCGTCCAGTGAATCCAAGTAATCAGCAGGGAGGACCCAGAGGGATAGAAAATAAATTCTCCATAGTGTAAATCGGTATATATAAATTTATTAAAAAAGGGGTAATTGCACTTACATCTAAAGTATGGATAAGAGCATAAACAAAGATAAAACAGCCGGCCTTTGTATGGTGACCTAGGTACCTATACATTAATTAATATATCACATATTTTTTTTAAGTGTCTTTTTCCATCTTTCCACTAGATGGCATAGCGGAACATTTAATTATGTTTCCGGTTGTTTTTTGTTTTTTGCACATTTTACCTTTTATATTGATTTTCTGATCCAATTAATTATTTATGTTTTCTAAATATTTTTAGTTCCCCTTTTTTTTGTCATCATCCATTATTTTGGGTCCAGTTTCATTACTCCTAATACAATTGATAATATCTATACATTTCCTGTTTCTAAAGAGGATGTGGTGGTGTCGCCACCCGAGCTTCAGAGCGAGGCGTGGTTCTGTTTCAGTATTATAAGTAGCGATGAGTCAGTGCGTCGCCCGTTCCCATGACGACGTCTATTAGGACGAAACGTACGTCGGAAGGTTGACGCGCAGACGTCATCGCTTCATCTCGTCTCGAACGGGTGTATGCAGGCCGGCCGGCTGTTTTATCTTCGTTTATGCTCTTATCCGTACTTTAGATGTAAGTGCAATTACCCCTTTTTTAATAAATTTATATATACCGATTTACACTATGGAGAATTTATTTTCTTTTTTTTTAACCATAGATTTTTATTGTAAATTTGCATTAAATACATAAAATATGAAGCTTTGTTTACAACAAATGACATAGCAGGGTGAATGATAAATGTCAGACGTAATTCTACAAAGAGATATTTCTACCTGAGCCACCCATATCTACGTAGTTTACAACCTCAACAGGAGGTAGGACCTGTCACCCCTACTGGGTACATACTGTGAGCAGGAACCTCTGATTGTCTTGAACCAAGTAGCTCTCTAGCGACCTTAGTAAGGGTCACTAGTGGCTGTTTACAAGATATGCCTAATTTTTACTTTGTAGATAACTATCTTAAAAACTTCAAACCGTGATACTGTCTTATTATAGTAATAACATAAAACACATACTTTTTAGTGTAGTCACAACCTGTTAAAATCTGTCTAGGTTCTGCTGATGTGACTACTCCTGGAGTTGTTATTTGTTTATTGGTTTACTTATCATTTTCTCTACTTATTTAAAGTCTTAAACCACTATTTGCCTAGTTGTTTGACTACATATCATGAAAAACAATTCACATTTCACAAGTGAGAGGGAGCAAACTGAGAAGATTTCCAGACATCCCAGTGTTTATGAAAGGCCTGAGTTCTTCTTTCCTTATACGCAAGCATTTTTTCCATTGTGTAATGGGCATTCACTCTGGAAATTACTTCCTCTATTTTTGAGGGTGTTTGAGAGCGCCATTCTCTTGCTAGTGATATTCGTGCCGCAAATAGTATATTAATAACAACCTTTCTCGTCAAGTGAGGAAAGTTTTCTATGCCGAGGCTTAGGAGGGCAAGTTCAGGGTTAAGCGTGACCATAGTATTTGTGATTGTATGAATGACGGAAGCTACTTCCTGCCAGAATTGTTTTATTATCTTACAGCTCCACAAAATGTGTAGCAGGGTACCTGTGTTGTAACAGTTCCGCCAGCAGAATGGTGAAGTGTTCGGATTCATTTTATTGATGCGTAGAGGTGTAAGATACCACCTGTGCAGTATCTTCTGTGCGTTTTCCCAATGATCTATGCAAGCTGAAGATTTACCATTGCTTTTTACAGCTAGGTGCCATTGGTGCAATGGGAATTCTTTGTTTAGTTCCTGTTCCCACTTTCTCATATTGGGCACCTTAGTCTGCATGTATAGGGGGGTAGCGAATTTGTAGAATAGAGATATTCCCTTGTGTTTCCCTGGGTTTTTGCTTAGTAGATAGTGCCAAAGTATTTGGGGAATTTTTAGTGGTCTAGGGGTATTAGATTTAATGTAGTGCTTAATTTGAAACAATTGATATCTTTCCAGTGTTTCCTGTCCCTGTAGGTCAGATGTAAGAAAGTGTTCCCCGTTCCTTTGAAACGTTTGGGTTGAGATATTTGGGATCAGATATTCATACGTTGCTAATGGAATATGTATTTCTTGCATTGTTGTATCCGTAAATGGGTGTCGTAGCATAGAAGACCACGCCATTAAAGAGGCTTGTATAGTGGGGTATTGTGGTGTAGTAGGTCTGTGATGTATGCCGGCTGCTAATGCCAATGCTGGGAGATTATGGCCGGGGGTAATTTCTTGTTCTATTTCAGACCATCTATTGTCAGTTTGACATGAGAACCAGTATCGAGTTTGTTCTAGTATAGCTGCTTGATAATAAATGTAGGCGTTGGGAAGTCCTACCCCCCCTAGGTGTTTCGGTTTGTACAGATGATTCAGTGCAATTCTGGGTTTTTTTCCTGCCCAAATAAACTTATTTAGCATTTTCGCCAATTGTGTGAAGAATGATTGGGGGATAGGTATGGGTAGTGTTCTAAAATGGTATAGGAGTTTGGGTAATAACTGCATTTGATATGCAGCTATTCTCCCCATCCATGATATGTGCAGTTTGCCAATTTGGACCATCCCTTCTTCTATATTCGCAAGTAGGGGAGGGTAATTGCTAGGGTATAGCTTAGTGGAAGAGGAGGTGAGTTGCACACCGAGATAGGTGAGTGATGGGGGGTTCCAGTTACAGGGGAACAAATGTTCGATAGTATGCTGTTCTTCTGTGGGTAAGTGAAGTGTTAAAGCGAAGCATTTATTTGTGTTGATTTTGTAAAAGGAGACTTGACTGAAATTATGCATTAGCTTTTTAAGTTCTAGTATAGAGTCTGCTGGTTTAGATAAAGTCAGTATTATATCGCCGGCAAAGAGTCCAATTTTATGGTTTTCTTTACCTATTCTAATGCCATTGATAGCTTCATTGGACCTGATACTTTGCGCTAGAGGTTCAATAATGAGTGAGAAAATTATTGGGGAGAGAGGGCATCCTTGTCGCGTACCATTAGATAATGGGAAAGGATCAGATAGGAGACTGGAGGTATAGACTTGGGCTGTGGGGTTGGAGTATAGGGACATAATCGCTGAGTGTATCAATCCCGATATTCCAAATTTGAGTAAAGTTTTTGATAGGTAGCCCCAATGGACCCTATCAAACGCCTTTTCGGCATCTAAGGCTAGAAAGATACTCGGTACTTGATTGACTTCTGCGAATCGCAGGAGGTCTAGCATCTTTCTAGTTCCGTCCGGTGCTTGTCTGCCTTTTACGAAATCTACCTGATCCAGTCCTATAAGAGAAGGGGTAATTTCTAATAATCTATTTGCCAATATCTTTGCATATATCTTCAGGTCAGAGTTAAGCAATGATATCGGCCTATAGTTTTGGGGGTGTGAGTCATCTTTGCCGGGTTTGGGTAAAGTAACTATTATTGCTTGGAGCATTTCTCTCGGGAAAGATCCTGTTGTGGCTGCTATGTTGAAGACATCTACAAGGTTGGGTGCTAGGAGGGGGCTAAAAGCTTTATAGTACTCAGTGGAAAAACCGTCCGCTCCTGGCGATTTGTGCATGGGAAGAGATTTGATAACTGTCTCGATTTCTGCACTAGTGATTGGTGCATTAAGGGCTTGTAGTGTTGTTGAATCTACTGAGGGCACTTGGATTCCTTGAAGGAAATCATCTATTTCTCTTTCTGTAGGTTGGTAGGTGGATGGGTCTTTGTTGAGGTTGTAAAGGGATTTGTAATAGTCCCCAAAGGCATTAGCTATGTCTTTAGGGTTGTAGAATGTGGTGTCGGAATTGTGTTGTTGAATGCGAGTGATATTGGATTTAGCATGTCTTTTTTTGAGTTGTGTGGCCAGACGTTTGCTAGCCCTATTATTTTGGGAATAAAAGGATAGTTTCAGCCTTTTGAAATAAAGGTCGTAATCTGCCCTAAGTTCCTGTCGCAATTCTTCACGACAGGAATTAAGGCGTTTCAAGATGTTGGGGGATGTGGTGCGGGGATCCTTGTGTTGGGCCTCTAGGTCTGCAATGGACTTGTGGAGCTGTGCTAAATGTTGTGACTTCTTTTTTCTTTCCCTAGAGGCAATCTGAATAAGAATTCCCCTAGCAAAAGCTTTGTGTGCGCACCATATCGTTGTTGGAGAGCATTCCCCATTGGCATTGAGTTTAAAATATTCTTTAAGTTTCTCCTCTATCTCAGCTTTGATGTGGGGGCATGACAAAAGGTAGGTATTGTTGCGCCATAGTGGTTTATGGGAAGTTTTGTCATCCGCCTCCACCTCAATGGCTACGGGTGCATGGTCAGACCAGGTAATATTTAGTATATCAGCCTTTTTCACCTTCTGCAGGGTGTACATATCTGTTAGGAAGAAATCAATCCTAGAGTAGCTATTGTGCACTGTGGAATAGTATGAGTAGTCCCTCTCGGTGGATCTAAGGCAGCGCCATGGATCAAAGAGTCTTTCTTCATGACTTCAGGATCCTAAAGAGGGCCTCTTCCTCACAGCCACCGAGGAAGAATCTAGTACATCATTCATAACCATATTGAAATCCCCACATATTATCAGATTGCCCTTTTGTAAGGATTTGGCAAGTGTGACAACTTTACGTATAAACTTCAGCGGTTTAACATTTGGGGCATATAGGTTTACCAGTGTGTAGAGGACCCTGTCTATTTCAGCAACCAAAATAATAAAGCGTCCATGGGGGTCATTATGAATCTGTAATAAAGAAAAGGTTAGTGTGTCCTTAATAGCGATCAATACCCCATTTTTTTTTTAAATGTCATTGGCGGTGAACACTTTGGGGAATTTCTTGTGCGTGCACTTTGGAGGTTTGCTGCTGGCGAAGTGTGTTTCTTGTGCACACAGGATGTCACATTTCAGGTCCAGAGCTGACTTCCACATGGCCCTGCGCTTGTAGGGGCTGTTTAATCCTCTCACATTGTGTGATACTATTTTAATGTTCATTCCATTCAATTAGTGCCAGCTGCTGCCATCTAGTGGTAGGAACCAATAAGCAATATGCTCCTGAGATGTTGAAGGGTATGTGTATTATTTGAGGTAAAGATCCTGAGGTAATTTGCAGAATATCAAAAAGAAAAAAAAAACATGAACAAAAAACCATGCTGAGTTATGCAGCAATATGGAACAGTCAAACAATAAAGTTTGCATAGAACAGTTCACAGGAGTCATCCTGTAATTGAAGAAGGGGGATAACTAGGGTTCATTTTAGCCGAACAACGGCCGCTTCTTTAACCTACACTTAAATGCAGGAGAAGTTTGGAAGTTGTCAGGGGTTAATGGTGCTGAGATTGGTACCGCACATTCATAAAGGCCATCAGCCGGGGTATTCGTGTAATAGAGCTGTGCCTATCTGCCCCTTCTGTTTTGACGGTGATTATTTCTTTTGTCATGTAGGGGATCAGGTTCTGCAGCTTCTCCATCTGGAGGTAGAAGACGCCATCTTTTGATCCCTTTTTCAAGTGAATTTATCGCGTGCGATTTGTTATGCATTTCTAGCAGCAGTTTAGCAGTGAATCCGCACTTGTAAAGAATCTTATGGTTGCATAAGATTTTTGTAATGGGGACCAAATTGTGAATCGCCGTTAGTGTCGCTTGCGATAAATCGGGAGCGTGGGGTGCTGTCTGGCGAATCGCATCAGCTGATCCTTTATGTGGTAAAAATGGATCCTAGCGATGACATCCCTGGGGATTTGGTCAGGCAGGAATGAGGGTTTTGGCAGTCTATGGGCTCTATCTATGATTATGTCGTTAGGCCCCAGAGACGGCAGAACCATGATCATGAGCTTTTGGAGGTACGCTGTGAGTTCAGCTGGTTTGATTGATTCAGAGATCCCTCTGAATTTAATGTTGTTCCTGCGTGCCCTGTCTTCGATGTCTGCCATTTTGAGGCGCATGGATTTGATCTCATCTTCCACATCAAAGTGAGCATCCACCAGCTCATTGTGTGCTAATGTGAATTCCTCCATTTTTTTTTCCACATAAGTGACTCTGCTACTGAACGCTGACAGTTCAGTTTTAGTGTTCTGCATAAATGAAGACATGTCCTGCTGAAGGGCCCCCCTGAGAGTCAGTAACATTTCCTTCATTGTGGTATCCAGGATGGGCTGTCCTGAAGTGGGGAAAGCATCTAGCTGCTGGCCATAAGGGGAGGATTCCTCCATTATGTCTCCCTCCGTCCCTGCCTCATCCTGATTCTCCTCTTCCACCCCAAGCTTCCTCTTTTGTTTCACAGGGCTATCAGAGGGTGAGGATGGCAGTGGATAACATTTGGGATCAGACTCACCCAGGGATGGCGACGGATGGCTGCAGGAGTGTGCAGGGGATGCTGGATTTCTTTCTGCAAAGCGGGCGCCATCTTGGAAATCTCAGCCGGCCGTGAGGGGGTAAAAATCGGTCAGTTTTCTCGGTCCCTCTCTCGATTTCCTTTTATTCATTGTGACCGCTGTGTTCCTCCTGATCTCCCCTTGCTGTGGGTGCAATTTGGGTCCGTGTAGGTTAGCTGTGAGCCGCGATATACAGGCCGTTGTGGCAGAGCTTTCTCCTCACACTACCATCCGCTCTGGCCGCCGGCTCCGCCCCCCGAGAATTTATTTTCTATCCCTCTGGGTCTCCCTGGTGATTACCTGGATTCACTGGACGGAGGGTTCCTGCTTGTCCTTCCTCTGTGAGGAGATCGAATGTGTTGTCCCCTATGAGTGGATATCTGTATACAAGCTGATTCAAAGCTTGCCTTTGGTAAGCGTGCATTTTTATAGGTGGTGGATTCTTCACTGGGTGTTTGTCGATGAACTTTGAGTAATCACCATTTGAACATTGATTTGGCTTCAGGGACCTTTTTCTCTCCAATCATCATCATCCATTTTCATTTTATGTCATCACTATTGATTTTTGTTATTTACCACTTAATAACAATTTGGTTTTGGGACTTTTTTTCTCTGTTGATATCACATAATTTTTCATTTTTTGTCACTTTAAATGATTGATTTTTTAATATTTTCATTTAACCACTTGAGCCCCGGACCTTTATGCTGCCTAAGGACCAGAGGTCTTTTTCCAATTTGGCACTGCGTCGCTTTAACTGCTAATTGCGCGGTCATGCAATGCTGTACCCAAACGAAATTTGCGTCCTTTTCTTCCCACAAATAGAGCTTTCTTTTGATGGTATTTGATCACCTCTGCGGTTTTTATTTTTTGCGCTATAAACGGAAAAAGACCGAAAATTTTGAAAAAAAATGATATTTTCTACTTTTTGTTCTAAAAAAAATCCAATAAACTAAATTTTAGTCATACATTTAGGCCAAAATGTATTCGGCCACATGTCTTTGGTAAAAAAAATGTCAATAAGCGTATATTTATTGGTTTGCGCAAAAGTTATAGCGTCTACAAACTAGGGTACATTTTCTGGAATTTACACAGCTTTTAGTTTATGACTGCCTATGTCATTTCTTGAGGTGCTAAAATGGCAGGGCAGTACAAAAGCCCCCCAAATGACCCCATTTTGGAAAGTAGACACCCCAAGGAAATTGCTGAGAGGCATGTTGAACCCATTGAATATTTATTTTTTTTGTCCCAAGTGATTGAAAAATGACAAAAAAAAAAAAAAAAAAATATTTACAAAAAGTGGTCACTAAATGATATATTGCTCACACAGGCCATGGGCCTATGTGGAATTGCACCCCAAAATACATTTAGCTGCTTCTCCTGAGTACGGGGATACCACATGTGTGGGACTTTTTGGGAGCCTAGCCGCGTACGGGGCCCCGAAAACCAATCACCGCCTTCAGGATTTCTAAGGGTGTAAATTTTTGCTTTCACTCTTCACTGCCTATCACAGTTTCGGAGGCCATGGAATGCCAAGATGGCACAAAACCCCCCAAAATGACCCCATTTTGGAAAGTAGACACCCCAAGCTATTTGCTGAGAGGCATATTGAGTCCATGGAATATTTTATATTTTGACACAAGTTGCGGGAAAGTGACACTTTTATTTTTTTTTATTTTTTTTTTTCATAAAGTTGTCACTAAATGATATATTGCTCACACAGGCCATGGGCATATGTGGAATTGCACCCCAAAATACATTTAGCTGCTTCTCCTGAGTATGGGGATACCACATGTGTGGGACTTTTTGGGAGCCTAGCCGCGTACTGGACCCCGAAAACCAATCACTGCCTTCAGGATTTCTAAGGGTGAAAATTTTTGATTTCACTCTTTACTGCCTATCACAGTTTCGGAGGCCATGGAATGCCCAGGTGGCACAAAACCCCCCCAAATGACCCCATTTTGGAAAGTAGACACCCCAAGCTATTTGCTGAAAGGCATGGTGAGTATTTTGCAGCTCTCATTTGTTTTTGAAAATGAAGAAAGACAAGAAAAAACATTTTTTTTTTTCTTTTTTCAATTTTCAAAACTTTGTGACAAAAAGTGAGGTCTGCAAAATACTCACTATACCTCTCAGCAAATAGCTTGGGGTGTCTACTTTCCAAAATGGGGTCATTTGGGGGGGTTTTGTGCCACCTGGGCATTCCATGGCCTCCGAAACTGTGATAGGCAGTGAAGAGTGAAATCAAAAATTCACGCCCTTAGAAAGCCTGAAGGCGGTGCTTGGTTTTCGGGGTCCCGTACGCGGCTAGGCTCCCAAAAAGTCTCACGCATGTGGTATCCCCGTACTCAGGAGAAGCAGCAGAATGTATTTTGGGGTGTAATTTCACATATTTCCATGGCATGTTTGAGCAATATATCATTTAGTGACAACTTTGTGCAAAAAAAAAAAAAAAAAAAAAAAATTTGTCTCTTTCCCGCAACTTGTGTCGCAATATAAAATATTCCATGGACTCGACATGCCTCTCAGCAAATAGCTTGGGGTGTCTACTTTCCAAAATGGGGTCATTTGGGGGGGTTTTGAACTGTCCTGGCATTTTATGCACAACATTTAGAAGCTTATGTCACACATCACCCACTCTTCTAACCACTTGAAGACAAAGCCCTTTCTGACACTTATTGTTTACATGAAAAAGTTTTTTTTTTTTGCAAAAAAATTACTTTGAACCCCCAAACATTATATATTTTTTTAAAGCAAATGCCCTACAGATTAAAATGGTGGGTGTTTCATTTTTTTTTTTCACACAGTAATTGCGCAGCGATTTTTCAAACGCATTTTTTGGGGAAAAAACACACTTTTTTTAATTTTAATGCACTAAAACACGCTATATTGCCCAAATGTTTGATGAAATAAAAAAGATGATCTTAGGCCGAGTACATGGATACCAAACATGACATGCTTTAAAATTGCGCACAAACGTGCAGTGGCAACAAAATAAATACATGTTTAAAAGCCTTCAAAAGCCTTTACAGGTTACCACTTTAGATTTACAGAGGAGGTCTACTGGAAAAATTACTGCACTCGATCTGGCCTTCGCGGTGATACCTCACATGCATGGTGCAATTGCTGTTTACGTTTGACGACAGACCGCCGCTTGCGTTCGCCTTAGCGCGAGAGCAGGGGGCGACAGGGGTGTTTTTTTTTTTTGTTTTTTTTTTCTTTATTATTTTTTTGCTTTTTTAATCTTACTTTTAAACTGTTCCTTTCATTTTTTTTTTTTTAATCATTTTTATTGTTATCTCGGGGAATGTAAATATCCCCTATGATAGCAATAGGTAGTGACAGGTACTCTTTTTTGAAAAAATTGTGGTCTATTAGACCCTAGATCTCTCCTCTGCCCTCAAAGCATCTGACCACACCAAGATCGGTGTGATAAAATGCTTCCCCAATTTCCCAATGGCGCTATTTACATCCGGCGAAATCTAAGTCATGAAATACTCGTAGCTTCCGGTTTCTTAGGCCATAGAGATGTTTGGAGCCACTCTGGTCTCTGATCAGCTCTATGGTCAGCTGGCTGAATCACCGACTGCATTCTCAGGTTCCCTGTTGAGACAGGAGAGCCAGAGAAAAACACGGAAGACGGTGGGGGGGGGGGGGCATTCCCTCCCACGGCTTGTAAAAGCAGTCTAGAGGCTAATTAGCCGCTAGGATTGCTTTTACATGAAAGCCGACCGCTGGCTGAAAAGAATGATACCAAGATGATACCTAAACCTGCAGGCATCATTCTGGTATAACCACTCAAAGTCGTGAATGGCGTACCTGAAGACAAAAAAATGGTTAACAATGGTTAACAATAAAGCACAGTAAAGTGTAAATAATTACACACCTGAAAAACAAACATGATAAAACATAATAACAATAACAATAAAACATTGCAGAATAGAATACAGTAAAAAAGAGCAGAACAATAGAGAGAGAGAATAGAGAGAGAGAGAACAATAAAACAACTATTTTTTTTTATTTCATATTTTTTTTTTTTTTACACTTTTTTTGTAACTAACTTTTATAACGGTACCCGGTTCCAGGTTCGGGTCTCTCAAAATGCGATGGCATTTTGGGAGACCCTGTGAAAGTGCGCCTAGTCTGTGCAATGCTGTACCCTACGCTAATACTCAACTAGTGAATGGTAGCGTTCAAAACATTCACCAATGCAAAGACCAGGATTGTCAGGACAGGAGGGACAATAATAGCGGGTGTCACGCCTATATCCGCGCTTGCTGCAGACACAACATCTTTTTGGGGGCGTTCGCTGGGTAGGGGTACTCGGGAGGACATAAAAATGCCTCTCATGCAGCCGACTGCATTTGGTTGGGGATGTGAATGGGGGAAGTACGGGCGCTGCAGAAGCGGTGGGTTCCCAATTAGGATTGGCGAATGCAGCAGGAAGGGCACTATGGGCACGACGGGCCTGTGTTTGTCTTTTTGGTGGCAGCGGGACACTACTTGTGCTTGCCATCTCGCCAGCTTGAACTGCACTTATGGGACTCGCCACGTCACCACGTGTTACTGCAGTGCTGGTTTGACTACGACCGGGGTGTACTAGGCCGCTGGCGCTTGCCAGTTCACCAAAACGCTACCAAAAAACTGTTAGCGATCGCAGGGATCAGGCCTGACTCTGCGAACGCTGCAGTTATGCTTTTAGTGTTTTGTAAGTGACAGTGATCGATCGATACTGCACTTGGGTGGGCTGGGCCGGGCGGAGGGGCAAAACGCAGGTGCTAGCAGGTATCTGGGCTGATCCCGCTAACACTGCGTTTTTGGGAACCCTAAACTGCTGGTGACGCTAGTATAGATCTGATCGGATCAGATATTGATGCGATCAGATACTATACCACTAAGGGTGGTGTACGGTGCGTGCGTGGGTGTTAGCGGTACTGGCGCTAATCTGACGCTGCCTGGGGCTGGTGCTTGCCAGTTCACCAAAATACTACCAAAAAAACTGTTAGCGATCGCAGGGATCAGGCATGACTCTGTGAACGCTGCAGTTATGCGTTTAGTGTTTTGTAAGTGTCAGTGATCGATCGATACTGCACTTGGGTGGGCTGGGCCGGGCGGAGGCGCAAAACGCAGGTGCTAGCAGGTATCTGGGCTGATCCCGCTAACACTGCGTTTTTGGGAACCCTAAACTGCTGGGGACGCTAGTATAGATCTGATCGGATCAGATATTGATCCGTTCAGATACTATACCACTAAGGGAGGCGTATGCTGCGTGCGTGGGTGTTAGCGGTACTGGCGCTAACCTGACGCCTGGGGCTGGTGCTTGCCAGTTCACCAAAATGCTACCAAAAAAACTGTTAGCGATCGCAGGGATCAGGCCTGACTCTGCGAACGCTGCAGTTATGCGTTTAGTGTTTTGTAAGTGACAGTGATCGATCGATACTGCACTTGGGTGGGCTGGGCGGAGGCGCAAAACGCAGGTGCTAGCAGGTATCTGGGCTGATCCCGCTAACACTGCGTTTTTGGGAACCCTAAACTGCTGGGGACGCTAGTATAGTATCTGATCGGATCAGATATTGATCCGATCAGATACTATACCACTAAGGGAGGCGCATGCTGCGTGCGTGGGTGTTAGCGGTACTGGCGCTAATCTGACGCTGCCTGGGGCGACGCATATCACCGCCGGGCGATCGGGGGGCTAAACCTTTATTCGGTAATAAACGGCGGGTGCCCTGACACTATAAAAAATAAACAAACTAACCAGCGTCAACCGTAACGGTTATACGGTGATCAGTGGTGAAAGGGTTAACTAGGGGGCAATCAAGGGGTTAAAACATTTATCAGATAGTATAGGGGGGTCCCTGACGCTATAAAACGCTGACGGCGAACCTAAATATTTACCTCACTAACTAGCGTCACCAGCGACACTAATACAGCGATCAGAAAAATGATCGCTTAGTGACACTGGTGAGGGGGGGTGATCAAGGGGTTAAAACTTTATTAGGGGGGGTTAGGGGGGTACCCTAGACCTACAGGGGGGTAACAGTATCTGTCCCAACACTGTAACTGTCACAAACTGACACTATGCAGTAATCAGAAAAAAAAAAAAAAAAAAAAAAAAAAAAAACTGCTGGTGTCAGTTTGTGACAGGGGGGGGGGGGTGATTGGGGGGGGATCGGGGGGCGATCGGGGGGGGGATCGGGGTGTTTTGTGTGCCTGGCATGTTCTACTGTGTGTGTGTGTGTTGGTGCACTCACATTGATGTCTTCTCTCCTCGGGCCGGAACGGAAAATACCGACCCGAGGGGAGATGACATCATTTCCTTTGCTGCTGTTTAGCATACAGCAGCAAAGGAAGATTCTCATTGGCCGGCGGCGATCGCGAGGGGGGGGCCACGAACGGATGGTCTCCCCCTCATCACCGATCGCCGCTGGACAAAAGACGACCGCCTCGGGCACCGGGGGGGGGTCCGATCGGACCCCCCACCCGCGGAAGGCAAATCACGTACACTGTACGTGATTTTGCCTGTCCGTGCCACTTTGCCGACGTACATCGGCGTGAGGCGGTCGTCAAGTGGTTAATTATAATTTATTTTTTGGTTTCACTCTCAGTAGTATACCAATTCAATCCTGTAGCGCGGTTCCTTTAGATTATTTTGATTCCCGCTGTGTGACACTTCTCTCTTCATCTTCTTCTCTTCATCTTCTTCTCTTCATCTTCTTTTTGGGCTGCTCCGCATCCATGATGGCATGGAGGGAGGCTCCCGCTGTTTGTCGCTTCTTCTCTTCTGACGGTTCTTAAATAACGGGGGGCGGGGCCACCCAGTGACCCCGCCCCCCTCTGACGCACGGTGACTTGACAGGACTTCCCTGTGGCATCACGGGGAATGCCACAGGGAAGTCCTGTCAAGTCCCCATGCGTCAGAGGGGGGAAGCGTCACACAGCGGGAGCCTCCCTCCATGCCATCATGGATGCGGAACGGCCCGAAAAGAAGATGAAGACAAGAAGATGAAGAGAAGTAGATGAAGAGAAGAAGACGAAGAGAAGAAGATGAAGAGAAGAAGATGAAGAGAGAAGCGTCACACAGCGGGAGCCTCCCTCCATGCCATCATGGATGCGGAGCAGCCCGGAGAAGAAGGGAAGAAGACGCCGACGCCGCGGAGGAAGATGCCGGATGAGAACACCGGAGGAAGAACCAGAAGAGCCAGAAGAACCAGAAGAAGAAGAAGATGGAGGAAGAAACTGAAGGAAGATCGAAGAAAGAAGAAAGAAGAAAGAAGAAGCTTTTAAATAAAGGAATTGCCAAAAATTGTCTCTTGTAATTTTTAACATTTTTGACACTTTTTAGTGAAATGGTACGGGTACAAGTACCCCCTTACCATTTCACACAGGGGGGAGGGCCGGCATCTGGGGGTCCCCTTGTTAAAGGGGGCTTCCAGATTCCGATAAGCCCCCCGCCCGCAGACCCCCACAACCACCGGCCAGGGTTGTGGGGATGAGGCCCTTGTCCTCATCAACATGAAGACAAGGTGTTTTGGGGGCTACCCCAAAGCACCCTCCCAATTTTGAGGGCATGTAGCCTGGTACGGTTCAGGAGGGGGGGTGCTCTCTCATCCCCCCTCTTTTCCTGCGGCCTGCCAGGTTGCGTGCTCGGATAAGGGTCTGGTATAGATTTTTGGGGGGACCCCACGCCGTTTTTTTTTTACATTTTGGTTCGGGGTTCCCCTGTGGGAATTCCCATGCTGTTTTTATCAATGAACTTTTATATGTGTTGTCGGACCGGCAATTCAATAATAGCCGCGAGTAGTTTAAATTACTTTTTTTCCTTTGAAATGTCATTTTGCTGTCAGACTGTTCTAAACACGGGAAACATGCGCCCCTTTACAGGCATACTATAGACACCCCCCAGGTACGAAATTTAAAGGGATATTACACTTTTATTGTTTCACTTTAAGCATTATTAAAATCACTGCTGACGTTTTTAAAACTTTTTTTGCATTGATCCATGTCCCCTGGGGCAGGACCCAGGTCCCCAAACACTTTTTATGACAATACCATGAATATAAGCCTTTAAAATTAGCACTTTTGATTTCTCCCATAGACTTTTAAAGGGTGTTCCATGGCATTCGAATTTGGCGCGAACACCCCAAATTGTTCGCTGTTCGGCGAACTTGCGAACAGCCGATGTTCGAGTCGAGCATGAGTTTGACTCGAACTCAAAGATCATCCCTATCTGGCAACTGCAGGGGACTGCACACTTGTCTCTGCTTGGGTGACAAAGGATGAAGAGGATGAGGAAGGTTTAGTAAGCCAGTCCACCACCTCCTCTGCATGCTGTGGCTAACAGCTTTTATAAACAAATGTATGAGGTTTTTTGTGTGATATCATTGCCCATATATGGCTATGCTATATCAGACCCTAATTTAGGATAAGGGGTTGGTACATATTAATGGCATTCCTGGTAGCTTTGTTTACAAACAGAATGAAACAAGCCTTTTTTTTATTTTGTACATGTCAATGTTGCTGTAGTGGGTTGTATAAATTGTACAGATGTGCCACTTCACAGGTAGGTTTATGGCAAATCCCAGACATCTTATTTACTGCAATTTTTTGCATGTTTTTAATACAAAGTCCCTTGTGTATTTTTTTTGACAGTCCCTCACCTACTGGCCCAGAAAATAGCCAGAACTGTTTCTGTTTTTTGACAATTGGCTCCCATTGACCCAGGTACATTCGGCTAATCACTAGAGAGAATGAAAAAGTGCACCAGAGGAAACCAGCACCAAAGATGCAGAGGGAGAACTGGCAGATAGGTAAGCCAGCATGGCCACAAACATTTGCTTAACAGCCCCAGATGTACATTTCAGATAACTGCTTGGTGGGTTTTAAAAACTGCAAGTCCCCGACAAACAGTATGCACTGTTTTTCCTCTATTTACTGCCTTTGCTCATGCTTCTACCTTTTTATGTGTTCCACATCCATTGCCTACAGCATCAAAGCTGTAGATCTGCAGTTAGAGAATAAGGGCTGAAACACATTGTTACCACAAAGTTATCGAAATGCTTGCTACATGCATAAGCCTATTGCAGTGCCATTCATTATATGACTCCCCAATGCACTAAGGCAATGCCGTTCCAATGCTTATCTGATGCAGATCACAACACTTGGTAACTGACATCATTAAATTAGTAATATAAAAAGATGAGCTACAGGGACACCACATGTAATATTGGCAACAAGTCCTTTGAACTTTCCCTGCTTTTCCTGGGCACAGCTTCCAGAGTTCTGTTCCTCTGTAAGTTGGCTATACACGAACAGATGTTAAAGGCTTATTTATTTTTTAAATTAAAATAGAAATGAGGTTATAGTTACCTGCTCTGTGTAACAATATTGCACATAGAGGTCCCTTACCTCCTCTTCTGAAAGTCCCCCACCAACGCTGTCTGCTTCTGCCATCTCCAGAGGTTCCTTTTGCAAGCTGTGTGCATGCTGGCCAGCTTCCAGACCAGGCTGTGTGCCTTTATAGACACACACAGTGCCAGTAAGCTATGCCCCCACTCCCTCCTCACAGGAATTTGACTGACACCCAGCAGGAGCTTATGGCTCCACTGCCCTCAGTGCCTCCCATGAGACCAGGAAGAGAGGACAGCAGTGATGCAGCTGGGACAGTAATGGGGTGGTGAGAGGAGTCAGGCAAATGTTTGGAAAGGGGAAAGGGAATAGTTAGTGGAGCATTTTTACCTTACTGCAGGAAATGCATTAAAGTGGTTTTAAAGGCAGAAGTTCTTCCACCTTCCAATGTCTGTGCACCCCCCCAAAAAACACTAACCTGATACCACTTTTGATCCAGCGTTGACCTGGCTAGCAGCCCCACTCTGCTCTCTTTCTGCATTTACAGGCTCCTGCTGCTGTCAGTCAAATCTTGTGAGGGGAAAGTGGGGGGCAAGGCCAATCCACAATGTGTGTTTATGGATTCACACAGCCCAGCTCCAGAGCACTCCCACATGAGTGTCTCCATAGCAAGCAGCTTGCTTTGGGGGCACACAGAGAAGAGGAGGAGTGGACAGCACCAGTGGAGAGGCCAGAGAAGGAGGTCTGGGGCCGCTCTGTGCAATGATATTGCTCCCACACAAGTGCCCCCATAGCAAGAACTTGGAACTTGCATTGGGGGCACACAGAGAAGAGGAGGAGTGGACAGTGCTAGTGGAGAGACCAGAGAAGGAGGTTTGGGGCTGCTCTGTGCAATGATATTGCTCCCACATGAGTTCCCCACATAGCAAGCAGCTTGCAAAAGGGCACTCAGAGAAGAGGAGGAGTGGACAGCACCAGTGGAGAGGCCAGAGAAGGAGGTTTGGGGCCACTATGTGCAAAGGTATTGCTCCCACTCGAGTGCCCCCATAGCAAGCAGCTTGCAATGGGGGCACTCAGAGAAGAGGAGGAGTGGAATAGCGCCAGTGGAGAGGCCAGAGAAGGAGTTTTGAGGCAGCTCTATGCAATGGTATTGCTCCCACATGAGTGTCCCCATAGAAAGCAGATTGCAATGGGGGCACTCAGAGAAGAGGAGGAGTGGACAGTGCCAGTGGAGAGGCCAGAGATAGTTTTGGGGCAGCTCTGTGCAATGGTATTGCTCCCACATGAGTGCCCCTATAGAAAGCAGCTTGCAATGGGGGCACTCAGAGAAGAGGAGGAGTGGACAGCGCCATTGGAGAGGCCGGAGAAGGAGGTTTGGGCCATTCTGTGCAATACTATTGCACAGAGAAGGTAAGTATAACATGTTTGTTATTTTAAAAAATGTAGACTTACGATTACTTTATGGTAAACTGTTTGACTTTAGAATCATTTTAAGCAGCTGTGAATTGTTATTATGATGCTACTGAATTTTCTGATTATGCAGATCTTTAAGCATTAAAATGTCATTTTTTTTCTCTCCACCACTTTAGACTACTTAGACAATAAAAGGACTGTTTTCATTTCTGATTTCTAGTCTTGCAAATAATTTTAGCATTCTAAAAGTTTTTTGTGATCATAATTCAGTGCTTTTAATCACCCAATATTGACCTTCAGATTTGAAGCTAAGGATGTTCATCATGAGTTGTAATTAACTTGTTGTAGTGTTTATGTTCCTCTTGTACATGCTTTCACAGATTGAAGAATGCTAGTTTGATGCATCGTTGCTTTTCGATCAAATACAATCAACATTTTCTCTTGAATGTATGCTGTTCATTACAGCGGCTCTGTATGAAAACAAAACCATAATAATTACACGCTGGATCTGATTGATTAGGTTCCACTGGAAACCAATTACACAGCTGAGTGATTTAATTCAACAAACTGCTATGCTGTAACCTGTCTAGTTAGTGTAAATTGTTATGACAGAAACATGCAACACACACTGTCTTTCTTTTAAAAAAATTGTTACATTTACAATTCATAATTTAGGACAACAACAACAACTATAAAAGCACGTTTACACATAAAGCTATATAGTAACAATCATTGAATATTACTGAATCCCACAATGTAACCATTTGAATGTCAATTTGATAACAAGTTGAGATTATTCCAAGTATGAGGCATTAGTGAATTCTGGAATGAAAACATTAAAAAATATCCAATTGTTTCCCTAAAGAAAATTCCACATATGACTGTGTTTGTTATAGTATGTATTGCTAGAGAATTCTGCCACTTCTTTCATATGAACACATATGTGCTGTTATACATTTCCTCTTGTTTATTTTATAGTTTAGTTTTGTTTATGTACAACTGATTCTTTTTTTGGCAAAGGTAAAGTGTCACTAAACCTTCCTTAGAAAAATAAAATTTTAAGACAGCATATTCCCTTCAATATCCTCGCTTTATTTGTAACTGCACACAAAGATTACAGTAAGTAATATAATGTATAAAAAAGCATTGCACTTGTTATGTTTTGTTTTGCAGCCCTGCCTGGTGGCCTATATAAAGTGATACTAAAGTCTTGTTTTTTTTTTTTCTTTAAAAATAATAAACATGTTATACTTACCTGCTCTGTGAAATGGTTTTGCTTCTTCTTGGGTCCCTCTTTGGTGCTCCTGGCCAAACCCTCCTGTTGAGTGCCCCCACAGAAAGCAGCTTGCTATGGGGGCACCCGAGCTAAGCTGCAGCTCTGTGTGTCCATTCAGACACAGAGCCCTGGTTCAGCCCAGCCCCCTCTCTCTCCTGATTGGCTAACTGGCTTTGACAGCAGCGGAAGCCAATGGCACCACTGCTGTGTCTCAGCCAATCAGGAGGGAGAGTCCCCAATGGCCAAGGCATTCGTGTACATCGCTGGATAGAGAGGGGGCTCAGGTAAGTATTAGGGGGCTTAGTGGGGCTGCTACACACAGAAGGCTTTTTATCTTAAAAAAAAGCCTTCTGCCTTTACAACCACTTTAAGGGATTCCAGAGATCACACCACAACAGCTTGTTTCTCTCTCCTATCATGATAGGACACCGTGCCAGGGAGAAGAGATAGGAGGATCCAGAATGACTGCATTGGCAACTGGAATGAGAGCACTGTGCACAGGGCCCATGAGATAAAGCAAAATGGAAAATCAGCTGGGAGGGGTGCAGACAGAGAACCCCAGGACCCAAGCCACATGGGATATAAGCAGAAGTATGGAGCAGAGCCTAGATAGTTAAAGAGAGCTGACTTTAAAGGCTGTAGACTGGCTTTGAGTACAGTACAGCTGGGATAGAAAGTCTGAGCAGCTGAACTGCCCTGGGCTCAGTTCAAATAGGGTTTGGCAAGCGTCAAAGCAGTTTGGCTGCCAAACCTGAACCCCACTGAAATCAATGGGAGCTGAATCTGTCAAATTAATAATGCTTTTTTTCTCTGCTAATAGAAAAGCGAGTGTAAAAAAAAATAACATACCAAAAGAACAAATATATATAGGTCACTTTAAATATGCACCTTAGGAACTATTAAACATACAATAATATTAGTAGCTAAAACATGGGCTTTTTTTGTATACTCATGAACAAAATTCAGAAGACATAAGATAAAAATGATTTTCTTTTGATTACGATACATGTAGTCTTAAAAATTTAGGACATCCCAATATAGTATATCATGTACAGTCTACATGTTTCACGGTTGTTCAGCTTCTTTAGGACTGAGGATGTGCTTTAACATGCACACTGATAATGAACCAAGATCCGTCTCTAAAAGTGAATGAACAAATAATTTACAAAAGACATCTAATACAGGTTTTATCAACATAAAGACAATAAAATCGAATACGATCCACCAGCGCTTGGATCTATAAAACCACCAAAGCTGCTGTATCCAAAATGTAACATAAGCACTTAGTACATATATTAATCAATACTATACGGAGTCAAAAAACGCTTGTTACACAGGGGTTAAACACCATCCACTTTCCATCTGGACCAACTCCTTTTCTCCCCGCCTGCTGGTGTTGTAATCATATAGACTCATGCAACATAAGGAAAAAACAGAGGAAGACCACCATAGTGTGAAACCATAAAAAAAAATATTTTGCCATAAAACCACTTCCACTTTGCCTACTCACATTAAAAGGTGATATACCTTGCACGACATTTTCTTGTTTGCTGACATCCAGAATATTAGGGTACCTGCTCCATATGCTGTGGGGTGTATGATGCATCACTCCTGGGTGTACTGTGTGGAATGTCGTCACTTCCTGGCCCAATCCAATGCAGCATTTTGTCGCCCTGATGTTTTCATCTATGCACATAGATTTGAATACACAAACCATTAGCACTGTATAGAATTGATTAATATATCAACATCAAAACATGCATTGTAGATTAGCTGTCCACCAAACCAGAGCACCAGAGAGAAAAAAAAAACATTGGACAAAGCACTATCCTAGGAAACAGGTACCAATGTATAAAGGAAATTCTAAAAATGTAATTCACCCAGGAGCAGTGATTTTTTTTAAAGTGTAAAGTAAAACGTTAAAAATGCCCAATTACGTTAAATAACATGCCTGTGGTGCCCTAATGATGGCTGTGAAGGGGACATTTTTGTGTTGCATAGAAAGAGCTAAAGCAACACTGACATTTACAAAGGAAAAAGTGTTTATAATTGCTGGCAAATGACAAGTCATTAAGAGCTTCTTAAAAAAATGAGGATCTGCTATGTATTTTGGGGAACCATGCTGTATGCTTTTTTCCTCCAAAGGAGCTGGCAATGCATATCATTTGCCAGCAATTTAAACTGTATCCTTTTTTTTTTTCACAAATAATACTTTTGCAGTAGCACAGCCTACAGAAAGAATGAAAAAGAAAATTTGGATAAAGTTCTCCCGAAAATGCATACCAGACGCTTTGGGGCTCATTTACAAAAGGCAAAAGACTGTGAACATTACAAGTGCAGTTGCTGCAGAGCTTAGTAAAGGAGGAGAAGCTTCCCTTTGCAAAAAATACTCAATAACATGCAAAAATAAATAAATAAATAAAATAAAAATAAAAAATAAAAAATTAAGTCAGCAGAGCTTACCCTCATTTAATAAGCTCTGGAGCAACTGCACTTGCAGAATGCAACTGCGCTTGCAAAGTGAACAGTCTGTTTGCCTTTAGTCAATCAACCCCCTTGAGTCTGGTGGAGAATGTAATGGGGATTCCTCGCAAAAAAGAAATGCCAGGAAAAGAGGGGGAGGTGAAAGCATGCTGAATCATACCAGGCAAAAAGCCCTCACCATGTGGGCTACCTTTTTTAGGAAAAGGCCTCTTCCATTCAACCTTGAGTGGTGGTTATGGGGGTCTGCAGGTTAGGAGCGTAACCCCCCCCCCCCCCATGTAAATGAGTATGGGGTACATAGTACTCCTACTCCTTCACAAAAAAAATGTAACCTAGAGATAAAGACACCCAAACATTTGCCAAACTCTTTTTTTTAAAAAAGATACCTAAAAATGTCCCTTGTTGTAAATCTATTGTCAGTCATGATGCCCAATGCCTGCCGACTCGCCAATAAAAAGAACACACAAGCAATCCCGACAGTACTCAAAGCCAATTGACAGCTCCCCAACCTGTCATCAGCTATATAAGGGAAGGGGCAGGGATGGTGGTAACATCATTGACCATGGCCATATTTGGTCAATGTCATTACACAAATATTTGGGGAAGTATGTCACTGCTATACCTGCCCCTTTGCTTAAGGGGCAGGGATTCACAGTGATGTCAGTGGTTACTAGGAATGTGACAGATGCAAGCATCCTCAGCTTCCTTAGGAACCAGTAACAGCAGGCAGGTGTTATATATACAGTAGAAGCAGTAGAAATACCAGGAAATTCGCAATTTGAAAATTTGAAAATTCTGAATTCGGAAATTCGAAAATTCAGAATTCAGAAATTCCAAAATTCTGAAATCCGAAAATTCGGATTTTCAAATTTCCGAATTTTCGAATTTCGAATTTTCAAATTTTCGAATTTTCGAATTTTCGAATTTTCGAATTTTCAAATTTCCGAAGTTCGAATTTTTTGAATTTTCGGAATTAAAAAATTTGGAAATTAAAAAATTCAAAAATCTGAAAAAAAGAAAGAAAATCAGTATAATTCAAAATAATAACTAACTAATAATAACTAACTATTAAATTATAGGTATTGGACTTTCCTTTCAAATTTGGCTGTTTGTGAATGTAACAAATACAAATTTATCTGAAGATAAAGGAATTATCCGAAATAACGAATGTCGCATCTAAACAAATCGAAGGGAACAAATTAATAATAAATAATAATAATAAAAAGGTTTTATTATTAATACTGTTATTTATTATTATTAGATCGTTACAATTCATTCTTTTAGATACAGCATTCGTTATTTCAGATAATTCGTAACTTCGGATGAATTTGTATTCGTTACGTTCATGAACAGCCAAATTTGAAAGGAAATTCCAATACCTATAATTTAATTGTTATTATTAGTTACCGTATATACTCGAGTATAAGTCGAGTTTTTCAGCACATTTTTTTGTGTTGAAAGTGCCCCCCTCGACTTATACGGAAAATGTCCTTCTCTGCTGCAGAAAAGTGCTTGACATTTTCTGAACCGATATTTGGGGCCCTGTATCTCGGGGACACTTGGTGCTAGAAACCCCTACTTTTGATATTTTATGGTGCTAGTTCCACTGATTTTGCACACCAAATTTGGGTGTTCCTAGTACTAAGTGGCCCCAAGATACGGGGCCCCAAAGTCGGTCAACTGTGTCCATCTGCAGCAATGTAATTTCGGGACCATTTGGGTTCAGAGACCCCAAATTTTGGCTGCTGCTAGGGGGCATCTAGGAACCCTTAACTACCGAGTTTGAAGTTCAGGGGACCTATGGCTGCAAATGGGCACAGTGAGGCATGCAAATGGGCACAGTGAGGCTGCAAATGGACATTGTTGACCCTCTTTTCCACTTACAGTAGCTGTGCATTTCTCACCCTCGTCTTATACTCGGGTCACTAAGTTTTTCCCATTTTTTTGTGGTAAATTAGGGCCTCCACTTATACTCGGAACGACTTATACTTGAGTATATACGGTAGTTATTATTTCAAATTTTCGGGTTTTCGAATTTTTGGATTTTCATTCTTTTGAATTTTCAGACTTTCATTCTCATTTTCGGATTTCCAAATTTTAGAATTTTCAAATTTCCGAAGTTCTAAATTTCAGAATTTCAAATAATTTAATATAAATAAATTAAATTTCCAAATTCTAATTTTCGAATTTTCGAATTTCCTAAATTTTCCAATTTCCAAATTTCCAATTTCTGAATTTCCGAAATTCGGAATTTTCGAATTTTCGGAAATTCAAAAATTTGGAAATTCAGAAATGGAAAAATTCGGAAATTTAGACATTTCGGAATTAACTAATTTGTCAAAATTCATTGGAAAACAAATTCGGAACTAAACAAATTGCACATGTCTACTGTTCCTCCATGTGGGCACAAGTCACTGGTTTACATAATTGGATGGTACCCCCTTTTTTTATTCAAGTCACTGGTTTAGGCTTGAGAATGGAGCCTCATGATGTGGTGTGACCTCTTGCATGACCTCCAAGGAAAATAATCCTAACCCAGGGACACTTTCCCAGCATCAGTGGTGAGTGGCTTTTTGGCCACCTGTACTTGTGCTAAACATGCATGCTGTTGCTGAACTTTGATGTCAATAGGTGAATCCAGGAAAAAGGGGGAGGGGCCTGTGATCATGGTACCGACAAGGAGCATGTGCTAGGAGCTCCGAGGAGAGTCCCGTCATGAAGAAACGGAGTAGGGAGCCCCCGTACATGTCCTGCTGATGCTTGGCTACGAAACAGCCTCTGAAGCACCCACATACTTCTTCTGCCCATGCCCGCAGAGGTGAATCTGGCTGGGCTGAGCAGACTGTCAAGGCCCCTAGAAGCTGCACAGGACGTGGCGGGGGAAGAGAGGAGGAGATCCGCGGCAGAGGTTTCAGGTCCAGGTCGTGTGGAGGTGGCAGGACACGGGACGCGCTACAGCTGAACGCTGGATGCCTGGAACCTCTGGTGGGAAGCGAAGGCTCTGGAGGGCAGCGCGCATTATAGCTGGAGTATAGTGGGAGCAGATACCCCTAGATCCTCTTTAAGCAGCCTGAGTGCAGCCAAATACAACCCTGCCTCCTACTGTTTTTCCACTGCCTGCTCAACAACTCTCTGGCTGAAATAATACCCCCATGTGCTAGAAAAAAGGGAGACCGAGAAGTGAGAGAAGAAGGAGATGAGGCGAGTGTGAATCTCCAAATATAAATGCAATATATATATATATATATATATATATATATATATATATATATTGAAGTAATAATACTTAAATGTGGATATAAGCATTTATTAGAAGAACACAGAAGCAGAGAGAGAGCAGAAAAGAGACATAAAATAACGGTAAAAGGAAAAAAACAGAGAAAGCGGGCTGATTAAACAGAGTTATAGAGCTATAGCCTATATAGACTATAGTTGGCACATGCAAATAAAGCTGTTGGCCAGGCTTCACACAAAGGATGTTGACTCCTATGAAAACGAGAGCTACAGTACTAACTCCCTAGCCTATCTTGCTTGGCTATTTGATACAGGTTAAATCTCTTGCTTTTAAAAAAAAACTGTGGTGATAAACAATCTCAAAGGGAATTAAGAAGTGAGGCTATATCTGCCATACTATAAATTGATCGATAACTTATAAGGATGGTACCATTGGAGATGGTGTTGAAATTAAATACCGTATATACTCGAGTATAAGTCGTTCCGAGTATAAGTCGAAGCCCTAATTTACCACAAAAAAATGGTAAAAACGTATTGACCCGAGTATAAGACGAGGGTGAGAAATGCACAGCTACTGTAAGTGGAAAAGAGGGTCAACAATGCCCATTTGCAGCCTCACTGTGCCCATTTGCAGCCTCACTTTGCCCATTTGCAGCCATAGGTCCCCTGAACTTCAAACTCGGCAGTTAAGGGTTCCTAGATGCCCCCTAGCTGCAGCCAAAATTTGGGGTCTCTGAACCCAAAGGGTCCCGAAATGACATTGCAGCAGATGGACACAGTTGACCGAATTTGGGGCCCTGTATCTCAGGGCCACTTAGTGCTAAGAACCCCAAATTTGGTGTGCAAACCCAGTGGAACTAGCACCATAGGATTTCCAAAGCTGGGGTTTCTAGCACCAAGTGGCCCCGAGATACAGGGCCCCAAAAATCAGTTCAGAAAATGTCAAGCACTTTTCTACAGCAGAGAATGACATTTTCCGAACCGGTTTGGGGGCCCTGTATCTCAGGGCCACTTAGTGCTAGGAACTTCAGCTTTGGATATGTTGTAGTACCAGGTCCTCTGGGTTTGCACACCAAATTTGGAGTTCCTAGCACCAAGTGGCCCTGAGATATGGGGCCCCAAACTCGGTTCAGAAAATGTCAAGCACTTTTCTGCAGCAGAGAATGACATTTTCCGAACCGATTTTGGGGCCCCGTATCTCGGGGCCACTTAGTGCTAGCAACGTTAGCTTTGGATATGTTGTAGTACCAGGTCCTCTGGGTTTGCAAACCAAATTTGGAGTTCCTAGCACCAAGTGGCCCTGAGATATGGGGCCCCAAATTCCATTCGGAAAATGAAATTTTTTGCTGCAGAAAAGTGTTTGACTCGAGTATAAGTCGAGGGGTGCACTTTCAGCACTAAAAAATGTGCTGAAAAATTCGACTTATACTCGAGTATATACGGTAAATCTATGAAGTCTTGAGAAAACATATTAATATAAAGATTGAGCTGGGGAAGACAGAGCATGTAGCCGGGAGGAATTATATTCTCTTAAAGAAAATATAATTAAAAACACAAAATGAAAGGTAAAAATCTGAAAGGAAGGGAGTTAAAAACTCCAAAAACAAACGCAAATACAAGCACAATTAAGAAATATATGACACAAGAAGGGAGCCAAGTGTAAACAAGATATGGTGAAAAATACTCCTGCACTTGTGAGATCGTTTGCAGCACTCCCATGCTGCCTGCCCGCTCTCCAGCTCTCCCTTGCTGTCCGCTGCACGACTGCAGAGAGGCCATGGCCTGGTAGTGGGCCGCGGTCCTGTGGTTGGGGACCCCTGGGACTCGGAGTCATGGGCACCCTATTCATGGCTATAGCCCCAAAAGCCACCCCCTAGTGACTCCACTGGCTGTCACTGAAACCGCCCCACTGAGCCATTGGCCCACCGGGAAATTCCCAGTAGTCCTGATGGCCAGTACATGCCTGATGTCTGGTAGGACAGAAAGATGACAGATCAGCTAGATTAAGGTTTCCAGAAGATATACAGGAATTTTGTAATAGACTAGGACTTCAAGCACTGGATCTCCCTGGATGGTCAGGGGATTATATGAGGAAACCATTAATGGAAGAGGAACAATAGCAAAAAAGCCACAAGAAAAACACAAAAATGAAGAACTTTAAAGAAACACTCATAAATAAGAGAACTTTGGAAAGTTAAAATTAAAAGAAAATAGGATAGATAGTAAGAGAGAGGAACTAGTGGAGGAGAGGGAAGAAACAAGTACTGGGTGCTCGTAGCCAGCAGGCATAGAAGAGGGCAAACTAGATTATGTATAGATGAATGACAGGTTACTCGGATTACCAACACGCTTCTGATCCAAACCCCCAAGTACTGGGGGAGGGGATCAGAAGGTGAACATGATCAGAGTCTTACCCCATAGTTAGGGAGTCAACGGTGGAGGAAAAGATGATGGCACCACCAGTGACCCTAAGGTCAGATCAGGGCAAAAGAACATTTGGGAGGTGGGGGGAAGGGAGAAGGGGAAGGAACAGGGAGGGAGAGGGAAGGGGGAGAGGGAACGAAATATCACATGATTTAAAGGTTAAATTATACTCCAGACAACACCCAGTATGGTACTTTGGAGATTCATTAATAAAAAGAGCAAAGGGGCAGCAATAAGTATAGGGAAAGATATAAGATTTAATGTAAGGGAAGGAAAGGTGTATCCAGAGGGCGGGTATCTGTTTTTAAAAGGGTAATCACACTGTATAGAATGTACGCGGCCAAATATATATTGCCCTAATAAGAACTCAATAGTATATCTAAGGCAGACCATAGGGAAACTCATGGAATTTAAAGTAGGCAAAGTATTTGTGGCAGGAGATTTTAACTTCATAACTTCACCATGGATCTAAATCTTGATGTATCATCCTGTGTGAGGAGAAGGGAGAATACCAATTGAAGTTAATTATAAAAACACTACATCAAAGCCAACTGATAGTTATATGGAGAATTCAACACCCAAAAGAAAGATTATTTGTTCACGGGGTATACTCAAGATTGGATTATATATTGATAGAACATAGACTACTGGAGGCAGTAGGTAATACAATTATAGAGACAATAACAACATCAGACCATGCACCAGTAACAGCAGAAATAAAGATAATGGAAAAACAAAAAAAGGTATATACGTGGAGATTAAACAATGCATTGATGCAGGACTTGGAGATTGGAAGAAAAGTAAAAAAAATAAATAGAACAATTTTTTTATGTTAAATAAGACATAGGATGTCTCCGAAGCCACGATATGGTAAGCTCATAAGGCTTATATCAAGGGTATCCTGATATCGATAGGGACCCAAAAAAAGAAAGAAAGGTCAAAAAGATAAACAATACATTAAAGGAACTACATCTAATAGTGCTAAAGGAAGATGAACCTAATAGGCTAATGGATCAGGAAATAAGACGAACCTTTAATAAAGTGACAAAGGTACTAAAAGGAAAAAAATCAAAAAATGTTATATAAAAATAAAAAATTATTCAGTACATAATTAGTACATTCAACATCAGAGATTGCAGAAGGATTTCAAAAACTTTATAAAGCACTATACTCAGTAAGAACAGAAGAAGATCAAATAAAAGAGTTAGAAAGGAAAGAAAAAATGCAAAGGTATCTAAAAGAAGCTAAACTACCTAAATTAGAACAATGAAAATTATTCGATTTGGACAGACCTATAACTCAAAAGGAAATTGTTTTGGCATAAAAGGGAATGGCAATAGGAAAGAATCCAAGACCAGATGGCTTCTCAGCTATTTATTTTAAAAAATGTAAAGACCTCCTAGCCCCAAATCTATGTTTGTATTGAAATTCACTAGAGAGGGAGAAGGGGATGAGAAAGGAATCAATGTTGGCTCATATTTCAGTAATACTAAAGGAAGATAAAGATACAGCACAATGCTCCAGCTATAGACCAATATCGCTGAAGAATGAAGACTAGGGATGAGCCGAACACCCCCCTGTTCGGTTCACACCAGAACATGCGAACAGGCAAAAAATTTGTTTGAACACGCGAACACCATTAAAGTCTATGGGACACGAACATGAATAATCAAAAGTGCTCATTTTAAAGGCTTATATGCAAGTTATTGTCATAAAAAGTGTTTGGGGACCTGGGTCCTGCCCCAGGGGACATGAATCCATGCAAAAAAAAGTTTTAAAAACGGCCGTTTTTTCAGGAGCAGTGATTTTAATAATGCTTAAAGCGAAACAATAAAAGTGTAATATTCCTTTAAGTTTCGTACCTGGGGGGGTGTCTATTTGCCTGTAAAGGGGCGCATGTTTCCCATATTTAGAACAGTCTGACAGCAAAATGATGTTTCAAAGGAAAAAAAGTCACTTAAAACTACTCGCGGCTATTAATGAATTGCCAGTCCGACAATACACATAAAAGTTCATTGATAAAAACGGCATGGGAATTCCCCACAAGGGAACCCCGAACCAAAATTTTTTTTAAAAAATGGCGTGGGGGTCCCCCAAAATTCCATACCAGGCCCTTCAGGTCTGGTAAGGATATTAAGGGGAACCCCGCCCCAAAATTTTTAAAAAAATGGCATGGGGTCCCCCCAGAAATCCATACCAGACCCTTATCCGAGCACGTAACCTGGCAGGCCGTAAGAAAAGAGGGGGGATGAAAGAGCGCCCCCCCAAACCGTACCAGGCCACATGCCCTCAACATTGGGAGGGTGCTTTGGGGTAGCCCCCCAAAGCACCTTGTCCCCATGTTGATGGGGACAAGGGCCTCATCCCCACCCTTGCCCGGTGGTTGTGGGGGTCTGCGGACGGGGGGCTTATCGGAATCTGGAAGCCCCCTTTAACAAGGGGACCCACAGATCCCGGCCCCCCCTGTGTGAAATGGTAAGGGGGTACAAAAGTACCCCTACCATTTCACAAAAAAAGTGTCAAAAATGTTAAAAATGACAAGAGACAGTTTTTGACAATTCCTTTATTTAAATGCTTCTTCTATCTTCTTTCTTCTATCTTCTATCTTCCTTTGGTTTCTTCCTCCATCTTCTTCTTCTGGTTCTTCCTGTAGTGTTCTCGTCCGGCATCTTCCTCTGCGGCGTCTTCTTCCCTTCTTCTTCTCGGGCTGCTCTGCATCCATGATGGGAGGCTTGTGTGACACTTCTCGTCTTCTGACGGTTCTTAAATAACAGAGGGTGGTGACCCCCGCCCCCTCTGACGCACGGGGACTTGATGGGGACTTCGTTACATAATGGGTGACCCCGCCCCCCTCTGACATCATGTGGAATGCCACAGGGAAGTCCCTGTCAAGTCCCCATGCGTCAGAGGGAGCGGGGTCACCGGGTGGCCCTGCCCTATGTTATTTAAGAACTGTCAGAAGACGAGAAGCGTCACACAGCGGGAGCCTCCCATCATGGATGCGGAGCGGCCCGAGAAGAAGAAGGGAAGAAGACGCAGCGGAGGAAGATGCCAGATGAGAACACCGAAGGAAGAACCAGAAGAAGAAGAAGATGGAGGAAGAAACCGAAGGAAGATAGAAGATAGAAGAAAGAAGATAGAAGAAAGAAGAAGCATTTAAATAAAGGAATTGTCAAAAACTGTCTCTTGTCATTTTTAACATTTTTGACAATTTTTTAATGAAATGGTAGGGGTACTTTTGTACCCCCTTACCATTTCACACAGGGAGGGTCTGGAGGTCCCCTTGTTAAAGGGGGCTTCCAGATTCCAATAAGCCCCCTGCCCGCAGACCCCCACAACCACCGGTCAAGGGTTGTGGGGATGAGGCCCTTGTCCCCATCAACATGGGGACAAGGTGCTTTGGGGGGCTACCCCAAAGCACCCTCCCAATGTTGAGGGCATGTGGCCTGGTATGGTTCAGGAGGGGGGGGGCACTCTCTCATCCCCCCTCTTTTCCTGCGGCCTGCCAGGTTGCGTGCTTGGATAATGGTCTGGTATGGAATTTGGGGGGACCCCATGCCATTTTTTTAATTAATTTTGGCACGGGGTTCCCCTTAAAATCCATACCAGACCTGAAAGGTCTGGTATAGATTTTCAGGGGGACTCCACGCCATTTTTTTTTATTTTGGCCGGGGTTCCCCTTAATAGCCATACCAGACCTGAAGGGCCTGGTATGGAATTTAGGGGGACCCCCCACGCCATTTCTAAAAAAAAATTCCCTGTGGGGAATTCCCATGCCGTTTTTATCAATGAACTTTTATGTGTATTGTCGGACCGGCAATTCATTAATAGCCGCGAGTAGTTTTGAAAGACTTTTTTCCTTTGAAATGTCATTTTGCTGTCAGACTGTTCTAAACACGGGAAACATGCACCCCTTTACAGGCATACTATAGACACCCCCCAGGTACGAAATTGAAAGGAATATTACACTTTTATTGTTTCACTTTAAGCATTATTAAAATCACTGCTTCCGAAAAAACGTCCGTTTTTAAAACTTTTTTTTGCATTGATCCATGTCCCCTGGGGCAGGACCCAGGTCCCCAAACACTTTTTATGACAATACCATGCATATAAGCCTTTAAAATTAGCACTTTTGATTTCTACCATAGACTTTTAAAGGGTGTTCCGCGGCTTTCGAATTTGCAGTGAACACCCCAAATTGTTCGCTGTTCGGCGAACCAGCGAACAGCCGATGTTCGAGTCGAACATGAGTTCGACTCAAACTCGAAGTTCATCCCTAATGAAGACACAAAGTTGTATGCCAAATTCTTGGCTAATAGATTAAAGGCACCTATGCCGAAATGGATACATATTATTATTATTCAGGGTTTATATAGCGTCAACAGTTTACGCAGCACTTTACAATATAAAAGGGAGACAATACAGTTATAATAAAATAAAATACAAGAGGATTAGGAAGGCCCTGCTCAGAAGAGCTTACAATCTAATAGGGTGGGGCAGGTGGTACAAAAGGTTGTAACTGTGGGGAATGAGCTGAAGGAAGTGGTAAAAGATTAGTTGGAGACGTGATAGGCTTCCCTGAAGAGATGAGTTTTGAGGGATCGCCTGAAGATAGCAAGAGGATCAGGTTGGATTTGTTCCTGGGAGGGAAAGTAGAGACAACGCGGTGAGATCTGTATTGCTTTTACAAAAAATGTATAAGTATGGACCCCAGGACTATTTCTGTCTGTAGAAGCTGAAAAAGCATTTGACAGAGTAGACTGGGGGTTTATATCAGTGACATTGGGGGAGTTGGAGATTGGTCCTAGAATAATCCATTGGATCAAAGTGTTATATAAACAGCCAACGGCCGCAGTGAGGGTGAATAGGAACCTGTCTCGCCCTTTTGAATTGAAGAAGGGGACCAGACAGGGATGTCCTCTTTCCCTTTCCCTACTATTTATATTAACAATGGAGCCTCTACTTGCAACTGTAAGAAACAACTTAGATATAAAAGGAGTGAGAATAGGGGAAGATGAGCATAAGGTGGCAGCATATGTAGATGATATTTTGTTTTATGTCTCTAATCTGAGAACAACGTTACCTAATATAATGAGAACATTGAAAGAGTATGGAGAGTTATCAAATTTTAAATATACCCGTCAAAGACAGAAATCTTGAACATCAATATAGATAAGAAAGAAAAACAATGTCTACAGGAGAAATTTCCATTTAAATGGCAGACAAAATAAATAAATATTTAGGTGTATATTTAACAGCAAATTGGAAAGAGTTATATCAAATTAATTATATTCAATTATTAAATGAAATTAGGAAGAAATAAGGAACATTTCTATGAGACCACTATCTTAGGTAGGATGGATAAATATTATAAAAATGGCAATTGTACCAAAAGTCCTTTATAATTTCAAATGCTCCCAATATATATACCACAGAGCTATTTTAATATATTAAAAAAGATGATGCTTGGGTTCGTATGGCAACATAAAAAAACAAGACTACAATATACAATATTAGGTAAAAAGAAAATATATGGAGGGTTAGCTGCCCCAGATTTTAAAACATACTATAAAGCAGTATTATTGACACAAATTATTGATTGGTCATTTTATTCTAGAGAAAAGGGTTGGGTGAAAATTGAAAACAGATTGAGTGGGACACATTAACAACACTGGTAATTAGAACCTGGGATTGAATGCACAGGAAACTGAAATGGGATTATAATTCACCATTAATACCACTTACAGGAACAAATTATTATTATTACAGGATGTATTGAGGCACGGTACCTCCCAGATTTATAAAATTATCAATAGAATGGCGGAACCTGAAACTCCGTCTTTTTTGGAAAGATTGGAGGAGGAGCTCGGCGTAAAATGGAGCGAACAAGAAAAAGAAAAAATATTGAAACTAGCAGATGGGACAGCGATAGATACAAATGTGAGAGAGACAAATTATAAGTGTTTATCAAGATGGTACTTAACCCCCAGTAAAATACATAAATTTCAACCAGAAACGTCGCCGCTGTGTTGGTGGGGATGTGGGTTAAGAGGAACAATGATACATATATGGTGGGAATGCCCAAAAATGCAGGCATTCTGGCAGAAGATTATCCAATCGACCCAGGAAATTTCAGGAATTAATATGCCTAAAAACCCTGAAACCTACTTACTCCATAATACCAAACTCACAATTAAAGATTATAAGAAAACGGTGATAACCCATTTAATAAACGGGGCAAAAAGATGAATCCCAAGATATTGGCAAAGACCAGAATGTCCAAAGTTAGAAGAATGGATTAAAAAAATAGGATTAATATATAATATGGAAGAACTATATCATATGGGTGAAGATAAAGCAGAAAAATGTGCAAGTATATGGAAAAATTGGATAGAATTTAAGAGTACAAGAAAATATCTTGATCCAATGAATAAAGGTTAAAAAATAGGTGTAGTAGTTGGTCAAAGGGAAAGAAGAAATAGTTTATAAAAGATTGAAACAGATGAGAGATTGGAGGTGGGGAGGGGAGGGTGTGGGAATTTTACTGGTTAAGGAAGATTTTGCTGTGAATAAAAGTATTTTTGTATAATGTGAAAACTAATAAAAGTTATATAAGAAATAAAATAAAATAGGTGAATCCAAAAGCCCAGAATCGAGAGCATAGCCTTGTGTATTACAAATCCTCTCATTTGGGAGTGAGCACTCAGATGACAGTATATTGGCCACACCTCTTGCAGACTTTATATTTATTTTTCCACTGACCAGTGGTGTGGATTGTGACTAAACAGTATAAGATAAGACAACTTTCGTTTGGCATCCTTTGTTATTGTGGGTATTTTGCATTATAATTGTTGTTGTTTAAAGGAGTTTTAGGAAATTAATAATATTCTATTACATAGTGCTTTAAAACTAAGTGAAAAAACATGCACTTTTGTGTGGCCTTCTTTGTGAGAACATGTTACAAAGCAGTCTTCAAAGTAATCATGGAGAAAACTAGACGACTTATTCCATGTACAAGTTTGGATAGATAATAGAGTGCTAGAAAATTACTTTCATAAATCAAGGAATGGACAACAAATGTTATATGCTAAAAAATATTTTCCAAAACTATTTACCATAATAAATTCCAGATTCAAAATATTTTCCATAATATCCAAAAATAAAACATATTTTCTATCGTTATGCTCATTAGAAAAGCAAATTTTTTTCTTAATATATTCTTGAAAAACAATATAATGTTCCAATTTTATTCTAGTATCCTATTAGAAAGACTCATATTGACAATGATAACTTACCACAGAATGTTCCGTTTGCTTAGGCGTTATGAGGTTATATGTTGTTTTTTTTAACTGAGAGCAATACATAAGCTTTTCTTCTCATAACAATATTGCATGGTGGCAGTAGGGTTTGAAAGCCCAGAAACTGGCTGTACGAACAGGCTGTATGTTGCTTTTGTATAACACTGTTAAAAAGCAGAATTCCAGCACAAATTAAAGAATTTAGGTGATGGGATTCGCCTGGTCATTTGTAAAAGGCATTCAAATTAGATTGTTGCCTGGTTACTAGGTACTCGTAGAGACCACAGCTCCTCAAACAATAAGAGAAGAGAGGCATATTTCATAAACCACTGGAGGATTTATAGCTCCCACAAAAGTTGACTCATTGCCCTGAAGGATCAAGATGTATTTTCTTCTATTCCCAGTGAAAACTTAAACGTTTATACTTTTCCTCACCTTCAGAGGTTCTAGCATCTCATTATTCTATTCAAAATACTCACAGAGGATCTAGCCCCTTACCATCCAATTAAAACCTGAGAGAAGTTCTAACACCTCCCTACCCCAATAACAATGTGGCAGGGATTCTAGTCTGTCCCCACCTTAACCGATTCCCGACCGGCTCACGTCTATTTCCGGGGGCAGAATGGCACCCCTGTGCAAAACAACGTGCCGTATGGGGTTTCCTTTAAGAGCCGCCAGAGGGCGAGCGCGCCCGCCGCACAGCAGGGGACCCGATATGCGTGGCCGATGATCACGATCACCGCCAACCACGCGCGATCGCGTGCACGAGCGCCAGCACAGGGATTTGTGTGTGTAAACACACAAATCCCTGTGCAGTCAGAGGAGAGGAGACATGTTGTTTGTTCCTAGTAAGTAGGAACAGCGATATTTCTCCTCTCCTACTCAGTCCTATCCCCATACAGTTAGAACACACTGAGGGGACACACATTTAACCCCTTGATCGCCCCTAGTGTTAATCCCTTTCCTACCAGTGACATTTACACAATAATCAGTGCATTTTTATAGCACTGATCGCAATATTAATGTCAATGGTCCCAAAAATGTGTCAAAAGTGTCCGATCTGTTCGTCGCAATGTTGCAATATTGCTAAAAATCACAGATCACCGCCATTACTAGTAAAAAAATAAAAAATTAAAAAAATTTCATGAAAATGAGTTTAATCTTTCCCATAGTTTGTAGACGCTTTAACTTGTTTGCAAACCAATCAATATATGCTTATTGCGTTTTTTTTTTTTTTTTACTAAAAATATGTAGACAAATATATATTGGCCTAAACTGATGAAGAATTTGTTTTTTAAAAACATTTTTGGGGATATTTATTATAGCAAAAAAATACAACATTTTTTTTTTTTTTTCAAAATTGTCACTTTTTTTGTTTATAGGTGGTTAAATAGCACCAAAAGAAAGCTGTATTTTGGGTACAGCATTACATGACCACGCAATTACCAGTTAAAGCGATGCAGTGCCAAATTGTAAAAAGTGCTCTGGTCAGGAAGGGGGTAAAACTTTCCGGGGCTGAAGTGGTTAATAAAAGTTCAAAAGAGTTTCCAGCCTGCATTGCAATCACTCTATCCAAAAAAGGGTTTATACACACTTTAAGGAGAATCTGTAAGTTTGACAGAATTTTGGTATTTAACTTAAAGTATGAGATTAGTGTTTGAATACATAATTGAAGTGTTTTTCTTAAGGTATAAAGTATATATTGGGGTAGATTTACTAAAGGCAAATAGCCTGCACTTTACAAGTGCAGTTGCACTAATTTTCCCCAGAGCGTAGTTAATGTGCTGAAATTCTTCTGATATCCGTCATCCAATCGTGTGCAAGCAAAATTGCTGTTTTTTTTATTTTCCTTGCACCTTCCTACTTTACAAAGTTCACCAATTTCACTAAGCTCTCAGGAATATTGCACAGTCTATTTGGCTTTAGTAAATCAACCTCTCTGTCTTTATGCAGTTAGTTAACATGATGTTTGGGAGGAGCTACTAGTGCTGACATCATGCCAATGTACGATCCCGGGTCAGCAGTGGCTTTCCATGTAGGAAATTTGCTGTTTTATTTATGGTTTTATGCTTATACAGATTCACATTAAATACTACACTATTAGAGTATTTTTTGGCTCCTGGTGAGCATTATTTATCCCAGCTCGATTCCACCAAGAAGTGTTTTTGATGTGGATGCTGGGCGAAGTTCTCATACTTACTGTGGATGTTTGACTTAAAGTCACAGGCGTGTTTGCTGTTGTAATTCATAGGGTAGTAATTCATGTAATTCATTCAATATGTAACTTCATAGGGAGATGGTGGCTGACCTCTGAACACCTTTTAGAAGGACTAATTTCACATGTGAGGGTGTTTGATCTGCTCTTCGTGATTTTCTCACAAGATTTTACCTTTGGCTTGGGACTTTTTTTTAAAATATATGATCAATCCTATTATTGATGAACACTTGCACAGTTGCTTTTGTTTTGTTTGTTTTGCACCACATTTATTGAATATATTGGTTCTGCACATTTTATTTATATATCTATTTAAGTTAAGAATACTGCTTGTATGTGAAAGCTGCCACCTACATTGGAGATTACACCACAGCGCAGAGAATCCTTTGCCAATATCTTATTTAATTTGATGTTATTTATATACATTTGCGATCATTGTGTTTGTTAGCAGAAAAATGCAGTCCTCATGGAAAAAAAAAGTTGCTAATCTTGGAAAGGGTGATTATAATCTTAGTTGGTTTATGTGATCTACCCTGAAGGTGATAAAATGTACACAAAACACAATACATATAGTAAAAGCATCATCTATTCCAGCAGACATGTCGATGTTAACATCAGTACTTATTTCTTTGCAGTGTACTTGTCTATGAGGATTGCTGTGACAGTCAGGTGTCATTATATATAGATATAGATATAGATATTGATATAGATATAGATATTAGTACATTCATGTCATTTAATCCATAAAGAATTCTTAGAGTATGATAAAACATCCAAGGCCATCAGTACTTTCCCAAGAAACCTAACTGGATGGTTCACCAAGAACACAATAAAAGAAAATCTATTGTGTCTTTTAAAATACATACATACAAAAAAAAAATCACTATTGAGATCATTTGGCCAGTTATTCAGTCTTTATATTTAGTTTCTATATGATGACTAGTTTTTAAGAAATGTATTTTCAGCTGAAAATACCCCAGTTGCCTTTACACCCTATTAAAATTTAATGAAGTGTTTATATAAATACATAAACCTACAAGAAATGATGACTCCAATCATTTTGTTTCTTTTAATAAATCTGACTCCATCCATAAGATTTTTGTTTTCTCATATTGACCCTCAGCAGGACATGACAACATCTGTATTTAATTTAACGATAATTCTGTTGTCTCTTACTTTGCACACCATACAGTATACAGTGTATATGTAGTGATGTATTGCCTTTTTTCCTTTCCTTTGTTATCTTTTGCATGCTAATTTATCCCTTTATCAATAAGCCCCATACTACAACATCTACAAAAATGACATAAAATGATGAAAAATACTATAGAAATTAAAAGTGTATTGATAAAGTAACAGCATAGCTTTTTGGATTGCTTCATCCCATAATCACTCTCTATTGATCAAGTGTCTACTTGAATTGTTTAATGTTTATTTTTGTAGGTTGAAAATGTCCACAGCAATGATGTTCTTAATATGGATAAAATTAAACATTTTTATTCAAAATAAATAAAGTTAGTATCTTGATGTCATGCAATATATGATTTGGAAACCAATGATCCATTTTGCATGGGACATTTATTAATATATAATATACAACTTTGGCCACTACCAATAAGTAACTATTTGTTAAATTACTACTTGATTCTTTTTTATCTTCATAGTGCCAGCTGCCGACCCTCTTGACTCAATGCCTTTTGGTTTATTGCCCTGCCTTTTCTCAGATTGCAGATTGATACCATCATTGATTGTAAAGACCACTCCTCCTGAATATGTAGAAAAAGAAGCAGCTAGCCTTTGTCTTTACTTGTACAATGCAAGAGAGCCACGGTCACTGTGATATCTCTACTAATATAATACTGGTATGAGAAACTTTATTGATTTCCTTCCTCATGGCTCCATACAAAAGAGGACAATGAAGTAAGATCTCTGCTTCCTCACAGAAGCACACCTTGACAAAATATTCCATTCTTACCTCACGGCAGTTTGGGTCTGAATTCATATTAGTCATCCTAACAAACATCCCTGATGTATATATCAAAAAAACTACCAAAAGAAAGTCCTGGGGGTTTCATGGATCATAGTTACAACAGTCACTATATAGCAGAGCATAAGAAAAGCAAACATAGCCCAGGACTACTCTTGTTCTGAGGATGCAAAGTTTGAATCTTACAGATGTGGCCTTGTACAGCTAAGCAAGTAGAATACATAGGGTGAACGGCATACTAAGCTCCGTCATCTAAAAAGTTCTCTTTCAGTTTAAAACCTAGAATTAAAGTAATTCCTTTGCACTCTTCAGTGAGGAACAACAGTCAAAACTAGATGTATCAACTGAGGTTACTATTAGTCTATTACTGCTCTATGCTCTGAAGCTTTAAAGCCTAATCTTTCTCACGTCTTATATAAACAACTAATTATGTTAATGAAGTAAATTAATGAAAAACACGCACACAGTAAGGATTATTTAAAGCTCAACTCTAGGGTTTGTTTCTAATAATTATACAGATCAACCTCATGTCTCTCTCTAAATGTGTTCCACCTTTTAATACTTACCCTATCCACATAACTGTAAAGCTCCACCATTGCCAATTCTCCTGCTATTTGTTCTGCTGCTACTGCCTCATTTCCTGACCTCTTCCTGAGGTTCCAAATATTCAGACATACCTCAGAGTTAGTGGGTCATCACACAACCCAAGGTGACTGTAGGTGTTACTACAAGTGGTGATAAGCAGATAGATATGTGTCATTAACTCCCACAGGAGCTGATTGACAGCAGTCTCTTAGCCTGAGAAATATGGAACTCTTCTGAACATTCTTGTAAGTGCTAGTTGAGTTGCCCCCCTTCCCCATGCCATAGCAGAACATTGCATGCAGTTAAAGAAATGTGTTCAGTGTACTAAATAAAGAAAACAGTCAGTAATCATGCTCCAGCATTCTGCCTGTGCCAACCCTTTGTGGGGACGTGATTAATTATGGGCAACAACCAGAGATATGGGAGTCTTTACAGAATCTCCTACATATCAGCTAATAAAACACTGTATAGTACATGCAAATTCTAAATTACTGATCTGCATGTGTCAGCTTTTTTTATCCACTAAAGATTATGCAAATCCTAAAGCCTACCTTCAGGAATTAGAAAACAATACCCTTGCAGTAACCCCCCCCTCTTCCTTTTCCCTCATACACACACTTTAATGCCCCGTACACACGGTCGGACTTTGTTCGGACATTCCGACAACAAAATCCTAGGATTTTTTCCGACGGATGTTGGCTCAAACTTGTTTTGCCTACACACGGTCGCACAAAGTTGTCGGAATTTCCGATCGACAACAACGCGGTGACGTCAAGCACGTACGCCGAGACTAGAAAAGGCCAGTTCAGAACCAAGCGCAGCACCCTTTGGGCTCCTTTTGCTAATCTCGTGTTAGTAAAAGTTTGGTGAGAGACGATTCGCGCTTTTTCAGACTCGTGGCTTTCAGATCGTTTTCTGCCGTTCAGTTTGTGCTTGTGGGTTTGTATCTGCTCTTCAGTGCGTGCAGTCAGTTCGTATTGGAGTTTTCTGTGCGATCTTGTCCGCTCGTTGCTGTTTTTCAGGTCGCTCTTCACAGGCCTTGCTGTTCTTCAGTGCGTTCTGTTACTTCGTTCTGAGCAGCCGACCGTTTTCTAGCCATGTTTCGTATGCGTACTCCTCGTACAGTTCGTGCTGTGCGGGGGCTTGGTGTTGGGGTCCTGACCTTGACACAAGTCCAGTCCATGAACAGGGTGGGGAGGAGTTCATGGACCAAGAATTGGTTGCTTCAGCGTGACCAGTTCTCTCATATGCCTTTGCTCCGTGAGATCCGTGAGAATAATCCTGATGATTTCAGGAACTTTCTCAGGATGACGAACCCCGTGTTTCACCGTCTGTTGGCTTCGCTGACCCCCTATATCAGCAGGCAGGATACCTGCATGAGGCAAGCCATCACTCCGGAGCAGAGGTTGGTCACTACCTTGCGGTATTTGGCCACAGGGAGAAGCCTGCAGGACCTCAAGTTCTCGACAGGCATCTCCCCCCCCAGGCTCTTATTTGTGGACATTTACTGCTTGTGTTTGTTTGAGCTGACCCTGACAGAAATGTGGGGAGTCCAGAAAATGTCGTGATTGTGTAACCTTACAAAGCACTGTTGGCTGTTATTTACTAAATGCAAAGACACTTTGCACTACTACACTGAAACTGCACTTGTAGTGCAAAGAGTATTTGCCCTTAGGAAATTACCCCCATTTTCTCATCAAACAACAATTACATCACCCCAAAAATGTTGTAGCGTTGAGACAATAATCCACATATTCTTGATGAACAATCTTTTTAATACCAGCACAATCACATGTGCATTTACCCAAGGTTTTTCTGACTAACCGACATGTTTGTTGTATAACAATTTTTGTGGTGGCATTATCCAAAATCAAAATGTCCATTTTATAGAAAACAGGCCTGTGTAAAACCAACAAGAAAAGACACAAATCTTGATCTTACAAAGTTCACATTTGGTAGAACTGGAAGGCAATATCAGACATGAGTATTTAGGAACTGTGTTTGATATTGCGTTCAGATGGGGTGAAGTCACCCCAGAAAAAGCCAAATTTGGAAGATGCACACAAATTTCACAATGTCAACATGTGCTATCTGCCATCACGGGGGATCAAGGGACGTGTTTTGGGGGAGAAAGCCCTTCCTCACCGCTACTTTATTATTGAGGAAGGGGTTGCACCCCCAAAACGCGTCCATTGATCTCCCGTGATGGCAGATAGCACATGTTGGCACACTGTGTGCATCCTCCAAATTTGGCTTTGGGAAAAATCACAAAAACATTTCGCACATTGTAGCACACAAAAGAAGAAAGTGATTTGGAGGGTCTTTAAACTCGCCCCAAAACATCAATGATGTTTTTATATTTTGGAATAACATCATTGATGTTTTGATTGATGTTTTGCAATTGTAAATTACACCCCATGATCTCCCCGATCAGGATCTGGGCACTTTCGGATGTGAAAGGATCTTCATCCACACCCTCACGATCACCTAAAAAGAGAGGAACCCCAAAATAAATTAGGTTTGCCAAAAAAATGCCGCCATCCATCTCTTATCTGAGCCTGTGGTTGCCGACACTCACCTGTTGTGGTGACTATTTCCACCACGTCTTCTTCTTCCTCCTGCTCATCTTCCAGAGGGGGGGGGGCTCTGGTCTCCTCGGATGAGGGGTGTCCTCCGAGTCTTTTATCCCCTATGTAAAACAAAAATGGTATAATTATCACACAGATATTTGATGGCAGAACTATAAAGGTGAAACATTGCTTGGAAGTGGGGTACAATTGTCTGTTTTAGCCGAGTTCCAAGATGTATATTTTTTCTTGCCCTTTGTCAAGCTGCAATACTTTACCTGTTTGGTACAAGCTTCACAGATGTAGCCCCCCCCTATAGTATACACTGGAGCACCTGTGTGGCCCCCCTAATAAAAATGGTGTTCTGGGGTCCCACACTAGTGCTCCAGTGTCCAGATGTGAAAACAGCTGCTCAGTGTCCTCTCCTTACACACAATCTAGTTTGCATTTCATTCTAGTACCCAAGCCATCTACACAACCCAATTCTTTGAAGACAAGTATAGGGCCTCAAAATGGTGGCCAAATGCATATGGCCTAAACAATGGTATTTTATAGTCCGAAAGAAAAATGTGTGATCCGAACGAATAATGTGCCCATGAACATGAAAGTTGCCATTTTAAACTGTACAACAATTCCTAAAAGCACATGGAGCAGCACGAACGTAATAAACAACAAAAAAATAGGAACACAGCACAACTACTTACTTTTTTGCAGCACTCTCCGGATCTTTCTGTACTGCTCATGTTCTCGTAATTTGAGGTCCGACCACCGCTTCCTGAGCTGATCTTTCGATCGTCGTACCCCGAAATTCCGGTGCAGACTCCTGACCACTTTCGCCATGATCTTGGCCTTTCGGATGTTGGGGTTGGGGTAAGGCCCATACTTTCCATCATAGTCAATAAAAACAAAAAAATTGCACTTGGAAAGTGGCAGTGAAGAAAGTATGTATATGCTTGTGAATAAAGATAAATTGACACCTTAAATAGGAAAATATAAATTGAATAAAGTTCACTAAATTGACACCTTAAATGAGACAAATATAAATTGAGCAAAGTTCAATAAGCTGCAGTTAGAAGTGGGGCCCACAAACAAAAATAGAAAACAGATAAACCGCGCTAAATATGAGTCCAATTAATACTGGTGAAAAATTCAAAGGAGTCCACGTAGTGTAGTAGATCCTTCTAAATGATAATAAAGGACAACTTTAGGATATTCTGCTTACCAGAACGTAAGCGGAGTCACACAGGTGGCTTTTACCCAGCCTGGGCCTTTCGATGTACTCCAAGAGGGGTAGAATCCGGCAGGCTCATACGGCGGACCCAATCCACATAACAGATGGTAAACCAGTGAAGGTATAATCAGTGGTAGGCTTATGGCCTTTGTATAACCCAGAATGTCATCCAGATCAGAACTGTAGGGGTTCCTGCTCACCAAAAGACCGACTAGAGGAAGCCAACAACGAAATGGTGGTGGCGTCACCGCGATCCCGTCCCAGCAGACTCCTCACAAGCTCCGATCGTAGGTGTTCAGAAAGGAGAAGCAGCCAATAGTGTAATAACGTAACAGCTCCAATTTATTCAAAGGTAAAAACACTTACACTTAAAAAGCAAAGGAAACAGCAATGCCGGCCGGCACTCAGATAGCTCCCGTCCACAACAGGGCAAACGTGGTGACGTCAGTACGTCCCTCCCAGACGCGTTTCGTCACAGGTTGACGTTCCATCATAGTCGGCCTTCTTCAGGATGTCCACCATCTCCAACATCTCCCCAAAGGACATATTTGAGTCCTTTAATCTCCTTCTGGATTGGGACGTTTCAGGCTCCAGCCTCCTCCTCCTCCTCCTCGTTGCTACAGTTAGCACGATCCTGCTGTCTATCCGCCATGTGCTCTTCCCCCCACTGCGCCGAATGAAAAGGGGCGGGGAATAGACTAGAAAGAACGTCAGGGGCGGGCGGAGTTATACGCATGCGCAGTGTGTATAAATCGTAACGCGCGCGTCTTACGTACGATCTGTGAGCGGAGGAAGGAGCATCGGACACGCCGATCATGCTAACGAAGGTAAGATCTAAACTTGGGTCTATACTGCTTCGAAATGGAAGCCTATATTGTAACAAGATTATGGGAGTTTGGCCTGACATTAGGGTTTGTCTTGTGTTGTGTCTTGCAGAGAAAATGGATGGCTTCAATGACCACAACTTCCTTCCCCTGTTCATAGACCAGTACAGGGAGCTGCCCTGTCTGTGGCAGGTGAGACACCCCCATTATAACCACAAACAAAAGAGGCAGGCAGCGCTGGAGAAACTGCTGGAGTTGGTGAAGCCGGTGGTCCCCACAGCAAACATCCCTTATTTGAAAGCTAAAATTGGTAACCTGAGGAGCACATATCTGAGGGAGCGCAAGAAGGTCACAGATTCCCAGAGGTCCGGAGCTGCAGCAGATGACGTTTATGTCCCCAGGCTGTGGTACTATGAGAGACTGCGATTTCTGTCAGACCACACTGAGGTCAGGGAATCCCTCTCTACTCTTCCTTCCACGCTTCCTTCCATACCAGCTGAGGCTTCTGATGTCCAACCTGGGCCTTCCAGCCAGGAAGAAGTGGAGGAGCCCAGCTGGAGTCAGGTATAGCATTCTTCTACAGATTTCTGGTCAATAAATAAATGATGTTTATTAGATGTTATTATTGATCACTAATTGCTGCTTGAAAGTGTTTTACATATCAATAGACAGTAGTGGGCACCCAAAATTGGGACAAGAATGAAAAATGCTGGGCTCAGAATGATAGTCTGTTATATTTGTTAACATTCAATTTGCAGCAGTGAGGAGGGGAAAATTGTGTGTGATTGATGTAAAAAATACTAAAACTATGTCCCTTTTTCATACACAGGAAGACCTCAGCCAGGAGGAGGCTGTGGAATGTGGCAGTCAGGAGGAGGCGGGGATTAGTGGCAGCCAGGAGGAGGCGGGGCTAAGTGTCAGCCAAGAGAAGCCTGGGACCAGTCGCAGCCTGACTGAGTCTCAGGTTCCTCCCCTCCGCCTGCCATACAAAAGGGCCAGGAAGATGGCTCCCAGTCCTGTGCAGGATTCAGCATACAGGCTGATCCAGGAGGCTTCGGCGTCCCTCCGAGCCTTCCCCAGTCCTGAAGAGGCCTTTGCCTGCATGGCTGCCACCAAATTGCAGGGCATGCAGGAGGGCCAACGCAGGCTCTGTGAGGACCTGCTTTATAAAGTGCTTCATAAGGGGGAGAGTGGGGAACTGACACCCAAGACGGATGTCATGGAGAGGGACCATCCTCCTCCTCCTGCTGCCACAACTCCACCACCACAGCCAAAGCCTGGAAGGAAGCGTGGAAGGAAGACCTGAGAGTGATTGCCCTGGATCCAGTCTGGTCTGACAGAAGATGCGGTCTCTCGTATGACCACAGCCTGGGGACACAGATGTCATCTGCTGCTTTCCGGATCTCTGGGACTTCTGGACCAGACTGCCCTCCCTAAGATAAGGACTCCTCAGGCCACCAATTTTGCTTTTAAATAATTGATGTCTGCCCTGGGGGTCCCAGGCTTCGCCAATCTCTGCAGTTTCTCCAGCGTTGCCTCCCTCTTTGTTTTTTTTGGAGTTGTGACCCCTTAATAAAAAAAATTTCGGGAAATTATACTCTCCTGTGTGTGTTTTCATCCAAAAAGGACAGTTTGTTGGTAACGATTCAGGTACATTTCTAAAGTACAATGTGAAAATAACAAGGGACAACAACACCAAACAATCTCCTACAGATTAAATACAACAACATATAATGGTGTTGTGGGAAATTGTCACAAAAAACACACAAACATTTTCGGGAGTACAAATCAAAATCACCAAAAAAAAAATTAAAAAAGAGAAACACAAAAAAAAATCTACATTAAAGTAAAAAAAAAAAAAAAAAATATGTTGTCAGATGTGAGAAATCTAAATATATTGAGGGAATCCCGATAAATAGTAACGAAAGAAGTTTGTGAGAAGTGTGTGTGAATATGAGCATCAAAACTACTTAATTCTTGTCACATTATAAAGAAGAAGAGAGTGCGCTGTATTAAACCATTTTTAACATTGCAGCGTGACGAAAGTGCTGTATCCATTCCAAACGCTAAGTTTACCAGAACGAGCTGTCCCGTGTCGGAATTTCTTCTGAGCATGCGTGGCACTTTGTGCGTCGGAACAGGCCACACACGGTCGGAATTGACGCGATCGGATTTTGTTGTCGGAAAATTTTATCTCCTGCTGTCCAACTTTGTGTGTCGGAAAATCCGAAGGAAAATGTCCGATGGCGCCCACACACGGTCGGAATTTCCGACAACACGCTCCGATCGGACAATGTCCATCGGAAAATCCGACCGTGTGTACGGGGCATAAGGGTTAAATGCTTGTTAACACCCGTACACACGAGCCGCATTTCGGGCATTCAATAATAACCGGCCGACATTCAGCCCGTGTGTATGCCAGCCAGTTCTACAGAAGCCAGCTGGAAAACCAGCAACCAACCAGCGCTCTCAGCCAATGGTTGAGAGCGCTGACCAGAGTGTTCTGGCAGGAGGGCCGTCCCCCTGTCAGAACACAACAGCTCAGTGGGGGAGATCGCTGTACTAATGTTGGAGTATTAGTACAGTGGTCCTGACCACAACTGACAGGTTTCTTTTTCGTTCCACATGCTGGGTTAAATGGAAAATCTCATAGTGTGTACTAGGCTTTAGGTGTAATTCAGACCTTATTCCTCGCTCCAGTTTCCCTGGGGCCTCCTCTCTAGGCACTTTCTGGAAGCAGTCGCATGATGACATCATCAAGTACAATTCAGGACCAGCAAAGGACAGCCCACAAACCAGAGTGGAGGAAAGCACTGGAGCATGTCAGAGGGGGGAGTAGGGTAAGTATAACACTTTATTCCTCATCCCCTAGAATTAATCAATATTTAACCATTGCAATACGTGGGGAGAAGGGGCTAGTGAAAGGATAGTTTTTTTGTAAATGCTGGAGATGGGCTTTAAATTTCAGTTGCTGGGTCTTTTGTGGCAAGCAACATATGTGGAAATTAGCATGCACATTTAAAAGGTATAGAACTTTGCAAGCAAATTAAACACTTGTCATATCTGCTACAAAGCAGTTCAGTTGACTTCTAATTTGAGCACTTAGCACATCTACTTTATACTTTGCTCTGTCTTATTAAGAAGATGTAATTGCATATTAAGGAGTCATTTGTGTCAGGTTTTATTTTACTTTGCACGACTAGTTTCATGATTGTTTCTTGTATAACATCCACAATAATCTCCATATACAAAGGACTGAAACATTTGCAATATCCTAAGGAAAAAAGCCTCAGACATCTGTAGGATTGCTAAATACCTAGACCACCAACCTTTTCACTGATATGCCTATGAACAACTAATTTGATTTACACTGACCTGACAAAACAATTCCTTATATACCTATTTAAATGTCCCTGTTGTATTGAAGCATATTTAAGCATGTACAGAGATAAGGAAGCTGTTAATTTCAATACCTTCAACCTTGATATGAAACAGAACAGTTACCTAGTCTCGGAGGACACTTAACAGGCCAATAAAGGGACTTTCTACGGCTAGTTTGCATTTTCTGGTACACGAGATGGCTGTTGTAAAAGCATAAGCCTTCGGATGAACACTTCACAAGATTTTATTACTTAAACACTTTACGCAGAAAGGAACAGTGACTCATTCTCCTTTTTATTAAAGCACATGTCTTTAAATAAAGCTGTAATAATGCTGTTTGGCTTGCCCATCACTTCCATGCTGAAATATGTCAGATCATGTTTCTGTCAATGAAAAAAGTGTAGGGTAGTTATATTTTAAAGTCAATCAAGTATTCTATCTCGGGGTTAAAGCCTACAATATCCTGTTGTGTGCAGTAGATTAGATGTTTTATTTTTGTACCACAATTTCACCAGATCCAATCTAAACTCTAGTGCATTATACCTGTTATTTAATTATGAAGTGATATACATGAACTTTATTTCAACACACTCACTCTTTGTGTGTGGTAATAAAGAAAGAACCACATAGTTGGTGCACAGTCTTTGACAGTAAGTTTACTAATAAATCAGGTGTCTTCCAACTCTCATATATGTTTTATATATTTTTTTTTAATTTAATTTTATATTTTTATTATATATACTGTATATTATATGCTTTTTCCATATATTGATTAAGTGTATTTTAGCTAACAAAACTAACAAGCTTGCAAATTGGATTGGTGCTTATCAGCACTGAAAACAAGCAAGAAATATGATGGAACTTTGCACGTTACTGACCAGAAACAAACAAAACATTCAGCAAGTGAAGCCAGAAATCCTGATTTCCAGTAAAGAAACTACTTGATCAGCATGACAGCAACTGGCAGTTTACAAGAAAACAGCAATCACACATTACCAATCTCTCTTAGTATGGGTTTCTGTTAAAGGGTTCAAGATTTGAAGTATGTTTTTTGTTAATGAAAGCTGAAAATTAAAACAGAAAAGTTTTGCAGTGACCAGTGAATTTTACTATTCTGTTTGGACACTATTCTGTTTGGACATTATTGAGATATTCATTTCTATCCCATAATACCAAGACCAAAGTTCAGATTTACAGAACCATAACACAACTGACAATTATGGTTTAGAGATGTGGACCCATACATAATCTGATCATATTAACCACTTTAGCCCTGGAAGAATTTACCACTTTCCTGACCAGAGCACTTTTTGCAATTCGGCACTGCATCGCTTTAACTGACAACTGCGCGGTTGTGCGACATTGTACCCAAAAAAATTAACGTCCTTTTTTTCCCATAAATAGAGCTTTCTTTTGGTGGTATTTGATCGCCTCTGCAGTTTTTATTTTTTGCGATATAAACAAAAAAAGAGCGACCATTTTGAAAAAACGCATTATTTTTTACTTTTTGCTATAATAGATATCCCCCAAAAATATATAAAAAAAATATTTGTTTCCTGAGTTTAGGCCGATATCTATTCTTCTACATATTTTTGGTAAAAAAAAAATCGCAATAAGTGTATATTGATTGGTCTGCGCAAAAGTAATAGCATCTACAAAATAGGGGATATAGCATTTTTATTATGATTTTTTTTTACTAGTAATGGTGGTGATCTGCGATTGTTATCATGACTGTAACATTATGGCGGACACATCAGACAATTTTGACACATTTTTTGAACCATTGGCATTAATACAGTGATCAGTGCGATTAAAAATGCATTGATTACTGTAAAAATGTCACTGGCAGTGAAGGGGTTAGCCCTAAGGGGCGGCAAAGGTGTTAACTGTGTTCCCTGGGAGGTTATTCCAACTGAAGAGGGAGGGGACTAACTAGAGGAAGTGACAGATCGTGGTTCCTAGCTAATAGGAACACACGATCTGTCAATCCTGTCAGGACAGAACAGGGAAGTGTGTGTTTACACACACTTGTCCCTGTTCTGTGTCTCCTGGTCACGATCACTTGTGGCCGGCGGTCATCGCGACCGTCGACCAGGAGCATCAGGACACCCCCGCTGTGCAGCGGGTACGTGCCTGCTACCCGGACCCTGCGAGACCACGTACAGTAACGTGGTTTCGTGCAGGGGAGCCGACCTGCCGCAGGAAAAATGGAGAGGCTGGTCCGGAAGCAGTTAAATGTAGCTCTTATTCCTGAAGGGGTCGCTAAGAATATACATAGGTCTCCCAATGTAGTACAGAGGCTGTCAGTCATAAGCACAGGTCCACACACACTGACAATTCAGGCTCAGTCTAGGGGATGTCTTTTTAGTATTTATTGCTTAATTGTGGTCACAGGTTACTCCAAACAATAAAAGCAATCAATGGGAGGACAAACTTCTCACCAATCTTCTCTATAGCAGCCTTTCCTGGAGGTAACAGGAATTGGCCAGTATATCTAGGACTCTCTCAGAGCAGCCCCAGTCCATATAGCATCTTCTGGCACTTAGTTCCCTTCTGGCATTTGAACAATTATCAGTCTACATCAAGGTCTTTACCCAAAGAGTCCCAGGAGCTGTCTGCCACCCAGCATCAACAGGTAGATCCTCACTGAGGGAGATAAAACGATCATTCACCAGAGCAGAACTTCAGAATAGTGCCAGAAAAATTAAGTAGCAATCCTCTCCAGGCCCTCAGCTCAGCTCCTATTGAGGCCCAGACTGCAATCTTTTGTCTCAGAAGCTCTCAACAGCCCCAGGAGAACTGGAACCCCCCTGGAGAGGAAATAACACTTTGGCAAGGCCTGCCAAACCTTTATCACTTCCCCAACCACCTTCCAGTTCTCTCCTTCCAGGGATTGAATGGGGCATGATAAATATTAATTTTGGTCATTTGAATCTCTCTAAATTATGGGCACTTCTTACGGAAGCAAGTGGGAGGAAACAAGCTCCCAGCTTAGGAAACCCTAAGCAGACAAACACAATCAATCACTGCTCCACTTACTACAGTGAAGCTAAAACTAAATTCAACCTAGCAGCCCAACCAGAAGAGGGCACTACATAAAATAATCTCAATACAAAGGAAATCAAATTCTTGAGAAAAATATATGGAACATATCAGGAAGCAGACGTGTAGAGAATAACGACCAATAGGCATATTTATTAACTTTACAATCCACAAATTTTGATTAAAGAAACCAAGCAAAGCAAACAAAAACTGTATTTCCCAGTACACTTATCAGATAGCAAGCAAAAAATAAATAAAAAATGACACCATTTAATAATTTGTGTTAAAAACACAAATTACAGCTGCACAACATTTGCTGATATTTGTGGAATCCCACTGCCTTGTCAAGACCTCTCTGTATATCACGGCCCTAACTCTAGTCTATGAGGGCTTCCATGTTGTAGGATATATAGCAATTAAAAAATTAAGGGCGTGTATGCCTGGAGTCAGCTTATTCCTTCTTAAAGGTACATGGACAAACCAGGAGCCTGGCAGCTGAGCCAATGGGGTTAATTTACTAAAGGCGAGTAGACTGTACAATTTGTAAGTGCAGTTGCACTAATTTTCTCCAGAGCTTAGTGAATGGGAATGAAGGCCTGCTGATTTCCATCATATGCAAGCAAACATGCAATTTATTTTTATTTATTTTTGTTCCTTGCACCTGATTGGGTATTCTTTACAAAGTGAAGCTTTACCACATTCACTAAGCTCTGAGGGAAATTAGTACACACTCTATTTGCCTTTAGTAAATCAACCCCAATGGATCCCTGCATCCAGTATAAGAAGCTAAACAAAAATGGCAACTGCTCCAATGTATGACTCGTTTTTTAGAGTAATGTTCATATGAAAGGGCTTTACACAGAGCAAACAAAACAAACTGTATTTCCCAGCACATTTACCAGCTTGTTATGCAACGGAAACCTCTGTTTTTAACACTAATTGTTAGGCAGCAAATTGTTTGCTTTTTGGGATCTTTTGCTGGATAGCTGCTAAAGTCCTTCCCTGTGCTCCTTACTCTAAATTCTAGTTATAAATTGGGATGGTTGTCCTTTTGTGTAGAAACTAAGCTAGCCTTTGTAGCCTTGTTTTGGGGAAGGGGGGTTATGAGAAATGGCCCTTCCTAAACAGGATATTGTGCTAAATCTATAAGTAATCAGAAGAACCAGAACCTTCGCTGTGTGGGTTTGATAACAAAGGTGGCAGTGCCTTCATCTAGGACAGGGCCTCTGTGAACAGAAGGAATTCCCTTCCTGGGAAATTAGCCAGTAATCTAATCAAAGTAATTGGGAGCAGAAGAAATACTGAAACCAGCATATAACTAACTATAACCATAAGTATATAGCTGCACACCAGTATGGAAATAATATAAACTTTATATAAGAAAGAATAATAATAGTACATATATCCTATCATATACAAACTGTTATTATCAGCAAAAGGCCCAACAATAGTCCTGGTGAAAATGATCAAACTTAATTAATAACTATATATACCTGGGTATATATAGTTATTGATAGAGATAAATACGGATGAATGTTGCGGCAAAGTCCAGTTGCAGGGTCCCCTGAGGATGATCATAATTAGGCATTCATCTTGGTGCCTGAGACTTAAAGACAAGTACTGCATTAATTAAGAAAACCTCCAGTCACTGTCCAACCAGCTTGGAACACAGCTTTTTTTCATCAGTAGAAACTGTGTGTGCACTGGAACTCAGAGTCAGCCTATCTACTCTGTGCTTAGTCCCTAGTAGCGTCTAATCGGTCATGCAACCAGACCTCAAACTACCAGTAGTGGTTTTCAATAAACAGGTTGACCACTACACACATAGAGTAGCACAGACCTAGCTATCTGTCACTGTGCATGTGAGATAGCAATAGGACAGATATATGACTGTCACAAGGATTTAGATACCTACTCAAGAAGCTATGGACAGCTGCAGTTAAACTATATGTCATAGGAATACTTGCCTAATAGTCTCTGCTTCTGGTCTGGTTGAAATATAGCAGTTCCTTTGTGTTTAAGGTCATGTTGCCACAGTCATTCTCTCTCTCTCTCAACTCAATTCAATTCAATTGCTTTATTGGCAAGACCAATTACATTTTAGCATTGCCAAAGCAGTTGAGTTTGTATGGGAAGGAAGGGGGGGGGGGGGTAATGGGTAATATAAAGGGGGGTGGGGGGTGAGTCTGTGTAATGGATTTTTAGGTCCACAGTTTTTAATGTCACTCTCAGTCTGTGACATGCTGTCACATATTGTGCAACTATTTTTTTACTATTGGCTCCTCCTCTCCCAGACAAATTTGAAGTTTCCTCTTCTCTTCTATAGAACTGAAGTCTGGGATGAGAGCGTGGAGTCTCTGGTAGTGAGCGTCCCTCACTGACGAGTACTTGAGGCACTATAGCAGGAAGTGGTCCTCATCCTTAATGCCCGCTTGCTGGCACTGTCTACTTTCCCTTGGCTTGTAGGTCTGTCTTTGCCATCCTAACTCCATTTCCAGGCTGTGGGCGCTCAGTCTGCACAGGCTCAGTGTCTGTCTGTCTTTGATGTCTTGTAGCACCTTGAGATACAGGGCCGGTTTGTAGTCTCTCGGACGTGACTGGTAAACAGTTTCTTGGAGTTTGTTATTTCATTTCTTAATCCTCTCTTTGTCAGGCTGAGTTTTTGTGGGTTGGGGAATGACAAGGCACTAATGAGTTGCTACAGGCCGCATGGCTTGGTCTGCTCTCTCTCTCTCTCTCTCTCTCTCTCTCCACTTACTCCTTCTGGGGTTTTTACTCCAACAACCCAGGGACAGGCAGTGCATTCATAACATATTCACAGGCATTTATAGATATTTACAAGTTGAGGACAGCAAATCCTTATACCTGTTTTACAATAGTTGAGCAATTTTGTAAGGGTGCCATCAAACGTAAAAAGATCTTAGGCAAACCTTAAAAAAAAAAACTGAGTGGGGTGACCAATGGTGCAGTGGCTGGGTGACTTTGAAGAGAATATCAAAAGATTGATAAAGGAAGGCAGAACACAAATAAAAATGGGTGAACTCCTGTTGAAAAGGCCAAGGAACTCCAATGGCTCAAGTGTAATGAACTATGGTAAAGTTAAGTATGTGGAAGATATGATTTAAACCGTGGATAATTCATTATGTTGCTGTTGGGTTTTTTCATTTGGCTCGCTTGTAATTTCACTACAGTAGAGTTGTGGCTGGAACACTGCCCATTACAGACAATGGATCTGTTCACACCTCTGTGTTACTTCTGTCTAATGTGCATCATATTACAACATCTATAATTGTAGTCTGGTGTCCATAGAGAACAATTAAAGGAATCATTTGAGAGTCCATTTGAGCCGCAGAGAATTTGTTGCAGATGGACATGGACAGTAACAGATATTTTAGGTCAATGCAGTCTGGTACACAATGGCTTTTGGAGGATATACAGTACTAGTAAAATAGCCACTTCAAGAAAATGCATTGCTAATGCTTACCCATGGGTTACATTGTGATGGGATCAATATAGTGCAGAAGTTATGTGGAGAAAGTTGCACCACTACAGTTTAAGGATATTATATACAAAGCTAATAATGACTTTTTCTTGTTGTGACTCAACACCAAACTTACATTAATTGAATTAGAATGATTTCTGCAAAAAGAGCAAATTGTAAAATGATTTTGTAGCTGTCATCACACACCTAATAATTACTACTGACATACTCACTCACTGTTTGCTCTCTCTGGACACAACACACCAGTCATGGTTCATTGCTGCTGAATTTTTTAAAATCCCAGGCCAATGCCTGTTTTGAGATTTTCAATCTTGGTAAGGTAATATTTTACAGTTAAATTCCTGTTTGTGCATCGATTAACTGATTGGTAATTTGTTTTTTGTATTAAGGTATTTGAAGCCTGACTTAATAGAAACTTCAACTATTTAAGTTTGGAACAAACAAAGAATAATTTGTTGTGACATTCTAATTTTGGTGGGCTTTCCATAAAATATTTTGAGCATTATAATTCAACTACACAGAGAATACAAAAATCAGGGGTATAAAACAAATACCCCTAATAGTACATGCCCCTCACAGAGTGTTGGCAGGATGGAAAAACTGAAAATTGTATACTCACCTTTCCGTAATTTTCCTTTCCTGTCGCATCTTCATGGCAGCATACACCTATGGGTTGTGGCTTTGCCCCCGCAACCTGATAGGACCATGTAGCTTTTAAACCCTGAGAGTGCCCCCGCCCCAGTATTCTCAGTATATATATATGCCTCACCTCAGACGGGTGGGCATCTGTATGCTGCATGAAGTTGCGGCAGGAAAATTACAGAAAGGTGAGTATACAATTCTCAGTTTTCCTGTCGCATCATGGCAGCATACACCTCTGGGGAATAACTCGCAAATTGGGTGGGTATGAGCAGAAAAATAAGTTTTATTTACAAGGAATAGAGGTGTTGGACTGTATAATTGCTCTCCCGAATTCTACCGTTGACAACCTAGCGGAGTCCACTTTGTAATGTGATATAAAGGTGTTTTTAGATGACCAGGTAGCTGCTCTGAAAATGGTTTCCGAAGACACCCTACAGTAGGCCGCCCAGGAGGTCACCATTGCCCTTGTGGAATGTGCCCTTAAGCCCTCAGGTATTTGTGCTTGATTAGATAAGTAAGCCCTTTTAATGATCTTCACCAACCATGCTGCGATGGTGCGAGAGGTCAGCGCTTGTCCTCTCCTAAAGCCATGTGGGATGACTAGGAGACTCTCCGTCTTCCTAAGGTTGCTGGTTGCCAAGAGGTACGCCAAGATATTGGTCTTTACATCGAGCGGATGTGGGTCACCTTGTTATGTAGAGAGAGCAGGAAGGAGTTGAAGGAGGATGACACCTTCGGGATGAAGCGATCTGATGGTTTTAAGACTACTTTGTCTGGGTAAATGATTAGGTAAGGTTCCTTTGCCAATAGGGCCTGTATCTCCGAGACTCTTTTAGCCAATGTTATTGCGATGAGGAAGGTGACCTTGAGTGTTAAGTCCCACAGGGAGATGCCCTCAATCGGAAAGAATGGTTCATGGGATAGGACCTCTAGCACTACCAAAAGGTCCCAAGTCGGGAAGGAAGGTTTTCTGGGGGGGCCTTAACTTTAGGCAGGCCCTCTGGAACTGAATGACGAGGGGCTCCTGCGCCCACTTAACTCCTGTCATGGCAGACAAGGCTGACACGTGCACCTTTAGGGTACTTAATCCAAGGCCTTTTTCTGAGCCTAGCTGGAGAAACTCAAGGATCTGAGCGACTGTTGGAGATGATAGGTTCCAGGATTGTTGTTGTGCGACTGAGAGAAACTTTTCCCCAATCCTTCTGTAGGTATTGTTGGCGGTGCATCTTCTAGCTTGAAGAAGAGTGTCTATCACTTTCTGAGAGCAGCCTTGGACTAAGAACCTAGCCCTTTCAATCTCCAGGCTGTCAGGTGCAGCCTTTCCGGGAATGGATGAAGGAGCTGTCCCTGCGAGAGTAAATCTGGTGCTGTCAGGAGCGGCAATGGCTTTGCTGTATTCAGTTGAAGTAGAGTTGTGAACCATGGCTGCCTCCGCCAAAAAGGAAGGACTGTATTACTGTAGACACTGACCTCTTGAGTCTGAGCAGAAACCTTGGTATGAGAGGCGTCGGGGGAAAAATATAGCCCAGACGAAAGTTCCAGGCATGCTGCAGACAGTCCATGCCCTCCACCAATGGGAAGGGGACTCTCGCTAGATGCCTCTTGCCTGTTGATATAGGCAACTGCCACTCTGTTGTCAATCTTTAACAGGACTTCTTTTCCCCTCAGGAGGGGGCTGAAGGTCAACAGAGCTTGGAATGCTGCTTTCATCTCTAAAATGTTTGAAACCACGTTCTGCGTCTCGAATGGCCAACGGCCGTGGACTGCGTAGTGCCGGTAGTGTGCCCCCCAGCCCTCCAAGCTGGCGTCTGATGTCACCACCTCCTGGGGGGGAACTATGTGCTTGCATCTCTTCAGATTGTGTAATCTGGTCCCCCACCAGACTGATTGTTTTACTTCCTTTTGGATCGTGATTGGTTGAGACATCGACACACCGTTCCACTGCCTCAATAATGATGTCTGAAGAGGTCTTGTATTCCATTGAGCCCATTGGACAATCGGGATGGTTGCTGACAACGATCCCAATATGCTAAGGCACTTTCTGGCTGGAAGTGTGGTAGATAGAAGTAGTCCCTTTGCTTTTTGGATCAAAATAGGATTTTTTTACTGAGGAAGTTCTATTGTGTTGAGACAGGTATCTAGTTCTGCCCCCCAGAAAGATCATTCTCTGAGTGGGCTGTAGATTGCTCTTCCCCCAGTTTATCAGCCATCCAAATTTTTGCAGAGCGGAGGTTAGAATACAATCTTGATTGTCCGCGAGCAGGAGGCTGTCATCCAGATATGATATATGATGGACCCTTAACCCTTGCTCCCTCAGTAAGGCTATCACCGGCAACAAGACTTTGGTGAACGTTCTTGGAGCGGTGGAAATCCCAAACGGGAGACTTTGAAATTGAAAATGCTGATGGCCTACCGCAAAGCGGAGAAACTTTTGGAATGCAGTGTGAATAGGAATGTGCAGATAAGTGTCTTGTAAATCAATGGAAAGCATCCAATCCCCGATGTTTATGGCATGAAAAATTGACTGTAGGCTTTCCGTCTTGAACGTCTCCACTAGGGTTGACCAATTGAGATTTTTCAAGTCCAGAACGGGACACAGGTCCCCTGTCTTTTTCTTCACCAAGAATAAAGGCGAGTAAAACCTCTTTCCCTTTGGGTTAATGGAACTTCCACTATGGCCTGCTTCTGGATCAGACCCTGAACATATTCCATTAGTAGCAATCTCTTTTCTCAAGATGTCGGTAGTCTGGTTATACAGAATTGGTCTCTCGGTGACTGCTTCTTGAACCTCCAGTTGTGCCCGAACTGGACAGTAGCTACCATTCATGGGTCCTTTATTGTTTCCGCCCAGACCTGCTTGTACTTCTTGAGCCTGGCTCCTACTGCAGCTGGTTGGGCGGACGCACCTCCAAAAAGACTTTTTGTCCCAAGTGGTAGGGGTCTTTGATTTTTGGCGCTTGAGGAAGGATGACTGGTGGTTCTTCCAGTTCCTCCTATACTCTCTTCTGGGCCTGTAAGATTTTGTCTCCCTGTATTTATCTGGGAGATTTCGCCTAGAGGCAGGTGGCCTTTGTTTGAGCCTTCTGTCTGAAGGGATAAGCCCGACTTCCCGCTGGTGACTTTAGAAATTTCAGAGTCCAGTTTTTCTCCGAAGAGGTTGCACTGTCAAATGGGATTTTACACCAGTTGGACTTTGAGGAGGGATCTGTCAACCAGGGTTTCAGCCAAAGCATCCTTCTGGCCATCACCGAACTCAACATTGCTCTCGATGCGTATTTTATTATATCCACAGAGGCCTCTGCAACAAAATCGCCTGTGAGGCTAAGCTCCTGAAGGGCTGAAATTACTTTTTCTTGTTCTACCCCCTCTGCTACTAGCTTCTCGGCCTTAGGGGACCAGCTTGAGATGGCTCTTCCCACTGCTGCCAGCGCCACTGCTGGCCTACAAGCGCAGCCTGCAGACAGGTAGGTTCTTTTGAGATCCAGGTCGATCTTTCTATCCAGCACATCTTTGAATGTGACCGCGTCTTCTATTGGAAGTGTTACGTGCCTAGCGATTGCTAATCTATTACTGAGACTGGTCTTTTTCTCGGGCTTCTGCCACTCATCCTTAATTAGATCCTCAAGCTCGTCGATGAACGGGAAGGTCTCCGGGTCTTTTTTAAGGTTCGAAAAATATTTCCTCAACTTTTGAGGAGTTTCTTTTTCTTCCACCCACAAAATAGAAACCAGGAAGGAAAAACTAATAACTACATGAGGCTTACCTGATAGATGAAAGAGAGAACTAACAGGGCTAGCAGACCAGACAGGGATGATGTTTGGTCCTGACAGGTGAGGAAAAAAAGGAGAATACTGGGGTGGGGGCCCTCTCAGGATTTAATAGCTACGCGGTCCAATCAGGTTGCGGGGGTGGAGCAACAACCTATAGGTATATGCTGCCATGATGCGACAGGAAAACTAAATGTGATTGTCAAAGGTAATGAGTACATAGCATAGGAGCATTCAATAATCATAGCTAAAGAACCACTCATGGGTGTTTTGAATAGACTACAGAGACTTAAAAAAGTTTGTAAAGTGAGAGGACTGTCAAATGCCTACATAACAAATATATATACAAAATAAAAAGGTAAAATAGGCATGAGACTTGTGTCTGTCGCTACCACGGGGTCCCAGTAAATCCTATACCAAAAAAAACCTGGGGAATGCCCAGGAAAAAATTCCAAGCCTACTTACCACCAACTCGCAGACAACCAATTGACCTGTCTAACAGTATGCGTTAAAAACAGGGGTTCAGTCCGCACGCATTTGCAAACGCATGCGTAAGCCACAGAGCCACGTCACGGCACCCTGTAATCTGTGGTCCTAACACTAAAATTTGGGTGTCCCCACAGTGGAGGCACATGCATTCTAATGGATAAGTGAGGGCAGGTGGACTGAAGGGAGCCCACCCCTTCTTAAAGGTACAGGGCACACCAAACACCCAGCAGGTAGCACAATGGCTGCAAATGTGCTGGTGCGTTGCTGGACCAGTACACACACCCACGTGATTGCAAAAAACTTGCCACCACCCTCACTTATAGCTGGCTATTGCAGTAAGAGGCATTGGAAGGCCACAAACAGATACCAAAAAAAACCTGGGGAATGCCCAGTAAAAAATTCCAAGCCTACTTACCACCAACTCGCAGACAACCAATTGACCTGTCTAACAGTATGCGTTAAAAACAGGGGTTCAGTCCGCACGCATTTGCAAACGCATGCGTAAGCCACAGAGCCACGTCACGGCACCCTGTAATCTGTGGTCCTAACACTAAAATTTGGGTGTCCCCACAGTGGAGGCACATGCATTCTAATGGATAAGTGAGGGCAGGTGGACTGAAGGGAGCCCACCCCTTCTTAAAGGTACAGGGCACACCAAACACCCAGCAGGTAGCACAATGGCTGCAAAGGTGCTGGTGCGTTGCTGGACCAGTACACACACCCACGTGATTGCAAAAAACTTGCCACCACCCTCACTTATAGCTGGCTATTGCAGTAAGAGGCATTGGAAGGCCACAAACAGATACCAAAAAAAACCTGGGGAATGCCCAGGAAAAAATTCCAAGCCTACTTACCACCAACTCGCAGACAACCAATTGACCTGTCTAACCGTATGCGTTAAAAACAGGGGTTCAGTCCGCACGCATTTGCAAACGCATGCGTAAGCCACAGAGCCACGTCACGGCACCCTGTAATCTGTGGTCCTAACACTAAAATTTGGGTGTCCCCACAGTGGAGGCACATGCATTCTAATGGATAAGTGAGGGCAGGTGGACTGAAGGGAGCCCACCCCTTCTTAAAGGTACAGGGCACACCAAACACCCAGCAGGTAGCACAATGGCTGCAAAGGTGCTGGTGCGTTGCTGGACCAGTACACACACCCACGTGATTGCAAAAAACTTGCCACCACCCTCACTTATAGCTGGCTATTGCAGTAAGAGGCATTGGAAGGCCACAAACAGATACCAAAAAAAACCTGGGGAATGCCCAGGAAAAAATTCCAAGCCTACTTACCACCAACTCGCAGACAACCAATTGACCTGTCTAACCGTATGCGTTAAAAACAGGGGTTCAGTCCGCACGCATTTGCAAACGCATGCGTAAGCCACAGAGCCACGTCACGGCACCCTGTAATCTGTGGTCCTAACACTAAAATTTGGGTGTCCCCACAGTGGAGGCACATGCATTCTAATGGATAAGTGAGGGCAGGTGGACGGAAGGGAGCCCACCCCTTCTTAAAGGTACAGGGCACACCAAACACCCAGCAGGTAGCACAATGGCTGCAAAGGTGCTGGTGCGTTGCTGGACCAGTACACACACCCACGTGATTGCAAAAAACTTGCCACCACCCTCACTTATAGCTGGCTATTGCAGTAAGAGGCATTGGAAGGCCACAAACAGATACCAAAAAAAACCTGGGGAATGCCCAGGAAAAAATTCCAAGCCTACTTACCACCAACTCGCAGACAACCAATTGACCTGTCTAACAGTATGCGTTAAAAACAGGGGTTCAGTCCGCACGCATTTGCAAACGCATGCGTAAGCCACAGAGCCACGTCACGGCACCCTGTAATCTGTGGTCCTAACACTAAAATTTGGGTGTCCCCACAGTGGAGGCACATGCATTCTAATGGATAAGTGAGGGCAGGTGGACTGAAGGGAGCCCACCCCTTCTTAAAGGTACAGGGCACACCAAACACCCAGCAGGTAGCACAATGGCTGCAAAGGTGCTGGTGCGTTGCTGGACCAGTACACACACCCACGTGATTGCAAAAAACTTGCCACCACCCTCACTTATAGCTGGCTATTGCAGTAAGAGGCATTGGAAGGCCACAAACAGATACCAAAAAAAACCTGGGGAATGCCCAGGAAAAAATTCCAAGCCTACTTACCACCAACTCGCAGACAACCAATTGACCTGTCTAACAGTATGCGTTAAAAACAGGGGTTCAGTCCGCACGCATTTGCAAACGCATGCGTAAGCCACAGAGCCACGTCACGGCACCCTGTAATCTGTGGTCCTAACACTAAAATTTGGGTGTCCCCACAGTGGAGGCACATGCATTCTAATGGATAAGTGAGGGCAGGTGGACTGAAGGGAGCCCACCCCTTCTTAAAGGTACAGGGCACACCAAACACCCAGCAGGTAGCACAATGGCTGCAAAGGTGCTGGTGCGTTGCTGGACCAGTACACACACCCACGTGATTGCAAAAAACTTGCCACCACCCTCACTTATAGCTGGCTATTGCAGTAAGAGGCATTGGAAGGCCACAAACAGATACCAAAAAAAACCTGGGGAATGCCCAGGAAAAAATTCCAAGCCTACTTACCACCAACTCGCAGACAACCAATTGACCTGTCTAACAGTATATCCTGCATGTTCAAAGTTTGCACTACAGGTGAATTAATGCAGGAATTTGCCAGGCCAAATTCTTGGTAACCATAACGCACTGCCTGGCCTTTGAATTTAGGTCAGCTGGCTTAACAGGGCCAATAAAAGTGCTTTTGGATAAGTTATCCCCTCACTATAAAAGAATGAGACTAAAGCAGCCATATTGACAATGTTCTTTACTGGTGCTACTTCAGTGATCTCTGCTTCTTCCGGGTTCCCTTGCTGAGTACTAGGCATGATGCATCATGAACACAGGAGGTTAGTTGCCCAGCACAGGCACCATTCAGAGAATGGTTTGCGTTTTCTGAATGAATGCAATACATTCTCTGATTGGATAAGTTGGAGAGGCATGATGGTGACATCACACTCTCAACCTCGTCCAATTAGAGAATGCCTTGCCCAATGAAGGACCTCCTGTAAGCCAGGATATTTCATGAAAATCTGTACCACCTGGTTGAGGACATGTGCCAAGCATGTGTGATTTTTCCCAGGTAAGAGGCAGCCAATTGGTTAGTGCCATTTTCACAATATCTTACCTTGCTGAAAATGGCATGGATTCATTCACCTGACAATAATCCACCTGCACTTCCCATTGTCAGTGGAACTAATTCTGGGTTCAAACCCCTTGCAGTGGTTCTTGACCTCATGCTTCAACCCAAAGTTATTGCCTTGCTCACCTTCCTCCAGGACACAATGGATTTCCTGAACTATCTTTGGAAAGTGAGTACATTGCCTGCAGATTGCATCCTCTGTACTATGTATGTAAGTAGTGTATACATTTCCATCCCCTACTGTGATTGGGTTATTCATGATGTCTGAAATTGAGCTTCAAAGACATATGCAAGACTTTCACCTGCAACAGCTTTACATAGTGTTAACTAAAAATTACTTTTCCTTTAACAATCAGTTTTATTTGCAACGCCCGGGCATAGCAATGGGCTCAAATTTAGCTCCTATAAAAGTTAACATTATCATGGTCCATTTAAAGAAAAAAAACCTTTTGTTTAAACACGCACATCCCGTACTTTTGCCACATCCTTTTTTGGTTAAGTTACATTAATGATATTTTCTTTCAATGGCAAGAAATAGAGGATCTACTTAGCATGCAGATCTCAACCAATGTTTTTAAACTATTTTTTTTAAACTTGAGAATACCACCCCTCAAATCCTCTTCCTTGATGTTGACACATTTTCATGTTGGACACTTATTTACTGACGTCTTCTGCAATTCCATGGATAGAAACAATTATTTATCAGCAGCAATTTTTCACCAATATCTTCTTAAAAGTGAAGTATTTTTTTGTTTATTTTTTGCAGATTAATACTTACCTAGGTGAATGCAGCATCAGACCAATGCTGCATCTGTCCCCCGCCGCCTCTGCACTGAGAACTGAGCCACAAACATCACCAATGGCTCTGTTCTCTCACCTCCCCGAGCAGAGAGCTGCTGACTGTCAGTAAGCATCTCTCCTGCTCTGCTCCTCCATTGAAGTGCTGAGCTGTGGAGGGGTGGGGAGCAGCCGTCTCAGCGGCTCGCTGAGTGGCTGAGACTGCCATCAGTCCAGGCAGCTGGCGGATCCAGACTTCCTAAGTTGGGATGATGTGCTGCCTGGACTTATTCCAGTGACATCAGCAGGGAGCGGAATTCAGAACGCTCTCTGCTGAAAACGGGTCACAGGAGTGCAAAATGAATTGCACTCCTGTGACCCATAGGAGAAGCCCAGCCTAAAAAGCTCAGGCTGGACTCCTCCTTTAAGAAGGAATTCCCCATAGCCAATTTATTAGAGCAAAGTGCATCACCAGATCTAACAAACAATTTAGGGTTAACGTACAGGAATCATCACATGCTTTCTTATCCAAAAGCTATTCTCGGGTAGTGTTGACTGAGGCAGCTGGTAGAGCTAGGAATTACAAAAAGGAATCCCTCCTCAATTCTTAACCTAAGAAACAGACCTGATATATTCCAGTTGTACGCATGCCTTCTTCTCATTCCAGTAAAGCATATTCAATTCTTCTTAAACACCGACCAGTGTTATCGAGCCTTCCTTTCAGAACCTCTTTGCTTGCTATTCAAGAACAAAAATGAGAAAAATGGACTGCAAAAAATCAGCTAACAATACTAAATCCAAAGTCAAACGTGGTGAGGGTTTAGAACCTCTGTCAGCTCTGTGTCTCTTTGGACAGATTTTCACTCACTCCCTATTGTGTCTATAGGATAGGAAGTGAACGATCGATTTCACCCCACTAACCATTACAAAATCAAAGAATATTTTTAAAACATAAGATTTTAAATGGAATTTTACTAGTGCATGGTCAGCTTTAATCAGGGCTCTAATATGCTAACTAAGGGAAAAAAAATAATATATAAATATATAAATCGGCATGCTCTGATATTGCTGTCTCTCCCAGTGTGCTTGTCATTTACGTTTTCAGATGCTGCATATGACGCTGTGTAAACCATGCCAATATATATATATATATATATATATATATATATATATATATATATATATATATATATATATATATATATATATATAATAAGTTTGTTGGGATTTCAGCACAAACAACATTAAGACTGTGACTTTACTAAAATGACAGGCTGCATATTGAAATCTTTTACCCATGGGTCTAACCAGCTAAACAATCTGCGTCCCTGGGTGGGAAAACAAACAAAGCTCCAAAAATAAATTTATTTTACAAAGCACAAACTTATTCACAATCCATTTATTTATTTTGTGGTTGGGGGGGCTAGAAAATAAAATATAAAACAAGATCATTCAAGAACATTTATCTTCCAGAATGCATTTCTTAAAAGCTTACAGCCAAAGAAAGTGTAAATAAAACATCTGCAGAGACATTTGGCATGTGTTCTGCCCGTGTTTTCTGTCTGTTTCTGTGTACTTGTGTGTCCATGTAAAGATTTGCTCAGCATTGTGCCTATTAATCAATTTTGTAGAAGATGCAGTTTATTTACACAGCCAGTACCTACGAAAATTCCACAGCTACAGATGCAGCCTTACATCCTACGATTTAGGTTGAGTAATGCCCCGTACACACGGTCGGATTTTCCAATGGAAAATGTCCGATCGGAGCGTGTTGTCGGAAATTCCGACCGTGTGTGGGCTCCATCGGACATTTTCCATCGGATTTTCCGACACACAAAGTTTGAGAGCAGGAGATAAAACTTTCCGATAACAAAATCCATTGTCGGAAATTCAGATCGTGTGTACACAAATCCGACGGACAAAGTGCCAAGCATGCTCAGAATAAATAAAGAGATGAAAGCTATTGGCCACTGCCCCGTTTATAGTCCCGACGTACGTGTTTTACGTCACCGCGTTCAGAATGATCGGATTTTCCGACAACTTTGTGTGACTGTGTGTATGCAAGACAAGTTTGAGCCAACATCCGTCGGAAAAAATCCTAGGATTTTGTTGTCGGAATGTCCGAACAAAGTCCTACCGTGTGTACGCCCTATAACCCGTAGCAACACATCCAAATCCATTATGTAGTGGTCTGCTTTCAGCAAATTGTGGCTAGTTGTTGTGGGTTAAGCAGGCCATAGACAGATTCTAATTTGTCCGCTTCGGCAGTTTAAAACAAATGTAAAGGACTGTAGAACAATACTTTGTCATATTATAAACTAATTTAAAGCACGTTTTGAAATATGGAAATACACAAAAGGGACTTTGACTTTTCTGTATAGCCACACATTCCATAACAAATCGAAGCAGCCAAAAATGATGCTTGTTTCCTGGACAGATATCACAACTAAAATCAAATTGGATCTGAAGTAGTCTAGAAAACTATCCCGATGGAGTTGTTCATGTTTATTAACCTTTGCCTTAAAATGATATATACACATTGTAATTTCTTTATCCCACTTGGTGAGAAATTTAGCTTCCAGGTAAAATGTCACATTGTGACTTTATTCCCCATTCAGAGACACAGATAGACTGGCTGCAGAATGCATTACCTGACAGTGTAGACAAACCTGTCTGTCTGTCTTTTGACAGAGGGAACAAAAGTTAGGAAAATATAATACACCAGAGCTTATTAGCCTTTGCTAGAAGAACAAAATAGAGGCTGGGATAGAATTCTTATAAGATACAGTCATGCACACATCCAAACTAGTGCTTCTCAAATGGTATGTCTGAAAGACTTAAAGGGTGTGTCCACTTGTCATGTTAAAATCAGCCTACTAGCTTGAAAGCTTAGTAATTACTGAAACTTCTAAAAAATGTAATTACTTACTTATTTTTGTTCATTTAAAAGGCATTGCTTGAAAATAACTCATATACCCATAAAGGAAAATTGTATATTTAAAACAGATGGAGGCTACTGAAGGAGTTGAGAATGTTTAAAGCTGGCCATAGACAGTTCCTGCTGAACAGACTGAGATTCGAACCGTGTATGGGTAGGCTTAATGTACCAAGTTGATCGATAGATCAACTTGGGTACAACCAGCCTGCCAGATTTTACTCGCGATTATCACTAGTGGCTGGTATAGCCACAATAATCAAGGCCTTCTCCCAGCGGGGATGGCTTCCCCCACCACCCCCACCAGGAGAATACAATGTCTTGGCAGGAGGGATTCCCCTGTCAGTATCGTCTGTGTTGATGGAGGAATCATTCGAATTTCTTTCCTGCAACCAAATTCGCACCGTCTATGGCCTGCCTAAAGCCCTGTACAAACGGGCAGAATGTCAGGAGACATTTGGCAGTTAGAGAAAAAAAATGTCCGACATTCTGCCTGTATGTATGTCAGTTTGTCCAACAGAAGCCAGACGTTTGGTCAGCTTCTGTCGGACGTGCATGCTGGAAAAAAAACAGCAGCCGACCAACTCCTGATCAGCGATCTCAGCCCATGGCACAGCGGCTCCGACCGGAGCTGACAGTTTTTGTAGTGTGTACCCGACTTAAGAGTGAATATCCACTTTTGTTATCTAGTAACAAATAACATAATAAACATGAATTTGCTTTTTGATTGGTTGGAAAATTTACTTTAACTGGTTCCTGACCGGCTCACGCACATATACTGCGGCACAATGGCACGCGCACACCCACAGCACGGCGGGCATGACCCAAAGCATGTCCCGATCACCGCCAGCAACGCACGATGGTGTGCACGAGAGCCAGCACAGGGATTTGTGTGTGTAAACACACAAATCCCTGTTCTGTCAGGGGAGAGGAGACATGTTGTTTGTTCCTACTAAGTAGGAACAACGATATGTCTCCCTACCCTAGTCAGTCCTATCCCCATACAGTTAGAACACACCTAGTGAACACACATTTAACCCCTTGATCGCCCCCTAGTGTTAACCCCTTCCCTGCCAGTGACATTTATACAGTAATCAGTGCAAATTTATAGCACTGATCGCTGTATAAATATCAATGGTCCCAAAAATGTGTCAAAAGTGTCCAATCTGTCCATCGCAATGTCGCAGTACCGCTAAAAATCGCAGATCACCGCCATTGCTAGTAAAAAAATTTAAAATAATAAAAATGCCATAAATCTTTCCCATAGCTTGTAGACGCTATAACTTTTGTGCAAACCAATCAATATACACTTATTGCGATTTTTTTTAAACAAAAGTATGTAGAAGAATACATATCAGCCTAAACTGATAAAGAAATTTGTTAATTTTTAAAAGAAATTGGGGATATTTATTATAGCAAAAAGTAAAAAATGTGTTTTTTTTCAAAATTGTCACTCTTTTTTTGTTTATAGCACAAAAAATAAAAAATGCAGAGGTGATCAAATACCACCAAAGAAAGCTCTTTGTGGGGAAAAAAAGGACGCAAACTTTGTTTGGGTGCAGCGTCGCATGACCATGTAATTGTCAGTTAAAGTGACGCAGTGTCAAATTGTAAAAAGTGCTCTGGTCAGGAAGGGGGTAAAATCTTCCGGGCTGAAGTGGTTACTCTTCTCTTTTAATAAACATTCTCATGTAAACCAAACTCATTAACTTTATAGACTATCATCACAGGCAAGTTATTTGATAAACCTGGTTTTGCATGAAAACAGATAACAATTAAATTCCAGCATATATATACCCAAAAAGTATTTTGGATTCTTTGATTAAAAAAAAAACAAAAAAAAACTATTGTTAAATGTGTTAATGGACTGATAAGGTTGTCCTCTTTGTGCAAGGGCTATGCTTTTGCAATTGCTGCTATGGCTGGTAAGACTACTGGGTAGCAGATTATATGTCGCCATGTAATAAACACATCTTGGCATACTTGGCACATTGCTATTTTGCGTTTCAGGAGTGATTCGCTGAGTTTTTCTTAAATCCCAATCCTCACAAACCAAAATCTCCCATCCCCAGTTAGGGAAGTTTGTAAAATTCTGCAGGATTACTGTATAACACCTGAACTAAACAAATATGTGTGGATTTGGAGAAAAAAAAACCTGCATATGTAAACTAAGGATGCTGTTGTATGTCATTACCAAAAAGTGGTTGTGTGTCATTACCAAAGAGCTGAACATTTGCAGGTGCTAAGTAAGTTCAGTGGGAAAAGCCTAGCAAACAACTTAGAAACAAAATGTAAAAGTGTCATTATCACTGAATATATGGGGCATTAGAGACATCCATTTCTGGCTGTTTCCATTTACTATACATAAGAAATGATAGAGCACAGTGTAATGAGTATACATATACCACAGCTAAGTAACCTCTATATAGGAAGATTCTTGGAATCTGTAGCTCTTTTAATCCCTGTGTTGCTGTGGGGAAAAGTTATGATAAATCTGATTTTAGGAGGGAGTCAAAGCAGTCCAACATTTGGAATGATTTGTATAATGACAATCCATAATTCACTCCTCAATAATTTCAGATAATTTATCACTAAGGTACTTCTTTCTATCTTTTTGTATTTGTTTTTCTATATTCAACTTACTGCCACTCTTTAGAGAGTTAGTGTAATCATACAGTTTACAATGTGGATGCATGTACCTGTGTGGGAGCACATGAAGGCAATGACAGCCTTGCTCAGAATACTTTGTTTTCTATGTATCCCTATAATGCAAAAGGATTCTGCTATAGGGGTGCTGAGTTTTTTAGTAGAGAAGTTATTGATGCTTCAATGCCCTATGTGTAATAGCACAAAGGGGCTAACAATTAGTTCTAAACGCCATTTTGGAATGCTCACAGACAAGGGGTTCCTAAACCTTTTTAACAAGGAACCCAAATAAAAATACTGTAAAGCCTTGTACACACGATCAGATTTTCCGACGGGAAATGTGTGATGACAGATAATAATAATAATAATGACAGGCTGCTGGCGGAAAATCCGACCATGTTATGCTCCATCGAACAATTGTTGTCGGATTTTCCGCAGACAAATGTTGGATCGCAGGTTTTAAAATTTTCCACGGACAAATGTCTGTTGTTGGATTTTCCGAGCGTGTGTTCACAAGTCCGTTGGACAAAAGTCCAAAGTACAAACACGCATGCTCGGAAGCAAGGACAAGCCAGAAGCAGTCAGTCTTGTAAACTAGCACTCATAATGCAGAATTAATATTTGTGACGCGGCAAATTATGAAATCTTGAAATACAGCACACATTCTCTTCTTCTTTAATGGGATAATAATGAAGCTGCTTTGCTGGTGACACTGATGGAGTTATTGCAAACACATTTTCAAAGGCTTTTTTTTTCTAGTGATATCAAGAATAATATTATTATGCGTTTTTTTTGGGCAAGTTACCACAACACCATTATCCCATAGTTTTTAAGATCAAAGATACAACTATGTTGGTGTCCCTTGTCAATTTTACATTTTTAAATGTAACTGCCTACTCCCAAACTGTCATTTGAAGCAAAACACATAGCCAAGTATTATTCTCCACAATTTTTTTATTGTGCATTAAAAAAAGAAAACAAATAAAAATAGACATGCTATCTGCCAATAGAACTTAACCAAAAAGTGCATTCTATGCATCCAAAAATATAGAAAATATACCAAATCAAATCATTATTCAACCAAAAAAATAATGTCGAAGCAATAACTCCAAGGCCAATAATAAATAACACGTTATCTCCTCCGATTCCGCAAAATGTCTGGTTGACGAACGGCCGTCCAGAAACTAACTGAAAAGTGCGAAATGAAAAGTGCGAAATGAAAAGTGTGAAATGAACAGTGCGAAATGAAAAGCGCAAATCAACCCTCACCAAACTTCTACTAACACGAAATTAGCAGAAGGAACCCAAAGGGTGGCGCTAAAGGGCTGAAAAACAACGTAGTACGTCACTACGTTCGTATTTGTTGGCCGACAATTCCTTGCCATTTGTATGCAAGATAAGTTTGGGCCACCGCCCTTCGGACAAAAGTCCACGGTTTTGTTGGCTAACAATCCGATCGTGTGTACGAGGCTTTACAGTACTGGGATCCCACAAGAGAATTATTACCAAAACGCGAGCAAAGCCATACAAAGACTATTAACAGTGGCCAATAATAAAAAAAACACCCAAACAGTATTTGTTTCCATTCTATTTTCCAAGCTGAGTTTTTATTTTTTCTCCTTGGTATAGCAGTAAATAAAACGCTAACATATTGTTAATTATAACAAAAATTTATAATTTAAAACAGTGAATATTTTTCGAGTGTCATTCTAATAGGATTGTAAAAGACCTGGGGCAAACCTGGAAACTTTAGGGAAAATAATGATGCACTGCACATAATGCAGCTGGGGCAGATGTTCAGTATGGCCTCTATGTTGATAGTTTAGGGAGACTTAAAGGGGCATAGGTAACTAGAAGTATACTCACCATACAAAACAACAGGTGCCCCTGTTCTTGTATGCTATAATTCATGTGCCACAATAAAAGTCTCACTTCTGCATCCTCCCTACCCCATCTTACGCAAATTATCTAGGCTGTCACATTCTTTCTTCCTGCTTCCTAATAGCAGTTGTGCATGGCTGTCAATGTCACTAATACTGTTTCTTGCCCTCTTAATCTGTCAGTGGCAGTGGTGGCAGGCAGGGGCAGCAATCTTCTACAAACTGGTACCAGAGTTTAGGAAACAGTGACATAAATGTTACGTTACTGTCCTTTAATACCCACTGAGTTATTATATAGCTTTAAGCCTTTTTTTTTTTTTTTTTTTTGATAAAGTAGAAGGTTTTAAACCCATGTCAAGTTTTTATTAGCTGTGAAATAGAAGGTTTACCCACTCTATCTGTTTTAATGACTATTGTCATAAACAGAAAGTGATGGTAAATCTTTGCTTAGAAGCTTTGCCCTTTCTATTTGTCCTAATGACCATTGTCTCTGGGCAGAGCATGATGGTAAATCCAAAGGCTTACAGTTGTTACTGACACTGGATGAGGAAAAATCTTTCAATATATACACATTTTCCAGTGACAAGTGTCAAAAAGGGAACTTTTACCTCATTTTGGGGAGATGTTCTACCACTTCTTAAAGGAAGTGAAGAAAAGCAAAAATAATACATTTTAACCGCTGCCTACTTGATCCAAAAATGTTTTGGTTTTAGATACATTTAAAAGAAACTGCAACAAAATCCATTGTCTATGTATGCATTGGCACTCCATCTCCCATGTACAAATGCTGCATTCCACATAAAAACACATGTAAGGAGAACAATTTAAAGAAAATCCTCCTGTGACACCTAGACTGGGGTGACATAATGAGCTTTCTTTTTAGGATTCCAGATCTTATGAAAAGATGTTCCTGCACTGTGATGAACATGTATCTGGGATAGTTTTTATCCATCAAGGTAAAGCAAACATGATCCTTTCTATTTGTACCTTGTATATGCATTTAATCTCTAAATACAGCTACTTATTCTGTATGTTTGATGTGGAACCTGGTTTTGCTGGCTGTTTGTTCTTTACCAAACAATTAATCAATGTGTTTATTTTTATTTTGTATCACTACCCCTGAAGGAGCCACAAAATTGTTCTGGTCCCTCTGCCTGCCTTCCAGTGATGACCAGCCTTGTATCTGTACCTGAGTGACCAAGAACACACCTGGAAAGTTTCAACAGGCTTTATTTAAGGCTATAAAAACCCTGATGAGGAAATAGGTTGGTCAGAGTAATGCCCCGTACACATGGTCGGACATTGATCGGACATTCCGACAACAAAATCCTAGGATTTTTTCCGACGGATGTTGGCTTAAACTTGTCTTGCATACACACGGTCACACAAAGTTGTCGGAAAATCCGATCATTCTGAACGCGGTGACGTAAAACACGTACGTCGGGACTATAAACGGGGCAGTAGCCAATGGCTTTCATCTCTTTATTTATTCTGAGCATGCTTGGCACTTTGTGCGTCGGATTTGTGTACACACGATCGGAAATTCCGACAACGGATTTTGTTGTCGGAAAATTTTTTAGCCTGCTCTCAAACTTTGTGTGTCGGAAAATCCGATGGAGCCTACACACAGTCGGAATTTCCGATAACAAGGTCCTATCACACATTTTCCGTTGGAAAATCCGACCGTGTGTACGGGGCATTAGAATGACAAGACAATACTTGTAAACAATTACAGTCACAGTGTTATCACCAGATGGAAGAGACAAAACATTGACCTATCTGCAATACCATTGGCCTAACTATACCACTTGTCAGTAGAATTAGGTACAGAGTCCGGCCAGCGTTGGGGCCCTTAATAGAGGGTGGAGCAGTAACTCTCAGGAGGAGAGTTTTTTTATATCCCAAGATACAAGCAACACAGTCCTCTTTTTGCAGAACTCCTTGCAGATACCAACAGTAATACACTATGGTGCCCAGTAGGCCTTTCACTAAACCAGTATTGTGGTGAAGACCTCCTGCTGGCTGGTCCCGAATCTCTCTCCCATTCATAGTGGTTGTGCAATTGGACAAAATTGCAGCACCTGAGTGGTGAAATCAGGTGAAAGGCAGCCATCCAGGCCTTTGGTCTACCTCTCAAGCCTGCATTGGATGAAGGTCAATTCTCTATCTCAGCGACATGTGGTATTTTCACTGTAGCACTTTGGACGCTGGAACAGCTGGACACCACAATAGTAGAACAGTTCAGCTCACATGGACTTGGGGGTTCTTTAGCACAGACTCACCCCAGAGCAGCACAGCAGCCACATGGCTCTCAGCAGTAAAGTCCTCAGCAGTCCCTCCCACTGAAATACATGGTACAGCAGCCCTCAGTAGAGCAACTGCAGTCACTCTCATCGCAGTGCATGGTCTTTCTGGCAGCAGCAGACAGTTTATCTAGGCTCTAAGTCCTGGGAAAAAGAAGAAGACACTATCACACACTTTTCCCAGGCTCTTGCTACCCTTCTTTCAGTTTCTGGATCAATAATCTCTTTGGGTATTCTCTGATCTCCATACAGGTCCCTGAAGTTCACTAATACTCTTTCCTGGGGTAGCCCACTCTCCATGCAGGTACCAGCAGACTGACTCCCATTGGGCTGTGGTAACACAGGAGATATCAAGGGCCACTGCTGGCTGACGCGTTTCGAAGGGATACCTTCTTCCTCCGAGCCAGGCTAGGCTCAGTGTGCTGTTACTTCTCCTCCCGCCAGCTCTTATGCAGCTGAGAACAGAGGGAACAGAGGGAATGTGATCACTTATAAAGAAGGGAAAAAAAGTATTAATGATGCTTTTTAATACCTATACACACATGTTTTGCCTTTCATTTCTATTTTACATTAAATAGATTGTTTTACAAGGTGATCATTTACAATCATTTTAAGTGATACTAAAGTCTTGTTTTTTTTTTCTTTAAAAAAAACAAATGTGTTATACTTACCTGCTCTGTGCAGTGCACAGAGCAGCTCAGACCCTCCTCTTCTCGGGTCCCTCTTCAGCGCTCCTGGCCCCTCCCTCCTGTCAAGTGCCCCCACAGCAAGCATCTTGCTATGGGGGCACCCGAGCCAAGTCAAAGCTCTGTGTCCATTCAGACATGGAGCAGTGGTTCAGCCCCGCTCCCTCTCTTTCCTGACCCTTAACTGACTTTGATTGACAGCAGCGGGAAAACAACTTCTGACTTTACAACCACTTTAAGCAAAAAGCTAGATGAGAAAATTATTTTTTTTTTTTAATGTTATTAAAGCAGACCTTGAATACAAAGCTTAACATGTGGTATGTTGCTGCTCCTTGCCACTCTAAATATTTTAAAGGATTCAATTAGTTACTTTTAGCATTGGACAAAATACACAAAACCACAGGGCAGCAGGGAGAATGATTTTGCCAACAACACGTCACACATCAAGTTATTCTACTGGCATCATTTGCTATTCAAATATTTTCAAGCGGTAAAAAACACTTCATGCAGTTTTATATTTAATCACTGTACTATTTATCAGACGGAGCATATTTTGCAGGTAAACATATTTTATAAAAATCTCATAAAATGCAGAAATTCCCTACTTGCACTTTTCAGGACAGCTGTTGATCTCAAAAACATTGTAATCGTTAATCAAGTGCAGTAGAGAATTAACCTGAGTTTAGGCTTACAATCCGAGTCCTAAGCAAAATGCATCTGTAAGTCCTAGTCGTGCCTTTTGGGAGGTACAATGGTATGTATCTGCAAGATCAGAACACCTGAGTCTACAGACTTTGACCCCATCATGTAGCATGTATGGCAAATACACAAAAAGTATACATAATTGCATGAAAATTTAATTATCTGCCGCCTCTAGAGAGAGCACAACCCTTCCAGGTCTGCTTATAGGGCGCTATGAAATTCTCACATTACAGATGCTATAGCTGACAAACTAAGCCAGCTCCATACAATTGTAAGAAACTAAACCCAAGATGTACAAGACATGCAACAGTCACATACATTTTATGTAAAAACAAAAAAAAAACAACATTATTATATGTCTATGCTAGTTTACAATAAAATGAAATAGGTATGATTCTTTTTTACTGCAATAATTTCTCTCCCCATAGTTTTACCTGTATATTTAGTGTTGGTGGTATTTTGGTATATTAAAATAGTTGCAAACCTCTGAAATGAAAAATTAACAAATTGTATCTTCATGTAGTGTAAACGTGCCCCAACCCTTAACACTGTGTATTCAGAGTGTTTGCTCCTTTCTCTGCTATCTGCATGAATCACTTCTGGCATTTTTTTCCCAACACAGCATAATCCTGGAAGATGGCCCCGCCCCCAACTCCAGCATACAGAAGGTGATTGACAGTGTCAGTTGTGCATGTTTCCCTATGAGACTGTATGGAGGGGGGATGGGGGGTGTCCATGCTCTCTATTCACGTTTCAGATTACACTCAGCTTTCTGCTCTGTGCTGTGCAGTGTATGACAGCAGATACTTGCTCCCTGCCTCCTTAAGCTGAGAAGTACCCTTTGATCTGTGTATTTTGAACAGCTCAGGAGAAGAAAATGCTGCAGATAAACAGGTACAGCTTTTATAGGAGTATTTAAACGGCGTATCACCTGAGGCTAGTCACTTCAGTGGACTTATGTAAGGGTTTATTATCATTTTAAAACTACAGACTATGTTGTCATTTATAGTGGCGGTTCATAAGAAGATGTTAGAAAGGATAGTGGTACTGTGACATTTTTGCTGCTCCCCACCATTCATTTATTTGTAAGAATTAAGCTGTTATTACAGTCCTTCTGCTTTATACATTGGAATACTCATTTCAAATCGAAACCTGCCCAATGTTCTCTCTTTCTTTTGGGACACACTCATGAAAATGAGGACTGTATTTGAAATATGCTGTATTAGTTCAATAAAGCTAATTACAGAGTCAAAACCATCTGGCCCCAGTTTAGAAATAATAAAATCCTGGCTTAAAATGTATTCATTTTCAAAATAAGTACATTGGAAAGTATGTGTCATACTATCTACACTAACTACCATATTGCTCCAAGTGCTGTGCCTGGCCTATGTTTTTCCTAGGTTGGCTTCCTCCATTTAAAGTGTAAGTAAACCCCCTCTATCATTTTCAGCCAAGGAAGCTGCCTTCTTTGCCTCTGTTTAATCTACAACTGCCATAATGCTGTACATGTGATCAGTTATGACACCAGCCATTGGATGGTTTGACAGTTTGGTTGAGAGCACAGCGAATGGGAGTGTTACATTTCCGGCACCTGCCAGAAATGAAACTGTTTTATGGATGGGTTTACTTCTGCTTTAACATAGGACCTGTGTACATACAGCAAGGTGGATGGGACTAACATTGTGTACTGTAGAAATCATAGTGACTAGAGGTGAGACTCAGTGGGAGAAGTGTGAAGAAGAGCATGGCTGTTGTGGAGAGATACAATGTTAAAGTCTGTTGGTGAAGCATGTGTGTGTAACTCTTGTTCTGAGTAGAATTTTCTGCATGCCTAGAAGGTTAGGGCCTAGGTAACTGAGGGCAGTGTAAAAGCACAGTTGGGTGTGTTTCTCTGTACTGTATGCACATTGACTATTTTTGGGATCTCCTGAAGTTAGAGCGTAGAGCAAAAAGTAGAAAGCAGACATGGAAGATGGTCAACAGTGATGCTACATGAGATAGTCAAGGACTACGGGAATGCCTCAAGAGATGGTTAGAGACTGCAGAGATGTTATAGGAAATTTGAAAGTCTGGGGACATGCTTCAGGAGACAGACACCAACTGAACAAATTACATGAGACTGCTAGAAATCACTGCCGCTAGCCCCTTTACAAATCAATGCTTCCCCACTAGTGCTCTCTACCAGCCGCTTAAAATTTACATTAAAAAAGATAGGCGGGGGGGGGGGGAGCATAAAAGAGGAAAAGGTTTGGCAGCACAGAAAAATAAACTTGGTGTCAAAGAAATACAATAAATCATATAACTACTAGAACCCATTCTAAAAAATATTTTTTCCTACTGGGTGAACTGACACTTACTGTAGTAGTCAGCCTACTAGACCCTTCTGGGTTATGTCCCAAGTGGCTTCCTCTTTACACACTTACCACAGAGGGTCCCTTGCTCAGCACTGCCACCATTCATAGCATGCCTTGTATTTGTAAGCTGGTGCTGACAGGGTGCCTGTGAATATTTTAGCCTTGTCTGCACTGCATTGTTATTTATGCATACAGTGAGTTACAGGCTGCCAAGGATGGGAAGGGCTTAACTGTGTCTAGACTCTTTTACTGGGCTTTGTGAGTCCTGCTCCCTTGCTGTAAGCCGCATAAATACCAGGGGAGGGCTCAGAGCTCTCTCTCTCTTCTACATGGGATTCACAGAAAAATAACTGCTGCAACATTTAGCCCTATGGAGCATATGGCCCCCTTCTGGGTCACCCTGCTACAATTCTCCATGGACTAGAAACCTATCATTGCTGAACTTTTACTGAATGGAATTTACTCCTCTGGAAGGTATTAACTTGGGCAGCCTGCATTCGTTAGTTAGTATTAGACTCTGTTTCTTGTGTCCTGGGCTGTTGAACTGTGTTGCTGAATCTTCAGTAAAGCTGTTAATTGTTTCAAGCCTGGTCTGAAGTTATTCAAAGGGGTGGTATACGATGTAGCAGAATGAGGGGTATGAAAAGGGTTAACTTGGCAAGACAAGGTAGAGTAATGCAGTTGCTATGAGTAACCAATTACTAGTTCAGGACACAGTGCAACCAGACATTAATCGTGGTACTTGGTATAGGTGACAAGTCCTCTGGTATGGAAGGAGTCGGTGATCTGGCTCCTTCCTTAGCGGTCGGTTTCCAGCAGCAACCGGAACTGAACCCATGTTATGAGATCCATTGTATGGGAAGGAAGGAGTTAACGAGTGTATGCATGAGGTCCGTGCTATGGGCACAGCGGGACGCCATTCTGTTACTGGGAGTGAGGCAATAGCGGTACACTGGACTGGTGGATAGGGCATGGGCTCTGCAGTGTCTCTCCTAAATGCAACATACCTTAGGCAACAATGTGTAGTGACATGGGACAACAGATTTCAGAAGAGTTCTGTACTATTATTGCTGCACACAGGGACATGGCTCATCTCTAAGTCAGAGAACTGCCTTAATGTTAGAATTTCACATGACAGCAGTCCCCACCTGATCCCAAGCATTGATGAGCGTGTTCATCGCGAATGGTACCCTCACCTGCACGTGCAGGGAGAGTGGCATAGTCAGTCAGGATACGCCACATACACTCCGCATATTTTTTTAAGAAATACAAGGCATTCTCTGATTGGATAAAGTGGAGAGAAAGGGAGATGATGCTACAATCTCGACCTTGTCCAATCAGAGAATTCCTTGTACTAATGTAATAAATACAATGAATCATATGAATAGCGGCAGTGCTGAACAAACAACCCTCTGTGGTCTGTGTGCAGAGAGGAAACCACTCAGGACAGGCCCCAGAAGATATAACTGAATTCACAGAATGCCTAGTATATTTTTTTCAATGAACACAAGGGGGGTGATTTACTAGAACTGGAGAGTGCAAAACCTGGAGCAATTTTGCATAGAAGCCAATCAGCTTCCAGGTGTCAAATCTTAATTGAGCCAGTTGAAGTAAGAAGCAGAATGGCTACCATGCACAGCTTCATAGGATTTTGCACTCTCCAGTTTTAGTAAATCAACCCCAATGTGTTCTCTGATTGTGACATCACCATCCCTCCTCTCCACCTTGTCGTCAGGGAATGCGTTGTATCAGGGGCGGCCAGTCCATTAAGGGTGCACGGGCGCCACCTCTCCTATCCGTGCTCCAGCCCCTTTCAGGACACTAGCACATGGATTCCAATGCGGAGAGGCTGTTTTTTTGAAGCATCGATTAGAGCCAGAGGCTCTTATAGGCTTCAATATAGGGTGGACTCGGGTCGCAGGGAGTGCGCTCCGAGCCCACCCAGGTGTGTTACAAGAGCGAATCAATATTTGCTGTTGTAACACTGATCCTCCTCCCGGCCAATCAAGAAGCGAGTTTTGACACTGGTCACCCAATTGGCTGAAAGGACCGGTGATCCTATTGGACGCCTAAGAGGAGGAGGGAGGAGCTGCACAGTGGAAGCTTCCGTGATGCAGAGAGGACACAGGAGCCACTCCCCGCCGCCCATAGGAGACCGCAACCCCCTGCCCATAGGAGACCGCAACCCGCACAAAGAAGCCCGCAACCTGGCCGCTGCCTGCCGCCTGATGGAGCCCGCAACCCACCCATAGGAGCCCGCAACCCGGGGCACTGCCCGCTGCCCATAGGAGCCCGCCTGCCTGCAACTGATGAGTAAGCATCTTTGCATGTGAAACGCCTTAGCTATTGCTACGTCCTGTCTGTGTGGATGACTTTTGTTGGTTTTATCATGGAATAAAGATGGAATAAAGATGATCGTTTATCAGAGTGCAGCAGTCCGGGATTTTCTTGTTCATACAGACTTGTGCACAGTCTGCACCTGATCCTCATCAAGGGTGGATAATCTTTAACCATTGTTTGCAGAGCTTGTGGAGCTGCATTACCTTTGCTGCCTGCAACCGATGAGGCAAGTCCTGGGGTAGGGGGGTGCCGCCGACCAACCAACCGGGGGAGGATTGTTTAAACAAAAAAAAAAACACCAGCCACCACTGCGTTGTATTCATTAAAAAATACAAAGCATTGTGGCAGTGGCACAACTCCCTGTGGTCAGTGTGCAGAAAAGGACAGGACTTGGAAGATCACTGCTATCACTGTAGTGATGCAGACAACCACAGTGAATTTTAGTTTCCCCAGTGACCCCCCCCCCAGGGATGAGATATCCCACTTGCATTGTGCCAAGCTGTACCAATGTAACATTGTAATACAGATCACACCTGGAGTTCAGCTTCAAATTACCACTAAAGTTAAAAACTTCATAATGCATGGGCTGCAGCAGTGCTCTGTGCTGATTAGGGTTGAATTCAGGTGTGTTAAGATACCAGCCCCAACCCACCTGAGCTATCCTGCCAAGCAGCTGTCAAAGCCAAAAGCCAATCAAAGGCAGTGGATGCATTCCCCTCTCGGCATGTATGCAAGGGGCATATATGTGCAGCTGCGTGGCATGGAATGCCTCCATCCCTCATGATTGGCAACTTTGGTGGTGACCCAAGGAAGGCAAACGTTTCTCCCTGTGCTGATACATAAAGATATTAGCTAGTCCTGCAGTAGAGCCCACCAATTCTGAGTCTTCCTCTGGGCTCCACAGACTATGCAGGACAGATGGCCAGAGCTCTGTACACAGTGGACTTCAACTGGGGCATCAAACTCATCCCCTACACTGTAGAAATATATATATAAAACTGAACAAACAATATGGCCAATCAAACATCAATTAAAAGGTCACATGATGAATCAGCACGTGATAGGGCAAAGAGGAGTCAGCTGACTGACCTGAATTATCCAATGAGACCACCCACCAATGAAAAGGAAGGAGACTATTCACCGACCAATGAGAAATTAATTCAATAGAAGAGTGAAAATGAATGGAAAAAACCCGCAAATGTATGATTACCGCAATGCTGTAGACCTCAATGCCCACTCAGATAAGTTCCAAAGCTTATGGGAGAAAATTAGTTCAGCATTTATTATAAAGAGACAAAGGATCTTGTATGTAAAGGGAAGTATTCGTCCACATCGTGTACTGGGGAAAATAAATAAACAAAAGGTCACATGACCGCGCCTCCACATTGACGCGGCCACATGACTTGTACCTAGTGCATTGCGCAATCGCGTGATGAAAATCACGCGATATGTGAGAGAAGGACAATAACAAAGACCACGTGACCCGTCATCTGACGGAGTCACATGGTCCTAGGAGACAAATGACGTCCGAGTTATGGGAATCCGGAACAGGAACACATGGTTTGTCCATGGACCAAGTCACGTGTTCAACGAAAACCAATAGGTGTATTAGGTCACTGGAACAGTATGCAAGGAGTGTAATCCGATCGCATTGTGTGTAAAACGGTGAGTGTCCCGGCCGGGGACATCCGGAAGCCGGGATGTAAAAATGTCATGGCTTCACATGGTGTCACACCGCAAGGAATATAATCCTATGTTTAAAAGACATGTATGAAAGAAATAATAAATACATGTAAATAAATACATAATGTGAGAGGTGTTGTATGTGAATCTGACTGACATCGTGTAAAAAAAAAAAAAAAAAAATTGAAAAAGGATGATAAAAGAATAAAATGATCTATGGTTGGGAAGTGTATGATATGTAAATCAAGTGGGAAGTGAATGATGTGTACAAATAGAGGGCCTAATATAGGGATCTTACACTCAAAAGTGAATGTGATAAATGAATGACATGTTTGTATGTGAAGGGAAAGATGAATGAAATTAATCAAATGATGACAAAGACATGTGATGATAGGTAAAAATAATGGCTTACCCATAGGTACAAGTGGTAGAACAGAGTTTACTACCGCTTTAATGCCAAGATTTCATTTTCTATAAATTCCATAACCAAGGACCTACTGATGTTCTCGAACAAAGACTTTTAACTCATCAAATAAGGAGAGTGTATGTTGTTGTGCCTAGTGCCCTTAGTAGTGTAGGTAAAAGAATTGTGTTTAATTATAAAGTGCAAATAAAGTCTGAAAGCTTCCTCCTTAGTGTTCTTGGTAAAGAGTATTGGTGAATACACAACTAAGTGGATCATATATAAATATCGATATCATAAAATCAAAACTAATTTCTAGATAGACTCTAATACAGTGAATATAAATGTGAAACACAATTTGTACTGTGAACAAAATAGCAACTGAATGGCATAATCGCAGAATGACAATATCACATAAACTAAAAAAGTCCTTAAAAGTGCAATATGTTTATGCAATTCATAAGTGAGTCCATTAGACTGCTTTCACACTGAAAGCGCCGGCCATTAGCGGTAAAGCACTGCTCGTTTTAGCTTTGCTTTAGCGCTGTTTAAGCGGCGCTCTTGTGCTGCTTTTCGGCCGCTAGTGGGGTGCTTTTAACCCCCAAAAGAGGGTTAAAAACTCCGTTTGGCGGTCCTTTCAAAGCCCTTTTGCAGTGCTGCTTGCAGGACTTTTGGTAACGCCCACAAGCGCATCGCCCCAGTGTGAAAAGTCACACTGCAGTGAATGGGAGGCAGTTTTCAGGTGCTTAGCAGAGGCTATTTCTATCGCTAAAGTGCCTGAAAACCGCCCCAGTGTGAAAGGGGTGTAATATTACCAAGTAATATACCAACTCATCAAATGGTAATTTTCACTCTATGAGCTATTCTTCTTAAACCCCCTAGAAAATAACCATAAATATATCATAAAAGTAATACAGTTACAAGCACTGATCTTGCAGGTCCCCATCTAAACAGTATTGAGTGTGCTGATTGTACCTACGTATACTATAAAATTAGGCAGTTCAGAACAATGTACATTATTTGAAAGTGTTTGCTTTTGCCCCATTTTTCAGATGTAAAGGTCCATGATCTAGAAAAAATCAAGAGCCCTCCTTACAGGTCATCCTACCATTGATGTCATTCGTAGAAGAGAAAGGCAAATCTTATTTTTCTGGCCTCCAAGATGTTTGTAAATATCACTTTGCAGTCAGAGCTTTGGACTTTGTAGTAGTAACACATGACAACAAGAGTTTAATTATAAGAAAGATTGAGTGTTGGACACCATTGCTCTCAGGCTATGGCATTGCATAAAATTGTCAGTATTCATAAAAACAAACTTGGATTTTGCACTTAGAAGGAATGATGATAAAATGTAAAGCCTACCTTTTTTAAACATATAATAGAAAAGCAGGTTTCATTTTTTTAATTCAATGCTGAGAAAGGTCAAAGACAAAATAAATGGGGACACAAGAGGCTGAGAGGTAGATAGCATAAACAAAGCAATAGAAAACAAATACTATCCAAAATGTTTAACCACTTAAAGACCGCCCACAGCATATATACTGCGGCACGGCGGCTCTATTGCACGAAACAACGTACCTGTACGTTGTTTACTGCAAAAGATACTGTATGTGCATGCCGGTTTCACTGAGGAGGAGTCGATGCACGTGTCCGGCGGACCAGATGTCTGCCGGCCACCTGCGATCGTGGTACAGAGAGGCAAAACGGGGATCCCCGTGACAGGGGACAACATGAAGATCTGCTGTTCATAGTGATCAGGAACAGCGATCTCTGTGTTGTTCTTATCAGCACTTCCCCCACACAGTAAGAAAACACACTGAGGGAACACATTTAACCCTTTGATCGCCCGATGTTAACCCCTTCCCTGCCAGTGTAATTTATACAGTAATCAGTGCATTTTTTTTAGCACTGATTACTGTATTGGTGACACTGGTCCACAAAATGTGTGATTTAGAGTCAGATTTGTCTGCCACAATGTCACAGTCCTGCTAAAAATTGCTGATCACCGCCATTACTAGTAAAAACCATTAAACAAATTAAAATTCCATAAATCTATCACGTAGTTTGTAGATGCTATAACTTTTGCACACTTATTGGTTTTTTTACCAAAAATACGTAGCAGAACACAAATTGGCCTAAATTGATGAAGAAATTAGTTTTTTTTTTCAATTTGTTTTAGAAATGTATTATAGCAGAAAGTAAAAAATATTGTTTTTTTTTTCAAAATTGTCGGTCTTTTTTTGTTTATAGCGTAAAATAAAAAAAACGCAGAGCTGATCATATACAACCAAAAGAAAGCTCTATTTGTGGAAAAAAAGCAGGTAGTGCAGAGGCAATACAACACCTCCTCACTACCTGTCAAATGATCTATGAAGAGCAATCTGAATGTGGATTGCTCTTCAGAGACCAAAGCAAGCCCTTATTTTTTTACATTTTTTTAAAAACAGTTTTTTTATTGACTTTTTTTTACACGTTTAACAGCCATTTGGTGAAACATCAGGGCTCTAAACAGACCCCTGATAGCTCACTTTTGAGATAGAGACACCATGTGGCTCCATGTGGTTTGGTGCGTGTGAAAATGCCTGGGTTAGCAGATGTGTTGGGGTGCCATTTAACAATTAATGGCACTGCTGTGTGTCTACTAAAGGCCAGTGTGTTTCTGCATGTGTCAAGAAAACCACAAGCCTTATAGTGGGCTCACATCGGTGTGCTGCAGTTTGGCCGCAGTGGGATTGTATGTGTGTTTTAGATGGAGTTATAGCTGCGCCCCCATTGAATTCTAATAGGCAGTGAGTTTTCTGAAAGCACAGCAAATATGCAGCATGTAGGAATTTGATGTACCTTTGTGAAAACGCATGTAAACTTTTCATACAATCACACTGCGCCCAAACTGCAGCACACTGAGTGAGTCCACTATTAGGCCCCTTTCACATGAGTGGACCAATTCGGTCAGACTGTCAGTTTTTCAGGCAGACCCGACTGGACCCTCCATTCTCCTCCTATGGAGTGGCGGGTGTAAATAGACATGTGCCTGTTTACATCTGCCTACATCCAATCCAGTCTGCTAAAAACAGACGGATGCGGATCAGTTCTCTATTCGTCTGGTGGATGGGATTACATGGCAGTCCGGTCTAAACGGACAGGCGGTCCATTTACATCCGACTGCCTATTGAGAAGAAAAAGGTGTGTCTTTGGCCGCTCTGCATAAGCGGATTGGAAACGGACCAGCCATCTGCCTGCTCCTCAGGCGCTGAGCAGGTGGACTTCTGGCAGAGCCCGCCCCGTGGAAAAGGTGCATTGGCGATAAGAAAATAGTGAATATGTGGGGGTCTAAGTAGTAAGAGTATGTGGTCATGAAGGATTGCAGAGAAAGTGCTAAGGCTACAATATAGGGACAGTACAGTTAGAGGAGTAAACTGGGATAGAAAGGGTGTCAGATATATGGGAGTGTGGAATGTCCAGACCTGAGGGGGGGGGGGGGCTGCTGCAGGGATGTGTGTAGTGCAGATTTATGGGGGGTTAAGCAGATAGGAGAAGAGAAGGGATAAAGGTAACAGGAAAAACATTTCAGGAGAATTGCTGCTAACTTACTGCATGATTGTGCAGACAAGGTAGAGAGAGATGCAGACTGCTGGAGAAGTTGAGCGAATCAAATGGGACCAAAGAAGAAGGTGAAGTGACAGGAAGAGAACATGCTGAGGGCTGAAAGGGGAGTGATTACTAGTTGAAGAAAGAAAGAGAGATAAGGCAAAGTTCAGTGACTGGAACTGCAGTGTTGGGGAATCGGCACATCCTGAAAACGAGTGAGAATAACAATCTCTGCTGTCAGACAGGAGAAGATCCAGAAGCTCCGTGTGCAGCCCTCGCTCCCCCCTCCTCACCTCACAGATTAAGAGTGCCTGGGGTGGGCTCTTCACTCAGCTGTCCATGCTGTCCTTCTTGCCGTCTCGGGCCCCTCCTACAGTAGCAGAATGCCGGCCTAGTCGCAAATGCGACTGCTGCAACCCTGGTAGTTCCGCTACTGCTTAAATGTTATTTACCATACAAATATAAGCATATATTATTCAAAGCAAAACCATAATAAAAACAATAGTCCACCAAGAAGTGAAAACAAGTGTCCAAATCTTAAATTATGTAGGTAAACTCCGTCATACACCTCCTCACGTGTGTTAGTGATTCCTCTCCCCAATAGAGTGCACACTCACCAAATTCAATGACCTTCCACTCTCGTGGTTGGCAAACATAGCATAAACAGATGTCCTGCTGTCAGGATCAGAGGATGCTCCTATGTATCTCCATAATAGTGAATACTGGTCATTGGCGTATGAAAGGAAACAAAAATAGCCTCCAATGGTACAGTAACCAAAACAATCCACAATTTATTAAAACCACGATGCAAAACTACTCACATGGTACATAATAAAAACGTGCACAAAATGTAACATTATGCTGTGGCATCAGGTGTATCCAATGATAGGCTTGGTTGTCTCCCAGGGTTCAGGCTAATGATACATGTCTCCGTGTTCACATCCGTCCTGCTTCCTTACTTCCGGATGCCTTCAGCTGTTGCCGCGTATCCACGTTTAATGTGTTTTGTCACTTTCGACTTTGTCACAGCGTAATGGTAAATTTTTTGCGAGTTTTTATCTTGTACCATGTGAGTAGTTTTGCATCGTGTTTTTATTAAATTGCGGATTGTTTTGGTTACTGTACCATTGGAGGCTATTTTTGTTTCCTTTCATACGCCAATGACCAGTATTCACTATTATGGAGATACGTAGGAGCATCCTCTGATCCTGGCAACAGGACATCTATTTATGCTATTTTTGCCAACCACGAAAGTGGAAGGCCATTGAATTTGGTGAGGGCAGTAGCGGAACTACCAGGGTCGCAGCAGGTGCACTTGCGACTGGGCCCGGCATTCTGCTACTGTAGGAGGGGCCCGAGACGGCAAGAAGGACAGCATGGACAGCTGAGTGAAGAGCCCATCCCAGGCACTCTTAATCTGTGAGGTGAGGAGGGGGGAGCGAGGGCTGCACACAGAGCTTCTGGATCTTCTCCTGTCTGACAGCAGAGATTGTTATTCTCACTCGTTTGCAGGATGTGCCGATTCCCCAACACTGCAGTTCCACTCATGGAACTTTGCCTTATCTCTCTTAGTAATCACTAGTAATCACTCCCCTCCAGCCCTCAGCATGTTCTCTTCCTGTCACTTCACCTTCTTCTTTGGTCCCATTTGATTCGCTCAACTTCTCCAGCTGTCTGCATCTCTCTCTACCTTGTCTGCACAATCATGCAGTAAGTTAGCAGCAATTGTCCTGAAATGTTTTTCCTGTTACCTTCATCCCTTCTCTTCTCCTATCTGCTTAACCCCCCATAAATCTGCACTACACACATCCCTGCAGCAGCCCCCCCTCAGCTCTGGACATTCCACACTCCCATATATCTGACACCCTTTCTATCCCAGTTTACTCCTCTAACTGTCCTGTCCCTATATTGAAGCCTTAGCACTTTCTCTGCACTCCTTCATAAACACATAATCTTACTACTTAGACCCCCACATATTCACTATTTTCTTATCGCTAATGCACCTTTTCCACGGGGCGGGCTCTGCCAGAAGTCCACCTGCTCAGCGCCTGAGGAGCAGGCAGATGGCTGGTCCGTGTCAAATCTGCTTATGCAGAGCGGCCACAGACACAGCTTCTTCTTCTCAATAGGCAGTCGGATGTAAATGGACCGCCTGTCCGTTTAGACCGGACTGCCATGTAATCCCATCCACCAGACGAATAGAGAACTGATCCGCATCCGTCTGTTTTTAGCAGACTGGATTGGATTGGACTCACTCAGTGTGCTGCAGTTTGGGCGCAGTGTGATTGTATGATAAGTTTACATGCGTTTTCACAAAGGTACATCAAATTCCTACATGCTGCATATTTGCTGTGCTTTCAGAAAACTCACTGCCTATTAGAATTCAATGGGGGCGCAGCTATAACTCCATCTAAAGCACACATACAATCCCACTGCGGCCAAACTGCAGCACACCGATGTGAGCCCACTATAAGGCTTGTGGTTTTCTTGACACATGCAGAAACACACTGGCCTTTAGTAGACACACAGCAGTGCCATTAATTGTTAAATGGCACCCCAACACATCTGCTAACCCAGGCATTTTCACACGCACCAAACCACATGGAGCCACATGGTGTCTCTATCTCAAAAGTGAGCTATCAGGGGTCTGTTTAGAGCCCTGATGTTTCACCAAATGGCTGTTAAACGTGTAAAAAAAAGTCAATAAAAAAATTCTGTTTAAAAAATGTAAAAAAATAAGGGCTTGCTTTGGTCTCTGAAGAGCAATCCACATTCAGATTTCTCTTCATAGATCATTTGACAGGTAGTGAGGAGGTGTTGTATTGCCTCTGCACTGCCTGCTTTAACCCTTCAATTCTGCACTAGCATGCCATAACCATGTGCATTGCACGCAGTTGTGGGGCGCTTGCAGAGCAGCACCATTCACTTGAATGGGTCAAGTTAAGCAGGGGGTACAATTCATACTGCATGTCACTGGGATCAGTGGGAAGTGCCCTGGGTCCAGAGGAAGGGGCCCCTGGACCGATGGAAAGGGGGGGGGGGCCCTTCATGGTTCTTGCACCAGGGCCTTGAAGGTTCTAGTTACGCCTCTGGGTGAGGGTGCACTCTATTAGGGAAAGGAATCACTAACACACGTGAGGAGATTTGGACACTTCTTTTCACTTCTTGGTGGACTATTGTTGTATTGATATTTTTTTTTTTTCCTTTCTATTTTACCCTCACTTTTATATGAGGAATATTCAGTTTTTGTTATGGTTTTGCTTTGACTAATATATGCGTATATTTGTATGTTAATTAACATTCAAGCACAGCTCTACCGTTTAAAGTGCTTTTTCACTTTAAACATTTTGAATAGTATTTGTATTTTGATCTAAGGTGGCAACAGTGTGTAAGATTTTTAAAAACACAGTTATAGATTGGGTTATTCACTAAGTTAATTTACCTCCATAGCGTGGAGATCTTTTCCAATTTAACAATATAAAACAAGCCTGCATGTCCTGAGAGAAACAATGAGCCACCATTCATAGACCAAACAAAGAATAAAACCATCTTGGGTGCCCCATTCCTAAAATTGTATGAATCCAGAAACTTGCTATAGAAATGGGACTTCTGAGGCACAGCATTTACATAAAAGTGCTAATTTTTATTACACGTGCTGCGTATATAGAGAAAAAAGTTTCACTTTTTGTACAAAATACCATAAAATTACACTTTTATAAAAATAACTTTGACATCAAAGTATATCCATTCCAAAAGTACTGATCTGTTGTGCCTCCACACAACAGAGCCACCATAGATAGTACTTTTGGAATGGATATACTTTGATGTCAAAGTTATTTTTTAAATGTGTAGTTTTATGGTATTTTGAACAAACAGTGGAACTTTTTTCTCTATATATATACATATATATGTTGCATGTGTAATAAAAATTAGCATTTTTATGTATATGTTGTGCCTCAAAAGTCCCACTTCTATAGCATATTTCCAGAGCCCCCATTCATACTGTGTAGCATGTCACACATATGCAGGTTTTCACACGTTTTGTATGCGTTGCTGTGCTTCATGCATAGGGCAGCCTTTTCATTTCAATAGGCTGCCCTATATGTGACATACTCAGCAAAGAAGCTCAAGTATCTTCCTAAAGCTTTGAGCTTTGTACATTTTTAGCCAAGAGTTTTACGTGTTTTTTTGCACACAAAAGCTATGCTTCTTTCTTTTTGCGTTTGGGGTGCCATTAACAATGAATGAAACCATGAGCACAACATGTGGCTTTCGTGTGATTGGATTCAGGTACCGTTCTGCCAAAAATGTTCTGCTCAGCTCCTTCAACAAAAGTCAGCTAAAAAATTGACTAGTGTCGAGCCTGACTGTGCCGACAGAGTCACCCACTGAATGGATTGTGGCTGAATCAGCAGGAATTTGATGAAATTCAATCTGTGCATGCCCATATTTATTCCTACATCTATTTATCTATCTGCATGTGGTTGTGTCTCTACAGAGAGCATTTCCCTATCTATATGAAAAATATACTCATGAATAACACAGCTATAGTCACAGATGTTATTTCATAATTTCATAAAATACCAATCAAGTCAACTGAGCTGCTTGAAAAAAGACAGAAATCATATTAAGGTCATGTAAGTATATGTCTGCTACAAACAATATAGATTTATGGCAGAATTTCGCATATAAAGTACACATGAACATTAACATTGGAATTCTTTATGCTTTTATGGGTTTAAAAGATGTTCACGTTTTTAATGTTACCAGTCTGAGTTTAGAAATTATGACAAAACCAAAAAAAAAAAGAAAAGAAAAATGTTACAAGGTGCAAAATATTTCCTTTAATCTCTGCTTTGGGTCCACTGGCATAATCTTTTTCCTACAAAAGAAGGATTATATTTGAAACAGGTAAGGGGATTTGAACTCAGCAGGCACCTAAGTGTTCCTCAAGCATATAACCTTCCTGATTTATTGACAGGAAATCTATCCTTCAAACACACTGCACACCATAAACTTGATGCAACATCTGCTTCTCCATGTGACAAGCCCCAGTGTATTTCTGAATAAATGTGCATTTCTGAAATAAAACCTTAACAGGTTTACCTAAAAGTAATAAATAAATAATTTTCCAGTCTTTTCTTTTTTGCTTTAAATAGTTGGCAGACATCCACAGATTACAACTAGTCTGCTGGATTCTAACCCAGGAACCGATCTGAGATCCAGTTGCTCCTAGATTGTTACGCATTATGTTAATAGGAAAAAGCAGCACCCCTAGGCCTTGTACACGTATTCCTTAGCTTGCATAAGACATTTTTTACAAAGCATCTGCATATCTTTCAATAAGCTTCAAGCTACTTTCCTTTAAAGCAATCTTTCAGAATATTTTTGTGATGTTAAAGTTTAAAGTGGTCGTCTACAAAATAGAGGATAGATTTATGGCATTTTTACTATTATTTTTTTTTTATTAGTAATGGCGGCGATCTGTGATTTTTATCATAACTGCGACATTATGGCGGACACATCAGACACTTTTGACACTATTTTGGAACCATTGTCATTTATACAGCGATCAGTGCTATAAAAATACACTGATTACTGCGTAAATCACACTGGCAGGGAAGGGGTTAAACACTAGGGGGTGATCAAGGGGTTAAGTGTGTCCTAGGGAGTGATTCTAACTGTGGGGGGGTGGGCTACCTAGGACATGACATCGATCACTGCTCCCAATCACAGGGAACAGTAGATCTCTGTCTTGTCACTAGGCAGAACGGGAAAATGCCTTGTTTACATAGGCATCTCCCCGTTCTGCAGCTCCGTGATACGATCGCGGGACACAGGCGGACATCGAGTCCGCGGGTCCCGCGGGCACGGTCACGGAACACACGGCGGGCGCACCCTGCTGGCGGCGTATGCATGCCCACAATGCCAGTTCTTAAAGGGGACATACCTGTACGCCCATTTGCGCAGCCGTGCCATTAGGCCGACGCATATTGTCATGCACTGGTTGGCAAGCGTTAATATCACTTTAACTTCAATGAAACAGCTGAATATATAGATAAAATATATAATAGGAAGCTGTTTTACCTGCCAAAGAATTTGTATTTCTGTCTATTCAGGTAAAAATTAATAATGGGCACGGCGCCAAAAGATAGACGTGCACTCTGACAACCTGATGCTGCTCCTAAATTAGTAAATTACTAATGAACAATAAACAGACAGTATAGGGCGCATCAATAGTGCAATATGATTACATGTTAACGTGTTGAATCTATCATATATTAAGGTCCTCCAGTGCATATACAATAGATAAATCCTATGTTACCAATAAAGTGAATATAGTGCAACAAAATCAAATGTCCTCAAATAAATATGAAACAAAAACACAATCTTCTTAGTAGATCCAATTACCACATGATAATAGAGTGCACATGCTTTCTTATTCGTGCTTCACCCGAAGTGGTATATCAAAGCGCTCACCAGACAGTAATGGCCACAGAGTGACTCTCAGACATGAAAAGATCTGATAATATATATCATCAAAGGTAACTTTCCGGGTATCCTGGCAGAAAGACTCCAATCACTGGACAGCAGGAGTGTATTATATATAACTTCTTGTACCTGAACCTCTGTGCATCAATTCATCAACCAAATCTGCAAAGAGAGGCTCCCCATGAAAGCCACAAAAGCTTGGATAGTGTAAAAACGTCTTTAATTCAGATTAAAACTGTACAGCCAAATGGATGTGCAAGGTACAGGACGAAAACCAGAATGGGCTACAGCTAAGGAGGAGAAGCAGAGACCAAGCCGTACCGTATATTTATGTGGGTACTCGATAGCGTCTCGGCGTGCGCTCCAGCTGATCCAGGAACGGAGGACTCGTTAGTGTGTGTCGAGCCTCCCTTTCGATATATTTCACGCTGTGCGCGCGTCTTCAGGAAACTCCTGACGTACCCAGCCCTGCCAGACAGCACAGCCAGGATGACACTACTTTAACTATTACAGTTAAAGCGGAAGTAAACTCATCCATAAAATAGTTTCATTTTTGGTATGTGCCGGAAATGTAACACTCCCATTGGTTGTGCAAACTGTCAAACCATCCAATGGTAGGTGTCATAAATGATCATATGTGCAGCATCATGGCAGTTTAAAAAGAGGTAAAGATGGCAGCTTCCTTGGCTGAAAATGATAGGGGGGGTTTACTTACACGTTAAAGAGTGTAATAGAAATACTGTATTGTCCACATCCGACTTTCTGACTGGACAGTGAAAGGGCAGCAATATATTAATGAAGTCATCACTCTGCTTACTTTGTTTTCCTTCCTATCAACATGTTCCTTGTCAACATCAGCATGCAGAAACATTAATTAGCTCCCAGTCCACCCCTCCCTCTCCCAGGCTGGATGTTGCTGTATAGGGGGTTGCAAGAGGCTAATACCAAGTCAATTTTAGACACTTATAATAGTTGCATTTAAAAATAAAAAATAAAACATCTTTAGCTCCTGCCCATTGGATATTGTGGATACATTTAGGTACCTGGACAACCTGATACAATGGTCTCTCATTTTGTTATGAATAATCTTGACCCACTTATCCTGAGACTCAAGAGACATCTATATACAGTACCTGGTCCGAATGGTCCCTAAACTTGCTGGGCCGTAAGCAATATCTTTAAAATTATATTTCTACCCAAATATCTATATGTCCTAAATATCTCATCAGTATACATCCTGAAAGCGTACATATAAAATGTATTGACTCCATAACTACACTCACCAAATGACCCTCTATGGTACAATCCACAATTAAATGTTTTATAAATCTTTAGATGGATTCTTCTGGGACTGCTATGAGAATAGATATCTATTTCAATCATATGCAGAATTTCAGAGCACATCCGGACTACCTCGTACTGCATATTGTTGCTATTTGCAGATCAGGCATGCAGCAGCAGCAAAGCTAGGTCTGGTTTGTGTGTCTCTGTCTTCTTCCAAATTAGGACATACAGTGGGGACGCAAAGTATTCAGACCCCCTTAAATTTTTCACTCTTTGTTATATTGCAGCCATTTGCTAAAATCATTTAAGTTAATTTTTTTCCTCATTAATGTACACACAGCACCCCATATTGACAGAAAAACACAGAATTGTTGACATTTTTGCAGATTTATTAAAAAAGAAAAACTGAAATATCACATGGTCCTAAGTATTCAGACCCTTTGCTCAGTATTTAGTAGAAGCACCCTTTTTTCTAATACAGATCTTTTTGATCTTTTTGGGAAAGCTGCAACAAGTTTTTCACACCTGGATTTGGGGATCCTCTGCCCTTCCTCATTGCAGATCCTCTCCAGTTCTGTCAGGTTGGATGGTAAACGTTGGTGGACAGCCATTTTTAGGTCTCTCCAGAGATGCTCAATTGGTTTTAAGTCAGGGCTCTGGCTGGGCCATTCAAGAACAGTCAGAGTTGTTGTGAAGCCACTCCTTCGTTATTTTAGCTGTGTGCTTAGGGTCATTATCTTGTTGGAAGGTAAACCTTCGGCTCAGTCTGAGGTCCTGAGCACTCTGGAGAAGGTTTTCGTCCAGGATATCCCTGTACTTGGCCGCATTCATCTTTCCCTCAATTGCAACCAGTCGTCCTGTCCCTGCAGCTAAAAAACACCCCCACGGCATGATGCTACCACCAACATGCTTCACTGTTGGGACTGTATTGGACAGGTGATGAGCAGTGCCTGGTTTTCTCCACACATACCGCTTAGAATTAAGGCCAAAAAGTTCTATCTTGGTCTCATCAGACCAGAGAATCTTATTTCTCACCATCTTGGAGTCCTTCAGGTGTTTTTTAGCAAACTCCATATGTCTTGCACTGAGGAGAGGCTTCCGTCAGGCCACTCTGCCATAAAGCCCCGACTGGTGTAGGGCTGCAGTGATGGTTCACTTTCTACAACTTTCTCCCATCTCCTGACTGCATCTCTGGAGCTCAGCCACAGTGATCTTTGGGTTCTTCTTTACCTCTGTCACCAAGGCTCTTCTCCCCCGATAGCTCAGTTTGGCCGGATGGCCAGCTCTAGGAAGGGTTCTGGTCATCCCAAACGTCTTCCATTTAAGGATTATGGAGGCCACTGTGCTCTTAGGAACCTTAAGTGCAGCAGACTTTTTGTAACCTCGGCCAGATCTGTGCCTTGCCACAATACTGTCCCTGAGCTCTTCAGGCAGTTCACTTGACCTCATGATTCTCATTTGCTCTGACATGCACTGTGAGCTGTAAGGTTTTATATAGACAGGTGTGTGGCTTTCCTAATCAAGTCCAATCAGTATAATCAAACACAGCTGGACTCAAATGAAGGTGTGGAACCATTTCAAGGATGATCAGAAGAAATGGACAGCACTTGAGTTAAATATATAAGTGTCACAGCAAAAGGTCTAAATACTTAGGACCATGGGATATTTCAGTTTTTCTTTTTTAATAAATCTGCAAAAATGTCAACATTTCTGTGTTTTTCTGTCAATATGGGGTGCTGTGTGTACATTAATGAGGGGAAAATTAATTTAAATGATTTTAGCAAATGGCTGCAATATAACAAAGAGGGAAAATTTAAGGGGGTCTGAATACTTTCCGTCCCCGCTGTATGCTTATCCAACCTGCAGAACATAAACTGATTCCCATACTATTCAACTCTTATGAATACTAAGATCAAAATACGAATGCTGACTAAAAACCAATGACAGGAAGATACAGTCTGATGTTCAAGAAGATGCCAGGAAGGACAATACAGGCCCACATTTTACATTGGACATTTCCTCCAAAGACAAATTAATTCAACTAAAACATTTATATTGTATCTACTGTACACCATGTTTGAAATTGGGAAAACACCTACATCTACCTGCTACAGATGTGGCTCAAATAATGGTACTTTTTTCATTATGGTTTGGCAGTGTTGCCTAAAAAAAATAAAATAAATAATTAATAAGACTCAACATAATATTGCCTAGGAATACTAAAATGCTGTAAAACTTCAAAATTACATATGTAGCTGTGTGAGTATAAATTTAAAGTATACAACACATAGATAAGTAGTTGATATGCATAGTGGTTAGTGATTGATTCATATGTGACAAATAAACACATCTTTACTGTAAGCATATTAAATATTTTATATACAGTATATCACACACCTGTAACTGTGACATTGAACCTTATGTAGAATGCACAGACCTTTCTCTGTTGTAGTGGAATTGTATACCGTATGTGATATTTGGTAACATTTGGATATGTAAAACTTTTAATGTTCAATTCTTTCTTTTAAGACACTAAAAAATAATAACGGTACCTATTAATGAATACACCTGCCACAATGTGTGTATTTTCTTTCTGATTTAAATTAGGATTTATTGGGAGTATTGACTGTAATTTAAAACAATATGCTGGCGGGTTTTCAGTAAGCTTCAGTAATACAATGAATTTAGTGAGAGCCTGCTATCAATTTGTTTAAAGTGAAAACCTACACTCAGGCTATCCTCTGGCAACTAGCATTTTCAGGAGAAGGTAAACAATGGCAACTCACTGTATTTCTTTCAAGCAGGTGAAGAGGTACTTCAAACGTATTACTTTTAAAATAACCTAATATTTAGAAAACTTTAATCTAACTCCTGCTTTTTTCAATGCTATTACAAAAAAAATAGTTAAATTGTTATTACTGTTGCAAGATAAGCACAAATTTTAAATAATGTGTTCCTGGAACTGGAACTAAGTTGTCAGACTATAGAAAACATACAGTATGTAACAACTGTAAATAGTTGCATATATAGGCCTCATACAGTGCTGTGAAAAAAGTAATTGCCCCTCTCCAGATTTGTTAATTTTTTTGCATATTTCTCACACTTAAATGATTCAGATAATGAAACAAATTTTAATATTACACAAAGATAACCCAAGTAAATCCAACATGCAGTTTTTAAACGTGCCTGGGCCTATGTGAAAAAGTAATTGCCCCCTCCCATGCTGAATCATGAATAAACTGTGATTAACCACAATTTTTTGCAAAGCTGAGTTAAATTTCACTTGCCACACCCAGGACTGATTACTGTCAGACCTGTTGAATCAATAAATCACATAAATAGAAGCTGTCTGACAAAGTGAAGCACACAGATCACAAAAAGCCACACATCATGCCACAATCTAAAAAAATTCAAGAACAGATTAGAAACAAAGTAATGTACATGTATCGGTCTAGGAAGGGTTTAAAAGCCATTTCTAAGACTTTGGAACTCCAGTGAACCACGGGGAGAGACATTATCCAGGAGTGGCTGGCCTACAAAAATTACTCCAAGAGCATGATGACACATCCAGGATATAATATAATATATATCAAACTTACCAGTCCTTAGAGGTAGCAGTTGCATCAATTTTCGTTTTACAGGCTAAGAATATATTCAGCTATCACTGAAAATATCCATTGAACCTGCCAGCAATGTCACTTCCTGTGAGCTGACCTGGAGGCATATAGGAATAAAAGCTTTTTTGTGCAAACTGTAAATCCTATCAATCCCCTAACATAATGGAGATGAACAAAGCTGGACATTATTGTCCAGCCTGGGTTGCAACTATGGCTCCCTTCAAATATACAGTGGAGGAGTAAGCAGAGCCTCAAGAACAGGAATTGTGTTACTAGCAGGATCGCCAGGTGAAAGACTGAATAAAGAATATTAATGCAACCACCTCATATAAGGAATGGTAAGTTACAATATATTTCAATTTTGTTTTTGAGTTTAGAAATGCTTTACATTTATATGCTCAGTTTTTACATCCTCTATTGTGTAGTTGTCATGAAATTTCCAACTCCAACATACTGGAACTTGTAGTTTTTTTTTTATAACAGCTGGACTGTCTGTACAGCTGTGATAAAAATAATGTGACTGTTTAACCCATAGCTAAATGGCAGAGACATCTAAAGCCGGATACACACAATCAGATTATCGGACAAATTTTTATCAGTTTTTCGTTGCATGCTACTCTAATATCGAAAGTGAAGAGGTTATTCGACATACGAAAATTTTCATACGACCAAATTCAACTTCAGAAGTGATGTAATGTGTTAAATTGTTTTGTATGTGTTCTTTCGTTTCTGAGCATGCGTAGTCTTGCTCTTACGATTTTTTTTTTCGGACGAAAACTGTACTGATTAAACGAAAATCAGACGTTTTGTTCTCATACGACAAAAATTTTATAGCCTACATATCCCAGTTTTTGTAATCCGAAAATTCTGAATCAGCTGTCAAAAGCACCGTACTAACGATCCAAAAATCGTCAGATCGTTCATCGGACAAAATTTTACTTCTGATTTTCTGATCGTGTGTACGGGCTTAAGTCTCTGGTTCTAAATCTTTGTCGCTGTTTTTTTTTTGTGTGTTTTTCTTCCATATGTTATTCCTTTAATGTAAGCTGTGCTATTCAAAGTAACTCATAACTCTTCAGAGCTATGTCAAAAAGAATAAGAGAAAATATATCAACAGGAGATATACTACTTGTGTTTATTAATAAATGATGTTAAAGCTGAACTCCGGGGATGAAAATAATTTACTCTTACAGTAGGTCCACCTCCCCCTACAAGTGTTTGCCTGGAATAGGATCATAAATAAGATATATTTACCTTATTTCTCACTCTTGCAGGCTTCCTTCTCTTTATGTGACCAGTCTCCCAATGCATCTTCCCTTCCCTGCCTGACCGGTCACTCTCTGATATCATCCTATACAACGCAAAACTGCAGGACCAGAAACTTGCATTGCATGGGAGGATGCCAAGGGCCCAATCACATTCCAGAGCATCATTTTTAGGAAGTGAATACATTTTGCTGAGGAAGCAAAGAATTAGGTAAGTTTATCATCTTATTCATGATTCGCTAGGCAAAACAAGTAGTTAACTTCTGCAATAGGGAGGGGTTTTCATACTTAAAAATCAAATTTAATGAAAGAGGTGTCACGTTAGTTAGCATACTTATGGTAATTCAACTGAACAACATACTAGCCACATCCTTTTAAATGCTACAGCCCGAAACAGATTACAGCTATTATGGCTGGTAATTTTTGCTAAGAAAAATGTCAGTCATACCTTTATTAAAGTACACCTGAAACCCAGAGTGTTCCTTTATGTCAATTATGATCCCTGTAGATCAAAACATAGGGGCATCCACTTCCAACCACTACTGGTTAGTAACCCATTATAGTTATAGTCTAATAGTGAGGTAAATACAAACAGTAAAAACCTCCTATGGGACTTTCAGTGGCATACAATTTTAAACTTTACATGTAAGACGCTATTTTTACAAGAAAGTTTTGCTTTTCTACTTTACTATACAATTATGCCTAATGTTTATGTAACCTAATTTTATAGTTGTATATAATAAAAAATATGTTTTTATTTTGTAAAAATAGTGTCTTACACATGATTTCATGTCACTAAAAGTCCCATAGGAGGTTTTTTATTGTTTGTATGTTCAAACCCAATTCCAAAACAGTTGGGACACTGTGTAAAATGTACATAAAAACAGAATGCAATTATCTGCAAAAAATATATCAAATGTTTAAACTGAGAAAATGTACTATTTAGGAAAAAAAAGGTAACTTTGAAATTAATAACAGCAACACATCTCAAAAAAGTTGGAACAAGGCCATCCTTAACACAGTGCAGCCATCCCCTGTTCTTTTAACCTCTTGGCGTCTGTGCCTCTTCGCCCTTTAAGGGGTTTATGACCATGGGAGGTGGGTCACATGACCGCTGTGATTGGCTGTCACATGGTCTGAAAACTCCTGATAGCAAGGAGCAATTGGGAGTTTTCAGTTAGGCAACGGTAACTGTGCTGGGAGTGCGCAGCGCCTGCACCTCTTGGCCCAGGTGTATTGGGGGCAATTCACGCAAATATGCCGCCTCTCTGTGCTAGGAACCAGGCGCCGAGAGGCTGCATATTTGCATACATCCGGCACCAAGGGGTGGAGTTTTCTGAGAGGAATGTTGTCTCAGGATTTTAACTGATCAACAGTCCTGGTTCTTCTTTGTCGTATT